>JALIGW010000037.1:350000-950000 GCA_023053685.1 Diadophis punctatus similis | reverse complement strand
GCCCAGGGACCAGTTGGCCAAGAGTTGCTAGCAGTGGTGAAATCCAATTTTTTTACTACTGGTTCTGTGGGTGTGGCTTGGTGGGCATGGTGTGGCTTGGTGGGCGTGGCTTGGTGGGCGTGGCAGGGGAAGGATACTGCAAAATCTCCATTCCCACCTCACTCCAGGGGAAGGATACTGCAAAATCCCCATTCTCTCCCCACTCCTGGGGGAAGGATATTGCAAAATCTCCATTCCCACCCCACTCTGGGGCCAGCCAGAGGTGGTATTTGCCGGTTCTCCAAACTACTCAAAATTTCCACTACTTGTTCTCTGAACTACTCAAAATTTCCACTATTGGTTCTCCAGAACCTGTCGGAACCTGCTGGATTTCACCCCTGGTTGCTAGGCTGATTGCACTCCGAAGGAATAATTTGACTTTGGCATGGATTTGAATGTTAAGTGAAATCTGTCTGGTTGCACTCATAGCAAAACTGCAGTGGCTTTTTGCCTGCTTAAAGGAGAAAATGCTATTTTTAAACCAGAACAATTAAGGGTAATTTTGGGGCCACATTGTGAGGATATGCCAGAAAAAAAGATTTTTAAAGAAGAGATTGGACAACCATTTGTCTGAAATGGTATAGGGTTTCCTGCCTGAGCAGGGGGTTGGACTAGAAGACCTCCAAGGTCCCTTCCAATTCTGTTATTCCGTATTCTTTAGATATTGCTAGAGCACGTTTGTGCCATGACAACTGGGTAAAAGCTGTTGAATCCGACAGTGCCTCAATTAATTAGTTGTAAATTAAATATTAGGTAGAAGTGGTCACCCTTACTTTCAGTGCACCAATAATTAAAGCTTTTTTTTTTTGCTTCTAAAATTATCTCAGCTTCTATATCTCTTCCCAGAAGCACAACCCACAGGAATTTAGTTGTCCAAGCATTTTCTGGCTCGCAGATAAAGGAGTGGAGAAAAAAAAGCTTCTTTGACTGAATTCCATATAACTGTCAAGGCTGCTCTTAAAGGAATGAAAACTAATGGTGTGATGTTGACCTTTTTGCTCCAAATTATTTCTCATCTTTTTTTTGCTGACTTCTTCTCTGGGTGCGCTTGCTGCATTGTAGAGATCAGCATTCCTTCATTATTTTGCTCATCATGCATGGTGCATTGATTTTAGGTTGTTGTTAGTAGTATTATTCCTGCCGTGCTGAACTATAATAACTATTTGGCAAGATGTTAACCCAGAACGGCAGATCTTCTGCTTTTACAAACACAGTTGCCAATTGCTATCATCTCAAATGAAAGATTCTTGATTGGCGAGATTAAAAGAAAAACCAGGTTGATAGCACTGCACTTCTGTGGCATGCCACATTTTTCACAAAGCGATTTTGAAAATTGATGGATTGCCAAAGGCTAATCCCTGTTAGAACAAATGACATTTTGAAACTATCCAAATCATTCAACCTGGATCCAATAATTCTTGCTTCAGTAAACTGAGGCTGGTTTGAAGATGGTGATATTCCCATTCAGATGCTAGAAAAAATTAGAATGAATTGGTTTGGGCAGGGAAAGAGATTCAATATATGTAACACCTATTCTGTCCACTTTCTTCAAGAAGCGCCTAGATCTCATACACCAGGGGTGTCAAACTCAATTTCATTGAGGGCCGCATCAGGGCTGTGGTTGATCTCGGGGGGCCGGACCGGTATGGCTGACTGGGTGGGTGTGGCCAATTAGGTGGGCGTGGCCAGCTTGACGCCACTCCCCAAACTGCTGGCAAGTTTCCTCTTCACATTGGGTAGACTGGGTCGAAGCGATGCTGGCTGGCCCCTTACATTTTCCAGGATGGCCCCGCAGGCCAGATCCAGCCCACGGGCCTTGTGTTTGACATCATACATCAGGAGAGAACTGGCAGGATTGTAGCTCCTTCTTTAGTGACTAGGTTGGTACCAGTAGGTGTGACTTGAGCACCATGGTCAGTCAATGTTTGGGAGATATATTTCAGGTTGCCTACGTTTGGCAGTAAGAAAGAGCTTTGATTCATTCCAATGAAAAGCCGCCACCCTATTCTTTCCAGCTGTTAACCTTTGAAGATCAGATGTGGAAACTTAATCAAATGACTGGATTTTCCACAATGCAACACAACAGACTGGGTGTAGCTAGTTCAATGCTGCTCAAGATTACCATATTTTTAGGAGTATAAGACGCACTGGAGTACAAGACACACCTTAGTTTTGGGGGAGAAAAATAGGGGAAAAAATCTACCTACCAGGTATTCATCAGTCCTTAGTCTGTTCAGCTTCAGCACATTATTTTATCCCCTGGTTAGGGCTGAAAAAAATATTCTTCGAAGGGAGTAGGAATGAAAACAAGCCTGCAAAGACTTAGGGCTGGTAAAAACTACTTCGAGGGAGTAGGAATAAAAAAATGCTGCAAGCCTGTAAGATCATTAGCACCTCGTTAGGGCTAAAAAAAACCTTTTTTAGAGGGAGTAGGAATGAAAACAAGCCTGCAAAGACTTAGGGCTGGAAAAAACTTCTTGGGACGGAGTAGGAAGCCGTTAGCACCTTGTTAGGGCTGGGAAAAAAAGCTTCGAAAAAGCTACATTCGGAGTATAAGACACACCCAAATTTTCAGCCTCTTTTAGGGAGGAAAAAGATGCGTCTTATACTCCGAAAAATATGGTAGTTTTGTTTGGGATTAATTTAACCCTATGGGGTTAGTTGACGGAATCAGTTGACCCCTTTTTAGTGTTCCCAAAACATAGTGGTCCACTCCATTTACCCAGTTCAGTGTATTGTGAGTAGAGTGTCATACTGTTTGGTTTATTTTGGGTTAAGCAAGTGTGTTTGGTTTTGCTTGATGATTGTGGCTTGAATATGTTAAATTTATGTTTTAACATATTATTTGAACCAAATCAACAATGCTCAAATTCAAATCATGAATAGATAATAAACATAGCTTTTCCAGCTGTAGCAAGCCAAACTCTCCGAGTGCACTTGTGCAAGTAGCCCTCGACTAAGGACCACAATTAAAACCGGAAAATTCATTGTTAAGCAGGGTGGTCGTTAAGTGGGGAATTACATGACCACACCTGATTTTAAAACCTTTTTTTGCCATGATCATTAAGTGAGACATCACATGACTGTGACTTGTGACCTCCTGCCAGTTTTCTATTGATGTTGCTTGTCAGAAGGCAGCTGGGAAGACAGCAACTGGTATAATCACATGAACCTGGGATGCTCTAATCATCATAAATACCTGCCAGTTGCCAAAAGCCTGAAACACAGGGATGCTGTGATGGTTGTAAGAATGAAGACTGGCTCTATGTCATTTTTTTCAGTGCTATGATAACTTTGAACAGTCCCTAAACAAATGGTCATAAGTTAAGGAATACCTGTGTCTGGTTCTCAATTTTATAATTATGGAAATAAAGGTATGGGCTTTATTCCAATTTATTTCTAATAATATTGAATAAAGCAAATTAACAAATAAAGATTAAATATTTATTCTCGTCATATTAATGCAGATCAGGGGTGGGTTCCACTTACCTTCGCCACCGGTTCGCATCGCGACGTTTTGCGTGCGTCCCCTCATGCGATTTGGCTTCCGCGCATGCTCAGAAGCAGGAATGAGCCCGAAACACAGCTGAGGAGCTGATCAGCTGTGCTTCGGGTGAAGAAATAAAGGTCAGAATTCACCCACTGGAGGGTGAGAGGGCCCTTTTTCAAGCCGCGGAAGGGGAAAAAAATGGCGGCGCGCACGGACTGGCACCGACAGTGACATCACCAGTGGGTCGCTAACGGTTCAGGCGATCCGGTCCGAACCGGGAGGAACCCACCCCTGATGCAGATTCACTGTTGTCTTTTTGCAAGCTGTTTCAACCTTTGCTGGATTTAGAGTTCATTCAAGAATCAAGGGTAAGGTAATCTCCTTTCTAATGTTTTGTTAAAGACTGCTGCCAGGACAAAACCCAAATATTAGATAAACATCAGCTTTCTTGCTCTTTTCTCTTTAGTTTTACAGCTTCTTCCCAAGTCAGGTTTGCTTTAAGGAGGAATTTTCAAGGTCAGGATAAACATAAAGAAGGACAGCGTGGGATGCGGGAGAAAAGGCCGAAGAGTTTATTGTTGCCCTTTGCTTTTCTTGCTGGAATGTTTTGGGGTGTTTTGAATGGTATCCAAGAAGTGCATTTCACAACTCTTCAGGGGAAGAAGCCTAATTTGATGCCAAAGGACACATTTTTCATGCAGACGCTGGTTTCCAAAATAGCAAAAGATACATCAATAATATCACGATGCAAGCTCTGCTCTTTCACACACTTATACAAATAATTATACAAATAATTCCCTCACCACTGTCAAACTATTCACTAAGGCTGCATTGCTATTACTATTAGTCTTCTCATTGTTCCTATCACCAATCTCCTCCCCACTTATGACTGTATGGCTGCAACTTGTTGCTTCTATCCTTACGATTTATATCAATATTGATTGTTTCCTGATTGCTTATTTGTACCCTATGACAATCATTAAGTGTTGTACCTCATGATTCTTGATAAATGTATCTTTTCTTTTATGTACACTGAGAGCATATGCACCAAAGACAAATTTCTTGCGTGTCCAATCACACTTGGCCAATAAAGAATTCTATTCTATTCTATTCTATTCTATTCTATTCTATTCTATTCTATTCTATTCTATTCTATTCTATTCTATTCACTTTCAGACACCGCTAATGAGCATGTGAAGAGCGGAGTCCGCGCTGTGAGATCACAATGCACAATTCATCACTTGCATTTCATGACCCCTTTTTGTGGATGCCTAGGATTCTAGATTCAATCTATAATCTCCAGGAAGGTTATCTCTGGGAAGGCTAGAGGATATTTCTCTTTGGGATCCTTGAGCAGTGCCCTGATGAAATGGCTTTGCTCCTCAAGCCAACAGTCATCAAAGAAGCCACATTATACGGCCTGCTCTGCTTCATTTTGACTTAGTGTTTCCCAGAACGCAAGTCTAGTGGAAATATGTAGAAGGACATGGCTGTCATTTTTCCAGAGTGGAACAACATGGAAAGGATGGCGCCGCTGCTAGACTTCTAAATAGTTGAACAATCCTATCAAACATATGTCTTTAATGGATTTACGTTTAATTAAAGCAGAATACAGAACTTTAGAGTTCTGTCCTGGATGACCTGGTCTTCAACACTGTTATAAATGACTTATGAGGCGATAGAAGGGATGCTCAGCAAATTTGCAGGTAACACATAGTTGGGGGGATTGATTAGATTAGATTAGATTATTAGAGTTGGAAGGGACCTTGTAGGTCATCTAGTCCAGCAGCCCCCAACCTTTTTGGCACCAGGGACCGGGTTCTCTGGAGGGAGGCTTTCCAATGGACCGGAGGGGGCGTGCGTTTGCCTGCTGCCTGCATTCCTTGGATGGGGCTTCACCTGTTTGCACGGACCGGTTTCTGGCATGCCGCGGCCCGGTGCCGGTCCATGGACCGGGTGTTGAGGACCACTGATCTAGTCCAACCCCCCCACTCAAGCAGGAGTCCCTTCACCATTTCAGACAGATGGCAGTCCAATCGCCCTTTGAAAGTCTCAAGTGTTGGGGCTCTCACAACCTCCGCTGGCAAGCTGTTCCACTGGTTGATCGCTCTCACTGTCAGAAAGTTTCTCCTCACTTCCAGGTTGAATCTCTCCTTGGTCAGCTTCCACCCATTATTCCTTGTTTGGCTTTCTGGTGCCATAGAGAACACCCTGACCCCCTCCTCTCTGTGGTAGCCCCTCAAGTATTGGAACACTGTTATCATGTCACCCCTGGTCCTTCTTCGCCAGGCTGGCCAAGCTCAGTTCCTGCAACCGCTCTTCGTATGTTTTATTTTCCAGACCCTTTATCATCCTGGTTGCTCTCCTCTGCACTTTCTCCAGAGTTTCAATGTCTTTTTTGTAGTGTGGTGACCAAAACTGGATGCAGTACTCTAGGTGTGGTCTGACTAAGGCTTTGATTGCTACCATTAGACCCTATTCAACAAAATGGTGTTCAGTAGTGACAAATATAAGGTTCTGCACTTAGTTTGGAATAACCAGATCCACAGATACAAGTTAAGTAGTAATGGCTCAGTGGTAGTACTTGTACAGAAGGGTCTGGTGTCCTGGTAGATCACAGATTTAAGTATAAGCCAACAGCTACCAAAGGGCCAATGGAATCTGAAGCTGCATCAACAGGGCAACAATGTTAAGATTTGGAAAGTGATAGTTCTGCTCTGTGCTGCACTGGTCAGGCTGAACCTGGATTCCTTTGTCCAGTTTTACTTGCCATAATAATAATAACAGAGTTGGAAGGGACCTTGGAGGTCTTCTAGTCCAACCCCCTGCTTAGGCAGGAAACCCTACACCGCTTCAGACAAATGGTTATCCAACATCTTCTTCAAAATTTCCAGTGTTGGAGCATTCACAACTTCTGGAGGCAAGCTGTTCCACGGATTAATTATTCTGTCAGGAAATTTCTCCTTAGTTCTAAGTTGCTTCTCTCCTTGTTTAGTTTCCACCCATTGCTTCTTGTTCTACCCTCAGGTGCTTTGGAGAATAGCTTGACTCCCTCTTCTTTGTGGCAATCCCTGAGAGATTGGAACACTGCTATCATGTCTCCCCTGATCCTTCTTTTCATTAAACTAGACATACCCAGTTCCTGCAACCGTTCTTTATATGTTTTAGCCTCCAGTCCCCTAATCATCTTTGTTGCTCTTCTCTGCACTCTTTCCAGAGTCTCAACATCCTTTTTTTACATCGGGGTGACCAAAACTGAATGCAGTATTCCAAGTGTGGCCTTACCAAGGCATTATAAAGTGGTATTAACACTTCGCGTTATCTTGATTCTATCCCTTTGTTAATGCAGCCTAGAACTGTGTTGGCTTTTTTGTCAGTATACTGTAGTACAAGAAGAAAACTAGGGGACTGAAAAGATTGTAGAGAAGAGCAACAAAGATGGTGAGGGCCTTGAAAGATAAATTGTATGAGAAACATATAAAAATATGTGGTATGTTTAGTCTAAAGAGAGGGCTATGGAGAGACATGATAGCGGCCTTCCGATCCTTCAAGGGCTACCACAGAAAAGAGGTCATGGATTTATTCTCTGCAGTGCCTGAGGATAAAACAAGAATGAATGAGTGGAAACGTTACAGAAGGACATCCAAACTTGAAATAAGGAGGTAGTTCCTGGTCATGAGAACTATTAAGCAGTGGAACTGCCTGCTTCCTGGAGATGTGGGTGCTCCATCATTGGACATTTTCAAGCAAAAAATGGACAGCCATTTGTCTGAGATGATCAGAGGATTCCTGGATAGAAATTGAACCCTCAGATATCAAGAACGCTTTAATAAATCCTAGTGTACAGAAAGCATGGGAGATACACTAAAGTGACCAGATTTTTTTTTTTAAGCGGGACACCGACGGGGGGGGCGGGGCCTCCTGGACGCCGCAATTTGAGTTTTGCCCTCTGCGCATGCGCAGAACGCTGCGCATGCGCAGAGGGAAAAAGACAGCTAATGTCGGCGTCCAGGTGGGGGGGGGGGGAGGCGGGAGGCCTTTCCTCGCCTCCCGCCTCCCCTTCAGGAGCCGGCAGTGGCTTGGGCTGGCTTGGGAAGGGGAGCAGCCCCCAGCGTCTCTTGGCTCCCCTCCTCCCTCCCCCCCTGCCCGCCCGGGGGTCCCACGCCGCCTGCTGACCTCGTGCACGTCCTGCAGGCACTCGAGGACGGCCAGGTTGGGCCCAGCCGCAGGGGCAGCAGCAGCAGCAGGCCTCTCAGCTCGGGCCGGCGTTGGCTCAGCCGGCCGGGGCCGTCGCCGCAGCCTTCCCGCCGCTGGGGCAGCCGGGACTGGGGGCCCAGCCGCAGGGGCAGCAGCAGCAGCAGCAGGCCTCTCAGCTCGGGCCGGCCGTGGGCGGCGTTGGCGGCGGGCGGGCGTCCCGCGTTGACTCCTCCGGCGGCGGCTGGAACCTGGCGGAAGAGCCGGTGTGAAATTCACACCGGCTCTTCCGCCAGCTTCCAGCCGCCACCGGAAGAGTCAACGCGGGACGCCCGCCCGCCGCCAACGCCGCCCACGGCCGGCCCGAGCTGAGAGGCCTGCTGCTGCTGCTGCTGCTGCCCCTGCGGCTGGGCCCCCAGTCCCCGCTGCCCCGGCAGCGGGAAGGCTGCGGCGGCAGCCCCGGCCGGCTGAGCCAGCGCCGGCCCGAGGGCCATCTTGGATGCAATTCCTTCCCTCGGGCCGTCACACCCACCGCGACGCCGGCCATTTCGAGAGGGCGGGGCTGCATCAGGCGCCTCTTCACCGCCCTCCAGTGCCCGCCGAAAGTTTAACTCCTCCCCCCAATCTCGCACGCCGCCCTTTCAGGCCGATTTTTTGAAAGAATGCCCTAGTCGTGCATTCTTTCAAAAAATCGGGACTTTTTAGAGGACGGGCGGGATGCGGGACAAATCATGAAAAAGCGGGTCTGTCCCGCCAAAATCAGGACGTCTGGTCACCTTAAGATACACAGATATTTGGAGCTATTTCTTAGTAACCTGTTGAGCTATACAATTTTTCTCACTTTTAGGAGTTCTTTTCTTTGGTAATTGATGAGGATTATCTGTGGGCCAGAGTTGGTAAGAACGTGAGGGTCTCAGAACCTGCACCATTTATTAACTTAGGCCAGGGGTAGGCAAAGTTGGCACTTCTATGACTCATGGACTTCAACTCCCAAAATTCCTGAGCCAATCATGCTAGCTCAGGAATTCTGGGAGTTGAAGTCCACGAGTCACAGAAGAGCCAACTTTGCCTACCCCTGACTTAGGCCATCAGTAGTGTTATGTATTAGGCTAAACTGTTTACTCCAAGGTCTGCTTTTCTGAGCGGGAAAATGGAGACCGCTGATTGGTTGAACCAGCCGGCAGCCCTCTATAAAAGAGAGAGCTGTCAGGCTGGTTCCTTTGCTGGATCTGTGTCTCATATAATAAAAAGCTGTTAGTCACAATACTGCCTCCAGCCTCTTCAGTACCAGAACTTAACAAGTAGTTTAAACCGAGAACTGCTAATTCACTGTCTAGCAGTTTATTTATTTATTTATTTATTTTGGAATTCTTATATGCCGCCCAACTCCCTAAGGACTCAGGGCGGCGTACAACAGTGAGAAAATACAAGAATAACCAAAATCTAAAAAGTTAATTAAAAGCAAATATAAAAATTAAAACACAATATAGAAAATCATCAACAACCATTCAACATCATACATACTTGGGAGGTGAGCTCGAGTGAATTAAGCTCTACCCCCCGCCTGCAGGAAAAGCCATGTCTTAACAGCTTTTCGGAAGCCAGCAGAGTGGGGATAGTTCGGGTCTCTGGTGGAAGTTGGTTCCAGAGCACGGGGCCAGCCACAGAGAAGGCTCTCCCCCTTGGGCCCGCCAGCCGGCATTGCTTGGCCGACGGGACCTGGAGGAGGCCGACTCTGTGGGCCCTAACCGGTCGAAGGGAAGTATGAGGCAGAATGCGGTCCCGTAGATAACCTGGTCCCAAGCCATGAAGGGCTTTAAAGATGGTGATCAACACCTTGAATTGGACCCGGAGACCGATGGGCAACCAATGCAGCTGGCGGAGTATCGATGTCACGTGGGTGTACCTTGGCACACCCACCACAGCACGCGCAGCCGCATTTTGCACCAGCTGAAGTCTCTGGATACTCTTCAAGGGTAGCCCCATGTAGAGCGCATTGCAGTAGTCCAAGCGAGAGGTGACAAGGGCATGAGTGACCGTGAGTAGAGCCTCCTTCTCCAAATATTTCCAACCAGTTAAATTTCCAACCAGCTTTAATCAAGTCTTGAATAGCATCCAGATCTATCTTGTTGATTGGAAGTGAGCTCCCTGTGTTCCATAGAATTTAATTCCAAGGAACTGTGAAAATTCAGTAATGGTTACGTTAATGCCACGGTTATAGGTGACATTGTGCCTAATTTAACTCTTTACACTAAAACATGATTTTGTGAACCACAGTTTGTTGAATGTAATACAAATGTGAGTATTATATCATGCTAAGCCATAAGCAATGGCTTACAAATTACAGTGACTAGCCCAAGTACTAACACCCCCCTCCTTCCCCAAAATACAGAATTGCCAGCTCAGGCTTTGTGGTTGTAAGGTCAGCCTTTCTTTCATTTGTTTTTTTGGCTTCCAGATTTTGAGTCTTGGGAGTTTAGGATCCCATACTTAGTCTCCTATAATATATAGTCTACAGATGATATTTATTTTATTTATTTATTTTGTGAGATTTATATACCGCCTCACAGTGCAAGCACTCTCTAAGCGGTTTACACCAGTAAGCAATGTATATTTACATTTCCCCCAACAATCTGGGTCCCCATTTTATCTCCCTCGGAAGGATGGAAGGCTGAGTCAACCTTGAGCCGGTGAGATTTGAACCGCTGAACTGCTGATCACAGTCAGCTAAAGTGGCCTGCAGTACTGCTCTCTAACCGCTGCGCCACCTCGGCTCATCTCGGATATGATAGCAGTATTCCAGAATTTGAGGGGCTGTCAACTTATTTTCCAAAGCACCAGAAGCCAAGACATGAAATAATGGATGGAAACTAATCAAGGAGAGAAGCAACCTGGAATTAAGGAGAAACGTCCTAACAATGAGGACAATTAACCACTGGAATGGCTTGCCTTCAGAAGTTGTGGGTGCTCCCTCACTGGAGGTTTTAAGAAAAGACTGGACAACCACCTATCTGAAATGGTAGGGTCTCCTGCTTGAGCAGGGGATTGGACTGGAAGACCTCCAAGGTCCCTTCCAGCTCTATTCTGATTATTTATTTAAAAAAATAACAGTAAGGGCCCATTGAATTTCCATTACAGGCCATTTCCCCACTAATGATTTATGGTGTCTTTAAGCTTGGCCTCTAACCATCCAACCTTTGTGCTGAAAATCAGCAATGCTTTGCAGTTGCCACAGAATGAATGAGTGATGCTGGAAAACCATAAATCATTAGTGAGAAAGTAGCCCCAGGCTCTTTCTTCATGTCTGGCTTTGTTAGCAGTGACATAAATGTTATCAAGACCCATTCCATTCTGACAAAGAAATGGTGATTAATTTGTGTACAGAAAAAAAGTGATGCAAAGCACAGAATGGTAAAAATTAGATAGGAATCAGGGCAGCTCAGCAGAGATGTTAAATAAGTTACCTGTACTGCCTCTCCCACTTCCCCCATTCCATCATTCCACAGCAAACAGGCATTTTGAAGAAGGTTGTGTTATCTATTATCAACAAGCAATCATGCTGTTCCATTATTTCCACTCTTTGAACAATGTTAAGTCTAGAAGTCAACATTATAAAGATCTCCATGACATTGTTTTAACAAAGGGGAAAAAAGTGCTTAGGCTACAAGGCAACAAGCATAAACTTAAACAGGCACAGTAGACACTTAGAAGGGAATGGCACAATTCACTTGTCAGGGAACGGGGCTAACGAAAGCAAGTAAAGTGTGTGCCAAATGAAGACATAGTTACACAACAGGAGGAATGATCCACATTGTAAAACTTTTGTTGGTGGATAATTAAGGGTAGTAGTAAGGGTTTAGTCTGGCAAGATTCTGTCTATTGTGCCTATTGTGTGTAGAGCTAAACTCTAGTTGGTATCATTCTTGGGCTGAACCTGACAGTATTAGAATGAAATCAGAGGCTACTGGTCCAGTTCCCAAGGCAATTTCAGACATAAGTACGGTAATTCTGCATATATCTATGTTATTCCAAAAACAAAACACCTTCATTCAAAGAAAGTATAGTATGGTATTTATTTATTTAATTTAATTTAATAAAAGTTCTTATAAGCTGCCCAATCCCATAGGACTCAGGGCGGCGTACAACATAGATAAGAACAGTACAATAAAAACAATAATAACATTTTTAAAAAGCGGAACATTTTTTTTTAAAAAAAACATTCATTCATGTGGGAATCTGATCTTCTTTTTTCACCCCGCCTGCCGGAAGAGCCATGTTTTTACGGCTTTACGGAAGGCCAGTAGAGTGGGGATAGTCCGGATCTCTGGTGGGAGTTGGTTCCAGAGGGACGGGGCTCCCACAGAGAAGGCTCTCCCTCGCGGCCCCACCAACCGACATTGTTTGGCCGATGGGACCCGGAGGAGGCCCACTCTGTGGGACCTAACCGGTTGTAAGGAGGTGTGTGTTAGGATGCTGTCCCGAAGGTAGCCTGGCCCTGAGCCATGTAGGGCTTTAAAGGTCAAAACCAACACCTTAAATTGCGACCGGAGACTAATAGGCAACCAATGCAGCTGGCGGAGAATAGGTGTTACGTGGGTGTATCTCGGCACACCCACCATAGCTCGCGCAGCTGCATTCTGTACCAATTGCAGTCTCCGGATGCTCTTTGAGGGTAGCCCCATGTAGAGCGTGTTACAGTAGTCTAGCCGTGAGGTGACAAGGGCATGAGTGACTGTGAGCAAAGCCTCCCTCTTCAAGTAGGGTCGCAATTGATGCACAAGACGGATCTGTGCAAAGGTCCCCCTAGCCACAGCTGAAAGATGTTGCTCCAATTTTAGCTGTGGATCTAGGAGAACACCCAAATTGTGAACCTGTTCTGAGGGAGTCAATTTTTCTCCCCCGAGAACCAAGGAGGGGAAGTCGACATAATCCCTGGGGGGCAATATCCATAGCCACTCAGTCTTGTCAGGGTTGAGTTTGAGTCTATTCACTCCCATCCAGACCCTCACATTGTCCAGGCAGCAGCACATTACATCAACTGCTTCCCCAAACTGACATGGGGTGGAGATGTACAACTGGGTATCATCAGCATATTGCTGATACCTCACCCCGTGTCGTCGGATGATCTCACCCAGCGGTTTCATGTAAATGTTAAACAGGATGGGCGAGAGGACCGAGCCCTGCGGCACCCCGCAAATCAGGGGCCTAGGGGCCGACCTCTGCCCTCCTGTCAACACCGACTGGGTCCTATCGGAGAGGTAGGAGGAGAACCACCGTAAAACAGTGCCTCCCACTCCCACCTCCCTGAGACGACGCAGAAGGATACCATGGTCAATGGTATCGAAGGCCGCTGAGAGGTCAAGTAACACCAGGATGGAGGAGTGACCTCCATCCCGGGCTCGCCAGAGATCATCCATCAGAGCGACCAAAGCAGTCTTCGTATCTGTTGTGTTTGTTCTCTTGACAATAGGACATGACATGGGGTGGGGGGGTGGGGGTGGGATGTCCCTGTTCTCTTCTGCCAATTCTCCAACATTTATTTGCAAAACAGAGTAAGCCAGCCTTCTGAAGCACATTTTTCAGATTCTCATGGACAACCCAGCAAAGGAAGCTCATGCTTAAATCATCTAGCTGAGTCATGTATCCAGACAAACTGGGTGCGATCCAGATGCCTTTGTCTGAAGATTGCTCATGGCGCAAGAAACTAACTTGCCCCTCTCATTCTAAGTTGCTCAATTTTACAAGACAAATTGGCAGATATGTATGCTGTGGGGCAGTGGTGAAATCCAATTTTTTTTACTACCAGTTCTGTGGGTGTGGCTTGGTGGGCATGGTGTGGCTTGGTGGGCGTAGCAGGAGAAGGATATTGCAAAATCCCCATTCCCTCCCCACTCCTGGGGGAAGGAAATTGCAAAATCTCCATTCCCACCCCATTCTGGGGCCAGCCAGAGGTGGCATTTGCCAGTTCTCCGAACTACTCAAAATTTCTGCTACCAATTCTCCAGAACCTGTCAGAACCTGCTGGATTTCACCCCTGCTGTGGGGTATTGCTTTTAGCTAAAAGGTCTTTTCTTCTAGCCTGGAAATCTCAGAGGAATATTCATGTTACAATGGTATCAGTGAAAAGTCCTGTGATATCTTCAAAGCTGTCACACTTGCAGTGGCACAAAGCCAGAATTGGTTCAGATACAGAAGTGCATTTCCATCCCTGCTATCACTTCACACAGTCATAGTAAATAGTGGAACCACTAGGTCAGGATTCGAGCCCCACTCAGCTGAATACAGATCACCAATCAGTATCAGAATGGAGTTTTGCTTCCAGTAGTGGGATTCCATGGGACTGGATCAGGGGTGGGTTGCTTACTTACCAATACCTGTGCGTGCATCTCCACGTTTCGTGCAATTTCGGTGAGAGTTTGCTTCTACGCATGCGCAGAAGCAAAATCTCGCCAAAATCTTGTGAGGGAATGCACGTGCGCGAGATTTCGGCAAGATTTTGCTTCCGTGCATGCGCAGAAGCAAAATCTTGCCAAAATTTCACACGCACGCACGTCCCCTCAAGAGATTTTGATGAGATTTTGGTTCCGCACATGCGCAGAAGCAAAAAAGCCAAAAAAATGTACAAAAAAGATGGCAACGTGCGTGACTATCTGGTGAAGACGGCACCGGAGCAGTCGCGTGCAAATTGTGTAATCGGTGGGTCCCTACCGGAGCTGCGCACTGGACCGCACTGGTAGGAACCCACCCCTGGGCTGGATATTGATGAAGCGCTGGAGAAGATGGGGATGGCCAGCGGTCTTTTCTTTGCAGTTGGTTCTTCTCATTCAAAATATTGGGTAATAAATACTTGCACAATTGACTTCACCCATGAGGGTGTATGGTTTCCATACAACTAACTGTTGAGTTGTATTATACTTTGCAGAAGTAGCTCCCATATCTGAGCAGCTGTGCCATCAGCTGTTAATTTGATTTTATGCATAATTTTAAAACCCTCAAATATGATAATCAAATATGGCAAGCCGAGATGACAGGGGCGAGTCTTAGTCCTGTTATATGGGACGAGTTTGAGCCTGTCACTCCTGATGATGTAGACAAGGCCATAGGAGCGATGAGCGCCTCCACTTGTTTATTGGACCCGTGCCCCTCCTGGCTGGTTTCGGCCAGCAGGGAGGTGACACGCGGCTGGCTCCAGGCTGTTGTGATCGCATCTTTGAGAGAGGGGTCCGTCCTGCAGCCCTTAAAAGCTGCGGTGGTGAGGCCGCTCCTCAAGAAGCCTTCCCTGGACCCAGCGGATTTAAAGAACTTCCGTCCAGTCTCCAACTTACCCTTCTTGGGGAAAGTTGTTGAGAAAGTGGTGTCGCTCCAACTCCTGCGGCTATTGGAGGATACTGATTATCTGGATCCCTTTCAATCGGGTTTCAGGCGCGGCTACAGTACGGAGACTGCTTTGGTCACGCTGATGGATGATCTCTGGCGAGCACGGGATGGGGGTCATTCCTCCATCCTGGTGTTACTTGACCTCTCAGCGGCTTTCGATACCATTGACCATGGTATTCTTCTGCGTCGTCTTGGGGAGGTGGGAGTGGGAGGCACTGTTTTACGGTGGTTCTCCTCCTACCTCTCTGACAGGACGCAGTCGGTGTTGACATGAGGACAGAGGTCGGCCCCTAGGCCCCTGGTTTGCGGGGTGCCACAGGGCTCGGTCCTCTCACCCATCCTGTTTAACATTTACATGAAACCGCTGGGTGAGATCATCCGACGACACGGGGTGAGGTATCAGCAGTATGCTGACGATACCCAGTTGTACATCTCCACCCCGTGCCAGTTCAGTGAAGCAGTTGATGTAATGTGCCGCTGCCTGGACAATGTGAGGGTCTGGATGGGAGTGAATAGACTCAGGCTCAACCCAGACAAGACTGAGTGGCTCTGGATATTGCCCCCCAAGGACTATGTCGACTGCCCCTCCTTGGTTCTCGGGGGAGAAAAATTGACTCCCTCGGAACAGGTCTGCAATTTGGGTGTCCTCCTAGATCCACAGCTAAAATTGGAGCAACATCTTTCAGCTGTGGCTAGGGGGACCTTTGCACAAATCCGTCTTGTGCACCAATTGCGACCCTACTTGGAGAGGGAGGCTTTGCTCACAGTCACTCATGCCCTTGTCACCTCACGGCTAGACTACTGTAACGGGCGCTACATGGGGCTACCCTCAAAGAGCATCTGGAGACTCCAACTGGTACAGAATGCAGCTGCACGAGCTGTAGTGGGTGTACCGAGATACACCCACGTAACACCTATCCTTCGCCAGCTGCATTGGCTGCCAGTTAGTCTCCGGTCGCAATTTAAGGTGTTGGTTTTGACCTTTAAAGCCCTACATGGCTCAGGGCCAGGTTACCTTCGGGACAGCATCCTACCACATACCTCCCTACAACCAGTTAGGTCCCATAGAGAGGGCCTCCTCAGGGTCCCGTCGGCCAAACAATGTCGGTTGGCGGGGCCGCGGGGGAGAGCCTTCTCTGTGGGAGCCCCGTCCCTCTGGAACCAACTCCCACCAGAGATCTGGACTATCCCCACCCTGCTGGCCTTCCGTAAAGCCATAAAAACTTGGCTCTTCTGGCAGGCGGGGTGAATAGGAAGATCAGATTCCCCCCATGAATGTTGTTTTTATAATGTTTTAACTATGCTTTTTAATTTTAAACTATGATAATTGTTTTTATTGTACGTTTCTTATCCTGTTGTACGCCGCCCTGAGTCCCACGGGATTGGGCGGCCTATAAGAACGTTTATTAAATTAAATTAAATTAAATAATCATGCTTTTTAAAAAAAGGTGGAGGAGCCCTGGTGGCACAGTGGTTAAAGTGCAGTATTGTAGGCAAACTCTGCCCACAGCCAGGAGTTAGCTTCCTGACAGGGCTCAAGGTTGACTCAGCCTTCCATCCTTCTGAGGTCAGTAAAATGAGGACTCAGATTGTTGGGGGCAATATACAAATAATGCTTACATTGTAAATGGTCCAGAGAGTGCTGTAAAGTGCTATGGGATGACATATAGGCCTAAATGCTATTGCTTTTCTATCACACTATCGTGGTTGCACTTTTGATTTTTTTTTAACCTTATGCTGTGGACCCCACCAAAACAATGATTATTTTCATTTGTTACAATTGGGTTCTTCATCTGGCAGCATTGGTAGGTTTTGTGTATAATTTTGCACGCATAATCATGTGCTTTATGGCTTCTTAATGCTCAGAAACTGAAATATTATCTATCAATCAGGTTGCTTGCCCAAGTCTGCACATTAATTTAGCATTTTTTATTTTGTCTGATTTGATTGTGGCACAGCATTGGCCAAATAGAGGATCGTTTACTCAAAGGGATTTGAATTATGAAGTTGAAAATAGGACAGACTTAACTGCAATAGCAACTTTGTATATATACTTTTTTTTTTCAGTACTGATAAACTCTTTAATCATGATGGGACTTAGTTTTGGATTGTTACTTTCCAGGTAAAAGATGGGATTTGAGAGCTTTCCTGCTAATCCACGCTGTGTGTTTAGGAGCTAAATAGAGTGATTAGTTTTGAAAGAGGAATGACAAATCGCACGTGGTGGGTTGTAAGCAGGAGAGCTGGCACACGTTGGATCTAAAGTTTTACTGTTCGGAAGAAATGTGGGATGTGAAAGAATCAGCTAGAAGAATCCTGTTGCTTCACAACCTAGGAATGTAGAGGTTAAAGGGGAGATTTTTCACTCAGCCCTTGGAAACCTGTCATGCCTGCATAGCCCCAACGGTTGAAAATAGACAGATTTCAATATTATTTGCCTTTCAAAGCTTGGCATTTCTTTGGCTACTCCATCCACTTGAGAACCATTAGGGTTAAGGCCCAAAGGAATCAGCAGTGCAGAACAAACAGGTGATGCAAACTTGAAAACCATAGCCCATTTCACCATCCAAGATGCTTCTGTCTTTGTGCAGAAAAACCCCAAATCAAAGTTTCATTCTTTTTTCCACTTCAAGCACAAAGTTCAGAAGCGGTCTCCATGTGGAAACAAAAGTACTTATATTCTTTTCTTTAATCAAAAGAGTCAATTTTGCCATTTCAACCGCACAGGGTTTTTCTTGCCAATGCATTTTTCTCTTGGACTACAATATGGGAATATATTACAGCCCGGTGTGTGCATGGTGCATGGGGAGGATTTCCAAGGGGAGCAATTGTTGGTGTGGAAACGACTTGAGCAGCAGTGAAATCTACTTACTTTCCCTACTGGTTCCCCTGCGCACGCCACTGTCGTGCATACTTTTTCACCCTCTGTGCATGCGCAGAAATCTTTGCGTATGCGCAGAATGTTAAAAACAAAAAAATGGCGACGGCCGGGCGAGTAGGCAGAGACTCACACTGTCGCCGCTACCAGTTCTCCGAACCACCAGCGGCCACCGCTACCGGTCTGCCCATTTCAAATGAGTGTTAAACCTACGTATATAAGGAGGCTATGTAAGAATTGACAAATGCTAGAAAATGCTGGCCAGGCATTATTTTATTTTATTATTATTTATTTTATTTTATTTTATTTTATTTTATTTTATTTTATTTTATTTTATTTTATTTTATTATTTTATTTTATTTTATTTTATTTTATTTTATTTTATTTTATTTTATTTTATTTTATTTTATTTTATTTTATTATTTTATTTTATTTTATTATTTTATTATTTTATTTTATTTTATTTTATTTTATTTTATTTTATTTTATTTTATTATTTTATTTTATTTTAATCTAATTTTATTATTTTATTTTATTATTTTATTTTATTTTATTTTATTTTATTGTTTTATTTTAATTTATTTTATTTTATTTTATTTTAATCTAATTTTATTATGTTATTTTATTTTATTTTATTTTATTATTTATTTATGTATGTACAGTATGTATGTATGTATGTATGTATGTATGTATGTATGTATGTATGTATGTATGTATTTTGTTTGTTTGTTTGTTTGTTTGTTTGTTTGTTTGTTTGTCTCTCCCTTAGTATGCAACTGCTTTTGTGGAAACCAAGGGTCTGGCCACTCCCACTCCACAAAATGTCCATGGAGGGTCGTGCCTAACAAGAGGAAAGGAAGCGACCTGCCTAAGCGGCCGACAGATCCTAACCCCTGATCCTGGGCAGATCCTAACCCCTGACTGCCTCATTATTTACATCACAATGAAGTATGCTGTACCCCGCCCACAACAGAATTTGTATCAGGAAAAGCAGAACAGGCAAAGGTGAAGTCGCACTGCCTCATCTTTGGGCTGGGAAGGGCAACATTATGAGGACGTTATGGAAGAACATTTGCTGAGATGACTATTTAAGATTGAGGAGGCTGAGATTCAGAACTTTATTCATCCTGAAGCTCCCACTGGTGGGAGTGTCTCTCTGCTTAATCACATACTTTACCTAAAAGGGTGTTCTGGGAAAGTACTAGATACCTAGGAGAAAAGCAGGATACTATACTATGGCCTTTTTTATGCGGTGTTGAATCCTCGCATTAAAAATTGTCAACCGTTGAAGGAAAAAGCTAAGATTGGATACCTGAATTCTGGTAGAGAGAGGGATGGATGGACCCTTTTTCCTTACTTTCCAAGTGAAATCTGCCTCTGAACCCATATTATAAATTTACTACTAGTCCTCGACTTACAACAGTTAGTTTGGTGACCGTTCAAACTTACAATGGCACCGAAAAAAGTAACCAATGACCATTTTCCTATTTACGACCATTTCAACATCCCCATGGTCATGTGATCAAAATTCAGACACTTGGCAACGGACTCATATTTATGATGGTTGCTGTGTCTCAAGGTCATGTGATCCTCTTTTGTGACCTTCTTTTAAGCAAAGTCAATGGGGAAGTCAGACTCTCTTAACAAAGGCATTACTAACTTAACAACTGCAGTGATTCGCTTAACAACTGTGGCAAGAAAGATTGCAAAACGGGGGCAAAATTCACTTGACAAATGTTATCGCTTAGCAACAGAAATGTGGGGCTCCATTGTGGTCATAAGTTGAGGACTGCCTGTGCTTCTCATGCATCAAACTGAAACTGGCCCTTAGTTAAAGTGACCAGATTTTTTTTTTAAGCGGGACGGGGGGCGGGCCCGCCTGCGGGCCGCCATTTGAGTTTTGCCCTCTGCGCATGCGCAGAATGCTGCGCATGCGCAGAGGACAAAACAACGCAAATGTCGGCGTCCAGGTGGGGGGGGAGGCAGGAGGCCTTTCCTCGCCTCCCGCCTCCCCTTCGGAAGCCGGCAGTGGCTTGGGCTGGCAAGCGACGAACGGGAGGCGGGAGGCGGGGAAAGGAGGCAGCCGGCAGCTTACCTGCAAGGCGGTGCTCTGTCGCGAGCTCCAGCCATCCAAGCGCCACGGTCTCCCAGTCACCCGCCTGGCCCCAGGGCAACGGCGGCAGCGAGGCGACGGGGGGAAGGAAGGGGAGGGGGATGAGGAAGTGCTGTTTGCGCCGCCGGAGGGGCCGCTCGTGAGCTCAAACCGATGACGGCAGCGGCGACGGCTCCTCGTCCCTCACCCCTCCACCCGCATCCCAACAGCAGCGGTGCCTCCGAGGGCGGGGCTAGGGATGGGGCGGGGGAAGGAGAGGAGGAGCAGCCCCCCTTCTCCCTCTCCCCAGCAGGCAGCCGGCTCGCTGAAATTCCGCTTTGCCCGACTTGCTTTTCGGTGGTAGTACCTCTCTTGTGCTTCCCCTTCTAAGGTGACCAGACGTCCCGCTGTTTCGGCATTCTTTCTAAAAAAGCGTGACTTTTTGGAAAGAATGCGGGACGCGGGACACACGCTTGAAAAGCGTGTCTGTCCCGCCAAAAGCGGGACGTCTGGTCACCTTACCCTTAGTTGAGTTTGGCACAAAAGTCAAATAGACAATCCTTCTTCACTCCTTTCTGTGTTATCATTTGCCCTTTCCAGGTCCTAGAAACATGTGATAATAGTGACTGTGTAAATTTCAGTGCCTAAAATAGTCTATTTTCTTAGGATAATAGGAACCTACCAAGTTATAGAATTGCTCCACCTAACCTAGGATTGCTTCAGAATGGTTTTCCACTGGGAGGCCCAACCTGGAGTTCACCCGCATGCTAGCGCTAAATTAAGTATGTCTCAAGACCATGCAGTCAGGCCTGCTCTGACATTTAAACAACACCCATCCCAATGGTTGTACACTTTTGATCTAAGCCACAGTACTAATAGGTAGCAGGCAGACCCTGCCAGACCTAGCAAAGATACATCAAACAGCAAATTGCATTTTCACTACAATATTAGTGAAGGGCCAACAGTTTTCAATCAGCTGCCTCTATGACCTTGTTCCCATCATTCATTTAAACCAAGCTGGAAGATAGTGAGTTGTGAGGAGACTCAGGGGTTTTGACCCAATCAGCTAACTCATGAGGAATTAAAGTTAGCCCCAAATGGATCCAATCATGCACAGAGGTAAGCTAATTTTATCCTCTTTGCGCATTGGGAATCTTATCAATTGACCTCTTTTGCATAATACTCCCTCAGGAAAAAGCGCGGGAGAGAAAGAGTGGCTGACAGAGTAAGTCTCTCCCTTACGAAACTCTCTATAAAAAATATCCCCCCCCAACCCATGCTGATTGGTCACAATGTCCAACCTCACCTCCTATTGGCTGACTGTCATAAAGACTTGCTAGTACTCAAGAGTTCTGAGCTACCTGGCAATTTTGGGCAAAAATGGGCAGTGCTCCATTAACTCTAAACCAAAATGATTTTTTGTCTCGGCCTGGTTTTGTAGTATCAGAAATCTCTGGGTTAGTGGCTGACTGGGCATATGTTTGTTGGAGGAATATTGGTATGCAGTGAGGGATCGATATCTGAAAACAGGGTAAGAGTAGTTTAAATTCACATCCTTGCCAAGGTGGCCCCTGGCTCAGCCAGTAGGGTTGCTAGTTCTTTGGCACTCAAAAACATGTTTCATTGGCTAGGCCGTTCATGGTTGGCATTGCCAGATTGTCCATTACAGATAGTTCTTGATTTATACTGTAAATTATAATTGTTTGTTTAAAATGGTCCAGAACTACAATGGCCATTGCAAAATGATGCAAATCCCCCCCCCCCGCATCTGTGGTTGCAATCTGGATGCTTGGCAACCTGTTTGCACTTACAAACAGTTGGCCGAGCATCCCATGATCATGTGATTGCCATGCACAATCTTCTTTGATGGCTTCTCCAGAAAACCAGTGTAGAAATTGGCAGGGGATGTTGCAAGCTGCGAAGCAAGTTCCATTTTGTTTCTGGGGGCTGGCTAAAAGAACTGCTCCCTGAGGGGAGCTGAAGTCCTTCAGCAGGTGCAGAAATGGAGCTGAAATCCTGAAGATTTTATCTTTGTTCCTGTGCCCATGGAAGGAGTTGCCTTCCATGCATGGGGAGGGAGCTGCTCTTTTGGCAGGCAGCTCTTTCAGTAAGCCTCCAAGAAAGAAAGAAAAGACAGCCAAAATCCAAGCAGAGAGTGTAGAGTCGGCATGATATGGTAAGGAGCATGGGTTGCCTCAGGTAGGTAGTTGGAGGCCCTGCACAGGCCATGTGTGAATGTCTCTCTGCATAAGGGCTGAAAATCCTGCTTGGATTTCAGCAGGAAGGGTTTTCAGCTTCTGAAAGGGGCCTCGCAGGGTCTCCCTCATGCCCCATGAGGCACCCCATGCTCCTTATCTGGGATTCCCTTCACTTAATGATCCACACAGCTAACAGCCACAGCTGGGATTGCAATTGTTGAACAAAGCGGTCACGTGGATGTCTTGCTTAACAGCTGCTTTGCTCAACAACCAAAATTCCAGTCCCAGTTGTGGTCCTAAGTCAAGGATTATCTATCTCTATAAAAACATCAATTTGAAAAATAGCCCAGCAGTAAAATGCCAAAATTAGAAGTCCAGAAAATAGTTTGGAAAAAGTATTAGTTTTTCCTTTTCTGAGGGTGGGGTCTTCTCCAACACCAAAATTCAAAAGCGTTAATGTTGTTTCTATCTTGCTTCTTAAAGTTCAATGTTTTTACTTCCATGGTTTCACTGAGAAAACCATTGCCTGCATAGTTCTGAACTTCGTTGGTATAGACCCGTGATGGCGAACCTATGGCACATGTGCCACAGGTGGCACGCAGAGCCCTCTCTGCGGACACGCCAGCTGCTGCCCCAGGCCAGCTCCACTGTCCATGTGTGCGTGCCTCCCGCTGGTCAGCTGGTCTTCGGGTCTCTGCCACACAAGGGGGGCGGGGAACAAGTGAGGAGGGTGCTCGCATTGCAATTTTGGGGGGTTCGCTTGTGCGCACGCCTCCCCCACATGTTTTGGGCCTGGAAGGACTCCTGCACCAACCTGGAAGCCAAAAATGGGTGAGGGAGGGTGGGACACATGCACGGAGGTGGGGCACATGCACAGGAGGCAGGGCGCATGCACAGGGGATGCTCACATTGCATTTTGGGGTTGGGCAATCGGCCCCAAAAAGGTTAGCCATCACTGGTATAGACCCATTGTCAGGGTTCTGACCAATGCCCTAATAAAATCAGGAGCCTCAAGCCATCTTGCAAGAAAAATCCAGTTGTTTATTAGGAGCGCCATGTCGGCATGAACTAAGTGAAGCCAGCTCTGACTTCGACCAGTTCGCGCCTTGCCTCTGACCCTGTTGCCCCCTCCCCCCAAGGTGTGTCACCAGTCACATTACCCAATGAAGCAATTTCGCGGGTCGTAGAAGTCATTCTCCATTGGAGGTTGAAGCCAGCATTCAGTGAGGGTTGTCCACAGCCAATCACATCAAGGGCTGAGTCTGTCAATCAAAAACTGAGCCTCTGTCCTCCTCCTCCTTGGATATTGGCCCAGTTTAGACTCAGCCCTTCAAAAAGGCTAGACGTGGATTTACACCTCTCTGACTGCTTGCTTCAACTGTAAGTTTAAAAAAAAAAAAAAGAAAAAGAAAAATGCATGAGGATTGACTTAGTTAAGAAAGGAAAAATAACAACAGTTAGGAAACTGTTTCCTTCTCCCGTCCCCAGGCATTAACAAATCGCCACTTGTGGCTGTTAAACGCCTCGATTCCAGCTGCCCCCTCTCTTCCCCCTCTGCTCATTGTCTGGGGAACGGGCTTGCAAGCCCTGAGGGGAGCGTTGTTTGCCATCGGCCGGTGCTTGCACTCCGATGAGGCTGGAGGGACACTCCCTTACCAAAGCTCCTAAGGAGCACAGATACAGGGGAGAATTCAAGACTCACAGATTGTATTTCTGGTAAGGCCGATCTTGCGGCCGGCTTCTTTTAGCCTGGAGACTCGGCGGCGCGGCTTTTAAGTTCAGCGCCGGCCGATCTTTTCAAATTTGGCTGTTTTTCCCGCCCTTTCGCCTCCTGAGCCGGTCGCCATCTTGGGAGCGCAGCGCCATCTAGCGGCGCGCGCAACTCGCTATTTTTAGCTGATTCACGATGGCTGAGGCTGGGAAGGCTCCGGCGAAGCCGAAGAGGCCAACAAGAACGCAGAAAGGGCCCGATTCTGGGGAGGAGATTACTCCTGCCCCGATAGAAGCCAAGCAGCCTAAATCGACCCAAGGGTCTAAGGCTGCAGAACGCGACGAGAGGAGGCGTGATCGGGCGCTACAGCGCATAGTGGACAGGGCGGATCAGCAAGAGGAGGCCATGGCACCTCCAAAACACCAGGTAGTGATCCAGGCCCAGGTCCACAATCTGGATGCCCCAGCTCCTACGCTCTTAGACCCCAATGTCTGGGGGGAAGGAGGCCTGGTCTCCTCTGCCCAGGGAAATCCCCAGGAGATTGCTACTGCATTTGGACCAGATATCCCTGTGGCCTCTGCTCCCACCATAGACTGGACACAGGCGGCTAGGCCCCCTGCTAGTGTGGCCTCCAGCTCCCTGACTTCTCAGGCAGGCCCTTCACATCAGCCTGATCAGCCAAGCTGGCAGATGGTCAGGGCAGCAACAGTGCAACAGTGCCTAGCTGGATTCCAGCAAATACAGGCCTCTGCCCAGGCCATTCCATCTAGGCCTTCTAGTCATGCACATTCTCAGTCCCTCAGGGGGGCAGCCATTGCTGAAGACTCATCTGATGATTCCAGTGAGGATATCAGACCTGCCACCCTGGAAGAGGGTGAGTGTGATCCCACAGCACTATCAGAGGATGAAGGCCTCGCTCCAGAACAACCCACTTCAGTGGGCTTATTCCCACCTGCCTTATTCAAGTCGTTACTACATAAGGCCAGGAATGTAGCAGGCCTGGCCTCTGCTCCAGTAACAACAGATGCTGCGACTTCTTCATCCAAAGTTCCGGTTTTTGAAGAACAGGTGACAGAGCTGGATGTTATTCCAGCGCCCAAGATATTCCTGGACAACGTGCAGCGACAGTTCGTGGCTCCAACCTCAGGACCAATGCCTTCCGCGCAGGACAAGAGATTCTTTAATACGGCGGCTGAACTGACGGGTCTACTCTCCCCTCCATCGGTGGATGTTCCGGTAGCTGCGCTCCACTCTCCAAATCCCATACCGGGGGAAGCTGAGGAGCTCCTGAAACCGGATGATCGTCGACTAGAACAACTCCTGCTAAAGTCCCACCATGCCTCGGCCTGGGCGGTTCGCGCTTCCTGCTCTGCATCCTTCTTTGCCAGATCGTCTCTCTTGTGGCTGCGCCAGCTCCAGGAGTGGATCCCCTCATCAGAACTTCGCATTCATCAAGACCTCAATAAAGTCATAGCTGCAACTCAATTTACTGCTGATGCTACACTCAGGGCAGCACGCTTTTCTTCAAAATCCATTGCGGCTGCCACCGCAGGTCGCAGGGTGAACTGGCTCAAGAACTGGACTGCCGATGCTCGCCAAAAATGGCGCCTGGCATCTAAGCCGATTGCGGGTCAATCCCTTTTTGGGGAGGTTTTAGACCCGTTACTGGTGGAGTCTAAGGATCGTAGGAAGGTCCTTCCAACTTATAACAAAAAAGGTTCTTTCCGTCATAACCCATATCCTAGACGGCCCTTTCGATCGGCTGACCAGGGTTCCAATCTGCCCCGAACCCCAGGTCAGTATGGCCAAAGGTCCTTTTACCAGGATAGAGCGGCCAGGGGCAGATCTTACAAACGTCCCTATAGGGGATGGGGTAACAAGTTTTCCAGACGAGGCAAATAATTTATCTCAGGATTTCCCAATTGGAGGTAGACTAGCCAGGTTTGCGGATACCTGGGAATTGACCACTCAGGACGTCTGGGTTAGACAAACTATCCATTTTGGGTTATCATTGGAATTTTGGTCACGGCCCACTCAAAGTTTTATACCCTGTCATGTTTCTGGAGTTCCAGAAAAGCGCCGGTTAATGGAACAGGCCATCCACCATCTCCTGGAGATTAGGGCCATTGAACCGGTCCCTAGGGAACAAAGGGGAGCAGGAGTATACTCAATACTTTTTCTGGTCCCTAAACCCTCCGGGGATTGGCGACCTATACTGGATCTCAAAAGGTTAAACCAGTTTGTTAAATATCGCAAATTCAAAATGCAATCCCTACGTTCCATCCTCAGGGGTATCCATAGGGGTGACTATCTGGTCTCCTTGGACCTATCCGAAGCATATCTCCACATCCCCATAGCACCTACAGACAGGAAGTTTCTCCGTTTCTGCCTTGCTGGAAGACACTTCCAGTATCGAGCACTCCCGTTTGGCCTCTCCTCAGCCCCCCGAGTCTTTACAAAGATCTTGGCGGCATTGGAGGCTCACCTTCGTTCCTTAGGAGTTCGGGTCCAGTGCTACCTGGACGATATTCTGCTTCAGGCTTCTTCCAGGTCCTTGGCAGAGCGTCATGTGCAAGTAGTGCTGGACGAGCTCCAACGACATGGCTTCTCGGTAAACCACCGTAAGAGCTGTCTGGTTCCTAGTACCTCAATTCTCCATTTGGGCTCAATTATAGATTCCCAGCAGTGCAAGGTTTTCCTATCCCCCAAGCGACAGGGCAGCATTAGGGTCATCATAGGTAATATCAACCGCTGTCCATCAGTTTCTCTAGTCCTGTTGGCCACACTACTGGGAAAAATGATATCGTGCATCGATATCGTGCCCTGGGCACGGTTGCACTCCCGTAGATTGCAGTGGTTCTTACTTCCCCTTATTCCCCCGGGTCAGTCCCCCCCTGCAGTTTGGGTTCATTTGCCCTCTCACGTTAGACAATCCCTAGTCTGGTGGACATCCTCAGCCTTGGAAGAAGGCTCTTCCTTCCTCCTACCAGATAGAATTACAGTAACCACAGATGCCAGCCTCTCAGGCTGGGGGGCACACATTCAGGGCCAACTGGCCCAGGGTACCTGGTCTAGGGAGGAATCCAAATGCCCCATTAACCTACTAGAACTTCGCACTATCCGTTTAGCGTTAAAGAGCTTTAAGACTAGAATAGAAGGTTCTCATGTGTTGGTCCTCACCGACAATGTCAACGCCAAAGCACATGTTAATAGGCAAGGGGGAACACGTTCAGCGGCCCTGCTTGAGGAGGCCTTGTCCCTGGGTCTGTGGGCAGAGAAACACCTTATTTCCCTTTCAGCGGAATATATTTCAGGGGAAGCCAACAAGCAGGCTGATTGGCTCAGCCGTCGGGATTTAGATCAGACCGAATGGCAACTACATCCAGGGGTGTTTCAGGATATTGTTCATAGATTTGGTTTACCTTTAATTGATCTGTTTGCTACCCCACAGAATGCACAGCTCAGCCGGTTCTACTCTCGCTTCCCGACGGAAGGCGCAGAAGCAGTCGACGCCCTGCGCTCACCTTGGCCCCAGGGACTCCTGTATGCCTTCCCTCCCCTCCCTCTGCTCTCCAGGGTCATCCAGAAAATATTAAAACATTCTGCGGAGGTGATTCTAATTGCCCCTCACTGGCCATGCAGGGTTTGGTTCGGGGACCTCCTTTTCCTCTCCCGCGGTCACCCATGGAGACTGCCCCCCCTTCCGGATCTGCTCCAACAAGGGGAAGTGGTTTACCCGGACCCTCAGTGGTTACGCTTGACCGCATGGCGGTTGAGCGGGAGGTCTTAAAACGACAACATTATGATCTGGACACCATCGAAGTCATCTTGGCCTCCAGGCGTCCTTCCACTAACAGAGTGTATCAGAATACCTGGAAGGCTTTCTGTGAGTGGTGCAGACTGGAGGGTATCTCTCCTCTTTATGTGCCCATTCCTCTCCTACTCCGTTTCCTCAAGAAAGGACTAAATTTGGGGTTGGCCCCTAACACCCTAAGACGCCAACTGGCCGCACTTTCCACCATTCTCTCCTGCCCAAATTGCCCCTCTCTGGCACATGTGCCCACGGTGCATAGGTTCCTTAAAGGAGCCTCCAACATCTGCCCGCCAGTCGTGCACCGTTTTCCCACCTGGGACCTACCCCTGGTCCTGGAGGCCCTAACCGGTCCCCCCTTTGAACCTTTAAGAGAGGCGCCCCTTAGCCTCCTGTCTTACAAGGTAGCTTTCCTTGTGGCTATAACATCAGCCAGACGTATCTCCGAGCTCTCAGCTCTCTCTATTCGGCAGGACCTTTGTCTTTTCCATCCAGACAGAGTGGTCCTCCGCCTAGACCCTTCCTTCCTTCCCAAAGTAAATTCCTTATTTCACCGTTCCCAGGAAATCATTCTCCCGTCCTTCTGTGCCCACCCACGTCATCCTAGAGAGCGTCAGTGGCATACTCTGGACGTGAGGCGTGCCTTGAAGGCTTATATCAACCGTACTTCGGCCTTTCGTAAATCAGAGGCCTTGTTTGTTGCCTTCCTTCCCCGTTCCATGGGGCTCAAGGTTTCATCCCCTACCATAGGGAGGTGGATCAGAGCCACAATCACTAGAGCTTATACCTCAGCTGGAAAGCCGGTACCAGAGACTATCACGGCCCATTCCACCCGCAGCGCCGCTACGTCGGCTGCATGGAAGACTCGGGCTTCACTTGAGGAAGTGTGTAGGGCTGCTACTTGGGTTTCCCCTACTCAGTTCATCCGCCACTATAAAATTGATTCTTATGCTTCTACAGAGGCAGCCTTCGGCAGGCGAGTGCTTCAACAGGTTGCTGTGCCTCTGTCCTAGTAGACACTGGGGAGGAGTGGTTGCTTTAGTTGCCCTCCCTCGGGACTCGTAGCTTGGGTATGTCCCTCACTGAATGCTGGCTTCAACCTCCAATGGAGAATGGGCGTTTACTTACCGTTGATACGCCCGTTCTCGTTGGTTGAAGCCAGCATTCAGACCCTCCCTTATGTTCTTTGGTTCTTATTGAATACGTTCTACACTGTTTTTTGCTCTACTACTTGTTGTATTAATAAATCCAGTTTTTTGTTACTTAATTCCGCAGTCTGAGGTGTGACTTACTCTCCTATTGGTGCAGTGTATTGTTTTTTGTTCGGTTAACACTGTTCCTTTCCACGTCAAGTCTGTCTTTCAGCTTCGTCTAAACTGGGCCAATATCCAAGGAGGAGGAGGACAGAGGCTCAGTTTTTGATTGACAGACTCAGCCCTTGATGTGATTGGCTGTGGACAACCCTCACTGAATGCTGGCTTCAACCAACGAGAACGGGCGTATCAACGGTAAGTAAACGCCCACTCCCTCCGGCCGGTGCGGGTCTCCGTGGAGATGGCCTTGACTTTGGCCAGCTAGGATGTGTTTTGTTCTGACTGAGGTGTGAATTCCTCCGGGCAGCTGCGAGGTGCAATTTCCTGTCCCCCTGCCTATGGCAACTCGGGAGCAGGTCAGGAAAACTTTGCAAGTTGACACCCAACACAGTATCCTAACTCCTTTTTCAAGACCTTAATTGCTTATCCACCCAAGTACAACTAGTCTGTGGTGTATTTCTGGGTGTTGGCTGTTTATTGTTGATAATTGATCTGTATACCACTTGTGTATTTTTATTGTCAGTGCTAAAGTTGGTTGCTGTATCTGTTGTCATTAGTTTGTTCTGCTCTATATTTAATCTTAGTTCCATTTTTTCCCACCGTGCTTCCTTCTTTCATAACTAAAGCTTGCACATCATTTCTATTTTCACCTACTAGTTTGTTTCATCAGCAAAGGTGCTTGTTTCTTCCGCCTATTTCAAAACTACACTTATCTTCTTCCAATCTAGCTTCCTTCAATATATATTATGCATATAAATTGAATAAATAAGGAGAGAGTATACAACCATGTCTCGCTCCTTTGTCAACCTGGAGCCAGGCTGTTTCATCTAACCTGTGGCTTCCTGTTCTGTATATACTGTAGGTTTCACATGAAGACAATCTGATGTTCTGAGATTCTCATCTCAGGGGTCCTTGGTGCTCTCTGATCTTATTTCTTGCAAATCTTTCATTACCCTAACTAGGTAACATCATTCTCTTCTCACTACAGACAATCCCACAGCATGATATGACTAACACATTAAAGGCCTTTATTTAATCAATGAAGCCCATACTGACTTTTATGTGTGTTATTTGGCTTTCTCAATTATTCAGCATGCGTCAGCAGTAATGTCTCATTATTCCTGAGCCTTTTCTAAAGCCACCTTGGACATCTGGCATCCTCCTTTCCATGAAGGGCTCTAATCTGCAATGGATGATCCTAAAATTATTTTGTTGGCAAATATCATTAGGGAAGTTACGTGATCCTTTGCACATTTTGTTAAGTCTCCTTTCTTTGGTACTGGCATTTAGAGTGAACTCTTCCAATGTGATGGCTACTGTGACATTCTCTACATTTGTTAGCACAGTTAGATTAGAATTTAATACTGATTTTTCTTTACCTCCTTTTGCAGATATTTCATCCAAAGGGCCATTTTTTAAAAAATGAACAAGGATAAGGGTAATGACTAAGTGCTGATCTAACATCATCTTTTAGCACTAGAGACCCTTGTAAGGAATATCTTCTAAGCTATCTTGGATGTTGACATCTCTATTGCACAGAATTTCAGTATATTTCTTCCATCTTTCTTTGATCTTTGTTACTATCTGCCTATGACGTCCTTTAGCAGGCCAGTTTGAGATTGGAGCCTCGTTCTGATTTCAGGGATCTTAATTTAGAAGAAACATTTTTTGTGTGTCTGATTTCATTTTTTGATATTTTTAAACCAATATCAAAATATCAAAGCAATTACAATGTTATTGTAATTCTCTTTGAATTTTTTTTTGCTAAATTCCTTCTTAAAATCTGTTTTTTTTTTGCTTTGTCTTATTTTATTATCAATTTCCACTACTCATTTTGACACCCAGCTTGGTTTCTCCTGTTTCTTGCTCTTTAGCAAATCCCCCCACCCAATCCTTTACAACTGTTTTGTTTTATTTCATCTCTCCTCTGGTTCCTTATCAATGAGATTGATAGATTGGTGTAGTGGGTAAGGAGTTAGCCTAGAATCCAGGAGACGGTGAGTTCTAGTCCCATCTTAGGTATGAAAAACTGGTTGCATGACTTTCGGCCAGTCACTCTCTCTCAGTCCACAGGACTGTTGTGGGTAAAATAGGAAGAAGAAATATTGGTTATGTTTGCTGCCCTGAGTTGTATATAAAAATAAAAGTAGGATAAAAGTCTAAAAAACAAAAGATTCAGGACCACATTATAATTCCGGATTATCTCCTTGAAAATGGAGGGTATATGCTCAATATCATACAATGGAAAGTTTGTTTTTCTGCTTTAGAACTCGTATATAAGTAGTTCATAGCCAGTTTCACAATCAACTGCAAGCCAGATTTTTGCTTTTCCACCTCTTTGTATCAATGTACAAATTTGTATCAATTTGATTTCTATGTGATCCATCTGATGATATCCATGTATATAGGCATATTTTGGTTCATCTCCAAAATACAGACTTCCCATATGAACATTTACAGATGCACATTTAAAAATAATTATTTTAAGCAGAACAACAATGAGCTCATCTTAGCAGGAAAGATTTAATTATTTAATCCCAAGTGCCTATTATTTCATTAAGACTATACAGGTAGTTCTTTCTAATGTGTGAGTTCTAGGCTGTTCCTGCTCTTCCTTCTTTATCCTTAATCTTATCTTGGGTGGACATTTATTATATTGAGTAAACATTTAATACATTGGAAGTTCAGCCCAATGTAAACTGAAGGTAGCCCTTTCTAAAGTGGCCACACTCTAAACACAAGGATGGGGTCGATAGAAATTTGGTGAGGCTGAATTTTCTTTGAAAATATACCAGTTCTGTTTAAGTTCTGGCAAGCAGCATCAATTCATTATTCTTCCAGAGATGCTGCCTAGGAGACTAAAATAAAACAAACAAACAAAAAACATTTTAAGGTTCCTAGTCATTTGACATATTCCATATGATACCTACTCTTTGCATCATGCAAATCAACTTTCCATCATCTGCATTCACCAATTGAATCTGTTAACTCCCACAATTATCAGACTGTGCTAACAGTGGCCATGCTATTTAAGAATTTTAGGAGATGCTATTTAGCACATCTGGAGGACTCCAAATTAAGGAACACTGACAGTTTATTCTACCACTGCAGAGTGAGTCTTTGCAGGCTCGCCATAGTGGAACTCCAAAGTGATGTTTGACAGTACACTTGTGACTGAAATGCAAATTGCACCCATTTTTCTAGACCCATATCCTGGACAAACGCTTGGGGTGAACCTAACTGCATTCTTCCTTCAATCTCCGTAAGAATTCCACTGATTCACACTACAGTACTCGCTGGCAGAAACAGACAGGAAGTAGTTTGACCCCACTTGTCTTTGGGATGTTTGGTGGAGACTGGAATGTAGATAAAATCTACTCCAGTTTTGTGTTTTAACTACCAGAACAGTTCTTGTATGGACCTGCCTCAGGGCAACTTAAGATAACATCCCTCCAGGGGCATGCAGGTATATGATTCACTGTCGCATCACATTCCTTAGGCTTTTAAAAAACCTTTTAAGGTTGCCATGTTGCATCCATTTCTTCAATGAACTCAAGAAACTAATCTTTAAATCTATTTGATTTTTAATCCTGCTTTTCTTCAAGAGTGCAAGATGATGTCAGCGTGTCTCTTTCTCTCCTCTCCACAGCAACAACAAGCACTGTGAATGTGGTTAAGCTCCACCACTACTGCACTCTTACACTAACAAGTAAATACATTCAGAATAGGTGAGCTGCCTTCCCCCATCCCCAAAAAAGGCTTGGAAAATCTCTCAAGAGTAAAATAAAATTTCCTTCACGTTAGACCTAACTCCTGGTGATTTAATGTCCATAGCTATGCCTTTTTCTTGATAGTGATGTAGAAGAACTTTTCTAGACCTTTCTGTTTTGATTACCAGAGCTATAATTATGACATTCTTTAGAAATCTCCATCAAGTCATACCAGCTCAGGAATGATCTTGTTTAGGTTGTGAATCCAGATGCTGCTACTTCTTCTTGGCTAAATTATTGGGATGCGTTCTTCACCACACCTGCTGCCTTCATCAAGAATCGGCCCAGTGTGTCTTCACTACAGCTTTGGCAATGTTAAATCTGTAAGTCGGTCAGCCCAGTCTCTGTATTGCCAGCTGTAAATTTAACAATCGAAGTGATCCACTGGCTTAGACCAGAAGTCCATTAGTTTGGCATGGTGTTTACCATAATGGCAACAAATGGTCCACCAGCTGGCTTTCAACAATGGTTTTGGCTGGCATCAGGCTGATGCTGGAGATTTTCTACATCTGAACAAACTAACAAGGATAGACTTCTCCCAGATTTATCTAGTCTAGTCTCTCCTCCCAAATTTATCTATGGGTGGAGAGACTAGATTTATCTATCCATCTACTAACCATCATCTATGTTACAAGCAATATTCGTGTTTCTCCAGGCAGATGTTTTGGAGATAACATGCCTCAGTTCCAGATGGCATGATCAAGGGGCAGTAATGGGTGAAGATGACAACAGCTACTCCAACATATCAGTAGGAGCGTCTGGACTTCAGTGTAAAAGTCATGATATATTGGCTGGCCTTTTGTTTTGTTGTAAGAAATGTCCTTTCTGGGTTTGGTTCCAAGTGGGGAAAAAGACACTGGAAGCATGGAGGCTGTTTGGAAAGATGGTTTAATGGTGGACAGCAGGACCACATGGTCTGAGGTCCTGGGGAAAAGGGGGATCACATGCCTCGAAGATGTTGAAGAAGAAGAGAAGGGCTGAGATTTTAGATTTAGATTTATTATTAGAGTTGGAAGCAGGGGTGAAATCTTCCCGGTTCGCCCGGGCCAGTCCTTCGGCGTATAGCCGATGGAACTGGCGGCGGTCGCGGCGCGGAGCTTCTCCCGCCCGCTTTCCCGGCCCTGCTGAACGCCGCCATTCGGGTTATTTTTCCCTCTGTGCATGCGCGCGCATGCACAGAGGGAAAAATAACCTGAATGATTGTGTTCAGCCGGGCCGGGAAAGCGGTGATTATGTTCAGCCGGGCCGGGAAAGCGGGCGGGAGAAGCTCCGCGCCGCGACCGCCGCCAGTTCCATCGGCTATATGCCGAAGGACTGGCCTGGGCAAACCGGGAGGATTTCACCCCTGGTTGGAAGGGACCTTGTAGGTCATCTAGTCCAACCCCCTGCTCAAGCAGGAGTTCCTACACCATTTGAGACAGATGGCAGTCCAGTCTCCCCTTGAAGGTCGCAAGTGTTGGGGTTCTCACGACCTCCGCTGGCAAGCTGTTCCACTGGTTGATCGCTCTCACCATCAGAAAGTTTCTCCTCACTTCCAGATGCTGAGAGTGCCTGAGTTTTACACCCGCTGTTGGGCCCCACCTTAAGAGTTTCTTGTTCCTGTGTAAGAAATGTATCTTATTGGCTGTCAGACTCCCAAGGGGCAGGGGTCTTAGCTAACTTTGTAGGCTTTTGACTCTGTCCCACCAGGCTTGGCTGATGTAATCTTCTCAGGTGAGATGGCTTTGGGATTCCTATTATGGTTCTTCCTGTAGATGCTTGTTATGTAGAATAGACTGCCCATTGACAAAGGTGGGCCCATTCTTTAATGGTCTATTGACAAAGGTGGGGGCTACTAGGGGTGAGTCTGTTTCATGCCCAAAAACATGTTTCTTCATTTTCTCATCCAGGGAAATATAATATACTGCCTTTTTAATATTTCCTAAAATATTTCATTCCTCTAGGAGGGGGGTAGGTGCTAACTTCCTACAGTTTTTTCCAGGATCTTTTAAATACAGGCATCATCAGCAAGCTAAAGGAGCATCAAAATGATGTGTGTGCATAGTGATGTCATGAGGTAAATCCCATCCTTACATCTTAGGATTTGACACAAGTTGCAACTTTTGCATCCTGATGTCATGAAGCCCTTTTCATCACCTGCCACTTTGCCATAAGTATCTGTTGCTAGATATGACAAAAATATGACAAATGTCTGTGTCAATCTGCTCTTTTTGTTCTTGCATCCTAACATTAGATACAGTTGTGTAAATTATGGGGTTTGCATTCTAAAGTCATAATGCATTTGCTTGTTAATGACTTTTGCCAGATAATCACTCCAAGTTTGAATAAGATCAAAGGAAAACAATTTCTCTCTTTCTCACCTTACCATGTTTAATTTCATGCACCATTGGATCACTTTTCTTTTGGTTTGTTTTTAATATTTAGCAGTTCTGGGTGGAGGAGACATTCCGATCCTTTGATCATTTCAATTATTTTTTCTGCATTCCTTCCAACTCTTAGATAACTGGGTTTCAAAAATACACAAATCCTTTATACATCGGCAGTGAATTCATCTGCCAAGAATGAGCCTTGTCAATTTGTAGTTTCAATTAGGCTATAAAGAACTTATTCATGTCGTTCCAAATCTTTGTTTTTCCCCTACAGCTATAAACACTAGAAATGTAGGATTCCCCCACTTTTCCCATTGCATTCTCTATAGTATAGATAAACCAGAGTATACCCAAAGGCATAGTAGAAGAATAAAGAAAGTTAATATAGCATTGAGACTTTTTTTCCCCCTAAGCAAGACAATGATATCATCTGCCAAAGGTCCAGGGTGGTTGATGGACTGTCCTGGTTCACATATGACACAGGTTTTTAATTTAATTTTATTATTGTTTAATTTTATTTTATTACTGTTTGGGACATTTTAGAGGAGAAGTCAGAAAAGAGGGGAAAAAATCAAGAAGTTACTGTAACAATTTCTTCCATAAGCATCTAGCACCTTGGAGGGTAATCTTTATTTATTTGCATAGCAGTTTGCTTTGCTATATAAGGGATATATTCCAGCTACTGAAAATGTGATCTTTTTTGTGGCTCGGTGGTATAGTTAATAAAGTTTATTAAAAGGCTTAATGATCTATTTTACTGCTTAATTTAGTTGAGGGAGTGAAAAATCAGGTTTCCATAATACAGTGCTTTGATGCTGAATTTCAGAAGGACAGTCTTGGGGGACACTGGGATTGCGAAAAATGTCAGGCCCGGAACACATCTAATGTGTCACAGATTGACAATGATTGTTTAAACCAGTGGTTCTCAACCTTCCTAATGCCGCACCCCGTGCCCTGCCACCGTGCCCCACCGTGCCGCCACGCCCGCTGCTGCAACCCCCGCCCCGCTGCCGCCATTTGGGTTCTTTTACCCTCTGCGCATGCGCAAAGCGTTCTGCACATGCGCAGAGGGTAAAAGAACCCAAATGGCGGCATCCGGGCGAAGTCTCCCGACCCCTGTGAAAGGGTCGTTGAACCCCCAAAGGGGGCGCGACCCCCAGGTTGAGAACCGCTGGTTTAAACAGTTTGGATTCCATCCTTCCTTTCTGCCAACACGTTCCTAATTTTGATCATATTCTTACATTACTGTACAGGTATTCCTCAACTTACAACAGTTCATTTAGTGACCGCACAAAGTTACAACGGCACTGAAAAAAGTGATGTATGACTGTTTTTCACACTTATGACTGATGCAGCATCCCCATGATAACATGATTTACATTCAGATGCTTGAAAACTGGTTCATATTTATGAGAGCCGTGGTGGCTCTAGTAGTGGTTAGAATTCAGTATTGCAGGCTGACTCTGCCCACAGTTTGGAGTTTGATCCTGACCAGCTCAAGGTTGACTCAGTCTTTCATCCTTCTGAGGTCAGTAAAATCAGGACCCAGATTGTTGTGGGGAATAGGCTGACTCTGTAAATCGCTTAGAGAGGGCTGAAAAGCACTGTGAAGCGGTATATAAATCTAAGTGGTATTGCTGTTGCTATGACTATTGCAATATTCTGGGGTCAAGTGATCACTTTTTGCAACCTTCTGACAAGCAAAATCAATGGGGAAGCCAGATTCACTAAACAACTGTGTTACTAACTTAACAACTGCAGTGATTCACTTAACAAATGTGGCAAGGCAAGTCATAAAAAAGGGCAAAACTCATTTAACAAATCTCTCACTTAGCAACATAAATTTTGGGCTCAATTGTGGCTGTAGGTCGAGGACTATCTGTATTTGTAACTCACCATGAGAAGCTGTACTTAGAAGATTGAACAGGAACTCCTTTCATTACTAGGATTATCTTTCAAATTAATCACTAAACACTGGACATGACAGAATAGAAGTTGATACGATGAAATTCAGTAAATCCAATGAAATGTAGTATGTGTGGGAAAAGTGGAAAAAATAAAAGCAGAAATACAAAATTGGGCTCTAGTTAGACAGCAGAATCACAAAAAACTAACAAGTCTGGTGGGTTTGGGTCTGATTTTGGTCTTCCTCCCCGACCGCCAACAAACTGATACACAGTAGATTAACAATTAAGGTTTTCCATTGTTATGGATACAAGAAAGTATAAACTGTGATGACTACTGCAAATTACATATGCCTTCTTTGACACCACTGAGTTTAGAAGAATGTACTTCCAAGTAAAAGTAAGAAGGATTAAACAGCTAATCCAAAGGGCTGTGGGTTGTTATATTATTTGCACCACTATTCAATTTCCTTGTTTTTATATTTATTATTGTTTTAGTATTGTAAACATTGTTTTATAGTTCCAGGTGGCGGCCGAAAATTGCGATGCGCAGAGGCCAAAAACGCAATGCATGGAGGTGGCAATTGGTGGTGATGTGCTGTGGCAATCCCCACAGCCTGGAACGGGTCTAAAACGGGGCATGCGGAGGCCGAAAACATGATGCATGGAGGCCAAAAATGCGATGCGCGAAGGCCAAAAACGCGACACGTGGAGAAAGCGATGGGCTGTGGCGATCCCCACAGCCTGGGACAGCTGATTGGCGGTATTCCGCCGATCCAACCACCAATCAGCTTCTCGTGCGGAATCAGGCTGCGATAACGTGCTGAAGCTGACCAGGCTGTTTGCTGTTTGCTGCAAGGATGCTAGCCGGATGAATACCGATGGATGCTGGTAGGTAGAGGCAGACTTTTTTTTCTTGTTTTCCTCCCCCAAAACTAATGTGCGTCTTATACTCCAGAGCATCTTATACTCCGAAAAATGTGGGTAATTTAGATCCCATTTATTCGAATAGGGATATTCTAAGTCTGAATCCAACTCTAAAGGTCAAGCTGCAGTGGTGAATCCCAAAGCACAAAGTCCCACTTTTGTGTCAAACTGGGTGATACCTGCACGGCAGGAGTAAGATATGGTAAGTAGATGGTAAGTAGACTGTGCAAGACTGAGGAAATAAGGGCAAAAAATGTATCTACTATGCAATAATCAAAATATCCCTTCCTTCATATGGCAACATCTGCCTCCTTGTTCCCAGATGCTGCAATCAGGCACTAATGTTTATCAAGTGGCCATCTTGGTGTTTATGTCCAGGCAAGCATTTCTAATCGTGCTTTCTTTTTACGTGCTTTCCCACTAAATACAAACAGGGCTTGGATGTTACACATTCCTTCTGTCTGTTTGCAGAGGCTTTTCCTAGTCATGAGAGGGGATTATCACATTCCTGTCTTCTGGGTTGAGACTTTCCTGCAGAGGGGAGGTACAGAACATAGAGGGATAAATAAATCACTCTTCCAAAGAAGATAATTTTTCATGTATTTACTTCTCTATCTGTAATTTAGGATGGGATCCCCCAAATGATGGGGAGAAACACTCTGCATTCTTACACCAGAAGTTCCCCTTGAGTGTGATGAAAGAAAATTTGCTTCTGAAACTTCATTCAAAGAAGAGAATTCTAGTGAAATTCTCCTGAGTCAACTGTGAAGTTGCTGTGTTCAACAATCATATCTCCAGTGGTCTGTGGCAATATCTGTCTTCCCATGCTTTAAGTAAAGGTTATGGAAAATTCACAAAGGAATTCAGCTGGCTTTTCCAGACTGGGGCACGTGAGCTGCTTTGGAAGGTTGGAAAAATGTTGAACTTAAAAAGCAATACCAGCAGTAATATCCAGTACAAGCCTGCAATAAATCACTTTTCACCTTTGCATTCTTGTCTGATTTTGGAGACAGTGATTTCTGAAAGACAAAAAAAGGATGGAAAATATGCTTGGAAATAAATAGTAATGCTAGGCACTGGGCTGCAACCAGAGGTGGGTTCCTCCCGGTTCGGACCGGTTCTATAGAACTGGCAGTAACTTGGGAGGCCTGGGTCGCTAGAACTGGCAGTGACCCAGGCCTGCCACGCCTCAAGTCGGTTCTCCCGGTGGCGCCATAGGCGCTGCTATCTTGTTTTTTGCTTCTGCACATGCACAGAAGCTTTTTTTAAGTACTGCGCATGCACGCGCCCCCACGTCAGTGGTGGGTTCCTACAGGTGCGGTCCACTCTATAGCACCGGTAGCGGCCCGCTGGTGACATCACAGTACCGGTGCGGTCGGTTGCCGGTGCCTGGGCACCGCCATTAACAAAAAATTTAAAAAATTTTTTTTAAAGAAATTTCTTTTGCGCATGCCCAGAAGCCGAGCTTCTGGCACTGCGCATGCGCTGCCTTCCTACCCCACAGTGAGTCCAAGCAGGGGAGAATGGCTGAGGGAGCGTGTGAGACGCTGAAAGAACGGGCGGCAGGAGCTTTTTCCATTCCCCTCCCTTCAGCAGTCCGAGAAGCCACGAACGCGCGGTGACGATCCTAGGCATTTTTGCACATTCGAGGCTTCTTGAGCTGCTCAATTTCCCTCCCTTCAGCAGTGAGATACTTTAAGGCCACGTGTAAATGCTGTGCCTGAATGAGACATTCTTTCTCCTAGTTCCTTATCTCATTTTTATTGGTTGCATCTGATCAGCTGTGTCCAAGCCAGCAGCTGCACTGACCTCTTGGGATTTTTTGGCCAGAACAATTTTTTTAAAAAAGGTCAGAGGTGGTGTTATCAAAGTTACTACTATTGATATACTATAAGTGCACTCTGTACCAGTGGTGGTATTCAAATTTTTTCCCTACCGGTTCTGTGGGCATGGCTTGGTGGGCGGGTCATGTGACCGAGGGGTGGCACCTTGCTGTGAGTGACATCTAGTTGGCCATGCCCACTCAGTCACATGACCCCCCAGAAAGCTACGCCCAAAGAACCCGGTAGGAAAAAAATTGAATTAATATTATATTTTTCCTTAACATCACCCATTCGCTGAGGTCCCAGAGCATCTGTCCGCTCGCCGCCCGCTCTCCCTTAAGCTTGACGCATCATCCCGTTTCCCCTCCTTCAGAGGCCCCAGCCCTTAATCCCTTCCTCGCCTTGCCCGGGCAAGTCCCTTCGGTGCAACGGCAGCAGGCAATGGGGTACACATGTGCGGCCGGTGCATAGAACAGGGCGGCAATATGTTCAAGAAGCGGAGCAGAGCTGGAGGTCGTAATTTCGCTGCAAGAAGCCTGCAGCCGCCGTGTCTTTTTTCGGTGCTGCTGGACTCCAGCCGCACTGAAAAAAAGATGCAGCAGCTGCAGGCATCTCGCAACAAGGGGGCGAGATGCGGGCTGGCGGGGAGACCAGTGGCGACGGCTTGGCCCTGGCTTGACTTCCCTGGCAGCCAGCCGTGGGAGGAAGGTAAGGTCGTGGCTGCGAGATGAAGAAAGAGGCAGTCATGGGGAGGAAGCAGGGCCAGAGCCTCTGGAGGAGGGGAAACGGGGCAACCGGTGGGTGTGGGCGGGGCCAGGCAGAGGTGGTATTTACTGGTTCAGCGAACCAGGTCAAATTGCTGCTACCGGTTCACCCGAATCTGTCCGAACTGGTTGAATACCCTCTGCTCTGTACCCTCTAGGACAGGGGTCCTCAAACTTTTTAAACAGGGGGCCAATTCGCAATCCCTTAAACTGTTGGGGGGCCGGACTGGCTGGGCGGGCATGGCTAGATGGTCATGTGACTGGGTGGGCATGGCTAGATCATGTGACTAGGTGAGCGTGACCAATTTAACAGTCCATTAAACAATGCATACAAATTCAACTTTAATTTGTTTTGCTCCTGGGGATGTTTTATTTGCTTTTGTTTGCATGTTGCTCTTTTGGTTGACTTTTCTTTTTACTAGATCGTTTTTTCAGTTGTTTAGGGGTCTAGTGGTCCACTTCAGGAAACGAAGTTTTGCAGCAATTCTTCTCAGCCCCAAGGAACTTGAGAAATCTCTCTTTCTTTCTCTCTCTCTGTCTCTATCTGTCTGTCTCTTTATCTATCTTCTGGAAGCGTGGGAGGTGAAAAATGGGCCATTTTCACCCATTTTTTTGGCCTCCTGAGGTGTCTGTGCATCCCATTTTTACTTCCCCACCTCCAGAAGCATTCTTCTGGCCAAAAACAGGCGAAAACGGCCCGTTTTCTGGCCAAAAACGGGCTGCTTTTGCCCGTTTTTACCTCCCCCACCACCAGAACGTCTCTGTAGGCCAAAATTGTTGGCCTTACCTTTCAGTTCCAGCTCGCAGGGCTGACGAAGGTAATAGCAATAGCAATAGCACTTAGACTTATATACCGCTTCATAGTGCTTTACAGCCCTCTCTAAGCGGTTTACAGAGTTCAGCATATTGCCCCCAACAGTCTGGGTCCTTATTTTACCGATCTCAGAAGGATGGAAGGCTGAGTCAACCTTGAGCCGGTGAGAATTGAACAGCTGAACTGCAGTGCTGCACTTTAACCACTGCGCCACCTCGGCTCGCCATAGGTAAGTCCTATGCTCGGCTGAAGGGTGGGTGGGGCAGCCTCGTGGTCCTGTGATGGCCGGATTAATGGCTTCGGTGGGCCGTAGTTTGAGGACCCATGCTGTATGAGTTGCTAGAAAACCCCCAGATATTATCTCTGTCCACAAGGTAACCTTCTCCAGTTCATTGTTTAGACAGCATGGCTAACTGAGTGGAAAACCTCTAGCTGGGTTTGCACATACATGCTGGTTTATAAACCACCCAGGATGGGTGCACATAACATTCTTCTCTAAAATGTCTAGTCTGCAGGTTCCTATGTTGTGCAATTCTAGTTACTGGGTAGAAAGTTATTCTTGATGCAATAGTTCAAGAATCTCTCAAAAATGCTCCTATAAATTCCTTTGCGTATCATTTTATTTTCAGAAAATATTGAATGTAAAGGACTGCTACTTTACTGATTTTTATTATTCTGGTGATGGAGGAGAACGTGAACAAAAGTTATTTCCTCTTTTCTACCGGTATATTTCATTTCCCTTACCCAGGAGGAATCTCTAAGAAATAACATTCAACCCTGCCTGTCAAGTCTGATGATCTCACATTCATTAGCAAACTAAACACACATGCAATTAAAGTGCTATTTGCTGATGGAAGTGTTTCCCAGGCAGAAAATAAAATGTGTGCAAAAATAAACCCAAGGATTAGATCCAACGTGGACCTGGTATCCTCACTTCTAAACTCCAGGGCATAATTCAGTTGAAGATTTGGTCAGTTTATGTTGTTTCCCCCTAATAATTGCTCAAATTTTAAAAGTAAACCAATGTTAGCACATACCTACAATCTACCAGTGGTGCTGTCAGAGCTCCCACTGTCCTAGTTTCCAAAAAGAGGGTCAAATGAATTGCAACTTCAACACATGGAGGACGCCAAGTAGAGAAAAAGATGTTGCATGTATCAAAACTGAAATAAATCTAGGGAGTTGCAGCTTGTGTTTCATTTCAAGGCAAATTTTCCATCGTTACCAGCTCATTTTGTAATTCCCCCCCCAAAACAATTAACACTTTGTTGCTGCTAAATATTCTTAGACCTGGTTGTTTATTAATTATTGTATCTTCTGCAATCCATAGGACTCTTCCAAGCATGACGAGTCCTCTGTTGTGGATCTCAATGGCTGATTTTGGTTTCAAAATGGATGGTGCTCTGGATCTCAATTTGCTGTTAGAATGATTTACATTTCTCTCCATCCATTGAATGCTCCTCTTCCATTTCATCCTGATCTGCGGTACTTATAGACATCCAGTGGAAATCACAATGATGTCATGTGCATCATGGCATCATCATGACAGGAATGAAGTATGGCTAGCGGCCCCCAACCTTTTGGACATCAGGGACCGGTTCCATGAAGAAAGGTTTTTCTGCAGGCTGGAGGGTGCCATGGTTTTACATGCTGCCTGCATCCCACAGATGGAGCTTTTCTTGTTTGTGTGGTCCTGTTGCTGGCATGCCGCAGCCTGGTGCCAGTCCATGGACCGGGGGTTGCGGACCGTTGAATGTATGCTGTTTGCTACTTGAAAATACCAATATGGCTTTCGACAATGGAAGCATTAATACATCCAAACAGGATCAGCACAGGAAATATTATTAGATACAAAGACATTTTATCAGAGAAGGGGGAATTGAAAGGGAAACAAGAACTAGAAGAACAAGGGATTGATATGGCTTGGTATACACAATTGCAAATACAAGCGAGATATGAAAAAAGATGCTAAATTATATGGTTTTTACTTGGAGATGACAGAATTGGATGAAATACTCACAGGAGCAGAGGATCGAATGAAAAAATTGTAGAGTTATTTACTTAGCGTTAAATTAGAAGAAGAGCAAGTAAAAGAAACAATGATAGCATGGGCAAAAAACTTTTGCCCATGCTATCTTAGACAGATTTAAATAAATGGCAGCAATTATGGGAAAGAAACTGTAAATTAACAATGGCAACAGCATACGGAGAGAATTTGTATAAAATGTTTTATAGATGGCATATGTCACCGGAAAGGTTGGCAAAAATGTTTTAAGGATAAATCAATTAAATGTTGGAAATGCCACCAGGCACCGGGATCGTATTATCGTATGTGGTGGACATGTGCAGAAGCGAGAAATTATTGGGCACAAATTCGAATGTGGGTGGAAAAGATGACACAACAACATATTGATTTGAAGCCAGAGCTGTTTTTGTTGGGTATTTTGTCAGAGAAATATAGTAAAGAAAATGTATATTTAATTATTCATGTAATAACTGCAGCTAGAATTGTATTTGTGCAAAATTGGAAAGCAGGAAAAATCCCTACAAAGGGAGAGATAATTAAGAAAATATTAGAATGTGCAGAAATGAATAGATTAACAATGGCAATTAAAGTAAAAGAAGAATCGGAGTTCTATAAGATATGGGAGTGTTTTTATCATTGGATAAAGAATGAATATAAAGGAGATATGAAATTAAATAAAGAAGGAAAATGTTTTGATAGAAGATAAGTTAAATTGAAATGTAAAAATATAGCTGTATAAATGTTAAGAAAATGGAGGTAAATGTAAAAATGTTGACACAAAATTTTGTACCCAGATGACACACTGATGGATTGATGATGTAATGTTTGCTGGAAAAAAAATAAAAACTTTTTTTTAAAAAAGAATGTATGCTGTTTGCATTACCTGAGTGATGTGATAATGTGACTGATGCTTTTGCCCCCAGCAGAGACTTGTAAACATCATAGTATCTCTTTCTGACTTTAAGTTGGCTTTGTCTGTGCCTGGCAATTAGTGCAGCACAGAAGAGACAGTTTTGAACATAACTTCAAGTAGCATGCATTAATATTTTTATAGTCCAATACTTTGATAACAAGCTTACAGTATTTGGTCTCAGTTCAATTTTTTTAGCGAAGTGTTTTAAGATAGATTGCGTACTACCAGCCCTATTGAGTTTGAAGCAGTTTTACACCTCGTGTTCACTTATCATACAAACATGGTAGATTCATACAACACACCAAACATGGGTTAACAAAATTCACTGTGCTCCAGAGGTGGGATTCAGCAGGTTCTGACCAGTTCTGGAGAACCGGTAGCGGAAATCTTGAGTAGTTCGGAGAACCGGTAAATACCACCTCTGGCTGGCCCCACCCCCATCTATTCTCTGTCTCTCGAGGCCCAGCTGATCGGGAGGAAATGGGGATTTTGCAGTAACCTTCCCTTGGAGTGGGGAGGGAATGGAGATTTTATAGTATCCTTCCCCTGGAGTGGGGAGGGAATGGAGATTTTACAGTATCCTTCCCCTGCCATGCCCACCAAGCCACACCACAACACGCCCACCAAGCCCAGCCCACAGAACCGGTAGTAACAATTTTTGAATCCCACCACTGCTGTGCTCACATAGTGCACCACACCCATATAAATCGTATTATGGCTTAATATGATGGTTCATGCAACATCTAAGACAATAGTTTTCCTCCATCATTTTGAAATACAAGTGACCCAACTCTACTTTAACCTAGTCTAGCCCACTGTGTGATTCAGCCATAGCAGCATTGCCCCATCATCCTTTCAAGGATTCAAGACGTTAAGTAAGCCGATAGGATAAGAATGCAGTTATTCCTTCAGTCTCAATTATCCCTCTGAGTCTCATAGATAGCCTTTTGCAACTAAGAGAATGTCCTCAGTTACAGTAAGTAATTAAGAGAGACTGATTTTCCCCAAAGCAATAATGCCAATTGTGCCATACTATAGGGAGGATTCTCTTTTGCTGCTTGTTTGGAATGCACCAATAAGACGAAAGACAACCATGGGGATAACAAGACAGTCACAGGACTTGTGGAAAAAATAGGTAGAGCCATCGAAAGTGGTCTTAAAGAGGAAGGATGATTTGGCTTCTCTTTTAGGGTATTTGACTTACATTGTAAGTAATTAGGGATGGAGATTAAATAATTCTACATTGACTACCTCATCTAAACCTATTTAACAGTCATTTAAATAGTATCAAGGATCACCCGGTCTATTCAGAATAGTTGATTTTTGTGCTGTGTATTCATTGCTAGAGATATTCAATAGGGGAATTGCAAGTTCTACCAAATTCCAGTTTCCTTTTCAGCAAGCATGCAGATTTTAGCTTCAGGAATTCCTGAAGATATATGAGAGACACACCCACTCATCCATTTAGCATTTCAATCCCAAGGCATCCTTAATTAAGAATAAGTCCAGTTGAACTCAACAGGATTTATGTATGAGAAAACCTGCATCAATCAAGTTACATGTCTGTTACAGTATATCTTCATGACCCTTTTGTGCTTCTATCAACCTCTTGGAGGATTTCTTAATGATCAAACAAATGACACAACAATGGCTTTTCTGGATAATGGTTGTGTTTGCATAGGCTACCTCAAAAAGGTCCAGGTAATGACCAGAGTTTGCTAACCTCCTGCCCCTACAAGGCCTTTATTAAAACTTTGTTTGAATACAAAGCAGTCATTATCTTGGATTTACAAAAACTGGGAGTCTGAAAGGAAATCTTGACATAAGGTAGTTTCAATTGCCAGTTTGCATAAACCCCAAATGATGATGTGTTTGAATTACACAGGAAATCTATGATTCTACTTAAAAAACCACGATTAGTACAAGTACAGTAATATGACCAGCAGCAGGCTTAGCAACTGAATGTGTGAACCTATTTAAGAGAATTTATATGGCCTCCCTCTCATGCTCAATGACTCTGGGTGGCTTACAAAAAATAAAAACATATGAATATGAATGCAACTCCATATATTGCCTTGTTTTTTTTTAACAGCAGAAAGTGATCCAAATGGAGAGGCTTCATTGCCCTGCTTTGGATTCCTAGTTTGCCCTTTAATTAAACAATGATGTATTTATTGCGGCTTCTTAGAATTTCTGACCTGCCTTTGAACATCTGAAATGCCAAGCTACCTTAAAATCAAGGCCCAACATTCTAAAAAAGTTACATTTACCTTTATACCGTAGTTATGCAAATACTGTAATTTAAACAGGCACAGTCCAAAGAACAGTTAAAATCAGAGAAGCCATATTAAAAGCCCAGCTCAAAAAGTGCCCCAAGGCTAACAGGAAAGAGTTTATTTTGCTACCCTGTGAAAATGGAGGCTGAACGGGCATTAGGTTTGGAGTCAGTAGGAAGGAGCCCTCTACAGACCCTGGCAAATGGTCTTTCCTCTACAGACAGCCCTAAATCCCAGAGGGAGTTTAAAGATTAAACTTTAAATCGAGTTCTGCAAGCAAAGGGTGGCTGCCAATGCTGAATCATGTAATCACCACAGCTGATCCCGGTTGAAGCAACTGAGCGGCTGAATCGGCCCATTAGATCTAGCTGGCGCATCTTCCCCTACTCCCCTCACTTCTTCCCGCCTTCAGTTTAATTAAGGTTCACGGTTCGGAGTTGGAAAAAAAAAATCCCACTGGCCATGGGTAAGCAGCAAAAAACCTTAACTACAGGTAGTTAGCAACTACCTTTATGCTGCTAAGTGAGACATTTGTGAAGTCAATTTTGCCGGGTTCTTACGACTTGGATTGCCTCAGTTGTTAAGTGAATCACTGCTGTCGTTAAATTAGTAACTCGGTTAAGTGAACCCGGCTCCCCTGTTGACTTTGCTTGTTGGAAGGTGGCAAAAGGGGATCACACACACACACCCCTCCCAACACTGGAACCGTCATAAATATGAACCTGTGGCCAAGCGTTTGGATTTTGATCACATGACCATGAGGATGATGCCAGTGTGAAAAACCGATCCTAAGTCACTTTTTTTTCAGCGATCTTGTAACTTCGGTCACTAAACGAACGGTTGTAAATCGAGGACCCCCTCTATTTGGCGCCCTCTTGTGGCCCTCCGGTTTTTTTCCTCAATTCAGACAGGCCAATAGTGCGATTCGTCAAACTCATGCCCGAGTTTTAAGGAACCCCGCTTGTCCGCTTCTCCCGAGCCGCTTCCTCGCCCCGTCCTTTGCCTTTTGCGAGCTCTTCTGAGGGAGTTCCTCGCCTCGGGCTCTGATGGTTCAAAAAAGCACAAAGGCGCCCGCCCTCTCCCTTGGTTTAACCCGCCGGAGCGAAGCGCCTCGACTCTCCCGTGGGGTGGGGTGGGCTTGGAGCTCAGTCGTCCCGGGAGAGGGTCCCGGGTCAGAGCAAGTTTGGGCAACTGCTGCCCTCTTTGGGTTTGTTCGCTGCCCGAAAACTAACAACGTAGCAAGCTGGAGTGAAGGTCGGAGGGCGTAGGAAAGGGGGAGAAGCCGGGGGGGGGGGAGATTTCCCCGAAGGTGACGTGCGGACGTGCCGCTCCCTGGCTGAGGGCCTCTTTCCCGCTAGGAAAGAGTTAAAAGGCCTCAGCTTCCTTGCCGGGCAAAGCAGGTATCCGAGCTTCGGAGCCCCGCCCCCTCGTGGTTGCAAAAGCCACTCAGGTGCTGCCGTCCTCTCCTCCAACCGCGCCCTTTCCTCCCAACGCCCCCCCCCCAACACGCTTGCATATAAGTCGGCGCCCAGCTTCCTCAGCCGTTGGCGTTCTGCTGCTTTCCAGCTGCCCGGGTTCTTCCAGCTTCAGCTTCTTCTTCCCGCGCTTCCTTGCAAAAAAAAAAAAAAAAACAAAACACCCAAACAAACAAACCATGATGAACTACCGGAACTCGTCTAACACCGTCCGCAGTTTTAGCAGCCGGTCCTACACGCCTGGCCCCGTCGCTGGCTCTCGGATCAGCACCTCTTACTCCTCCTCCTCCTCCGGCCTCGGGGGCGGCAGCAGGTATGGCGCCGGGGGCGCCAGCTTCCGCGGAACTTCCGCGGGGAGCCTGGGGGGCATCACGGCGGTCACCGTCAACAAGAGCCTGCTGGCCCCGCTCAACTTGGAAATCGACCCCGCCATCCAGCAAGTGAGAACCAAGGAGAAGGAAGAGATTAAGACCCTCAACAACAAGTTTGCCATCTTGATTGATAAGGTGCGTTTTGCCCGGCTCTTTAACAGAAGCAAGGGGGCCAAAAAGGGGGGGGGGTATTTCTTGAGCAAAGTTTCTCTGCCGGTTTTGCCCAAATGAGCCTCGGCTCTTAACAAAACTTGTAGGCTGAGCTTTGGGGAAACGGAGACAGAAAGGGAAAAGTGAGCCGTCAGATACATGCACGCAGTGGAGAAAGCAGAGGAATTGGTGGGCTTTTTACCCTGAACAAACGGCGTCTGTGTGAACAAGGGATTCTTCTTTGCGGTGGTGGTGGTGGGGGGGCTGGCAACGGGGTTAGAGACTGGAGGCCAGAGAGAATTCCTGCTCCCATGACTACTTCTGTAGAGGGACTCACACTTGTTGAGTGGCGGTGTGGACGCCGAGCAAAAAGCTCCTCCTACAGGTGCGAAAGGTTAAAGAGAATCGTAGTAAGACGAGCCTCTAATTTCATGTTTTACGAGAGAGGAGAGCAGATGGCATTCTACTCTACTTCTATATTGGCAAAACTTACTGAATTTCCGGGATGATAGACAAAGTTTATGATCCGCTGGCTTGTGACAAAGTTCATGGCATTTGCAAGTTTACTTTGTTCTGGCTTAGTGTGTTGGAGCCAACCTAATCATTATTGGTCTACAGTTTGCTGGGTAAATCAAATACCCTTTGTTAGGCTGACTGGCAGATATGAACTGAAAAGGACAGTGGATTCGGTTCAGATATCCATATATCCTCTGGATGTTTGCATTATTTGGGGGGATACACTTTTTTAGTGTGCTTATCTTATGCTCTGATGAACAAAGAACAGAACGCTGGTTAATCTGTTGCTCCCTATCTGTTCTTATCTGTTATCTTTCTAAACTTGTTATGCTTATAGTTATTGAGGACAATACGTATTGTGAAAAGGAACAGAATGTGTATACACATGCAGAGGTATTGTACCTTCACAGAGGTAGCTAATCCCTATGACTGCCTTCCTCCTCAAGGCTATGGTATCTGGCCTGCAAAAATCCAGATGGTTTCTAGCCAGCATTGAAGATGATCTTTCTGTACCTCTTTGCTGCCATCTAATGGTCATTTAGATTTTTGCAGCCTGGGTATGTTAGCTCTGGATAAGTGAAGCTGGAGTGCTACTGTATGTACAGTAGTATCCTTGTTAAGGAACTTTGAACTAATGTGCAAAATCAGCCTTTTTTTGTGACTTGTACTGGCGAGAAGAACCCTTTTAAACTCGAGATAAATTATTTGATTAGCTTTTCTATTTAGTATTCAGCCAGTATCAGGCTGGTCTTAACAGTTAAGCAGCAGTTGAGGCCATTGGGAGGAGATTGAGGGGGAGGAGGAACAATGCCCATCCCTGGGAAGGGTGGCTGCAGGGTCAGAATTCTGCAATGCACTCCTAGTTTCTTAATAGCTGGCAATTGGGAACTCAGTGTGTGCACTGTACAATGGGAAAACAGTGCCCCAATTTGAAAGGAACACGCAGTACAAAATTTATTTTCCAGGTCTAAAGTACAAGCGGGAAAGTTCTCTGTTCAGTGGGTGGCTTTCTGCAGAGCTCCCTCCATGCTGCTACCAGCTGCTTTCATGGGTGAGGTTTTTCCAAAGCTTGCACTGCCTACATATTCCTTGAATACCAAAAGAATTCCAAATATATACCCCGTTGGAAGCTTCCGTGAACTTTTTTTTAAAAAAATGGAAACTAGATGCATTAAGAGATTTGTTGACTATATGTGTGAAACCAGCAGCAATTATTTTGGCTCATAATAAATCAGACAGGTGCTGCAGCTTCAGGTGTTTCCTGAACACCTCTACCACTTAGGCAGCATATGATGAGGTGAGAGCTGCCACACCTTCTGCTCTTGTTATTGCCAGAATGCTGCATCAACAGAGGTCTGGAATCTTGGGAGAAAAGTGTTGTCTCTGGATTTTCCTGAGCCGACCCCTAGCATTCTCACCATGCGCCCTATAGCAATAGGACTGAACTGAGCTGGTTGCACTTTTTAATCCACATTTTTCCCAATGTTTGTAAATCATCTTGAGTTTTGTCAAAGCAGCTTTGTACCCTTTTCTTCAGTCAGAAATCGGCCTAAAACTTTCTGGTAGGAGACCATATGAAAGAGAGGAGAAACCAAAAATGTTTTTGAGGGGAAGGGAAAATGTAATGGTGGCATTTGGATTGACCACCCAGATGAATAGAAAATGAGTTTTTCCTAACATAACTCTAGTTCCCACTGCGTCTATTCTCAGCCTGTTCCTCTTCTGGTTCTCTTACTGCTTTGCTTCCCACTGTTCCCCTTCCCTAAGGCAAAATGGTTCCTCCAAAGCTGTGTTTATGTTTTATAATAAATGCCCTGGTCTTTCATTAGTGTGTGAACTCCGCACAAGACTGTCAAGCTGCAGTTACTCCATCACTAAAGCATCTGCCTCTTCAGTCATCTTCTGAATTGCTAAGTGCATTCCGCCATTAAAAACAGGTTCTGAGTTTAAGTCTTGGCTAACCATGCTTCAGATTAGATGCTGGCTCTCCATTACCAGTGCTTCCTCTTCTGCCTTTGCCATGGCTCAGATAAGATATCTTGAATCAAGGCAGGGTGACCAGAGACTTTTAAAGACCCTTCTGCCTCAAGGGGGGTTGTTGGGGCATAGGCTTCAACCCACAACCTGTTCTTGACCTTTGACATGCTGGGACTGTATTTTCAAAAGTTAAATACTGTTCCTGTAATAGTGGTTTCCAGGTATGTAATCACTTAAATATGTTTCCAGACCAGAGGTGCACTCCCAAAGCTTTGGGTGTGGCCCCCAGAGTGCTTTTGAATTGTAATTTGTAATGAGTGGAGGGGGGGAAAAGTTATTGTAGGCCTGAGAGAAGTAATCAAATTCATTGGGTCTAATTCAAATTAAATCAGACTTAACTTTTGCTCTTGCCTCTCCTACACTTCGAAGTGCAGCATTTGGCCTTGGGCCAGTGAAAGATCAGTGCACCTTAAGCCCCAAAGGAGCCGTGCACCTCTTCACTTTGCATTTCTGGAAAAAAGAAATCTGTTTGCTGTCCTTATTATTCAGGCTTAATCCACATGAAACCTGGGAATTGTCAAGTCTGCAGGGTGGCACAACCAAACACACTAAACTGAGATGGTAAAGTTTGCTCCTGCAAGCAGCTATATAAGAGGGAACATTTTCACATTCCAGTTTTGCTGATTTTTCCAAACCTGGGACACTTTCAGAACTGTAGGACTATGAATTTCCGTCTTCCTTAGCTAATGGGAATGATGCAATGGAAGAATATCACATTGAGACACACTATGGTCAGAATAAGCAGAGAAGTGTGTGATGTAAAATGTTTTCCATGACTCTCTTACGTTTGATTTTAAAGTGAAATTACTGAGTTATTTTTATTATTTGCTTGTGCTTTCATTAGCCCAACCTGCTACAATTTTTAGCTGTCCCCCCCCCTTTAATCTGGCTTTCCAGTTTTTAAAGTTGTTTAAAATAAATCAGATCTTTTCATTTGGGGCTACAAGCCACACTTGATTTCTTTGTGGATGCAGCGGCTCACATTCCAGAAAGTAGGAGACACTGGGAAAGAACTAAATTTAATTAAGCTAAATTAAAATCAGGTAAATATTATGATTGCTTCTTAGGAATTTAATGTTTTGTTTATATTAAACTTTACAATCTAGTACCAACTTTCAGAAATATCCTGGGGTAAATGGCAGTCACACGAAAGGCTACCTATAACTCTAGGGGTTCAGATTGTATCTTTTTAATCTAAAATAAAACCCGGCATAAAATCCAGAAAGTAACCTGTAGCAGATACATTTCCTCAACCACTATAGATTCCATTTGGGGATCCAGGAAACACCACAAATAAATTATGGAATGAGCCAAGAGGCATACTCCTTAGTACGTATATCTTTTGTTCTCAGATGTTTCTAGTCATTAAGTAGTACTTAATGTGCTAAGTTTGGGAAGGCCTGCTGAATCCATTTACTTGTAGCAGGAACTACAGCTTTGCAAGTTGCTGTGAACCTTTTCTGACTGTGGGGTGATGGCCTACCTTATGCCAGTAGAACATGGCCTACCTTATGCCAGGGAAATACCAGTTTGACCTCTGATGAAAAGGATAAATGGGGTTGGCCATCTGAAGAGCTGCATGGGTGCTGCTGAAGTATCAGGAATTTATTTCCTTAATCTGTTCTCTTCCCTCTCAGGTTCGCTTCCTAGAACAGCAGAACAAGATGCTGGAAACCAAATGGAGCCTCTTGCAGAATCAGAAGACTACACGGAGCAACATGGACAGTATGTTTGAGGCCTACATCAACAACTTACGCCGGCAGCTGCAAAGCTTGGGTCAGGAGAGGGCAAGGCTGGATGCTGAGTTGGCAAACATGCAAGGCCTGGTGGAAGACTTCAAGAACAAGTGAGTGGGGTCTTCTGGTTCCATTGCTCTGGGTATGCCGGGGCTGGACAAAGTAGCTTTCCCACCCATCTTATGCTTAGACCTATGGAAATGCCACAGCAATCCTTCATTCTGCTATGATGGCTTAGTTTACCCACACTTTTTTTAAAAGTCCCTGCCACACCTTAAAATTGTTAATGGCTGCTGGTGGGTTGTCTTCTTTTGGGTTTTGCTATCCTTGTGTTTGATTTTGCACTGTTGCTATAGCCCCAATCTCTCAATCTTGACCTGTGTCAACCAGGTAACCCTATACACATTTATTTGGTGTAATATAAAAATATAAAACTCAGTGGACGTTAAGGATTGATTTATCAAACCATGCTAAACAAAGGAATTGTACCAGAAGGCTGGGCAGGGATTATTTCCAGAAAAAGGGAAGTGGTAAACTAAAACACATATATGGTCTCTTTGAAGTGTTTGAGGAAGTTGAGGATGGGAGGACACATTGCCAGGAGAATTGTTCAGTCCTCTATGTGGTAGCACACCTTCATCACACATCTGGGTGTCTGCTTTGTACCAAGCAAGATTGCTGTTACGACAAAGTGCTAATGGGAGAATTACTTAACTTGTTTTGCAAGTGTCTGCTTTTAGTGGAGGCAGGGACATTGAGGACAAGCTGCATTGTTAGTATGTCATTCTTCCCCATTGCCTTTACAATCTTTACAACTTCCTTGGCAGGCTGGTGCTGCAACTCCAGGGATACCTCTGGGCTGGAATGCCAAGTTGGATGAGACTATTTTCCAGTGGAGGGAATGGGATATTGTCTTAAGAATTTCCAGCTTTCCAAATATTTCTGAGATTGGGAACTGGACAGAAACGCGATGCCTGGAAACTCAAGGGAGTCTCCTTCTAAATAAAAGAGGAAGAGTTGGATGGCAGTAATTTGGGATCTTTATCTTTTCCAAAGAGTCATCGTGTACAGCTCTTCTTTCTTAGGCATTTTCAAAATAAATGTGACACCTGTATTCTCTTGGTTGTATCCCTTGCAGAAATAGAGAGCTAACCTAGTTAGGATTGGAGAAAGTGGGTGTTGGAGCATGGGAAGAATGGCTGGTGCAAATGACCCCTTGCCTGTACATATTTTTGGTTTCACACCCTGAAATTTCACATCCACTCTTGGGAGAGTTGAGGAGGAGAACCTGTGGTATCTTGAGTTTGTATCCAAATCAACTGTCCCTGGCTATGGCACATTCTTGCTCCAACTTTCCCAGCCCCAGAAGTATTTCATGTGAAACCATGTAAATAGTTAAATTTGCCACCTGCGGGTCTCACTCTCTCTTATCTTTATAAAGGTGGACTAAGGGATGCCTGAGCAGACGAAAGGTAGCTGATGCTGAATGCATTTTGACTCCTCTGCCAGATGGTCCTTGCATTATAACCATTTGTTAGCGACCACTCATAGTTATGGTGCTGAATGAGAGGGACTCATCCTCAGAGGCTCCTGCCTGTTGCAACAAGTTGCAGCCATAGGAGTTCAATTGTTTCAAATATTCCCTGCTGGCTTCCCATAACCAAAGTCAATGGGAAAGCCATCAGGAAATCACAATCTTGTGAGGTCCTCACTTAATGCCTACTTGGTCCTTGTTTAAATCTGGCAACTGGGACTGCTGTTGTTAAGCCATGCAGTCATCTGACAATATGGTCACAAGGCATTGTGCTTCAGAACTATATTGCTTAGCAATGGAGTTCCCGGTCCCAACTGCCGTTGTAACCTGAGGACTACTTGTAATATATGCCCACTTCAAGGATTGTATCCAGAAAGCAAATATGATGAAGGTATCCCTAAACTGCTTTTAAACCACCCTCTACCTCTACTAATGATCTAACAGCTGGTTTGTTGTGGATTTTTTGGGGGAGGGACTAGTAGGCCCAATTCTTAAGTAATGTCTTTCAGCCATTTTACATTTTTTATATTCTAAGGTTCCTTAGGCACTTCTACAAATACAGTTACTGTAATGCTAGTGGTTGACAAGTTGCTTTGCAGAATGCCAGTTTTTCATATGTACATTTTTAAAAATTAAAACAATGTAAATAGAATTTTAAAAATACAGCAAGAGAAGAGCCTGAAAGGCATCCTAAGAGGGATATGAACACTATATCAAAAACCTCAGCAAAAGTGTTGGTTTGAATTGTAAGGCTACTGTCCCAGGAATTCTCTGGGTTTCTCTGAGTGTATTGCTGCTGTACAGTTCGACATCTGTCCAAATAATGCAACTCACTTTTGAACTATGAATTTACTGTGCAGCTGCCATGTTTTCATGAAGATTTTTAACAGAATATTATGCATAAATGAACACTGACCAAATAAATACTGACCAATGGAAGAGAAATGTTCGTAATGGGAACCACAAAAAGTTACTCAAAAAGTAACCTTTGGGAAAATACAAATTCAGTCCTGTGCATTCTTAATCTACCTTATCCTGCCTTTCTAACTAAAATATTCAAAAACAAAGTTAATCGGAAAATGAACCTTTTAACACCATGATAATCTTTTAATTTAGGGCCTTCCACTTTAACTCCCAGCATCTATATTTTGGCAGTGATTAGTCAGGGGATGCAGCACTTTTGCACATGGTCAGATGCATCACTATCTTTACATATTTCTAATGGTGATCCTAGCACACAGTGCTTAGTGTTGGTCCAAATTGTATGTAATAAAAACCACTTAACTTCCTTTGCCCTGCAGGTATGAAGATGAAATCAACCATCGTACTGAAAAGGAGAATGAGTTTGTCCTCCTGAAGAAGGTAAGTGGCAGGCTGATCACGTTTCTTGGTAATTATCACAATTTTGAGATTTTGTGTGTGAGTCTTTACTTACAATGGTGCACTCTTCCCTCAGGATGTGGATGAGGCCTACATGAACAAGGTTGAATTGGAATCCCGCTTGGAATGTCTGATGGACGAGATCAACTTCCTGAGGCAGCTTTATGATGAGGTAGATAGTGGATTTAATTGAGTGAAGAACGGCTTTTTTAAATGTACCCTTTTTGAAGACATGGGCAGGGCAAGGAACTCTGGTGTCTGATCAGATGACAAAAAGACAACTATGTTCCCTTTCTACATACCGAAACAGACCAGACTGGCCACAGCAGCTAATTTCAATGACTCCTTTGGCTAGTTAATGGGGCTGGCAAGCTAATAAGAGGCTGCACCAAGACGGCTGTAGTGTTGTGTCAAAGCCTTTTAAGAAGTCCCAAACAAGGTTATATTCTTATATATATAATATATAATGTATATTATAGTTTGCCTTTCTACACAGTGACATTCTGATCTAGTTTCCATTTCTGTGTGAAAGATGAGAATCATGTAATAAGCTGTAGTAAGTTGCTTGCTATTTTATTACAAAGGAGAACTTTTGGTGTAATGTTTGTGGGGGGGGGGGGGAAAGGCTGCAGTGAGAGGGGTGATGATGCAAAGAAAATAGAGCCAGGATATATTGGGGCTGGTGGGGAAGACAGAAATGTTCTTCCTTTTATACATTATGTTTAGCCTATTTTATGATCTATATTAAATACGGTTTTTCTTTCCATGCAAAAGGGGACAGAAAAGGTGCTGTCAGGTTGTGGCAGCTATGGTTAGAAATAGCTTTGAGGCGGCAGAAATTTGGAGACTACATTCAGCTTTAATGAGGATGTCCCTCACAAAGTGCTGTTTGCTTTGCTTTGCTAGGAAACAAATACGTTTTTTACCGAAAATTTCCCTAGAGACTCGGGTTTAGCAAGGTTCCTCTTCATGGTTGACAACGCTCAGCCTGTAATAAGTTTTCTCTTTAACTATCATTTAATTCAGTGGCCCCCAGCCTTTCGGGCACCAGGGACCGGTTCGTGGAGAAAGGTTTTTCCATGGACCAGAGGGGGTGTGATTTTGTGTACTGCCTGCATCCCGCGGATGGGGCTTCACTTGTTTGCACGGCCCGGTTTCTGTCATGCCGTGGCCCGGAGTCAGTCCACAGACCAGAGGTTGGGGATCCCTGATTCAACTAGTTCTGCCATTAGTTTTGAGACTTCACCTGTTGAATAAGAAAGAAGTTTCTTGCCAGTAGAGGAATGAGTAGGAAAGATTTGAATCCTCACCTCACGGTTCCCTGAAGGTTGCCTCCTCTTTGATTCGGGATAATTCTAAATGTTATTTTTTTCATACAGGAGCTGCGTGTCCTGCAGTCTCAAATCAGCGAGACCTCTGTGGTCCTGTCCATGGACAACAACCGCAGCCTGGACTTGGAAGGCATCATTGCTGAAGTCAAGGCCCAGTATGAAGAAGTTGCTAACAGGAGCCGGACTGAGGCAGAGAGGATGTACCAGATCAAGGTGAGCTCCATGCTGACTCTCGCTTTCCTTGACCATACCTGATGAAAAATTAATTCCCAATGAAGAGCTACAGCGCCTTCATTCATGTTAGGAATTGGGGATAACTCATTTCACAGAAGGAAGGAATCAACGCTTCATGCAGCGACGAAAGAGCAGCAGCATCCACACTGTGTTCACTTTGCTCATCTCCACCACCTTTCTTTGCAGAGCAACGGAATCCTTTCCTCACTGTTTTTATCTGTTGAAATTATTGGCCTTTTTACGAGAAAGTCTGGAGAATCCCAGTAGTGCAATAACTCTTTATTTTATCAATGGATTGATTTGTTAAATGTCTTAAGCTGCCTGATTCCATGATAACTCTGGCTAGCGTACAGTGTTGAAAACACTTGAAAACAATAACCAGCAAAATGAAGGAGAGTTGTTTAGAGATAGTTAATAGTAAAAACTGTAAAAAAAATAGTTTGGTGTGGGGATTAAGGCATCAGGCTAGAAACTGGGAGACTAATAGAGAATAACAGAATTGGAAGAGACCTTGGAGGTCTTCTAATCCAATCCCCTGCTCAGGCAAGAAATCCTACACAATTTCAGTTAAATGGTTGTCCAATCTCTTCTTAAAAACCTCCAGTGTTGGAGCATTCACAACTTCTGGAGGCATGTTGTTCCAATGATTAATTGTTCTGTCAGGAAATTTCCCCTTAATTCTAGGTTGGTTCTCTCCTTGATTATCCTAAAGCGGTTTTTTCAGGAGGCAACTGGACTTTCTTGTTTTTTCTTTGAAGACGTTTCGCTTCTCATCCCATTCCCCACTATCCTGTCAGAGCTGAAGAAGCTTCTTGGATGAGAAGCGAAATGTTTTCAAAGAAAAAACAAAGTCCAATTGCCTCCTGAAAAAGCACCTTTGGGACAACCAGGATCTTGGGTGATTGAGAATCTTTTAACACCCTTCTTGATTAGTTTCCATGTATTGCTTCTTGTTCTGCCTTCACGTTCTTTGGAGAATAGGTTGACCCCCCTCTTCTTTGTGGCAGCCTCTTAGATATCGGAACACTGGTATCATGTTATCCCTAGTCCAGGACTAAGTTCCAGTTCTGTCTTGGGCACAAAGCCATTTCTGGGGGGGAAAAAACTTTCCAAAAAAACTCTGCAGGGACTTGTCCGGACAGTCTGATTGAGCAGAAAAAAAGTAAAAGTAAAAAAAACAAACAATCAACCTTACATTTTTGGAATTCCATTTTAGCAAATCAGTTTAATTGGTTTGAATGGAAAATATCATTTATCAGATCATTTCACCTACTGACTCAAATTCAGTTGTGGCCTCCATTTTCTCTTGGTGGCCTAGGTGTCCTTTCATGGCATGATGGCCAGTGTTGAGGTGTACTATCTGAGTTGAGGTTGGAAAAAAACCTCTGTTGTTTGGTATCCAGTATTATAACTCAGACAGTATACTAATAGCATTATTACGCCAATGATGGAAGCCCTAGATTATAATTTTCATTGCAAATAGAGAAGGCGATTGAGACTAGGAGATAATTACTTGCCTGAGGTTATCCAAGTAATATTTGTGGTTCACGTGAGTTTTATGATGTGTTTCTTAATTTATGATGCATTTTTCAGGTTGTTACTCACATGGCAGCTTCAGTATACCAGCTGTTTGAACGGAAATGGAGGATAGATAACTAGACACTTTCCTCCGAGATTAACTTTTGCATTTACTCTCTTGGCTCAGATGGGATTGGAGAATGAATATCAAAATCAAACAAGCCACATTATAGCTTTAGGTAATATTACCTAAAGCTATCATGTGGCTGGTTTGATTTTGATATGTGAACTTAACTATTGTGACTTATAAAGCATGGATTATGGTTCAGTGAGGTATGCAAAAGCAAGCCTCTGGTTTATATAGCAGACCATGCTTAAAATAAACCAGAGTTTAGAGTATGTGTCATCCCAGTCAGTGAATTCTCCAATCTCCTCTGCCTGCCCTCAAGTAATCTAGACAGGTTGAAATTTAGGTGGTCGCGTTGATTGAAATTAAGGAGTTAATTCCAGGAATTAAGTACTGTACTATGGACCACTTTGTTGAAGAGATGGTTGAGAGGTCTGTGTGTTATGGATATATAAAGAATTGTAGGCTTTGCCAACCAGTTCTTTGCTCCTGTGGTCTTCCTGTCATCACATATCTTGTCTCTTTTGTCTCCTCTCTTTAGTATGAAGAGCTCCAGACTGTGGCAGGCAAGCATGGGGATGACCTCCGCAGCACCAGGAATGAAATCAATGAACTGAACCGAATGATAACCCGGATACAGTCAGAAATCGATGGTTTGAAAGGCCAGGTCAGAAATCTGTCTTCTGCATTCCTCCTTAAGTTGGTCATGCTATATAGCTCTCTGCTTTGCCCCCAAGGAACGTATAGATTATATTGGTCTTCTCCAACTTTCTACCAGCATCCAGAGTTATTGGACCGGAGCTCCTACAGTCACCAACAACATGGATATGATGATAGGGTTCAGTATCAGCTAGGTTGGGAATGCCAGGTGCCTCCTTTATGCTGTTTCTGATTTACAACTCTTCTAATCCTATAGTCTTGGGCTGCAGGAATGCTGCAGCTTCATGATTTTGGAGTAAATGCCTGAGAAAGAGAGACTGACTTCTATTTGACCCCTTAAAAAGGCCATTCAGATGACCAGAAGATCAGTCGACTTTCCTTTTGTGACCACATGAAATGGATGGCTAATGTCTGGGTGTTGCCATTGGATCTAGCAGTGTAGGGGTGGGGGTTGCTGGTACGATTGAAGGTCTGGGAATGTGGGAATGTACCTGTTGAAGGCAAAAGGTAGCATGTTAAGCAGAGAAGGATGGATTCTCAACCTTCCTTGCTTTCCGAGTGTAGTGGGGGGGTGGCCTGCATTCCTCTCTGCATTTTATTCAGGCTAATTCCTGTTATTTCCATCTATGATAGGTGGAATATGGTTATTCTAGGAGTCTGCACAGCTTCTCGCCTTAATATCTATGGTGTCAATTTTTTTTACACAAATGAAAGGAATGGATTGGGTAAAGAACCTTGCTTGTGGCTTTCACCTTCTTGGAGGAGATACGAAAGTATAGGAGTCATTCAATCCAATTATAATTAATTGTGCTTTGATCAGGTGTAGTTATCCTCATCTGGGAAGAGACAGTTCTCATTCCTTAACTTTAGGCTATCTTTCCAGGGACAAATCTGTCCATTGTATCTTAATTCCCCATATCACAGAAGGGTGAGAATATTGGATAACGCTGTATCCTCTCCACCCCCTGCCTTTTCCCTGGTTTTTGAGACTTGAGCTGCCATTTGAACTCTTTCTTCCTTGCTCCCATACAGCGTGCAAGCTTGGAAGCGGCAATCACTGAAGCAGAGGAGCGTGGAGGGCTGGCCGTGAAGGATGCTAGCAGCAAGCTGGCCGAATTGGAGGGTGCCCTGCAGCGAGCCAAACAAGACATGGCTCGTCAGCTGCGGGAGTATCAGGAGCTGCTGAATGCCAAGATGGCTCTGGATATAGAGATCGCCACCTACAGGAAGCTGCTGGAAGGAGAGGAGATCAGGTAAGGATCGGCCCAACATATGTACTCTATACTAGTGATCCACGCGCTAGCATAACACAGTGATTGAGACCGTCGGTGCATCAAGAAACTCTTGAAATTCTGTTCAAATTCAACTTGGCTGCAGAAACTTGTTCTGTAGGACTTACATTTTGTCTGACTTAATATCATTTCTTGATTGATTTATTTTTTGTATAAATCCCCAACCATCCCTCTTTTTACAGACTGGAATCTGGAATGCAGAATCTCAGCATTCAGACCAAGACAACTGGTTATTCAGGTAAGGAAATGTCGCATGTCTAAGAAGAGGGGGAGGGGTGATCAAGATACCAATGCAAATGTCAGAAATTAACCAGAGCAGGGAATCCTGTATTTATTTAGTAGATTTAGACAGCTGCCCAATTCTCATAATTGCAATTCTGGGTGGTGTACGATACATAAAAATATTTTATTGCCGAGTTACAGTAGATTGCAACGTGTTTCAACACTGTTAAGTGATGTTTATTTCCCTTGCTTTCATTTGGGAACCTGTTTAACTTGATACCTACGCTGATCTTAACAAAGAACAGCTTGTCTTCCGACAATTTTTTTTTCATAGAGGAAGTGAAATAAAATTATTTAACTTCCTCTATTTTACAAACTGATGTGTAATCAATCAAAATTGTAATAATATTTCAGCATATGAATTTGGATTTCTTCCCTGAGTTGAGGGTTGGGTTTTATGGCTTAAGTGATTATTTTATTAGTCTCCCCCCCTTCAATTTTCTTATTTCCCATGGCTGTTGAAAATCACTGCAGATTAATTGGCAGAGAAACACATGCCAGTATGAAGACAAACAACTGTTTTCAGAGGACAAACCATCATAGTTGAAGCATGTTTGGCTGGGCAATAAATAGTTTCTTCTTTACTTTTTTAATTATTTGTTTATTAAATTTGTTTGCCACCCATCTCACCACTTTTTGGCATCTGTTCCTTGCAGCTTTTCCCATCCCGGAGCCCTGTTCCAGTAGATCTAGAGGGCACAGGATGGAGAAAAGTAGTTTTCTGCATTAAACCGGGGGGGTTGCAGAAATATTTAGTGATAAAAAATAGGCACTGTGAAATTGTTTGTCCTCCAAAGATACTTTAAAGATCAAAGATGGAGACTGGCTTTAGCATAAAGTAGTTGCAAGGATGTACCCATGATAAGATTATGTTGCAAGCAATTGCCCGGGCAGTATTTTTGAGACTTTATGGGTAGTAGGTTCATTTTTCAAAAATTTAAAATTGGTCTGTTCCTTTTCTTTAAATGGAGGGAAATTTCAAGTATAAATGATGAAGCTGGGCCATAACTGGCAGAAAAAGAGGCTGGAAGGCAGGGCTTGTCCATTCCTTGTCCAAAAGATGCAGTTTGCAAACCTCTGCAGTTCGAAGTTGTTCAGAACAGCTTTCATCAACCTGGTGTCTTCCAAATGTGTTGAACTCCATGTTGATTATCTCCAACTGGATGAGAAACTAATAAAATTCACAGTCCGATACATTTGGAGAGCAGCAAGTTAGCAAAGAACGAGGTAGCATTTGGTGAGGACTCTTTGTGCCAAATTTTGTCTCCCCCCCCCCCAATTTGCAATTCTGAAACCTTATTGTCCAAGTATTTAAATTGTTGATTTCCAGAAATTCTGTGCAGTTGTACAGTGCCACATGAGAAAAATATGTGTACAAAGCGCTGCGTTTCTGCGTGTAGAGAATCAAAACAAAATATGGGGCTGTATCCACTCCCCTAAGCTTGAAGAAATGGCCTGCTACTTATCCTTTCCTCTTCCCTATGGGACTTCAACTGGGAGAATAAGTGCAGGTAGTCCTCAACTTAGAACCACAATTGAGCCCAACATTACTTTTGCTAAGCAAAACGGTCATTACGTGAGTTTTACCCCATTTTATGACCTTTCTTGCCATAGTTAAGGGAATCACTGCAGTTGTTAAATTAGTAACATGGTTATTAAGTGAATCTGGCTCACCCATTGACTTTGCTTGTCGATCACCTGACCCTGGGACACCTGAACCCTCATGAGTTGCTAAGCGTCTGAATTTTGATCAGGTGTCAACGGAGATACTGCATTGGTTGGGTGAAAAAAGGTCATAGCACATTTTTTCCAGTGCCATTGTAACTTCGAACAGTCATTAAATGAAATGTTGTAAGTCGAGGACTACATTCTGTAAAGATGAGAGAGCAGTAGGGGAAATCTGAGTCTCCCAGTCCTCACCTTAGGGAATTTGGCATGGCAAAAGATGCCACTATAACTGGACAAGGTAGAAAGAGAAGGGTCCTCATCTCCATCTGGGAAAAGAACGAGGAAAATACATGCATATAACCGCTTCTTATTCTGCCACCCTTCCCATTCCTAGATTTGGAGATAAAAGCTAAAATAAGATATCAAGTGCTGGAAACTGCTCTTCTCACCAGTGTTCTGTCTTTTCCAGGTGGCATGAGCAGCAGCTACGGTAGTTACGGAGGTGGCTACGGCTCTTCCTACTCAAGCGGTGGCTATTCCATGAATTCGTTGCCCATGGAGAGCTCGGCCGTCAGCAAGACCAAGGCTATTGTCATCAAGAAGATCGAGACCCGTGATGGAAAGCTGGTGTCTGAATCCTCCGATGTGCTTTCAAACTAGCTCGGTGGGGTCTTGAGCAATGGAACCACTAACGGTTTTAAAGTGCCTGAATCCAATGAGCCTTACCTAATTTAGCTAAGATGATGAGCCACAGGTTAGAAGAAGGGGAAGAAATGCCTTTTGTTCTCTCACCGAACTTTTTTTTTTCTAGAAGGAAGAATTTATGTTTGTCAGATACTTGTGGACTACAGCTCCCATCAGCCCTTTCCTGATGCTGGATGAGGCTGGTGGAACTTGGGAGTCCAGCTGCAACTGGGAAGTCCACAGCTGCTTTCAGAACACCGCAAAACGTTGCCACCGACTTGCATGAGACATGATCAGGGAGGAAAAAGCAAGGGGCACTCGTACCGCCATTCCCTTTTTCTCAACACCTGGAGGGAAAACAAACTTGCATCCCCCAAGGGATCTCATGGTTTTGACAGTATCCCATCAGTAGGGGCAGCTGTTGAAAAAAAGGCAGGAAAGCAGCTTTCCCAAGCTAGGGTCAGCGAGAAGTCTTAACTCTTTTAGACCACTATATGTAGAGATGACCTCAGAATTGCAGGTTGTAGTTTTCACATTGTTTAAAAGCTGCCCTGTAGTGTTATTCACCCCTCTTGCTATTTGCATATCATTAGGTCAAATTTTCAATCAAAACCCAAGGCTTGGAAACATTTTGTTTTGAAGGATGGGGATTTGGGAAAATCTCACCCTAGAGTCTTATCACTGGAGACAGCTAGTGTGATCATTGATAGGAATTGCTATCACCCGATCTGGGATGATAGGAAGAGGAGGTGAAGTGGGAGCCAAGTTGGGCAGAAGCACAAGCAAAGCTAGTTCTATGAAGATTTTTAAGAACTTCACATGGTTTTCATTTTATTTGAAATAAAGTTTTTCTTCCAATCTTTGATATTAAATGGCTTAACTTTTCTATCTGTGTTTGTTTTTCTTATGGGAAGGCCTAAGGCAGTGATGGCGAACCTTTTTTTCCTCAGGTGCCGAAAGTGTGTGTGCGTGCGCTATTGTACGAGTGCCCACACCCATAATTCAGTGGGGAGGGCAAAAACTACTTCCCCTGCCCCTCATGGAGGCCCTCTGGAGGCCGGAAATGGCCCATTTCCTGACTTCCGGTGGGCCCAGTAGGCCCGTTTTTTGCTCTCCCCAGGCTCCAGAGGCTTCCCTAGAGCACGGGGAGAGCAAAAATGGCCTCCCCCGCCCCTGGAGGCCCTCCAAAGCCAAAAATGCCCTCCCAGAGCCTCCGCGTGAACCAAAAATCAGCTGGCCGGCACGCACATGTGCACTGGAGCTAAGCTAGGGCAACAGTTCACGTGCCAGCAGATACGGCTCCGCGTGCCACAGGTTCGCCATCACTGGCCTAAGGTAAAGGTTGAATGGAAAAGCAGGAGAAAAATCCACTCTTTCGTGTCTGCTAAAAAAGCATTCGGAGCTCTGAAAGCAGGAATAGATTATAACACAACTCATTTAGGAATTTGGGAAGGATAAGACCACTAGCCCCCCACCCACCCAAATGTTCTCTTGGCATTAAGGCTCACTGGCCTGCTGAGGTTGCTACCTGTGCAAATGCTCACACAGTACATTGCAGTTAAGATTTGTTCCCGATGTTAACTAATGGAAATTAATCCTCAATGACACAATTTTAAAAAGGTGCACATGGCTGGGTCAGGTTCCTTCAGGACTGTCATACAACTTGTGTTTTTAAAGCGTGGTTTCACATGAAACTAGTATCTTATTCGGTGGCGATAGGGCAAAGCTAGTCCCTGAGGGACCACACTCAAAAATAACACAATGGTGCACTTTTTCTTTTCCGAGACTTAATAATAACAAGAGTTGGAAGGGACCTTGGAGGTCTTCTAGTCCAACCCCCTGCCTAGGCAGGAAACCTTACACTACTTCAGACAAATGGTTATTCAACATCATCTTAAAAACTTCCAGTGTTGGAGCATTCACAACTTCTGGAGGCAAGCTGTTCCACTGACTCTCCTAACTGTCAGGAAATTTCTCCTTAGTTCTAAGTTACTTCTCTCCTTGTTTAGTTTCCACCCATTACTTCTTGTTCTACCTTCAGGTGCTTTGGAGAATAGTTTGACTCCCTCTTCTTTGTGGCAACCCCTGAGATATTGGACCACTGCTATCCTGTCTCCCCTGATCCTTCTTTTCATTAAACTAGACATACCCAGTTCCTGCAACCGTTCTTCATGTTTTAGCCTCCAGTCCTCTAATCATCTTTGTTGTTTTTCTCTGCACTCTTTCTGGAGTCTCAACGTCCTTTTTACATCGTGGCTACCAAAACTGAATGCAGTATTCCAAGTGTGGCCTTACCAAGGCATTATAAAGTGGTATTAACACTTCACGTGATCTTGAGTCTATCCCTCTGTTAATGCAGCCTAGAACTGGGAGAACTGGAAGAACTTCCGAAGCATGTTTTCCCAGTCACGTGGTGGGTGCTTTATTGGAAGCCTCCCCCATCTCTCTAGAACACCAATAGGGTAACGTTAAAGGAAGCTTGAGTTGTGTTAAAGGCTACAATAAACTCCCACTTGCTGGCAGAGGAAAATACTAATTAATGAAGGGGAGGGGTTGGTGTTCTCTTAGCTTGCTTGTTTTCTTGCAGGCTTGTTTCATTTTTAACTGGTCCTCTCCTGAGCACATGGCTGCTCAGAAAACAAGAGTTAGCATATCTTAACATTCCATGCACAGCCTAGGGTTGACAAAACATTTTTTCTGGGGAAAAAAATCCTTCCCTGCTTGCCCACATCTAGATGTTCTAAGCAAGGCCTATCAAGCGGGAATGTTTGTTGCAATGGAAAGTTATAGCATAACCCCCAGAATAATTTTTAGCTGTCCAGAGCACCATGGTACTACAGTTAGACCTTGGACTTAAATGACCACAATGGAACCCAAAATTTCTGTTAAGTGAAACTTTTGTTTTGCCCCAGTTGTTAAGTGAATCACTGCAGTTGATAAGTTAGTAACCCGGTTGTTAAGAGAATCTGGCTTCCCTGTTGGCTTGTGAGAAGGGGATCACATGACCTTGGAAGACAGCAATGGTCGTCATAAATATGAGCCAACTGCCAAGCATCTGCATTTTTCATCTCACGATTATGGGGATGCTGCAGTGGTAACTATTCAAGTCTTAATTTGGGATAAGACTTACTAGCAGTTAAGACATATTTCATTATGGTTTTTGGACAAAACCCATTGACTGGGTTCAATCTGCCAAACCAAACCCAAACGATTTGTCATGAAGGCTTAATGTATACTACATATGAACCAACTTAATGATTCTAGTTTCCGCTTTGCCACAAGGAGACTTGTGATTGGCGTATCGGGCTGACTTCAGTAACCAGGATTAATGCACATTCATCCCCAAGGCTATGTAAAGAATAAAAATGCTGCGTAACCATTCAAGTTACTCGGGCACATTCTGAAATAGCCAGTTTAAAGCTTTGCAGGAAACAATCATCAAACTATTTACTGGAGTAAGTTCAGGCATTTGATGTAATTGAATTAACACAGCTATGTCGTCTGTGATTTGGCCACTCGCACGTCTCGGTTTTTATTGGCCCTTCCTTTTAGTTTTGTTGTTTTGCTATTGGTTGAGGCTTAAAATGTCTAGCACAAAATGTTACGTTTTCATGATTTTCCACAAAAGCCTAAAAATGGCAATGAAAGCAAAATAGATTTGCACAGGTCCATCCCTGAAGCTCTGACCAAGAATATTCCAAATCTGCTCTCAGTATTCTCATTTGGAAAAACCAAGGTCAGTATTTTAAATCACTTTCACGGCTCAAATTGCTTTCTGTTATGCTCTACTATTTATTACCGAGCTCTGCATTACAGCAGGGGTATCACATGACCTATCACAACTTTTTCCCCCTTCGCTAAAATGGGGGTGGGCATGGCCAGCACTTTATGCATCGCGTTTGACACTCCTGCATTACAGTATTACAGCTTGTTTTCTCCTGTTGTGTTAGATTCTATCCAGCTGACTTGTCCCATGTTATGCTGCTTTTTAAAATATTTTTTTTAAAAAATCAGTTCAGTCTTTAGCGCCCCCCCAAACAAAAGAACCAGGCTTAAAATTTAACCCTTGCAGTCCCGCAACACCAGAACAGCACAAAATACGGTTGAAAAATGTTGCCCCCAAACCCTGCCTCAACAAAAAAGTTAAGAAACACATTTGAAAGGCCAAAATAAATAAATAAATACTTGCACAGCTACTATGTTTCACTTCCATATTAGGTTATGTATTGATTGGGGACACATAACAAGAATGCCAAGGGAGACAGAAGATTCTCAGGGCATCTTAAAATGGCTTCTGCATTCTGTTTTTGCCAGACTGTCTTCATAACCATCCCAAATAATGCTTCGACCAAAGCTCTCAGCTGCTCTTTTACGTGACTCCTGCTACTGTTCATTTACACCATCAAAATTCTAACTCCCTCGGTCAGAAACAAGCCGTTTTAGAGGCTATTGCTCATACCCATCCACATGGTGCTAACATTTATTAAGTAAGTAGACAAAGTAGAAAATAGGGAAGCATTTATTGCACATTGGACATTTTAAATTAAAACAGCAACCCCTGTCTCTGCTACCAAGAGGTGGCCCTCGCTTCCTCATTTCTTCTTCTTTTCATTAAAGTGGCATCTGAAAAATAAAACATCTCTAGCGGTTTCTGGAGATCAGTGCGAAGACCGTCGGCGAGTCCGGGCCGACACCGGGTGATGGCTTGGCTTCCTAATGTGGCAAATCTTTGGCATTGTGGGAGCATCCAGCTTTCCCAGCTAAAGTCTCTGCCCCATGTCGTCCTCCACAGGAAGCAAACCGGGGAAGAGCCCAGGATCCTCCATTCTGGCCCACGGAGGAGAAAGAGCTGGACTCAGGAGGTGATTGTGCTTTTTTTTTTTCCTTTTTTCCTTTTTTCAGCCAAGCTGTGTCAATCTAAAGAAGACCGGCAGCTTGAAAACTGTCCACGACGACAATCCCTTCCCCGCAGATGGACGGAACAGACAGCTTGACTTAAGGGGCCTGAAATCAGGCCAGCACCTGCCGCTCCGGCGGCTTCAAGTATTCCCTTGGGCTGGAAGCGAATGCCTGCTGCAGCCCTCAGTTCAGGACACAAGTTGTTTTTTGGATCCAAGCCTCAGGGGACGGGAATGGCTGGGAAAGGAGGGCCCTTAAGTGTCAAGGTTGGAGCCTCTTTCACGGAGGGAAAGCAGAGGTGCTTGGGTGCACTGAACCCTGCAGTCGTCCAAGGGGCCCAGTGTCTGTGGCCCTGCCCTTCTACGCCTTGCTGGTGTTGGTTGGGATCCCTCCTCCCTCCCAATGCTCTTGATGGGCGATCCGAGTGCTTCTTCGCAGGGCGGCAGCAGCAGCAACAACAACAACACACATACATAGAGGGCAACATTGACCTGCTAGGCCTCTGAAGCTGCTTGTGGTTTCAGCTGTGCTTTCTCCATGGCTGTGCCGTAAGGAAGCGAACGTTTGAAAAAGCCCAGCTAAAAAAGAAAGAAAGATAGATAGATAAGCATCTATACAGGACATCACCCACCAAATTCTTTTTCAGGGCAAATTCCATTGCAGTTGAGTGGTCTTGTGGAAGCACATTTATGATTCCTGCTTAACACCACTGCGATCGAAGTAGTGCAGAAATACCTCTAGATTTTTATTTAAAAACAAGAGAGCGTTTTCTCTTTCCATCTCTCTTGAGTATTTCCTGACATTAACTTATTGCTGTCATTTTTTAGTGCCTTTGAATCATCCTTGATCCCTAGAGGCTACCTGGACAAGTCCCTGCATTTTTTTTTTAAGCAACATTTTTGGAAGGGGTTTATTATCACTATCCTCTTGCTAGGGCTAAGAGAGGATTGACTGAGCCAAGGTCGCCCAACTGGCTTTCTGTCTAAGGCAAGACTAGAATTCCCAGTTTTCACGTTTCTAGCCTGACGCCTTAAACTATCATACCAAACTGGGTCTTGTTGATTAATGCTACAAAATTAAGTTTGTAGTTCTCTAAACTCATGAGGACTGGAGCCACAACAACTACAAACTCTTGGCTCAATTACATATTTATGTGCATCACGCCCCACCTGCAGAGTTTCAGTTGAATATTGGAAACGGTCTCTCTTAAAAACACTAAACGTTGACTCAAGCCCCTTTCATGACTGTGTACAGGCTGCTTCATGCAGGTGCAGAATGCTAAAAATGTAATTATGTGTGCTTTGGGGTTGCAATTCTCCGTTGCAGGCCAAGCTGTACACTTGTCGAATCGCAGGGAAATGAGTCAGAGTCAATTCACCAGGGCAGGGCTAGAAAATCACAGGTGTTGCAGAAGATCCAGGTGCTCTCCAGGGTGCTGAAGACACTCAATCCATTGACACCTTTTAACATTCTATACACCACAGCTTTTAACTGGCTTCTGACATTTCAGAATCTCCCTACCTACTCATATTTTCTTACATCTGCAGTCCTTACAAATCAAGGCACACCCAGTACTTCAGGGCTTTAAAATTTTCTCTCCAACCCTGAATTCCTCAATTATTAGATTGTTCTGTGAACTCACCTTGTACAACACATAGATGAGCAGTGCCAACAGCAGCAGTCCAATCAGGATGGCTAAGATGATGATCCATAGAGGAACACCCTGGCTGGTCTCTGCCTTAGCCCAATGGAGTGATGTTGACACCTGTCACCAGAAAGGAAGCATGAATAAGAGATATCCAAAAGTTGTAATTGAAGGTGTTACATTAGTAGCATTAAGCCCTGTTGGATCAGCATATATGCTATAAGTCATTCTTCAAAATGTTAGAGGACCTGTACATTAGATGAATAATTTTATCATATGTCGTATGAGTAAATAAGTATCTGAGAGCATGACTTCTTGTTATGGAGAAAATAGGAGAAGGGAAACACTACATACACTGCCTTGAGCTGTACAGAAGCAAAGATGAGATGTATTGTAAATCAAATAAATTAGAATAAACTCCCCTTTAAGACCCTGTAATTCATTAATTAGGGGTAGAGTTGGGGAAATTGAATGGAGCTGAGCATTTGCTGTACAGATGCCCTTCCTGATGCCACGTGGAGTTCGCAGCAGATATTTTTTTCTTTGCGCCCTAGGAGATAAACACCTGGCACTACCTAGGATTGAACTCTCAACCCTCCGAATGGGAGGTAAGAGTCTTCATCACTAGATCACTATGCCGCTCTAATAAATAAGTAAGAATAAAGCATCCTAAATCCGTCAGGGTGCCAGGTATGTCATTCTCATAAATTTTGAAATAGGAGATTGGAAAGAGGATGCCTTCTTTAGTTATTAGTTATCCTAGGTTTCACATCATTCAGCCTCACTGGGCAATCTAATACCTGAATTATAAGAGGAAAAAATTATTTGTCCTACTTCACTTTTAGCCTTCTTGCCATAACTTTCATTTATCCACTTTTCAAGAATATATCCAAGCTGGACTGACCCCACCCATTCAGAGTTAAGCTTCAACTCTTCAACTTCAGCTTCTCAACTCAACTCTGCGTCTCTGAGTTGAGCTGATCCCAACTCTCTGTTGTGGCAAAGTGTCTTGTAATTTTACTAATGCAATTGGAATTATCATCTTGGAAGAATTGGTATTCATAAGGGCAGAATATTCCTATTATAACTGATAATACTGACCTTCAGATGAGTGGTGGTGTGCTCTAGAGGCTGGATTTTGTAGGGCACCTTTTGCATATGGTAAAGGGCTTCACACTGGATAGCCTGGGGATAGTTCTCTTTCTGCAAGTAAGGAAAGAATAATGAGAAATGGCTCTGCACAAATGTTGGGTTGAATAGATGTACTGGGAGTGAAAGAACCTTAATATGGAGGAATCAAGCACCCCATTCCCAAAGGCTTAATATTATGAAAGCTAACACTTATACTAAATGAATGGGAAGGAGCAGGCCATTATTTTTCTGCTGAGATTATTAAATTTTTTCTGTATGTACATAGTTCAGAGATGGGCAACTGATCTTTTAGTTTGAGTTATGCTATTCCCTCAACCTTCATTCATTTCTGTGCCAGCTACTGCTACAACCAAGAACAACAGAATAAGGAAGGTGGAAACACACACACACACACACACACACACACACACACACACTGTCCCAAACAACTGAAGTCTGGCGAACACAAAAATATAATGAGTTTAACACATACACAGACACAGAATTTGTCCCAAATTGAGGTATGGTGAACACCCAAAATATAATAAGTTTACCTGTTGAAAGCTTTTGGACCAGATGCGAAAATAGAGGCGTAAGCTGACACTTTCCTGCCGTTGCAATGCTCCCGTGCGGCAGTGAAGTTGGAAACATTCATCCTCATTACACTTCTGCAGCGCAAGAACATTGAATGATCAAATGAGACATTGGATGGAAATATCTCATCAACCTTCAGTTACTTCCAAGGCAGAATTTGGGCCAAGCAACTTTGTGAACCTGAATGTCTGGCCTTACTTGACCTAAGTACGGTATCTTCTTGTGGGTTGGATTATATCTCAGAATTCCCAGACAATGCAACAAATAAGAATTACAGTCTAAGATCTTGAGGACGGCAGAATGGGGAAGGCTGTTCCAGTGATTAAAACCAAGGGAATGTGAGTCAGGACATTAGATCTAAGTTCCTGTGGATGCATCTTTATTTCGAAGACTATGGCAAACAAAGGATAATTAGATTTCAAAATAAGCTACTGAAATGCATGTAGTGCTGGCTTTTTGAAAACCATCTCCCACATTTATTTATTTATTTATTTATTTATTTATTTATTTATTTATTTATTTATTTATTTATTTATTTATTTATTTATTTATTTATTTAAATGTATTGGTCACCCAACTCCCATGGACTATGGGGGGGCCAATGACATTAACAAGAATAATGATCAAACACTGTGGTGGTAAGGAAAGTGCAGTTCTTAGGTTGGTCCTAAAACATCCTAAGGACATCAAAGGTGTGGAGCATAACTCTGTGTTTTTAAGATGTTTCTTAAAATGATGATGCAGGGCTTACCAGAGGGAAAGTGCCTCCAATGTTGCCCGTGTTCCATTCTCCATCTTGCTTCTGCACATAGTGATGCTCCTGCCCAGGAAAAGGTGTTGGAGGTTGCTCCAGCTAAATGCCCAGAGAGATAAAGATGATAGAGACAGATAGATAGAGAGATAGAGATAGAGAGATAGATAGATAGATAGATAGATAGATAGATAGATAGAGAGAGAGAGAGAGAGAGAGAGAGAGAGAGAGAGAGAGAGAGAGAGAGAGAGAGAGAGATTGAGAATGCAAATGTGAATCTTCATAAATTAATTCTCTGTAGCTACCAGTTGTAGTCTGGTTGATTGGGTTAATGAAGTTCTCCACGGCCTGTTAAACAGGGGCCTTCCTTCTGATCTGATTACTTTAGCTCAAGGTATCAAAGGGTATCTTTGCAAGGTATCTCAATACAGCTGCCAGTCAGAAAAGGCCCTTCTTTTGAATGCCAGTCTTGCTCTGGCTGACTCCAAGGAACCATGTTCTTGTGTGACACACGCTTCCTAATGGCAGAACCCCCCCCCCCCCTTGTTGTTACAACTCAGTCTCTCAGGCTTGTGCGTGTTCTAACACAGAGAAAAGGCTCTGTGGAAACAAGCTACTTGTTGAAATGTTTATGAAGAAAAAAAAAACTGCATGCAAAAAATCCCAAGCAGGTTACCAAAAGGGGGAAGATTTGGGATGGAAAAAAGAATGGCAAATTATTAAAGCAACCGAATAACTTATAGCCAAATTTGGGAAATTTGCTGTCTTCTACAATTTATTACTCCTCCCTTCATGTTTATTTTGATTTTCTAAGCCATCTCGGCTGCTGCATTTACGTTTCAGGGGCTGAACTCCAGTCTCAACGTCTAGCGGCCATGCCAAGTCACTTCATCCTTTGTATACCCCCCCCCCCACAGGGGTCCCCTTTTACCTGCAGACGTGATGGATTAATGGGGCTGCTGGAGGTACAATTTGCCAGCACCATGTAGCGGGTGACGTACAGTACAGCTCGTCCTTGCACTCGTAGAGGACAACTGATGTCTAACACTCCTTCACTGATGGCGCTGGGCCCCTCATTGACAAACTACATAAAAGAAAAGAAACAGAGGAAATTATCCAAGGAACCAAGAAACCGCTTCATTCTAGATAAGGCTGCTCATTTACTTTTTTCCTTCAAGGCTGAGATGCAGAGAAGCCTATCACCTGGTGAATGATCTTGCAAACCAGCGTAAACTCCGGATTTGCTATAACGCAGAACAGGTCCAGCTGAGCTATAAGCCCTCCCACGAGACAAGCTGTAGCCATTTCACAAAGGTATCTTGATCAGCAACCCAATAAAGGAAAATGCCAATAAAGGATAGTGCCATAACAATAGTCAGTAAATCAGCCATGCTTCCATTGTTAGCCAAACATTTATTTTTTGGAAAAATCCCAGATATGAAAAAGTAACTTCTCTATAACCTTATACAGAAGTATATATAACCTAACAAAGCTCAACTTTCGCAGCAATATCAACCTATGCAGGTATATTGCTGTGAATGTTGAGCTTCAATTTGGCTTGTGCTAATCTAGATCTGCCTCCTTATTGTTAGTGTCTTTCAGAGGCATAGATTTGAAAATCCCATAATTCTTATCCTGTATGACTTACACCAGGCCTGTCAAACTGGCGGCCTGTGGGCCAGATGCGTTATGCGCAGGCCACGCCCACCCCAGCTCCACAAATGTAAAAAACGTTGGGATACGTCACGATATGTCATGTGATGCGATCAAGTTTGACACCTGTGACTTACACTCATGTTTCTTAAGAATTTTGAATGCTGAGGCGGATTCATTTGGAGGCTATCACTTTGAAAAAGACTGGTACAGAAGGACCTTTCAGGAGCTAAATTGGATGCCAGAAAAAAATAGGCTCCCCCAAGGACATTTGGCCCATTGGGAAGTTCCAGCTATTCTATCAGCTCCTTCTGCTCAGCAAGAAACACCCACCTCATAGACATGGCGGACCCCAGGGCCGACATCTTGTTCACGCTGCACTGATCTACCAGGGACCCAGCCAGGCAGAGACACAGTGTCTGGCATGGATGCTCTGTGGAAGAGGTAGAAAAAAGCATTTCAGACACAGAAATCATTCACTAGGGCAGAGGTCTTCAAACTTGGCAACTTTAAGACTTGTGGACTTCAACTCCCAGAATTCTCTATACTGGCTGGAGAATTCTGGGAGTTGAAGTCCACAAGTCTTAAAGTCGCCAAGTTTGAGGACCCCTGCACTAGGGACTAGAGCAATTTAAATAACCAATACAAATCATTTCTCAATAATGTGAGGCAAAATTAAAGCAAAATCAAAACGACAGTAATCAAGTCATAACGTCACATGAAGATCGTTGTGATGTCTGCTAATGTAGAAATGACCTTTACTGGGATGGGTAAGCATGGAAATCAGAACATGTGTGTGTTCCTCTGGCTAAAAATTCAACATTGAACTCCCCCTAGTGTATTTCTTTTCACTGAGAAGCAAATTGCAAAACTAATATTTGGCAAGAGTACAATTTGCTTATTTGATATTTTTATCCCATTTTTCTATAACAGGCCCAAGGCTGTGGATTTAATCCACAATTAAGCAATGCAACGATTATTATTATTATTATTATTATTTTTATGTGTGTTTTATTTATGTAGTAAAGCAGAATGGAGAGTTAATAAAACAATAAAAATGCAACAAGAATAAATGATCCATTTAAAATATTTTTGTTGTTTCTGGAGGTTATTATGTTCTGGGGGAAAATGACACATATATTAAATTGACTTTGAAATGAACTTTAATATTTTTAGATGCTCATATTCCTATGAACCACATACTTATTACATGGTAATTGACAGCTGAACTATGCAAATAGTTTTCAGACTTTTTCTACATCCTTCTTGCTAAGAGACTAGTTCCTTTATACTGAAGAAACAAATTTATGCCTTCAATTACTGAATTGAAGAGTGGCGTTACTTATAACTCATGAACGTTGCTTATAGGAAAGAGATATAATGAAATATGAACTATTATGTAAACTTCACACCCACACATCTACACACACGACACACACGACACACACACACACACACACACACACACACACACACACACACTGTACATACTGCTCACTGTACACACACATACACATAATTATTTGTTGTTTGCTGTGGTTTTTTTTCTTTTCCTATTTTTTTCTTTGTTCTGTTTTATCAAATAGAATGCAAAAAATATGATACAATGAGCTAACAAACAATCAATCAGCAATCTGCTCCTGCCTTGTATGCAACTTTATTTTTGTTACTAAAAACAGGGTTGAAACATTATGGAGTGAAATATTAAAAATCAGTAATAAAAAATAGTTTGATTCTCCTGCTTAATAAAAATATTAAAAATGGCCCTGCCTCTGCCCGTTTTAGAATATGGCTGCTAGCATGCTGTTCAAAGTCCACTGTAGTCCCTGAATCAACAAAAAATTTGCACCTCTGTTTTAACATGTCTCGTTCTGATACAGTTATAAATAAAAGCGTAGTCAGTCTTCCTCACTGAGTCTGCTGCCTGGGTTTTCTTGATGGGCTTCCATTCAAGTATTTATTACCCAGGTTTCCCCGAAAATAAGACCCTCTCTTATATATTTTTTGCCACCAAAAAAGGCACACCAGGTCTTGTTTTCGGGGTGGGGTGTCATCCACTGACTCACCTCACTTGCGTGTATTACCCCCGGCCTCCTTTTCGCTGTCAGAGGCCTTTAGGAATTTCTTCTGTGGCTGGCAAGGCTTTCCTGAAGGCCTCTGCGGCTGTTATCGGCTGTAGAGGCCTTCAGGAAAGCCTTGCCAGCTGCAGAAGAAATGGGCCGGCAAGGCAGATATCGGGGTGTGCGAGGCCTAGCTGCAACTGTCTGAAAGTAAGTAGTAGGGCAGCTCCACCCCCCCATCCCCACCCTAGCTTAATTTTTACCCATGCACCCTGGAGTGGGCAGGGTTCTAATTAGGGCTTATTTTGGGGGGTAGGGCTTATATTGGGTGCACGTGTAAAAATCAAGCTAGGACTTACTTTCAGGGTAGGTCGTATTTTCGGGGAAACACGGTAGAAGCAGACTGCTGAGCTGTTTCTGAGCCTAGTCAAGATTGAGTGTCACCAGCTGTGCATTTATGATATTCCTTTTGCCCAGTGCTTCTCAATTATTTTCTGTTATGCCCCCCCTAGGAAGAAGTAAACATTTTGCACCCCCTCAACTCTCCACAAGGGGATCTCCTCAGCCCTGGCTTAACAGACATAGGGAGAGCAGGAAGAGGAGCGGGAGGGAAGCTGGATTCCCAGTCCCCTTTCCTGCCTCCTCTCTAGAGGCCAAAGCGTCGCGAGGTTCTAGGTTGTGAGAGGAGAACAGTCGGCCGAAGGGAAGCTGCTGCTGGCGATCGTTCCTCTGCCAGCCCGGATTTCCAAAAAAGAAGAAATAAAAGACATAGCGAAGCACTCCAAAAAGAGCTTGCTGGCTTGGCCCAGCCGCGGGGGGGGGGGGGGGGGGGGGGGGGTGAAGAGAGAGAGAGACACATAGAGAAACACATACAGAGTGATACACAGTGTGTGTGTGTGTCTCACTCTCTCTCGCTTCCTGCCTCTTCTCAGTCGGAAAGCCCTGCCTGCTCTCTTTCGGGCTTTTAGCCAGCTGATTTTTTTTTTTTCCTTTTGGAAAGCCAGGCTGGCGGAGCAATGAGCGCAACCTCCTCCTCCCCCTCCTTCTCTCGTGTGCACCCTCCCGGCCCCACCACAGCTGGCGAAAAGCCCAAAAGAGAGCAAAAAAAGCAGCAAAAAAGCATGTTCTCCGGGGTCACATACCCCCCTGGCATCGCTCCGCATCCCCCCAGGGGGGCAAGCCCCACTATTTGAGAAACACTGCTTTAATCCATGATGAAACGCAAGGTGGTATATATTAGATTACTTAATGTCTTCTATTCTACTCTTGAATGTAAATTGGTGAATTATAGGTGTTAAGACCATGGCCTGCAAATGGCCTGCTCTACTCAACATTTGGTCTCTTCCATCTTCTCCGAGGAATCAGACATTCTTTATCAAGAATAGAATGAGAAAAGTTCTCTAAGTGATATTTTTTTCCCCATTAATGTTCTACCACTTGGTAAATTAGGAGGCATTCATTCAAAACAGTTTTATAATTTTAACGAAAAATGTATAGGAAGCCTAGGCACAGAGGGCAGGTGAATGCTTAGTTGTGGAGATAGTGTAAGCTCTGCATGAAGAACCTCAAAAATTTAATCCTTGGCATTTTAAGAAGCAAATGTTGGGGAAGTTTACCAGCAGACCTTGGAAGCTCTTCCCACCTGAAGCCTGTGAAAAAGACAGGCTTCTTGGTGAGACCAGTAGAAAGACACGTGCAACAGCCTGACTGTCAGAGGTAGAGTTTAGAAAGGAGGAGACAGGATCTTTCTAAAATCCCAGAGTTGCCTCTAGGCATGATGGGCGGTAAAAAAGTCTAATAAATAAATTAAATAAACAAATAAATGAGAAAGAGAGTCCTCAGGGCTATAGGCTAGAGCTTCCTCATTCCTGGTTTATACGGGGGTTTTTTTTTTGAAATTCCATCATGCACACATGTCTTCTATGATTAAGGAGCGTTCATTTAAATTGCTACAATTAGACGAGGTGTTATTCTAAGCTACTTCTGAAAAAGCTACTAGCCTGCCTAGAGCTGGTACAATTGCTAATTAAGAAACAGGCATTTTCTTAGGAAACTGGGGGATATAGAAAGTTGCACTGTTGGATTCATGATGGGAAAAGAAAACTCGTCTAAAACTTTTGACCAATGGTTTCAAGTGTTGACTTGTGACTGGCATATAACAGACCCTACGGATTTTTGTTCAAGAGAACGCTTAACTAATCAAGAACATTTGCTAATCACTGTAATCAAATGGACTGTTTTCTCGAAGTACTTGAATTAAAAGCTGATTCATACTCTCCAAAATGGGACATAAAATCATGTGGGGAATTATATTGTCTCTCCAGCTGCATATTCCTTGAATATAAGCTAGCCGAGCTTTAGGTAAAATGTCTAGTTCAATTACTTGTTTGTGTTTCCTGGAGGAGATAGTCCTGGATGACTACATTAAAGGTTTCAGAAGAAAAACAGCCCCCTTGGGGTAAATACTAGCTGCTACCGCATTGGAGAGCATTGCGAAAATTGATGTGTGGACCACGCATCCTTGGCTAAGGAGATTGTGAGGTTGACTGGCTCTACAGCACTTTAAAATATTGCAAGATAGTTGTGCATTTCCTTCTGATTTACCAGTTGTCCAATCAACTAAACTTCATGTTCCTGTGTTTGGATATCAGCACTGTTTCCCATTTGATCTATCCAGTATAAATGTGGAATACTTGGTTGCACAAAGCAGAGTCAAATATGCATATATTTGAATCCAAGCAATACATTTAGCAGTGGGTGATTAGAGAGTTAGCTTCTAAAAGCAAACCAGGTCTTCATTTAAGGGAGAGCAGAGAAAGAGAAAGATGGTGAAGATCTAAGAAAGACCACTTCTCAGGAAGGGAACTTTTCAGGAAAGCAATGTAACTTCTCTAATGATGCACTTACCAAACCAGACATAAGTAATATTGCCCTTGCTAATGAATTGAAAACTGTAAATTGACTGGGAGAAAACCAGACCCAACTTCATTAAACTCGTTTTTAAATTATTGAATCAATAATTCCAACATTTTGGTAGTCTCTCTCTTTAGTTCTGCTTTGGAGATATTTTCTTTCCTTACAGGTAGTCTTCGATTTACAACCGTTGGTTTAGTGACCGTTCGAAGTTACAACGCCACTGAAAAAAGTGACCTATGACCATTTATCACACTTATGCAGCATCCCCACGGTCATGCGATTTACACTCAGATGCTTGGCAAATGGTTCATATTTAATGACGGTTGCAGTGTCCCGGGGTCATGTGATCCCCTTTTGTGACCTTCTGACAAGCAAAGACAATGGGGAAGCCAGATTCGCTTAACAACAGTGTTTCTAATTTAACAACTGCAGTGATTCACAACAAATGTGGCAGGAAATGTCATAAAATGGGGCAAAACTCCCCAATTAACCCAATTTCTCACTTAGCAACCTAAACTTTGGGCTCCATTGTGGTCGTAAGTCGAGGACTACCTGTATTTTCCACACTGTTTAGCTGATCATCCCAACAATGCATGTGGCAAAAGTAAGTAAGAACACAGTGAGAAGACAGCAACATTCTCGGTGTCAGGGAAGTAGGAAGTCTTTTATTGAAAATTGTTGGGAGGGAGGAGGATCAACTTATGAAGGGATGAAATGGATGAAATGGGTTCCTGGCCTGGCAGCTGGTACAGCCTTCAGGGCTAAAATGATTTGCCAACACATGGCACCTTTCCTTTGTTATTAAAGGTGTGATTTGCCCTCACCCGTTTATGATTAACCTCTAGCATTTGCATGCCTTGCAGGCAACAACAGGCCTTGGACATTCTTTTAACAATGAAAAAGAATTACTCCTGGCATGATACTTACCCATGGGGTGAAATGGTAAAGGAAGCCTCCACGCGCATGACAAAAGATTCCACTTCGCTGTGAGAATTGTTAGCGTTCTTGCTGCGAAAAACAAATATGGCTATGTGGAAGGGTGTAGGCCAGTGGCGGTGAACCTTCTTGGCACTGAGTGCCGAAACAGGAGCATGCACGCGCGCCCCGGAAAGCAGTTCCCCGATGCACGTATGCGTGGGAGTGCTGGAAACCGGAAGCTTAACTTCCCGGAGTGCACATGCGTGCCAGCCACCTGGTCTTCTGGTTTCTAACATGCATGCACGTGCAAAGACCATCTGGCCAGTGTGTGCATGCGCGCTGGGGAGCTGCTCTTCCAGTTTCCGGCACTTTGTCCGCACGAACACCAACTGGCCAGCGTGTGCATGCGCGCTGGGAAGCTGCTCTTCCAGTTTCCGGCGTTCCCACATGCACAAACACCAGCTGGCCAGCATGCACGCGCGCCCCGGAACCCAGAATAGAATAGAATAGAATAGAATTCTTTATTGGCCAAGTGTGACTGGACACACAAGGAATTTGTCTTTTGTGCATATGCTCTCAGTTTATATAAAAGAAAAGATACATTTGTCAAGAATCATGAGGTACAACACTTAATGATTGTCATAGGGTACAAATATGCAATCAGGAAACAATCAAAATTAATATAAATTGTTAGGATACAAGCAACAAGTTACAGTCATACAGTCATAAGTGGGAGGAGATGGGTGATAGGAACGATGAGAAGACTAATAGTAATAGTAAGAGCAACAGGCGACAGCTGGGGTGCCTGGAGAGATGGCTCTGCATGCCACTTCCAGCACACATGGCATAGGTTCGCCATCATGGGTGTAGGCTATAAGCACTGTGCAGGAAAAAAAGAGCCCAGGACTTCAAGGACAGCCAGACCTGTCCATGAGCTCAAGGTGAAGGGAGGGGGCGAGGCGGGGCACTGACAGATTATCTTGGGCGTTTTTACCTGTGAATCTGGAAATCAAACTGGATGGATGGTTTAGCATCGGTGATGCGAGGCATGGTAAAGCGCAGGCCACCCCAGAGCTAAGAAGGATAAGACAAAAAAATAGAAGGCATTAGAATCAAGTTCTTTATTTAGATCTCTTCTGTCAGGGGTTGCGCATGTTGGTTTACTTTGATCTTGGTTGTTTTCTTGCAGATACTTCATTACCCAGCTATGTAACAGAGTGGGCTGTTTTGGCTGTAATAGTTGCATGTTGATTGACCGAAGCCAACACTTTAGTACAGAGGTCCCCAACCCCCCCCCCCCCGGGCCTTGGATGGCACTGGTCCTTGGCCTGTTACGAACTAGGCTACACAGCCGGAGGCGAGTGACGGGCGAGCAAGCGAAGCTTCATCTATATTTGCAACCGCTCCCCAGTGCTAGTATCACCATTTCAGCTCCACCTCAGATCATCAGATTAGATTCTCACAGAGGGGTGAACCCTACTATAAACTGCGCATGCAAGGGATCTGGGTTGCGTGCTCCTCCCTCCCACCCCCCCACCTCCCAGTCTGTGGAAAAACTGTCTTCCATGAAACTGGTCCCTGGTGCAAAAAAGGTTGGGGACTACTGCCTTAGTACATAGCACCAACACTCACGCTGACACCTGCTTTCATCGGGTTGCCAAGGTCACAAATAACCATATTTGTGTCGTTCACCGTGTCATAGCGGCAGCTCTGGCTGGAAATGTTCTAAAGGAAAGACAAAGAAAAAGTGCGCTTAGACCACAGGCATCAAACTCGCCCCGTCACGTTGTTTGTCATGTGACATTTCCCCCCTTTGTGGAGCTGGGGTGGGCGTGGCCTGCACATGATACATCCGGCCTGCGGGCTGCCAGTTTGACTCCCCTGATTTAGACAGATCCATGGAGGATACTAGTCGTATGTTATAGCAATAGCAATAGCAATAGCACTTAGACTTATATACTGCTTCATAGTGCTTTACAGCCCTCTCTAAGCGGTTTACAGAGTTCAGCATATTGCCCCCAACAATCTGGGTCCTCATTTTACCCACCTCAGAAGGATGGAAGGTTGAGTCAACCTTGAGCCGGTGAGATTTGAACAGCTGAACTGCTGAACTAGCAGTCAGCTGAAGTAGGTTGCAGTGCTGCTTTTAACCACTGCGCCACCTCGGATCCTTATCATCAAAGTTAAAGGTAATAAGCTTTGGATACCAACGGCTAAAGAGCAAAGAGGCCTGCGTGCTACCACTGTCTTGTCTGACTTGTGAGAATTCCCACTGTTAGAATAGAAACCTTAACAAACTTTTCACAGTATTGGAATAAGATAACTACATGGCTAAAGGAAATTCTAAAAATGGATATAGAAAAAAACCCGGAATTGTTTTTATTAGGTATTTCCAACAAGGTATATAAAAAAGAAATACAATATCTTATTATTCATATCCTAACTGCAGCAAGAATTACATACGCACAGTCCTGGAAAAACAAGGAGATACCCAAAGAGGAAGAAATAATTAAAAAAATAATGGTCTGTGCAGAGATGGATATGTTAACTAGAGAATTAAAAGAAAAAGAGGAATCTGCTTTCTATAAAGCTTGGAACAAATTTTATAATTGGTTGAAAGAAAGAAGCAATTAATAATAGAAAAAAAGTTTAATGGTGTATACTCAAGTAACTATGTAAAGATCTTAAATGTATATAGTATAATAGGAAAATATGTTTGAGAGCAATATGAATACTTAAAGGAAATGATATGTAAAAAGAATATATCCGATAATAGCTTATGATGGATAGGGGGCCACAAATGCCCCATTTGTTTGTTATATGTTCTGTTTTTGAATGTTAAATGTTGTTGTTGTCTATTGTGTTTAATAAAAAAAAGTTTTTTTAAAAAAAAACCCAAACTTTTCACGTGAGCTTCAATCCCTTTAATCTGCTACAGTTTGTACGTGAGTAAAAATGGTTCTGCTGAAATATTTATAATCACGTGTACATAAAACCAATAGCTCCCAGCTTAGTGAAAGCATTCCCTTCTGTTATATGAAAGAGAAGAATGTTTCTATTGACTTAACCATTAGGTTTCTACGTTTCTGCACAATTTCATTCCTAAAAAGGACTTTCTACGATGGCGTTTACTACCCAAATTAAATTGATGCTTCAATTTCAAAGATTTAGTGGTGTTTTTTTTAAAAAAAGGGGGAGAGCTGTGATCAATCAGGGGCAGCCAAAAATGCATTAAAAAAAATAGAATAAGGAACAGAGTAACTACTGTAGCCTTTTCATTCTTGCCATTCCCAGAATCTTCTGGGATGGTGGGCGAGAAGCATGAACATCTGCTTGATACAGGTGGTCCTTGACTTACAACAATTCATTTGGCGACTATTTGAAGTTACAACGTCACTGAAAAAAAGTGACTTATGACTGTTTTTCACACTTATGACCATTGCACCATCCCCATAGTCACTTGTTCAAAATTCGGATGCTTGGCAACTGATTCATATTTTTGACGGTTGCAGTGTCCCAGAATCATGTGACCACCTTTTATGACCTTCCGACAAGCAATGTCAATGGGGAAGCCAGACTACCTTAACAACCGTGTTACTAACTTTAACAACTACAGTGATTCACTTAACAACCGTGGCAGGAGAGGTTGTAAAATGGGGCAAAATTCACTTAACAACTGTCTCACCTAGCCACAGAAATTCTGGGCTCAATCGTGGTCGTGAGGACTGTCTGTACTGATTGGCAACTGAAATGGAGTAACTTTATGATGGCTTGGATTTTTGAAAATAATGAGTCATGTGGTACTTTCGGCTAGCATATTTATTATGGCACAAGCTTCCAAGGGTTAATTAATCGAATGTGTTATTTTTTCAAATGTCCCCCCCAAAAAACACAACCCTTGTTGTATTTTTGCTGCTTTAGAAATCAGAAACATTGACCTGCTGGAATTCACAACACCATCATCTTTTAATGACCCCATAATCCCTTGCGGGGTGGAGTCTGGGCAACTGAATAGAGCAAGCAGAGTGTTTTTAATGGCCGGATGCCCTTCCTGTCGCCAATGCGGAGTTTTGTGCAGCAGATATATTCTCAGAGAGAGAGAAATATTTGCCTCTCTACCTAGGATCGAACTGACAGCCTCCTGATTGTGAGGTGAGAACTCCACCTCTAGGTCACCGCACCACCGGAATTCACAACATACCCCCACAATTCACAATCTTTTACACTTTGTTCAAAGAACAGAAGATGTGTCCCAGGGATTCTATCCAGGGGTGGGTTCCTCCCGGTTCGAATCAGATCGCCCAAACCGTTAGCGACCCGCTGGTGATGCGACGATGGTGTCAAGGATGCGGTTTGGTCGGTGCTGGTCTGTGGGCGCCGCCATCTTTTTGGGGGGAATTTTTGGTGAATTTTTCCATGTTTGGATGGCTTCTCCTCTTCCGCGGCTTGAAAAAGAGCCCTCCCGCCCGCCCCCGGGTTAATACTCACCTTTATTTCTTCGCCCGAAGCACAGCTGATCAGCTCCTCAGCTGTGTTTCGGGCTGAATCCTGCTACTGAGCATGCGCGGAAGTGAAATTGCATGGGGGGGGGAATGCGCGAAACATCGTGATGCGAACCAGTGGCGAAGGTAAGTTGAACCCACCCCTGATTCTATCTTTGAAGGACAGTCCCCATACTATACTCATGCTGTATTTTGACAACTAATGGATGGAACATCATTGGATTTTGAGGGAGAAGGTTCGTTATGGTGCACCTACCCCATAGTTGCGTTGAACTCCTGTATAGTCTGCCTCGGGTGGGATTGTCACATGGAGTTCAGCTTCATAGGCACCACCTTCCCCACGATTCACCGCATGGAATGAAAGGTTCACTGAATTCTTGTCTCCCAGATAGGCAACAGTTTGTTCCCTGCGAAGGTGAAATCCAAAAATGAACGAGTGCGCGCATCAAAACAAAATGAAATCCGAAACAATGAGAGCAGAGATCGAAGGCGGCAAAGCTAATTATCCGGGCACCATCCAGAGAGTTCAGAGAAAGTAGTACTGTATTTTATGTCTCTTTCAGATGACCCTAGTCAACTAAATCTTCAGGCGTACAATTTAAATCAGTCTGAACTCCATACACAACCTTGGTTGGAAGTTGTTTTATATAACCAATGAGCCAACAAGGCCTGGGAAGTTTCAAGTATTTCTCCCCCCCCCCCCCCCGCCCCTGTAACATATGAAAATATTAGTTCTTCTCAAGCACTTAAAACTTTGGCACATTCCTAGGTTTTACACCCATTAATCAAACCACTGTGCTTGGTGTCGATGTCAGATAAAGATCCTGCAGTACAGAAAAAGGATTTCTGTTTTGTTCTGTACTAACAGTTATTGCAAGGCATAGACCCGATGGAAAAAAGACCACAGTGAACACAGGAAGTCTCCATTTTTATCACAAGCATATTGCAAATAGAGCTACGTTGGCATTTAGAAGGTGTTTAAACTGTGTTTCTCTTGTCAACTCCCTACACGAGCATTCCCAATCTGGTCCCCTCCAGCTGTGGTTGGACTAGAAGCAGGGCAATTTCCTTTCCTTTCCAACTACATTTAATTGAAATTAAATACACTTAATACATCGACTCTCGCGAATACTAAAACTGTAGCACAGCAATTGTTTTTAGATAACTCTAGGACTGCACTCAAGAAGGGGTCAGATAGTACAGCCATGATCTAGCTCAGGGATCTCCAACCTTGGCAACTTTAAGACTTGTGGACTTCAACTCCCAGAGTTCCTCAGCTGACTGAGGAATTCTGGGAGTTGAAGTCCACAAGTCTTAAAATTGCCAAGGTTGGAGACCCCTGATCTAGCCCATTCTAGTCCACGTTGATCAGCAAATGCTTTTTGACATTTCTTTCTCAGGCAAGCGTTAAAACGAGACTTTTTGGCATGCAAAGCATGTATTCTGCAATTGCATATTTCCTCTTTCAACTAGTGTAGAGATTCAGATAGGAAGCATCTATTGGGCAAGTAGTCTTTTCTGAACAAATATTTATCATCTTTCTTATTCATACAATTGATTCGCAGAGCACATTCATTTCATATTTATTTGTATTGGAAACAATATGCTAGGCCAGGGGTCCTCAACCCCTGGGCTGCGGCCCGGTAAATCCATGCAAGCAGCAGGCAAGTGGGTGAAGCTCCATTTGTGTGTGGCGCGGGCGGATGTGCCTGCCGCTTGTGCAGAACCATACCTTCCCCCCCCCAATCGCTGCTGCCACCACGGCCGCCATCCCCACCAGTCCACAGAGCCGGAAAAGTTGGGGACCACCGTTGTAGGTGACAATGTAAAAAAAAAAGGGATATGATTCCTCAAAGTGTGCAAATGTTGATGCGTATGTCCGTTTGTGTTGCAAGCAACAAAAGATGCAAAACATTTAAAAGAGCCCATGAATGGATCAGTTGATAATGAAAGAGCAAAAAAGGATTGCACCCGGAAGGAATGGCAAGGCTACATTTTCCAGTTGGAAATCTTGCATGCCTGCATTTCCGTCTCATGATGGGAAGAGATGCCAAATTGTCAATGTTTAAGAAAGGGACAATACTGATCCACGGGTCCCCAGGACTAAAACCGCACTAAGTTATGTATACAAGTTGCATTTCAAGCTTAAGATGGGCTGCTCTGGGCTTACCAGAAGTGATTTCCAATACTGTTCTGATCACTCCAGAAGTATTCTGGAAGATATTGAGCACACTCCTACTAAAAAGGAAGAGTTGACTTGCAAATCAGCAGATATTGGAAAACAACATTATTGCATGGGACACGGACTATTTCCATCGCTTGACTCCTCCAAAGTCAGACTTGTGCTCAAAATGCATGAGAGGATGCAAAATATTAGATTTAGGAAAGAAGAGAGTCTATTTGGATTTCTTTCCCAGGCGAGATCAAGAAAATACAAGTAGTACGCAGCTGTCCACCTTCATCCTTGTTTGTGGCACAGCAGGAAAATGACATGGCAGAGACTTACCCAAAGACATCGAGTTGCAGGTCAGGGACACAGACATTGTCCTCTCCACAATCCAGCTGAATTTGGGCCTGGGAAAGAATTCCAGCTATGAGTTAGATGAAACTCTGCATGTTCACATGTGTTAAAAGTACAGTACTGAATTATGTCTTTCTTTTATGAACTAGTCTAAGAATCCCAGAGTGGTAACACCATGGAAAAGGTATGTAGGGATTCAAAGACTGGCTTGTTCATCTCTAATCCATCTAAGCAGCTGCTCCGTCCTCCAAAATCATGCAGAGACTACACCAAGCACTTCCACAAAAAGGTTTGTCTCCAGTTACAAGAATAAGCCAACTGAATCACACATTCTGGGGAAGGCACACAACCAGATGAAAGCAGTAGCCCATCCATCATAAAATATTATTTCCTTTTCATAAATTGACACATATATGTCAGGGCATCCCACTCTATACCACAATGGCCTTTCCAGCATTACAGAAAACAGGATCCACCCTTCCCACGCCCCCCACTGGAGTCCTTTGGGGATGAAAAATATCCAATCATAAATTAAGCTGCGTGTGGGGGGGAAAGGAATAATAGAATTCATTCATTTACTTCTTTCTTTCTTTCTGCACCGTGGTGGTGCAGTGGTTAGAATGCAGTACTGCAGGCTACTTCTGCTGACTGCCGGCAGTTTGATTCTCACAGGCTGAAGATTGACTCAGCCTTCCATCCTTCCGAGGTCAGTAAAATGAGGACCCAGATTGTCCGGGGGCAATATGCTGACTCTGTAAACTGCTTAGAGAGGGCCGTAAAGCATTGTGAAGAGGTATATAAGTGCTATTGCTATTGGTATTTTCCTGGCAGATGACTAAAGTTTTATCAGGAATGAGGGAAGTTTCTTTTAAGTCATGGGTATCCAATTCATTTGCAAGCAACACTCAGAGATTCCATTATTCTTGCTAGGCAAAGCCTTCTTTGACACCTTCAAAGGCTGTGCGGATCATACCTTCTGTTCAATGTGGTGGCGTGTGTGGTAGTTAAGGATGGGCTGTAGGCCATGTGCATCGGGTGGCGCCTCTGGATCCAACGAGAAGTTCAGTGACAGGTGGATGGGGGAGAGCTTGTCCCGGAATTCTGACTCATTCTGGAGTGACAGAGGAAGACATTGAACATGGTGGGGAATAAGCCATGAAGAAATGCATACTACTGTCATATGGGCTTATTTGCTCTCTTTTGGCTCCTCTGCAAACCAGAGCTTCATAACCAACCACATCCCGGCTGCATTGTAGTTACAATATTCCTATACTCCTAGCCCTCAATTATTATTCTGTAGTTGAAAATTGCAAGTTCTTGAGGCTCTTTTTGTGGTCTCCCTTTAAAGTATCCATAACTTATGTCAAGAATATCTACGGTAAATGGAACTGGTTACATCTTCATTCCACTGTTTCTCAAAAGGTAATCATGATCGTTCTGATCGATCACGATTTTCCTTCTGTGACCTCCAATTTTATTCTAACGGAGGTAGTTTGGGTGAGGCGGGATGAGGTGGCTGGGAACCGAGATGGAACCCAGGCCTTCCCAGGATTAATTTGATGTTCTTCCCTATATGTTATTCTGGTTTGAGTCTTTAAATACAGGTCAATCTTAGCAGAGATTTAATGACTTAGGCGCATAGCTCTGCAAGTCAGGATGTTTCAGGGGCGGGTTCCTAATTTTTTTACTACCACTCTGTGGGCGTGGCTTATTTTGTGGGTGTGGCTTGCCAGCCATGTGACCGGGTGGGCGTGAGCCTCGGGAGCTTGGCAGCGGCCGGAGAAGCAGGGGGGCATTGCCTACCCACAACGCAGCCCCCCGCAGCGGGAGCAGCAAGACCATGGCAGTGGTTCTTCTAGGAGGCTCCGTCTGGCCTGAATGCTTCTCCCCATTCGATGATCCTAGGCTCCTGCTGTCCGTTCCCCCTCCCCTCAGCAGCTCAAGAAGCCTCGAACGTGCGAAAATGCCTGGGATCATCACCGCGCGTTCGTGGCTTCTCGGACTTCTGAAGGGAGGGGAACTGAGATAGGTCCTGCCGCCCATTCGCCCTCCCCTCAGCAGCTCGAGAAGCCTCAAACATGCAAAAATGCCTAGGATCATCACCGCGCGTTCGTGGCTTCTCGGACTGCTGAAGGGAGGGGAATGGAGATAGCTTCTGCCGCCCGTTCTTTCAGCGTCTCACGCGCTCCCTCAGCCATCCTCCCCTGCTTGGACTCACTGTGGGGTAGGAAGGCAGTGCATGCGCAGTGCCGGAAGCTCGGCTTCTGGGCATGCGCAGAAGAATTTTTTTTAAAAAAAATGGCAGCACCCAGGCACCGGCAACCGACCGCACCGGTACTGTGATGTCACCAGTGGGCCGCTACCGGTGCTATAGAGTGGACCGCACCGGTAGGAACCCACCACTGGGGTGTTTCCTTGTAGCCCCATTAGTGGGCAAGGTTCACTGATCTGCTGAAGGCCTGTATGAGCAAGTCCGCTGTCTCAAAGGGCCACAAAGCAAGGGTCATTTTCTAAATACTCCCCATCCATCACAACACATAATTCTTCTATTTGGGACGGAAAGGCAAAAATGAGCATCATCAGAGCGGCCATGGGACGTTTCACATTCTGGAGAAAGCAGTTTACGAGAAGAGGGAAAGGCAGGATTCACAGAGGTAGACTCAACTCACCCTCAAGTAAATCTTCATCTCACGGCACTCTGAACTGGCTCCGTTGCGGACTTGGAGAGTCTGAATAAAGTGGGATTGCTGGGAATGCAGGAAGAGGGCCCGCTTGACTGCTCCTTTGTGTTTGAGGTGGTCAAGATGCAGCTCCACGGAGAATCCTGCCCAATAAGAGAGAAAGCAGAACCAAGTGAGATATTTTGCCTTCCATGCTTAACCATAATCGATGAAAGCTCAAGGATCTATCGGAAAGAAAAGCAAATCCCATAAGTCTGAGGTCTGCACAATCCTGCGACATAAAGGTTTGGTTGCCTACCATACCAAAGGGATGGCAAAAGGAGTCATTTCTGCATAATTCTCTGGATTATGAACCATCTCAAGCTGATATCAGATCAAACTTCCTTTTAAAAAAATGCCACTTTCCCATGCATCAGTTGAGCCATTAAGCATACAGGCATCCAAGGTGGTTCACAGTGTTTAACTATAGAACCTTCCTCTTGAAAAGAAAACATCCAAACAATGTGCTTTATATGCGCTGGTAAGACCACGCTTGGAATAGAGCACAGAGAAGAGCAATAAAGATGATAAGGGCTTTGGAGGCTAAACCATACGATAATGATTGCGGGAACTACCCTATTTTTCGGAGTATAAGATGCACTGGAGTATAAGACGCACCTTAGTTTTTGGGGAGGAAAATAGGGGGGGAAAATCTGCCTACCAGGTATTCATCTGCCTAGCATCCTTAGTCCGGTCAGCTTCAGCACATTATTTTATCCCCTGGTTAGGGCTGGAAAAAACATTCTTCGGAGCGAGTAGCAATGAAAAAAAGCCTGCAAAGACTTAGGGCTGGAAAAAGCCTTCGGAGAGAGTAGCTGCAAGCCGGTAAGAGCCGGGAATATCGTTAGTACCTCGTTAGGGCTGGAAAAAACATTCTTCAGAGCGAGTAGCAATGAAAAAAAGCCCACAAAGACTTAGGGCTGGAAAAAACCTTCGGAGGGATTAGCAATGAAAAAAAGCCTGCAAGCCGGTAAGACTCGTTAGGGCTGGGGAAAAAAAGCTTCGAAAAAGTTACATTCAGAGTATAAGACGCACCCAAATTTTCAGCCTCTTTTGCGGGGGGGGGGGGGGAAGGTGCGTCTTATACTCTGAAAAATACGGTAGGTATGTCTAGTCTAACGAAGAGAAGGACTAAGGGTGAAATGATAGAAGTCTTCCAATATCTGAAGGGCTGTTACGGAGAAGAAGGGGTCAATCTATTCTCCATAGCATCTGAAGGCAGGACAAGGAGTAACGGGTGAAGTTTATTAAAGAGAGAGCTAACCTAGAATTAAAGAAATTTCCTAACAGTGAGAAAAATTAATCAGTGGAACAGCTTGCCTTCAAAAGTTGTGGGTGCTTCTTCACTGGAGGTTTTTAAGAAGAGACTGGACAGCCATTTGTCTGAAATGGTATAGGGTCTCCTGCTTGAGCCGGGGGCCGGACTAGAAGACCTCCAAGGTCCCTTCCAGCTCTCTTATTCTATTTTTCCATGTTCTAATGTTACTACATACACACTATTAAAATATAGTCTAAAACCCAATAATTAGGGATCCTTGTAAAAACTGAGATTTAAAAATCCTTATTATTAGCTTCATACTCACATTATCATTTAGATGATGGCAGGAAAAAATATATAAAGGAAGCCATATCTGTCATGATGATTTTAAGATTTCTTCAAAAACATACAAAACTCTAAACCCCATCAGATATCGGTGAATATTCTTTTAATGTTTGGGGATGCATCATAGAATTATTGTCCCAAAGGTGCTTTTTTTCAAGAGGCAACTGGACTTTCTTGAATTTTAGCCCTCTCTATAATGCTTAACTAAAATTCACAACAGTCCTCATCAGCAAAGGTAAAACATCTTGTTTCTTCCTTGATTATTCTAGCTTCATCCAGGGTTGTCTACCGTTTGATCCCTTTCTGACTACTGGACGGCTATCTTTCTAGTCTCCAAAATCATTTCACGATCTCACTGTCAGCTTCTCACTGTAGAATCTAAGCACACCTAGTAAAGTTACTTCAGTTTGATCTCCACTGTGCTTGGACCAACTCTTGGATCTACATCAGGGATGAAATTCAGCAGGTTCTGACAGGTTCTGGAGAACCGGTAGTGGAAAATTTGAGTTGTTCGGAGAACCGGCAAATACCACCTCTGGCTGGCCCCAGAGTGGGGTGGGAATGGGGATTTTGCAGTATCCTTCCCCTGGAGTGGGGTGGGAATGGAGATGTTGCAGTATCCTTCCCCTGCCACACCCACCAAGCCACGCCCACAGAACCGGTAGGGGAAAATTTTTGACTTTCACCCCTGATCTACATATATGTGTAGTTATTCTGGTGGATTCTGAAACAGTTGTCTTCTTCCAGCACTGACATTGATATGGACATGTGAAGATAACTAGATTGGCCCAACAGCTGCCAAGATCCTTTCCCCTTTTTGCCCTGCAGTTACTCACCAATGGAATCAGGAACATGCTTCCCAGATGCATTCAGACAGAAGCTCAAGTTGATGCTGTTGACACGTGGGGGGAAAAAAAGAAGCAATGAGCCAATATAAGACAACACACACTGATGACAACAACAACAACAACAACAACAGAGTTGGAAGGGACCTTGGAGGTCTTCTAGTCCAACCCCCTGCCTAGGCAGGAAACCCTACACCACTTCAGACAAATGGTTATCCAACAACTTTTTTAAAACTTCCAGTGTTGGAGCATTCACAACTTCTGGAGGCAGGCTGTTCCACAGATTAATTGTTCTAACTGTCAGGAAATTTCTCCTTAGTTCTAAGTTGCTTCTCTCCTTGATTAGTTTCCACCCATTGCTTCTTGTCCTACCCTCAGGTGCTTTGGAGAATAGCTTGACTCCCTCTTCTTTGTGGCAGCCCCTGAGATATTGGAACACTGTATCATGTCTCCCCTGGTCAGGGGTGAAATCCTCCCGGTTCGCCCAGGCCAGTCCTTCGGCGTATAGGCGATGGAACTGGCGGCGGTCGCGGCGCGGAGCTTCTCCCACCCGCTTTCCCGGCCCGGCTGAACACCATCACCGCTTTCCCGGCCCAGCTGAACACAATCATTCGGGTTATTTTTCCCTCTGTGCATGCGCGCACATGCACAGAGGGAAAAATAACCCGAATGGCGGCGTTCAGCCGGGCCGGGAAAGCGGGCGGGAGAAGCTCCGCGCCGCTACCGCCGCCAGTTCCATCGGCTATACGCCGAAGGACTGGCCCGGGCGAACCGGGAGGATTTCACCCCTGCCCCTGGTCCTTCTTTTCATTAAACTAGACATACCCAGTTCCTTTGCTCGTCCGAAGGTCAGAAAAGAGGATCACGTGACCTCAGGACATTGCAACCGTCATAAATATGAGTCAGTTGCCAAGCGTCTAAATTTTGATCACATGACTATGGGGGTGCCACCATGGTCGTAAGTGTGAAAACTGGCCATAAGTCATTTTTTTCAGATGCCGTTGTAACTTTGAACAGTCACTAAATGAACTGTTGTAAGTCGAGGACTACCTGTACTTAAAATAGGCGAATAGCCTTCTTTTAAACATTGGGTTCAAATAACCCAAACCGTATTTCTTATATACGCCCAATGAACGTGGTATAAAAATGAACAAGCCCACCTATATATTCTGCAAACACAAGCCCTCAATTAACTATTGAGAACTGAGGAAAAAATGCTCCCGAACTGATCTAAGAGCTGTAACAATAGAGAAGGGACACGAAAGGACAAGGGGAAAAGATAACTTCCGGGATCACTACTCACCATGCCACAGGGGTGCCAGTTTCCTCCAGGGTGCATGCGCGTTCCTCAGGATTAAACATAGTGGGGAAGATGCTGAGAGTGGCAGTGGCATGAACAATGGGGCGTCCTCTGCGGTAGGAAGCATAAGGAAAGGGAGAGAGTGGAAACAATTTTTCTATTTGGCACGAGAAATGAAAGACTTAGGAAACCGATGGTTTACTTACCGCGTTTCCCCGAAAATAAGCCCTCCCCCGAAAATAAGCCCTCCCCCGAAAATAAGCCCTCCCCTGAAAATAAACCCTCCCCGGAAATATTTAAACGCATGCGCAGCCGGTCCCCGCCATTTCCTCAGGTTAGGGTTACAGAGCTGGAAATCAGGTAAGACCGCAAGAGGTGCCCCGTCTTGCTCCACGTGCCCCAAAATAATAAGACCTCCCCGAAAATAAGGCCAAGCACTTAAAAAAATATAAGTCAGGGTCTTATTTTCGGGGAAACACGGTAGTTATTATCAAGCTTGGCAAGACAGACACTTTGGCTGAGGAAAGTCAGCTCAAATCTCTGTCTACAAAGTCCTTGGAGGCAGCTATCCAAGATGGCAGCAGCTCCGTGGTTAGGGGGTAGGAGTTCAAGAACAGATTGGTATACATGGAGAAGGAGGACCTTTTCAGTGATTTATGAGTCACCCTAATTCATGACTTGTCTTGGCAGTTCCAGAAGAAGGGGGGTTACAGCCAAGTAATATGTTATGTCTGAGTGTTCAAACAAACAATAAGCAATGAGGGAGGGAGGGAGGGAGGGAGGGAGGGAGGGAGGGAGGGAGGGGAGAGAGAAATATAATCTACAACGGAGTCATAATCTCATCACTTTTTCCAGGGGAAATTTGCTTCGTCATTTTCTTCAATCTACTATGCATTAGACATATTGCATTTCTGCTCCCATATGCTTCGGACAGCACAGGGCTGGGGAAGACTGATCTTCATTGTCTCCAGAACACTTTACTTACCTGTAAACCATGGCTCTATCCACTCCGAAGGCCCCCACAATTAGATCTGCAGGACAAAGAAAGAGACAGTCTGCTGAGCACTTGGCAGAAAATGGTGACTTCATATCGTGATACAATTTCAGGAAGCTGTTTTTAAAGCAGAGGAGGGAAAAAAAAACCACCTTGCTTGCCCAAATAGCATACTGTGAAACCTAGTAATTTCTCATTGGTTAGGGAGGGGGGAAAATCATACAATGCACGCTGAAAGGAATCCTGGTGGCCTTTCACATCAAAATGTCATCACTGGGCTAGCTAGATGATTCCTTTTGAGATAAAGCTGAAAGAATAGAATAGAATAGAATAGAATAGAATAGAATAGAATAGAATAGAATAGAATAGAATAACAGAGTTGGAAGGGACCTTGGAGGTCTTCTAGTCCAACCCCCTGCTTAGGCAGGAAACCCTACACCGATTCAGACAAATGGTTATCCAATCTCTTCTTAAAAACTTCCAGTGTTGGAGCATTCACAACTTCTGGAGGCAAGCTGTTCTACTGATTAATTGTTCTGTCAGGAAATTTCTCCTTAGTTCTAAGTTGCTTCTCTCCTTGTTTAGTATCCACCCATTGCTTCTTGTTCTACCCTCAGGTGCTTTGGAGAATAGTTTGACTCCCTCTTCTTTGTGGCAACCCCTGAGATATTGGAACACTGCTATCATGTCTCCCCTGGTCCTTCTTTTCATTAAACTAGACATACCCAGTTCCTGCAACCGTTCTTCATATGTTTTAGCCTCCAGTCCCCTAATCATCTTTGTTGCTCTTCTCTGCACTCTTTCCAGAGTCTCAACATCCTTTTTACATCGTGGTGACCAAAACTGAATGCAGTATTCCAAGTGTGGCCTTACCAAGGCATTATAAAGTGGTATTAACACTTCACGTGATCTTGATTCTATCCCTCTGTTTATGCAGCCTAGAACTGTGTTGGCTTTTTTGGCAGCTGCTGCACACTGCTGGCTCATATTTAAATTGTTGTCCACTAGGACTCCAAGATCCCTCTCACAGTTACTACTGTTGAGCAAGGTACCACATATACTGTACCTGTGCATTTTGTTTTTCTTGCCTAAATGTAGAACCTTACTTTTTTCACCATTGAACACAACAGCATGCTTACACAAGAGAATGAATGACCTTTGTATTATGGCCCTGCAGAGAATCTGAATGCATTGCTTGGAGCATCAAGGCACTTGTGGTTTTTTGGGAAAGTTTGCTGCAGTTGTTTCAAGGCCCTTTTCCAATCATTGGAGCATGATTGCATCAGTCTGGAGCAGTGGTTCTCAACCTTTTCTTCACCACATAAATATCTTTTCTTCACCACCTTTAAATATCTTTTGTGGCCATGAACCATGGCCACAGACCCCAAGACTTAAGATTTAAATCATAACATTTCTTCAAGCCCCTGTGATGACATCACTCCCCCCCCCAGAGGTCCATGGACCACAGGATGAGGACCACTGGTCTGGAGGGAATATCGTCTGCAGACAGAGTCAAAATTTGTGGAAAGGGCCTCAAAGCAATTACAACTAACTTTCAAGAGATACGGCTGCCTCAATACTCCAATTGCATGATTTGGAGGAGTCCTCTCTGCATGCCTGATGTAGCTAATAGGTTATGAATCTAAGATTAGAAGATCTCATGAACGTGTTAAGAGTGATAATTTCTTGACAGCTTAATCCTTTTGGGTTATTGCCAACTTCAGGTACTTCTTTTGGAAAATTCGTGACAAAAGCTCTTTTGAAAGAGACTGTCTGGAATGAGTTAGGTGCAATGGATTTTATAGTACCCTTTGAAGACCTTCCTCTGTGTGACTTCTGAAAGATCACAGAGATGTTGCCTCACTCCTGGTAAATAATTAAACTGTGGAAACTAAACCAGGGCAATCAATCAGCCATCCATTTAAGACCTATCAAGAATATAATTATGTATTTCCCATGTTCCAGCATGAACGCCAAAATGGCACTTTCCACCAGTGGGCGTGAGGGCACCTGAAAATATTAAAAAGTATAAGAAATCATCAAGGGAAAAAAACCCCTCCCAAATTAACCTAAAGGGACTAAACATGACCAGTGACCCCCAAATGTTCAGTAACTGTAACAATATGTGGGAATAACCTTAAAAAATGGGGGGAAGAGATGCTGCCTGGGGAATGGTCAGAAAAGAGAAGGCATAGCCTATAGCTGTATAATGGTTGGAGGAAAAAGACTATAAAGGAAATAGTAGGAGATTTGTATTTTTAGTCTTGCAAAATTTGATTAATGTAGCCTTACAATAAAGTAAACGTAATTCATTTGGTGATGTTTCCTGTCTGGTGTACCTGGGAAGGCCAACATCAACCTTGCGAGTCTGAAAATACAAATCTCCCACCATCTCTTTTACAATCCGAGGACTTGGAGAGGGCGTATCCCTTCTGAGCCTCTTTCTCCAAACTATGCGGCTGTGAGCTATGACCTCTCTTATGTGACTGTTCCCTATGCAGCTGCTCCTCCCCTCAACATCTCCCACGTTCATTCCAACATACTGTGACAACAATTGGAGGGGGGAGAAATAGACCTCTAGATGAAAAGGGAAATGGAATTTGTTAAGAGGAAGACATAGTTACTGAACAGTGAACAGGAGGATTTCATACTGTGCTTTTTGGGTTACATGTTGCAATGGAAGTATGGGGTTTTATTAAAGCAGCCATGTTACCCCACATATTGAATGCTCCTGTATAAGAGCTCACCAGATGACAAGCATCATATCTGCAGCCTCAGACCTGCCAAATACGCACTCTCCCAAGTTCAGATGTGGTTCTGTTACTTCTTCACAGGTCATCCTCACCTGGGTAACCGTTTCCATCCAGGTCTTTGGCCCCACGCAAAGCAAACCCATAGAAGTCTGGGACTTGACCAGGTAACCAGTAGCCTTGCAATACTTGAGACGGCTTGGGGTGCAGCCCGCTCTGTTGGCCATTATACACATAGACCACTCCTTGCTTTGCCGTGCCGCCAAATGGCACTCCGATGGCCACATCTGTGGGAACAGACACCTGTGTCAGCAGCATTGTTTGTAGGGTTAATGCAGGAAACAAAAGACAAGATGAGCTATATACACTGGATAAAAGGAAACGGAAGGATAGGCTAGCCAACATATATGTAAAATCCTGTTGTGGAAACATGGAGTGAGATCTCTTGAAAGACTGCCTAGAACCGTGATGGCGGACCTATGGCACGTGTGCCAGAGGTGGCACGCGGAGCCCTCTTTGTGAGCATGCGTGCCATCACCAGCTGCTCTTCTGGTTTCCGGTGCGCATGGTTTCTGGTGCTCTGGTGCACATGCATGCGCACGCGCGTTCTGGTTTGGGCCCTCGGTGCCGAAAAGATTCGCCATCACTGGCCTAGAAGCTACTACACCATGACTTGCATTGGCAGGTAGACAGTAAGCAAATCAGTTTGGAACTTCTCATCTGCGTACATTTCAATCAGAGCAAAACTGAACTGCATAAGACTTATTTACATTCTCAGGGGGCCAAAATGGTACAATTGAGCATTGTCAGGGTACAGGAGTTCATTCCATCCTACCTTTGAACTAATCTTCCTTAGATTATACTCAGGGGTGGGTTCCTAATTTTTTTACTACCACTCTGTGGGCGTGGCTTATTTTGTGGGTGTGGCTTGCCAGCCATGTGACCGGGTGGGTGTGGGCCTCGGGAGCTTGGCAGCAGCCGGAGATGCGGGGGTGGCATTGCCCACCCACAACGCAGCACCCCACAGCGGAAGCAGCAAGACCGCGGCAGTGGTTCTTCTAGAAGGCTCCGTCCGGCCTAAATGCTTCTCCCCATTCGATGATCCTAGGTTCCTGCCGCCCGTTCCCTCTGCCCTCAGCAGCTTGAGAAGCCTCAAACGTGTGAAAATGCCAAGGATCATCACCGCACGTTCGTGGCTTCTTGGACTGCTGAAGGGAGGGGAATGGAGATAGCTCCTGCCGCCCATTCTTTCAGCATCTCACGCACTGCCTCAGCCATCCTCCCCTGCTTGGACTCACTGTGGGGTAGGAAGTCAGCGCATGCGCAGTGCCAAAAGCTCGGCTTCTGGGCATGCGCAGAAGAACATTTAAAAAAAATTTAAATGTTTTTTAAAAAATGGCGGCGCCCAGGCACCGGCAACCGACCGCACTGGTACTGTGATGTCACCAGCGGGCCGCTACTGGTGCTATAGAGTGGACCGCACCGGTAGGAACCCACCACTGATTATACTGGGCTGTTGCCTGAAGGATCAGATCTCAGGTCCTCACTAGTTTCTCAAAATAAAATATTTCTCAACTCCCACCCCTTTCCCTAATTGGGCCCAGAAGTGCTCGGGAACCCTGCCTGAAGATGAGACTGATTGCTTCATCAGACTCACACAGGAGATGCACAATCTTTAATTGGTAGAGGCCCAAGAGGATCTGCTGCTAAGGCAGCCGAAGTAAACAATACACATTTTTTTTCCTTGTGTGCCTTACAGGGGAAGTCCCCTTACCCCTCCACCTACTTTGAGAGAATCCACAGAGCAATGCAGTCCAAATTGGCCCTGGGGCCTCCCTATACAACTATCTATATAGGTTGATGCCAAAGCTACCTCACCATGTAACCTCCAAGGTTTCTCTTAGAACAGCACATAGCCGGTAGAGTGGCCGGCCAGAGGAACCAATTGAGAGACCGGCATGGAGCCATCAGGGCTACTTTGCAAGAAGGCTCTTATCTTTACCCTGTGGATGCTGCCGATTGCCACTCTAGGGGAACCGTGGTCCTTTTACGACTTGTGGATTTCAACTCCCAGGATACCTGAGCCACCCGGGAATTCTGGGAGTTGAAGTTCACAACTCATAAAGGGGCCACGGTTCCCCACCCTTCCTCTAAGCACTAGACTAGGGTGGTAATCAGCAGCATCCGCAGGGTGAAGACAAGAGGGGAGGGCGGAAAAGTAGCCCCACACTGTCAGGATGTAACCCACTGCCCTTTTGTACGCATGCTCTGCTGTCATTCCTTTGACAGTACCGTAGCAGAAGGCTTCAGGAGGATAGCCCACAGTGGCCATGGTTGTCCCTTGTCCCCATCTGGCTACCTGTTGTGTTCTGCCATCCAATGTGCCTAGGCAGACTGTGCATTTTCTTTGGCTTAATTGATGGTGTGATGGGTTTTTTGGTTGTTTAGAAAAAAAAAATCTGATGGGAGCTGTATTACAAAGTTCCAACAGCAGATGGCAGCAGTGGAACACGCAACAACTCCCTCTATTGTCACAGAGATAGGCTGAGGGTTTCATTAAAAAGAGCTGCCTCAGAGGCCTGCTTATCTGGACCAGGATTCCAGCTTTGCCCATCAACATGAAGGAGGAGGAGAAGCCCCCTCTTTATGGTCCGGCAGCCATTTATGAAAAGCAGAGCTGTTAAAAGGATAATGAATCCATGTTATCTTGACTAGGCACACAGGTAGTCAGATTACAGATTAACAGAGTTGGAAGGGACCTTTACAGGTCATCTAGTCCAACCCCCTGCCCAAGCAGGAGACCCTACATCTGCCTCTACCTAGGATTGAACTCACAACCTCCTGATTGTGAGACAAGAGCTCTACCTTGACCACAATCGAGCCCCAAATTTCTGTTGCTAAGCGAGAGAGTTGTTAAGTGAATTTTGCCCCCTTTTACGACCTTTCTCGCCACGCTTGTGAAGCAACTCACTACATTTAAATCAGTAACACAGTTGTTAAAAAGAATCTGGCTTCGGCATTAATTTAATTTAATTTAATTTAATGGATTTCTATGCCGCCCAATCCCTAGGGACTCAGGGCGGCTTACAACATGTTAGATTCCATTACACAATAAAATGCAACAATTAAAATATATAACAATATAAAATACAGTAATTAAAAAAAACACGGCATTGACTTTGCTTGTCAGAAAGTCGCAAAAGATGATCACATGATCCCGGGACACCGCACCCGTCATAAATAGGAGTCGGTTGCCAAGCATCTGAATTTTGGTCATGTGACTATGGGGATGCTGCAATGGTTGTAAGGGTGAGAAACTGTCGTAAGTCACTTTTTTCACTGTTGTGGTAACTTTGAACGGTCACTAAACCAACTGTTGTAAGTCAAGGACAACCTACCTGGACTATGGAGAGGGTGGTTAGTCTTCAGTCCCCTCTTTCTACTTGGATCGGGGGTGTCAAACTCAAGGCCCGCGGGCCGGATCCTGCCCGCGGGGTGCTTAGATCTGGCCCACAGGGCTGCCCTGGAAACAGCAAATGACGTGGTGCCTCTGCCAGCGAAAACGGAGCTTGGGAGGGCTGCGTGAGGCCCTCCTGAGCTCTGTTTTCGCTGGCAGAGGGTTGCAGGGAGGCCGTCGCAGCCGAAAACGGAGCTCGGGAGCCCGTTTTCGCTGGCAGAGCGCTCGGGCCATCACAGGCGCCGACATGAGTGACGTCCAGCTGGCCACGTCCACCCTGGCCCCCCTGATGAACACAACCCTGATGCGGCCCTCAATGAAATTGAATTTCCCACCCTTGATTTAGATCATGGGTTCCAAACTCGCTGCATCACGTTGATGTCACGTGATGTATCACAACGTTTTTTTGCCTCCGTGGAGCGGGGGAGGGCGTGGCCTGCGTGTGACGCATCCAGCCCAGTTTGACACTCCTGACTTAGATGATTCCTACCTGTGCTCCTTTTGTACCACTTTAAATTTATTTATTTATTTATTAGTGAGATTTATATACCGCCTCACAGTGCAAGCACTCTCTAAGCAGTTTATACCAGTAAGCAATGTATATTTATATTGCCCCCAACAATCTCGGTCCTCATTTTACTTACCTCAGAAGGATGGAAGGCTGAGTCAACTTTAAGTCAAATTTACCTCCACCCGGACTAAGTCTGGTCCAGGCCTCAACTGTACCATCAGACTGATACAACAGAGTTTCTCTACAAAGAGGCTGCAGCAAGAAGTGCAATTAAGAAACTGAGGAGGACTGAACTCTACAAAGTGCCAGCTTTTCACACACAGAGCCCAGTTACCTGTAACAGGGAAACTTAAGGACAGAGAATTTCTGGAAGTACAATCTGACAAGATGCTGGCTTGAAAAAATGCTAGATGCTAGATTCTGCTAGATGTCTTCACCAGCCCAACAATCAAGGTTATCCAAGTTCCTCCTTTGAAAGCTGGCCATTGTTCTGAAATCTTTCTTTCTTTTGCTGATGCAACAGAATGTGTAGTTAGAGAGCATCCGTGTGATGAATGAAAGGAATTAAAGCAGAGGTCTTCAAGCTTAGCAACTTTAAGACTTGTGCACTTCAACTCCCAGAATTCTCTATACTGGCTGAGCAATTCTGGGAGTTGAAGTCCACAAGTCTTAAAGTTGCCAAGTTTGGGGACCCCTGAATTAAAGCTTCCAAGAAATCCAACTAGAAGCCTATATTTTTTTCTCAACATCTTCTGACTGGCGTTGAGACTACATTCTCAGACTTTGGCCAGCAAGATACCAGGGACTTAATTTAGGACTTTTTGCCTGCGAACCATATGCTCTTATCGCTAGTGTTATCCCCGCCCCCTCCAATAAAACATAAATAGATGGTTTCATCCAAGTCAAACCATTGCTCCCTCTAGCCCACAATGGCTTTTTCAACTGGCAAAATTTCAGGTGGATATCCTGCTATTTAAGATTCCTTTAGGCGGGAAAGGGAAAGAATAACATCTGGGAATTTTTATCTGCGAGACACAAGCTGCCATCCCTTTTGAAAACGTCCGCAGAGAAAGTTCCTTGCTGCCTCTCCTGGCAGTTAAGCCTGCCTTTCTCCAGATGTCTCTTGCCAGAGATTAGATAGTTTTGTTGTGTCTCTGCATTGAACACGATGGATTTAGTCACCCTCCATGCAAATAAAGCAAAGTTTCCAGATAAATTAGCTCTCAGCTGCCTCCTTCCAATGAGAAGGCATATTCAGAACAGGAAAAGCATGAAGATAACTTTTGGCTCGGTGGGACTACGACTGAAACGTGCTTCCATTTTTAAGGTATACACCAGGAGAGAGGAACCTGTAACTCTCTTTGGATAATGTTGGGTTTCCAACACCCATTAGCTGGATGGAAGTGGCCCCAAGGGTCAAGGATGATGGAAAATCCCCAGGTTCCCATCTCCTATCCTACATCAAAATAACATGCCTCCATCTCAGGTATGAGTTGCTTGAAAAATATCCAATAACAACTCTCAATTATGAGTATCCTTTTAATTGGAACATAAATCTTGCATCAGTTTCTTGTTTGATTGTGGAATAAGATAAGGTGAGAATTAATGAGCTGTTCCACAAACCCGGAGGAAAGGAAAGCATTTAGTAACAAATCAGAACCCTAGTAATGGAAATCTTTAGTTTGCAAATAGACTGCTGGATATTCCCTTCTCCTTTCTGTGTGAAAACATACATTGACAATTCATCTTGGTCAAGGAGGCAACTCAAACCTGGAGACCTCCCGTTCCTTTCCCCATGCCATGCCCCTCCTATCCAACTTTCATACCGTTGTAGCCATCCTGGTTGAGGTCTCCCAATGAGGCTATAGCACTGCCAAAGCGGCCAAACTCTTGGTGACCGGTCAGTACAGCTGATGCACCGGGCTCCATGCCATATGTCTTTTGCAGGTAGATATAGACCCGGCCCACCTCCTGAACACGCCCATCTTCCGTTTTTTCCATAAACAAGGGGGCACCGATCAGCAAGTCATCCAGTCTGCAGGGAAGGAGAGAGGGGAGAAATGAAACAATCAACTCTAAGCTCTGGGAGATAAATCACAAGATGGCTGGGATCCAGAGAACATTGTAGAGTTGTCTGAAAGAAACGGGATCTAGATTAGCTTTTCTCAGCTCTTCCAGAATTCTCAGCCAACATGGGATACACCAGACCCTCATGCCCTTACTGCTTCTCTCAGTCTTCTCTGCAGACATTTCACTTTCCAGACAATTTCTGTATGGTGTGCATCAAGATCTCACCCAAACTTAAATCTATTATCACATCCAATTTCCTCAGGAGCTGGGAAGAGCTGCTTCCACCCCACCCCAAGCTTACTGTTGACTAAGCAGCCCAAAACTCACCCATCACCATTGATATCCATGGCAGCCACAGCATACCCAAAATAGGCAGCCATCTGTTGAGACAAGTGATAGGGATCAAGAAATGTTAGGAGAATACAGACATTTTGAGATCACAGACGATTGGAGCTGTCTGTTTCCCTGACATACTCCTACAACGTCCTCATACCTATCCTTACTGCAGTATTTGCTCACTTCCATAATGGATGATAGGAAGAAATATTTTTCCAAGAGGCTGGTTGTCAGGCTTTACAAGATAAGGATAAAGACACTGTGCCCTCCCAAGTGATGTCAAACTGCAATCCCCAACAGCTCCAGCCAACATGGCCGACAGTGACCAATGATGGGAGTTGTGAAGGCCACAGTTTCCTCACTTCTGCTCAGCTTCCACTACTCAAACTCGTCAGCTGCCTTAATACACTACATCCAAATTCATTGTAGCTGGAAGTATTTTCCCCCTCTTGTGCAGACCCCTGAGGTTTTACAGTGAACTATGGCCAAAAGATGTCAGTAACCAATGGTACAGTAAATCTGCGAGATAAATAACAGGAATGTAAACAAAGAAATAAATAAAGGCAAGAAAAAAGGTTTAAATCCTGCAGAAAGTACTTCAAAACCTGTATCAGGAAACAATTACAGTGTAAAAGCCCATTTCTCATGATCTTATACTAGGTGCCATAAAAGTTGGAACTGTGCCATAGAAGTTGGGGCTATATGGGCATTCCCCAATTATTGTAAAAGTTGGTCAGCCCCACTTCCAGTTCCTGATATATCAACAGGCCCTGTGTTTTGAGTATATCTTCACTGACATAGGGACTAGAAGCTTGTGACAATGATGGAAGAACAATGAAATCCCTATCGCAGAGGAACAGATTGTAAAAAATGTTAGAATTTGCTGAAATGGAGGGAAAAAATCCCCCCTCCCCCGAAAGATGGGAAATCTTGTGTGGATTTTTTATTGAAAGAAGAAAAAAAGATATGATGATTTATAGGTTTATGGATTAAAGAAAGATGCGGATCAAATGAGAGGCTGAAGGGATCTGTATAACATTTAAGAGAGGGAAGATTATAAGATTGTAATTATTTGTTGAAGAGAAGGTTGGAAGTCATTATATTCCAACCTTTTGTTTTTTCCCCCTTTTCTTGCACCTTATTCTTTCTTTCTTTCCTTCTTTTCTTTCTTTTCTTTCTTTCATTTTGTCTTTTATTTCATATAAAATTCTTAATAAATATACATAAATAAGACACTTGTGGCATTGAAATGGAAGCTTGGAGTTTTGGAAAACAGAATTCACAATCCAAACACACATTTTTTTTTGTAGTTTTGCTATAAACCTCAAGTAGTGGAGAGGGTAAGGAGGGATACGGGTGCTCCACAAGGAAAGTTTACCTCATCTGTGTCTTTCTCTCCTAATCAAATCATTCAGCAACCGTTCAAGGTTACAATGGCACTGAATGAATGGTGGTTATGAACCTGGGAGTTCCAACTGTCCCAGCATACCCCCCCCATCACATGAGCATGACTGAGATGCTTGGCAACCCATTCAAACTGACAACCAACTGATCAACCCCATGATCACATGAATGCCAGTTGCAGCCTTGCATGAAACCAACTGCCAAGTGCCCTATGATCACATGAATGCCGGTTGCAGCCTTCCATGCTGGCTTCCCCAGAAAGTCAAAGGAAAGCCGGTAGGAATCGCAAGTCACCGGGATAAGTCTCTTTGACCTGCGCACCCTCTCCCAGCCCCACTAGGTTTGCATTATGCCAGCCACTTGCTTACCCATACACACCCTCTCTACCTGTGCCAAAGGTGCTTTTTCAAAAGGCAACTGGACTTTCTTGTGTGTTTTTTTTTAAAGACGTTTTGCTTCTCATCCAAGAAGCTTCTTCAGCTCTGACCGGTCAGAGCTGAAGAAGCACCTTGGGTGAGAAACGAAATGTCTTCAAAGAAAAACAAGAAAGTCCAGTTGCCTCTTGAAAAATCACCTTTGAGACAACCATGACCTGGATGATTGAGAATCTCCATAGGCACCCTCTCAACCTGTGCCCCATCCCACACACACTCCCTGATCCACACCACATCCCTGTGCATCCCCCTAACTTGCATGGCACCTCATGTGCATCCCACGCACCCTTCCCTACCTCTACTGGCACCTCTCCCACACCCTCCGGACCCTTCTCCAAACATCCCCCACAGCCTTGTTCCCTCCCTTATCCGGGAGCAGCCATTTCTCTACCTGCAGGCTTGGGAATTGCAACATCCTGTCAGTGTCTCAAGCCTCAAGTGTGGCAGGCCAAAGTCTCTAATAAAATATGGCTTTGGCCTGACAGTCAGATTCCCCGGTGACTTTTGTTATGGGAAGCTGGCAGGAAGGTGCCTTGCCTAACGATTGCGGGATTCAGTTAACAATAACAACTAGGGACTACAGAGACTGCTGTTGCTAAACAGGGCAATTGCGCTTTACAACTGTGTTGCGACATAAATTCTGATCCCAATTGCCGCTGTAAGTCAAGGACTCTCTATAAGCCTCAGTTAGCAGTTCACCATGGTCTGCTAGGAGCAGACCATATAAGCTTGTAAGGGAGAGCAAATTATTCTGACTTAAGAGGGCTTTTTCAATAGCTGGGCCCAAATCACTTCAGTGTAACAAATGGATCTCTTCACCTGTTCTCCAGAAAAGTTGTATAATGGTCGAATGTCACTTCCATTTAGAATTGTTACCTGGTGGGACAGAAAAAAAAAAGAAGAAGAGGAGAAAAAATAGATGTAACATCAAACATCATCTCTCCACAGAAATTCATCAAATGCTTTTAGCTTTGTGAAGAGGAATCTAAATGGTTCTTCTTGACACAAAAGCCGTTTTCTCATTGCTTCTAGCTTCTCTTTTTCCTCCCTGCAAAAATGAATTAAGGAGGTGAAACAGTCACCATATTTTCCATCTGGGTTGGTACAGCTGAGAGTAAAAATCTTATCGAGAAGCCCATCCGGACACCAAGCTACAGTTGTAGCTTTTAAAAAGAGATATACAGGTAGTCCTCGACTTGCAACTGTTTGTTTAGTGACCATTTGAAGTTACAACGGCACTGACAAAAGTGACTTATGGCTGCTTTTCACACTTATGACCACTGCAGCATCCCCAGGGTCACGTGATCAAAATTCAGATGCTTGGCAACTGACTCATATTTATGACGATTGCAGTGTCCTGGGGGTCACCTTTTGTGACCTTCTGACAAGCAAGTCAACGGGGAAGCCAGACTCACTTAACAACCGTTTTACTAACTTAACAACTTCAGTCTTACACTTAGGGCAAGAAAAGTCGTAAAATGGCGCAAAATTCACTTAACAGCCATCTCACTTAGCAACAGAAATGTTGGGCTCAATTGTGGTCGTAAGTTGAGGACTACTTGTATTTCATTCAAATGACCATAACATATCCCTCTTCTCAGGGGTGGGTTCTAACTTACCTTGCCGCCAGTTCGCTTCCTCCCGTGCCCCGTGGCTGTACACGCATTGTGCGCCGTGTGGCCAAGCCGCGCGTGTGGGCGGGTGCTTTGCACACACGCAGTGCCAAAAAACAAGCAAAAAATAGCAAAAACAACAACAACCAACAACCCCCAAAAACAAGATGGCGGAAGATGCAGAAGCAAAAACCAGCAAAAAATTCAAATTTAAAAAAAAAATCCCCCCAAAAGATGGCAGTGTCCATGGACTGGCACCAACAGAACCAGCTCCGTGATGTCACCACCGGTTTACTACCGGTTCTATAGAACCGGTGCGAACCGGAAGGAACCCACCTCTGCCTCTTCTCATATTAACATTTTTTTTGCCTATTTTTTTTTTTGCCCTTTCCCCAACTGCAGTATTAGTAGAGGAAATTGGGAGGGGATAGTCTTGGGGTAAGCATTCTTTCTTTGAATTTAGAGATCTATTCTGAATTTTTTTTTTAAAAAAAGTGTCACTTTTAGGTCACAAAGCCACTGAGTTAGCACATCTGGGTTGTGAAAACCTTGAGGAGAAGCAGCTGTTAATACAAGTGCTCTGTCATCCAGGATTTGGTAGCTGAGGTTCCTGTCAAATGTGCTATTTGAACAAATTAACAGCGAAGTTACAGTATTTGGGAGAAAGGAGCGTCAAGAGAGGAGGAGGAGGATGGGAAGCCAGGTCACAAGTTGAAGGCAGTAAAAGAAAGAACCCAACATGATTTCCGCATCATGGGTCTGTGTTCATCCATAATCAAAGCGCCTTAGGAAAATCAGATTTCTTTATTTTGGGGCCTCTACATTCCCCTTCTCCTTTAGAAATACATTGGTTGCTATAGCAGCCACGGAGATCCACAACAAACAAGCAGTTCCATGAAATGAAGATGGGAAGGGGGAAACCACCCCACATAGCCACAAGGCAATGTCTTGTTTTGCGGGTGACCAGGTTAATTCACTTAGCTTTTTATCATATCTGGACACAGTGCAACTGATGACTAGGGGTCATAGAAAGGCTATAAGAAAATCTGCCCTTGTTGCAAGCAAGCCCAGCATGCATACCAGAAGGAGAAACACGGACCTACTCCAGCAACACACCAGCTGATGCCATGGCAGCACAAGCACAACCTGAGATCGCTGTGCGGTTGCATGCTGGCTAGCTGGATGCTGTCAGACATAACACCTATGGGACTTTCACCTTTGCAATGTACATCACCCTCCTTCCAAACCTTCCAATCCCTGTTAAAATAACACTACTCAAGTATTAGGGAAGTGAATTTTTGGGGTGGGGGTGGGGCAATGCTACCAAATCCTGGAAGATCAGGCTTTTGAAGAAGAGAGGGCTATACAGAAAGCTCCCCCCCCCCAAAAGGGAGGGGTAACATTAAGATTTGAATGAGGCATTTACAACTTTAAAAACTCTGCTTCCAAGCAGTATGGAAATAATATACTTCTGGAGAGAAAGGGACACTGCTTCAATCTGGCTTTGGGCCAATTTTTTTGGGGAAAAGAGGGAATTCCCAGTTTATGGCTCAAAAGAGCTTATTATGCTCCCTTGGCAGATACTTCGGATAGCAGGGGACGTTAAATGAATGCTTTGACTGAATAGAACCGAATATAGGAAGTGGTTTTGGAGGACTTAAGACACATGGTGATTTGGGAGAAGGCTGGCATTAAATTACACCTGGAGAAAACCGTAAGTTTGGGTGCATTCTCAGCAATATGTGAGAGCAGTCAAAATGCTGCACCAGTCCATGGCCCCCCCCAAGTAGCTTTCAATGGGATTATAGGACCAAAGCTAGCAGCTCTAGTAAGGAGGGGGGGGGGAAGATGATGTCACAGACAGTTTGAGAACAGGGGGGGGGGGGAGAAAGAATAGAAATGACAAGGATATGGCTCTTACATATCCATAGGTGAGATTTCCTTTGGGAACACCAGCCACGAAATCTGCAAGAAACAAAGTGATACAAGATATATAATATGGCATTGCAGCATGGGTTCTTGTACTTAGCAACCATTCGAAGGTACGACAACCCCCCGCCGCCTCAAATCTTATGACCCAGTTCTGAAGTTCCAATGGCCGCCCCCACTCACTGTAGTCACGTGACAGGATTTGGGGCGCCCAGCAACCAGCCCACACTTAAAACCGTATGTAGCATTCCACAGCCATGTGATTGCAATTTATGATGTTTCTGCAAGAACCTGGTATTTATTGGTGCATGTACAGTCCCAGCTTCTTATTCCCCCCAAAAAACATATGTGTACTATCTCCCACAACAATGAATGTGATAATCCTCCCTCAAGCCTCATAGTACCTTCAGTTGCATCTCCGCTGAATTCACCTACAGCCACAGAATAGCCTAGGAACAAAACACAAGGAATAATGCAATGGATGACAAACAATTTGTCGCTAATAGCTACCAAGACCATTGGAGGGTCCCGTTATCATTGCAGAACAACAGAGTATCCTAAATCACAAAATAATTGTGGTGTAGCCTGCTTTAGCCAGGAATGCAACCTAATCCTGGTTTAGCCAGGAATGCAACCCATACTCAATATCACCTAAGCAGCCTCATCTCAGTTGAGTTCAGAATGGTCAGTCCTTGTGCTTTTCCTGAAGATCAGCATATGTCATCATTTGTAGAGAACAATAAAAATAAAAATAAATCACAAGGTGAAAAAATGTTTGCATTTGGCATCAAAGAAAGATCAACTCATAGAATAGAGCTCATTTCAATTCCAGTGTGAACCCTTATTGGTTTGTTACCCTGAAAAGACAGCCAATCAGAAACAAAAGAAGTCCATAGTATTTACAGTATTCTAGAACAGTCTTTTTAGCCTTGAGGAACTTGAAGAGGTGTGGTTTACAACTCCTAGAATTCCCCAGTCAGTTATGCTTCTCTTGTTGGTTAGGGAATTTTGTGAGTTGAAGTCCACACATCTCCAAGTTGCCAAGACTGAAAAAAGACTGTTCTGGGACAAATGTGATGAGTTATTTATGAACTTTACTATTAGGGAATGACACACACCAGAGGCAACACTTCCCCTCAGAAATGAAGAACCACAGGTCAGACAGAGCATATTGTCTGTTTGTGGTTTACAGTGACCTCCGAGTCACCTTACAAGTCCGTGGGCTTGATTTGAAACTCATTAACTAGCTTTATTCTCTGAATTTAAAAAGTGTGTAAAGTGGCTGACCTCTGGCCTAGGAGAATCAGACAAGCCAAGAACTCTTTCACCCTCTCTGCCAGTATGAACCATAGTCAGTGCTTTCATGCAGCCTGGCTTTTTGTGTAAAGAGCACCTCAGGGGCTCAGCACTGGTTCCATTTATGTTCTTCATTGCCTACAGGCATGAAGAACCAAGCAAAAGACCTGTTGAGGGAAGGGATTAATGAGCCTCCCGCCTGAGTTTTCTATTGGGGAGAGAGCTGGAATTTTCAATTTGGGGGAGACAGTCGAATTGTATGTGTGTGTTGAGCTCCTTGGAATCAGAGACAATAAGGCAGGATGCTTTAAGGATCTGACTTTTGGGAGTCCAGCAGTTTAATCCTGGTATAAACAGATCTGAGAATGAGAGCCAGTTTGGTCTAGTGCAGTGTTTCCCAAAGTGTGGTACGCGTACCCCCAGGGGTACGGGAAAAGTTTGGTGGGGGTACGCGTTGCACCGGAGTTTGGTGGGGATCACGTGGGAATATCCACTGCACCGTGCTTAGCTGCGCCCACAGAACAAGGAAAGAAATAGGCGCGTATCGCAGTTTTTACATGGGAACTGGGGCCATCGTACATCGTATCGCAACTCATTATGGCAGGAACTTCTGCGCATCCTTCGCGCAGCTCGGGTTTGGCCATTTTTAAACTGCAGGAACATTAACAGTTGACGTTGAGCTGCGGAGCTGTTTAAACGCCGGAGAATTGCAGTGTTATCTAATGGTTAGACAGTCTTGTGAGGCGTGACACGGCGTGAATATACTGCACTTCGTTACAGAGACAACTTACTTCTTTAATAGTTAGTTCCGGGCGCCTGTTATCGTGCTTTAGTAAGTTCCATTGATTTTGATTATTTTTATAAAATACAATTTTTATCCCTAACAGAGATTATGGATCGCTGGTTGAAATCTGGAACTACTAAACCGAAAGAAAGTAATGATTGTAGTAGCAATCATTAGAAAAAATAAATATATTTTGATTTTTATTAAAGCATATGTTTTTAATGAGGGGTACTCAGCGTTACGAAAATTATAGAAGGGGTACACATATGTCAAAAGTTTAGGAAACACTGGTCTAGTGGTTAAGGCACCAGGCTAGAAATCAGGAGACAGTGAATTCTAGTTCCACCTTAGGCATGAAAGCCTGCTGGTGACCTTGGGCCAGTCCCTCTTTCTCAGCCCAATTCACCTCACAGAGTTATTGTGGAAAAAATAGGAGAAGAAATGAATATTAGGTAAGTAAATCATCTTGAATTATTTAACAACAATAACAACAATTGGCAAAAGCAAGCATGGGTAGTACCAATAATAATAGGCACTCTGGGTGCAATCCCAAAACAACTGGAGCACCATTTGAACATTTGGCATTGACAAATTTGCCATTGGTCAATTGCAGAAGGCGGCTTTACTCGGAACAGCTTCCATCCTGCGACAATATCTGTAACACCATCAAACATCTTGATCTGCCTATCCCAGGTCCTTGGTAAGGACTCGATAGGTAGGCAAAAATGCCAAACCCAGTCTGAACATCTGGCTGACTGTGTGATGATGATGATGATGGTAATAATAATAATAAATAAAATAAAATAAAACCAGGATAAAAATAAATAAATAAATAAATGAGTCAAACATCTGAGAAAAATCAATCCTGTGAAACTGGCTCTATAACATAGGATTCCTATCCATGCTACACAAAATTAACAAAAGCAGATTGCTGCCCAGGGGTAAAAAAATCTGTCAAAGTCAAAGCTGCTTCTCCATCATCTGTCTTCTCTGTCGAACTCACCTAGGTAACTGTCATCCGCTTTGATGTGAGCCTGATGTGTCTTGAGCTCGTCTCTAACCACAACGATTAAATACTCGGGGTCATAGGATTCTTCAATGGCCTCTTGAGTTGCTGAGATCACTTGGCCTAAGGGGCAAGCAGGGTGCAACAATTAGCGCCTTGGTCTAAGATCAGAAAGACCCAGGTTCAAATCCCCACTTAGGCTGGAAATTTCTTAAGATAAGGAAAACTATTAACGTCCTGCAGCTCAAGTTATTTCACAGAATTGTTATGGAGAAATAAGTGAGAGAGGTGTGTCATGTGTTTCTTGGGGGGTGACATAGGCAAGAAAAAACATAATGACATTTGAGAGATGTCAGAGAAAGATTGTCGGAGACAATGTTCAGATATGTGAGGCAGCTGGCGCTTATGGTTGTCAAACGGTCACACGGAACGTGCAAACAAAATACATATTTCAAATAATGCTGTTTGTGAATCTTAGCCGCCGCTTTCCTGTTCAAACTAAAGAAAGGAACTCCAACCCCCATGGATGAGAAGGTACACTCAAAAATAGGACAAAGAATAATAAGATTTATCTGATCAGGCAAATAAACATTGTCGGATAATGAATACATAAAACACAATGTATTTCAAGTAACAAAAACAGAGGGAAATATGCTTTGGAAGGAATCCAGTCCCTTCCTAGCTCTCTAAAAGGGATTCTACTCGATCCTTTTCTCTATATCAAATTGATATAAGAGTTCTGAATCAAACTCACTTATTTTCTGTGAGGAGCCTTTATGTGATGTTCTCAGACACCATACGGAGGGGATGGGGAGGGAGGAAACGGACACATGGAAGCAAAGGAAAATAGACAAGGTAGTCCTAGATTTACAGCAGTTCATTTAGGGATTGTTTGGAAGTTACGGCACTGGAAAAAGTGACTCATAACCGTTTTTCACACTTACGACTGTTGCAGCATCCCTATGGTCATGTGATAAAAATTCAGACGCTTGGCAACTGACTCATATTTATGACGATTGCAGTGCCCCAGGGTCATACGATCACCTTTCGTGACCTTCTGACCAGCGTATTTAATGGGGAAGCCAGATTCCCTTAAACAACCATGTTACTAACTTAACAACTCTTGCGATTCACTTAACAAACTGCGGCAAGAAAAATCGTAAAACGGTGGGGTAAAACTCACCTAACAACTGTGGTTTTTTTTAATAAAAAGTTTTTTATTTATAATACAATTAAAAACAAACAAACATAGAAAGCAGAAGGACAAGTACATGACGGGTAGTCCAGTTTACATATTTTCATTAAGTTGCTTCTTTTCCTAAATATACATCTTTATCTAAATATATCTTCATTTTTGTACAATATTAATTCAATTATCCTTCTTTGGTGCAATAAAACTTTATATATCTCTATTTTTATCGCTAGTTCATAATCCCAACATTCCTCTTTTCCCACCAATAATATAATTTATTCCAGATTTCAAAATATTCTGATTCATTTTTATCTTTTAGCTCCATTGAACAACTGTCCTGCTTAGCAGCATACATTTTGGGCTCAGTTGTGATTGTAAGTCGAGGACTACTTGCATTTCCATCAGATCAATTTTGCAAAAACAGATTCCCCCTATGGCACAAACAGCCACTTTGACAACATGGCAACATCCACTTCTCTCTGGGCATACAAGCATCACTCTAGCTCAGGGGTCAGCAACCTGCGGCTCTGGAGCCGCATGTGGCTCTTTCATCCCTCTACTGTGGCTCCCTGTCACCGGTCGGCACCACCATTTTCAGAGGAGCTTCCGGTTGGGAGTTGGGAAGCAGGGCGTGCCAGGAGAAGACTCTATGGCAAGGGACAGGTTTTCTGGTCAGCTCCACAATTGATAGGGCTTTCGGTTAGGAGTGGTAGAGGAAAAAGGACGCCGCACTAGGAGGAGACTCTATGGTGGGGGAACCGGACTTCCGGTCGGCTCCAGAATTGAACAGGGGGCTTCCGGTTAGGATCTTTGGGGCTCTTTCAGTGTTTAAGGTTGCCGATCCCTGCTCTAGTTGTTACCTCAAATTCTCAGAATTTTTTTTTAATATACAAATCTCCCTAGTCTTTGCTTCTGCTGCCTTTTCTCTTCCTTCATGCCAGGGGTGGGTTCCTCCCGGTTCGGACCGGATCGCCCGAACCGGTAGCGACCCGCTGGTGACGTCACTGTCGGTGCCGTTCCGTGCGCGCCACCATCTTTTTTTCGGATTGTGTGCAAATTTTTCCCCTTCCGCGGCTTGAAAAAGGGCCCTCCCACCCGCCCGCGGGTGAATTCTGACCTTTATTTCTTCGCCCGAAGCACAGCTGATGAGCTCCTCAGCTGTGTTTCGGGCTAATTCCTGCTTCAGAGCATGCGCGGAAGCCAAATCGCACGAGTGGACGCGCGCACGAAACATCGCGAACCGGTGGCAAAGGTAAGTGGAAACCACCCCTGCTTCATGCCCAATTAAAATTCCTCAAAATACCGTTTCCCACTGTAACCTGGGTTGAAGGTGAAAGAGATAAAACCAAGGCCTGCCTCTAACCTATGTCGTGCAATTGTGGGTAGATGTAGCTGCCAACTCACCTTGCCAGAAGTAGCTTCCAGGGCCACCAAGAAGAACCCGTCCTGCCTGCAGAGAGAAAGACATTTTTTAATGTTCTTAAATTCTTATTTAACCACCCCTACCTTAATGTGTTGGAGATTTCCCCCTTAAATGTCCAAACTAATGTGCATTGTCCTTACATTGCCCCACGCTCAAGTAGGAAACTGACCTTTGTGAATTCAGCACTGAAACCACTTTGACAATAGCCTTGTCCGGCAGGTGAGTTTAGATCTGGCAGGAGAGAGAGAGAGAGGTGGACGAAAGAAGAGAGTTGAGAAATTTAGAGAAGCTGAACAAGAAATGAGTGGCATGAAATCATGGTGCAACAACAGTCTATGTGGGTAATGTAAGAAACCATTGATATTGCAGCTTGAATTTTTTTAATGAGATGTCTTTCAATTGTGTTTCCTGCACCTGGAGGCCTACATGTACCGTGTTTCCCTGAAAATAAGACCCTGTCTTATATTTTTTTGAACCCTGAAATAAGCACTTGGCCTTATTGCCATGCACTCAAAAGCCCGATTGGGCTTATTATCAGGGGATGTCTTATTTTGGGGATTGGAGGAGGTTTAGGATAAAACTCCCACTTAAAGGCATCAAGAAGTAGGAATCCAAGATTATCTCTTCTACTCCCCTCGCTTCTCTATCCCTCAAATTAAACCCAACATTTAATCTGATATAAACTGAGCAAAGCTTCATCATCGTAATGACTGAGCTTCAGGCATGGGGAACATGTGGCGTTCATTAACAATCAGGAGGGCCACAGGTTTTCCATCCTGCAGTGCAGAGCTTAAAAAAAAGCCATACATGAATTGCTTATTTTAATAACATAGTGGGATGTATTTCTTTAAACACTTCATTAATGCTTCCTGAATTATAAAAGTGGAAAGATGGGTTACGAGCAGGGATGTGCCAAGTTCTTCTATTTGGGAATGGAACATTCTGCTTCTCCTCTGGATTAGCCAATCTCCTTTGGACCGTGCCATTTCAGGGGTGGTCTGGGGTTTTCAGAAGTAAATCATCTAAACTGGAAGCAGTTTCAGGCATCCTGGGTGTGGTCTGGGCATGAAACAGGCCTGTTTCGTCCAGAATGCTATGTCTAGGATACCTCAAACTGTTTCCAATTCAGAGAATTTACTCTCAGAAACAATCATACTGCCCCAGAGTGGCATGGTCCAGAGGGGAATAGAATGTTCTTTAGTTCAAAGGAATGTTTCATTCCCACATCCCTAGTCATGACAGAAAGAGATTTCTTCCAGCAAACAATATTTTAATTCAATGCCATCTGGAAAGAGGCATTAGCTGTGCCTTGCCTTCCAAAAGGCACAGGCATGAAACAACACTCTCTTAGTCTCATGCTTACATACGTGTTTTGGGATTATGGCTTAGAATTCATATTTTTATTTATTAATCAAATTTATAGAGCCACCCATCTTACCAAAGGCAACTCTGGGCAGCACACAACAAATATTTGGGAAGCATCATTGAGAAGACCTACAACATCTCTCTCTTTCTGTCTGTCTGTCTGTCTGTCTCTCTCTCTATCAATCATCTTTCTTATTTTTATAAATAACTCAAGGTGGCCAATTTACTTAATACTCCTTCCTCTTTTCCCCACAATACCAACCCTGTTAGGTGGGCTGAGCTGAGAGTGAGTGACTGGCCCATGATCACCCAGCTGGCTTTTATGCCTAAGGCAGGACTAGAACTCACAGACTCTTGGCGCAGTGGTTAAAGTGCAGCACTGCAGTTCAGCAGTTCAAATCTCACCGGCTCAAGGTTGACTCAGCCTTCCATCCTTCTGAGGTCGGTAAAATGAGGACCCAGATTGTTGGGGGCAATATGCTGAACTCTGTAAACTGCTTAGAGAGGACTGTAAAGCACTATGAAGCGGTATATAAGTCTAAGTGCTATTGCTATTGCTATTCTAGGCCAGCACCTCAACTACTACTCCAAACAGTGCCATGCTCCAAAATATGTCATAAAGGCCTCCAGCCTGGGAATCTAGCATTGCCAGTGTGCTATAGACACCTCACATGATGTTTACTTGTTCCTGCTCCACCTGACGTTTTACATCTCTAAAGCATGCTTTCAGTTCTGGATCATCCCTTCAGAGAAAGGTCAAAAACGACAAGGGATAATAATGATCGTTTTCTCTGAGGAGAGCCTAAAGCGGGTAGAGATAAGGACCACAGCTGCCATTCCGTAAATGAGCAAGCTGTCCTACTGCAGCCATTTTCTAAGAGGGCACACAGCATGCTCTCAATGTTTCAAATTGTCCAATAGACTTCAAAGGTTGGAGATCCAGGCCAGGTGTCCTGAGGCTCCCCTCCCCATTGACTATTCATTATTGACGAAGTTATTCAATAATATTTTCATTAACAATCCCTTCTCTCATAGACCGCATATTACCTGAGCGGCAAGGAGCATATTCCACAAATGTAGTAAAGTTGTTGATTGACAGGTAGCATGTGCCCACAACTTCACGTTGAGGTTCATCCTTAGTTGTCCGCCAGCTGTACAAGGGGGCACAGGCCTGGTAGGAAAAAAAAATCGGCCTAGTAAGCAAAGGCAGAGAGCTCAAGGGTCAATGAGTGACATCTAACCTGCAGTCAACCTTTCCATTGTTGTCATTAGATCAACCAGGCCAGGCCCTACCAGAAGGAAACCCCGCCTTCAGAAAATCGCTGTTCTATAGCTTCTCCCACAATCAACTTCCTTTCCAACACTTTCATTCACAAGCAAATGAGATCTTATCCAATCCTGAACATCAGTTCCTATGAAGGAAGCCTTCCTCTCAAGCAGCCAACTCAGGCAGCAAATGTTAGGAGGTAGAAGACAGATGTTGAAGGCCATGTGGCCTGCATGCTCATACACACACAGACATCCTTGCTATCTCTCTGTCTTAATAGAAAATCTTGCTCCGTTGCCGATGCTGACAAAAGTCAGGTTACTTCCATGGAACAAGAAGATGGCTGATAACCGCTTCTTCATCTGAAGCATCCCGATGCCTTGATTCAGTCCTGTCTAGAAAAATCAAGCCGCTAGCTTCAATACTGGCAGCAATTTGTTTAAAGCAGGATGAGTTTGACAGTGCTTTTAAGGTGTCTCTGATTAAGGTGTCTTCTGATTTGTTAATCAATATGAGTTCCTGTTTTGGATATAAGTTCTTGAAACGTATAAATACTGCTCGGAGACTTCCCAGTGCAGCCTCTGCTAAAGCTGACAAGTTTTAGAAGTTGCTTACAAGCCTCGTCATTGGCAAAATCCCAGCTTGTGCTTCTTCCTGGGACTGTTTCTATTTTTTGCTCTCACTTGTTTCTTACAGGAGCAATCTGTATTTCAGACTTTGAGTATTTGATTTTGCAAAGCAGCCTGAAATCAAAATTGAGGAAAAATAATCTAGCTAGCCATCTTTCTATCTACCTTAATAGTTCAAGCAAACAGATCATAAAGTAAAATGTGTCTTTAATATAATTTGGGGGAGGAACCCAATGACACCAGAAGAGAATGGAATTCCTTTCCCTGTACAACGGTGCCAAACCCGAAACCCACATGTTTAAAGAGCTGGAGGCTCTTCTTCTGCCTCCCCCACCCCCCCAAAATTGCCTTTTTAGCTACACCCCTCTTTCTCTTGAATTTAGGGCGTTGGAGAGTTGAAGCAGCAATTTGCAGTATAGCCAAGTGATGACTGAAGTAGGAAAAAAAACCAACAGCGCAATAGCATTCTTGACCCGTGAACCCTTGCAATCAGTGGCAGGTAAAACTAAATGCAGATGTTGATAAATGAAAATCTTTTCTAAGGAGTTTTTTTTTAGACATACAGAAATCAAGAATCTATTGAATGAAAATCTCAAACTTCCCTTTGAAGTGGCCAGGAAAATATTCTTCATTCCAAATGTCTGTTAGAAGCTTCCTAGAAGAAGCAATGAATTGGCATGACCTACAATCTTCAGACCAGTAGTATATTCACGTCAACCTCACAATAACAGAATAACATAGTTGGAAGGGAACTTGGAGGTCTTCTAGTCCAACCTCTTGCTCAGGCAGAAACGATATTAATTTTTTCGTGTTAAACTTTATAGGACAAATTTGTTTTGGTTTTAAAAAAAAACCTAGAAAGTGGTGTTAGATTGATGAAAAACCCAAAAGCCATTCCTTCTCTGCTCACTGCTGGCGACGACACGATTTAAACCACAAGATTTCTAGCCTTCGTGAGTAGAAAGATTTTGTTCCAAATATTGGGATCAATAGATTTAGATTACAGGGTTCTCCAATCTTGACAACTTTAAGACTTATGGACTTCAACTCCCAGAATTCCTCAGTCAGCTTGTGGACCTCTTGGCTTGGTTCAACTAGCTGAGGAATTCTGGGAGTTGAGGTCCACAAGTCTTAAAGTTGAGAAGGTTGGGGATCCCTGATTTAGAAGACAAATGTATGTGAAGGGGAGGGGGGAGGAAAGCGGGGTGGAGGGAATCTGAGCAGGATTCTCCACAGTCCAAAATGTCAGGGTTTCGATTTCATCGCCCTGTATAGACTTGCCCCTCCTGTTGAATAGCACAAGCAGAACAATGAGTGAAATGTATACACTTCGCAGCGTTTCTTTTTAAGAAAACACCACAAGCAGAGAGAATAAACAATGGGCATTATAAAGCCATTTTATACACACGCAGGAATTTGCAACAACTTAGATCCTTCCATATATTGTTGATTGGAAGGCTGGCAGCTTGAAACAGGGGCAGCCTCTTTTTTGTTGAAAAGCCCTGCCACAAAGGAGACAGGCTGTGCGTAATGTAACAAGCAGGTCTTGATAGCTATCTTTAAATACTCAGCTGCTTCAAAGAGGACCTAAGATAACTCTCGTCTCTTATCACAAACAACTGGACAAGACGCCAATTCCTTGAAAATGGCAGGAAGGCTGACTTGAGGGTAGCATTAAGGGAGAAAGAACGAATATTTCCCAATTAAGTGAAAATGGAAAGGGGCAATCAAGAAGCTGCCTAGGCCAGTGTTTCCCAACCTTGGCAGCTTGAAGATGTCTGGACTTCAACTCCCAGAATTCCCCAGCCAACGAATGCCAAGGTTGGGAAACACTGGCCTAGGCCATCTTGAATACTGACCTGACTTTATAGAGAAGCTTTTCTTAACCCTAGGGATCTCCAGATGTGTGGACTTCAATTCCCAGAATTCCCAAGCCAGCATAGCCATTGGTGAGAAATCTGAGTATTTGGGATCATGCCCAACTGGAAGTCAATGCAATTTGAGCAGAGCAGAGCAGAGTCTGGTCTGTGACAGTAAATAAAAGGTTGATTGATTGGGAGATCATGGGAGATCAGAGAGTCCCAATTGGCTTTTGCAGGCTGCAAAACCACTTGCAACTTTGGGGGACTTGTACGCAGCTTTCAAATTCAGGCTGCACACTGGAGTACCAGCCTGTACTGAGAAGAGAAAAATAAAAAACCAGATAGGGTAGGACACCCCCAACTATCTGATTTTATTTTTTGCTTGTTATCCCTCCCCACTTCCTTCTTTCCATCAGGAGCTCAAGGTGACATACAGAGCACTGCCTCCTCAATTTTTTCCTCAGACAACAACCCTTTGAGGTTTGTAAAGAGTGAATTTCCTGAAATCATCCAAAAGGAACTTCCATTACTGAGTGGGCATAAACCTGCATCTCTCCAGCACCTTTAACCATGATATCCAGTGGTGGGCTGCTACCGGTTTGGCCCGGTTCGGGCAAACCAGTGACAGCTGCGGCGGGAGGCTCCGCCCACCCACCCGGATGTCATCACGGACATTCTGCGCATGCACAGAAGGTTCTGCGCATGCGCAGAAGCATCACGTGTGCGCTCCAGTTCCCGAATTGGTAGCAAAAGTAAGTGAAACCCAACACTGATGACATCACACTGGCTCCTGTCATTCAGAGCTCAGAAACAGACCATCCCTTGATGGAAGCTAGTTCAGGCCACAAAGAAGGACTCATCCTGCCATGAGGTTCAGCGTGGCACATTCCTGTTGCTCCCTGAACAGACCAGGATCCAGTTCCTGAAGTGCTTAGAGAACTCACATGGGACAGTTTAAAAGAGAGAGCAAGCAGTAAGGGGTAATCTGTTTCTACCCTAAAATCACAAGGCAAGAGAAAATTCTAATGGCAGGGCTGGTTGTTGCACCATGTATTTTTCCTATCTTTGCAGTCTAAACTATGAGGGATAACTCAGCCTGTACAGGCTCCTCTCACCAGTACATGCGGTTAAAAAGAAATCAGCACATACTGGACAACCCCCACAGTAAGATTCGCAGCTAAGGTTACCAACATGCTGCATCTAGATAAGATCAAATTTACAAACACGCCAGAGCCACGGGATTTGAAAATGTATACTTAATGGACATAATTTAGTCTGCTCTCTTAAAAGCAGGATGTATTAAAAGCCTGCTCTTGCAACGGGATGAGCTCCCATTCCTTGCCCCAGTTCCCTGCCTACCTAACAGTTCAAAAGCATGCAAATGCGAGTAGATTAATAGGTACCACTTGGGTGGGAAGGTAATAGTGTCTTTGGTGTACAGCCATGCTGGCCACAGCACCCTGGAAAATGTCTTCAAACAAGGCTGGCTCCCTTGGCCAAGAAACAGAAATGAGCATTGCACCCTAGATCATACACACAATTGGAGAGGGAAACCTTTATCTTTACACACACACAGACACAGACACACACACACTCTTTTAAAAATGAAAACATATTCCGAAGACTTCCAATCCTGAATTCCTTGTTTCCAAGGGAGTTATCTAAAAGTCTGGAAGCAGATTTTTTTTAAAAAGAAAACATGGGGCAATCTTAGCAACTGGGAAATAAGTACAGGTAGTCCTCAACCTACGACCACAATGGAGCCCAAAATTTCTGTTGCTAAGCGAGATTATTGTGAAGTGAATTTTGCCCCATTTTACGACCTTTCTTGCCACAGTTGTTAAGTGAATCACCGCCATTGCTAAGTTAGTAACATGGCTATGAAGTGAGTCTGGCTTCCCCATTGACTTTGCTTGTCAGAAGGTCACAAAAGGGGATCATGTGACCCCGGGACACTGCAACCGTCATAAATGTGAGTCAGTGACCAAGCATCTGAATTTTAATCATGTGACCGTGGGAATGCTGTGACGGTCGTAAGTGTGAAAAACAGTAATAGGCTACTTTTTTCAATGATATTGCTTTGAACGGTCACTAAAAGAACTGTTGTAAGTTTTACCTGTAGCATGTTTATCAATAGAAAAACTAGCCTAGGAGTTGGCTAAGCCAGAGTTCCAATTTTCCTTTATTGATCGTTGCCTTTAAAAAAAAGTTTTTTGCAATTTAGCATAAGAATAATCTGTACAGGTAATCCTAGACTTACAACAATTCATTTAGTGACCGTTTGAAGTTACAATGGCACTGAAAACAGTGACTTATGATCATTTTTCAAACGACTGTTGCAGGATCCCCGTGGTCACGTGATCAAAATTCAGATGCTTGGCAACTGGTTCGCATATATGACGGTTGCAGTGTCCCGGGGTCATGAGACCCCTCCCCCTTTTGTGACCTTCTGACAAGCAATGTCAATGGGGAAGCCAGATTCACTTAATCGTGTTGCTAACTTAAGAACCGCAGGGATTCACTTAACAACTGTGGGAAGGAAGGTCGTAAAATGGGGCAATCTGACTTCACAAATGTCTCACTTATCAAGATAAATTTTGGCTTAATTGTGGTCATAAGTCAAGGACTACCTGCACTGACTGCCTAACCTGGTGGCCACCCATACAGGTTCGACAATATCCTGTTTCCCCCAAAATAAGATATCCCTTGATAATAAGCCCAATCGGGCTTTTGAGTGCATGGCAATAAGGCCAAGGGCTTATTTCAGGGTTCAAAAAAAATATAAGACAGGGTCTTATTTTCAGGGAAACATGGGTAGCTCCCATCACCCAGCCAGAGCAGCAGAACTGGCTGGACTTATGGGAGCTGCACTTCTGGTACAACGGGGGGGGGGACACCAGATTGGAGAAGGTTGCTCTGCAGTCATCCATAAAAATGTATTTCACAAAATTTTGTAATATGATGTGACCAGAGATATCATGTTGCAATTGTAGCCTGAATATAATAATAGAGCCGAGGTGGCGCAGCGGTTAGAGTGTAGTACTGCAGGCCATTTTAGCTGACTGTGATCCGCAGGTCAGCGGCTCAAATCTCACCAGCTCAAGGTTGACTCAGCCTTCCATCCTTCCGAGGTAGGTAAAATGAGGACCCAGATTGTTGGGGGCAATATAAATATACATTGCTTACTGGTGTAAACCGCTTAGAGAGTGCTTGCACTGTGAGGCGGTATATAAATCTCACTAATAAATAATAAATAAATAAATAATGCCTGGTCTTCTAATGTGAACATGAATTAAACGTTAAGGTGGTCAGGAAATAAAGAGACAGTGGAGTTAGCAGTATCTTGTGCTTGTTTACTAAGAAGTTAAGTCCAGCTTTGGTCGAGAAGCTTTGCTCTAAGATAAGGGCATGTACAATTGCAGAGTTATAAACTTGCTATGAGCCTGTGGATGAAAAGACTACTATTTCCACACAGTGAGCAAGAAGGGCAAGTGTCTCCAGAAATCAATGCAGTGGCACCGTGGTTTTTGTTTCTCAAGACACAGGAAGAAATACTTTATTTTTGGATTTCATCACTCCCAGATTTCAGCTGATTGCACAACAGCCAACAATGTGGTTGTGACAACTTCAATAATCCTGGAGCATCTCTCTTGGGATCAGAGATTCTTGTGCTCCCACATCTACCATCCAAAGCATCTCCATCACCAAAGGAAGGAAGCAAGCAAAGTATCTATGACTGAGCTCCAGTCATTTGCACAACACCTCCTGCTCAATTATCCATTATGGCAGCCAACACTTACCAAGATGGATTTCTCGTGTGATCGCACCGTGGCTCCAAACCATTGGAGAGATTTAAATTCCATTTGTTCTAGCGTCCCATTGAGTTCGTCTAAACGGGATCCTGCAACACAAAGTACAAACGTGGCCTAAATATGCATTTTTAAATATTTCAATATTCAAGGCACAATTTTTGTCTCTGGTGAAAAAAAAAACAGGTATTAGACTCAAGACAAGAAAAAGTTGTTAGGGTTTAACTACTGCACTAAGTTTTCCTCAGTGAAGGTTAATAAATAAACCAAATTAGCTAAGTTCACACAACACAGGGTTGAAAGACATTTGAGCTACAGTTTCTGCTGTGGCTTTTGTTCAATATGTGGTATCTGAGGCCTGAGATCCTGCAAATATTGCAGTCTAGCACCTTCCATCCCAAGAAAATTGCTGGCTTGAAAAAGAATCAATAAAATAATCCGAACCAAAGCAACCAGCCTCCACCCTATTATTCTTATGATAGACTTCTGCATGAGTTAATAATTTGGCTTTGCTTCCTTAGCTTTTGAGAAATTCTGCCACATCTGGGTATACTAAACCATTCTGTGCCGAACAACGCAGAAACACCCAGAGGTTTTCTGTTGTCTTCCTGCATGATTTAATGCTTCTTCCAAAGACTAAATATTGTATATCCTGATCAGCAACTCAAGCAGAAGTTCTATTAATAAGCACTTTCTAAAAGTGCAATTTCTCCAGAAGGTACTCGTCCAATTTTAATTTAGCATGGGGGGAGGATTTGAAGAGGTACCGCAGCTGTCAGAAATTCCAAAAACCTTGGCCTAGAAATTTTAAACGATGACCTCGATTTTCCTGATAATTGGTGCCGTTGGGTTTCAATCCAGACCTGAAAAGGCATCCCTCTGGCTCTGAATCAGAGAAGTTCACTAATATTCCCACTGCTCAGTGCCAAGGCAACAATCCAGAAGAATACAGCAATGCATCCTGGGATCTTGGAATAAGACACCATATTGTCTTTATCCTCTCTCTCCCAAAATCCCATTGGAGAGTGAATTCAGTGAATTGCTGCAGGCCAGGTGCAAGCAATAGAAAAGGGTTACTAATTTCTGGTCTGGAAAGGCCTTTCCACTTCTCTTCCTCCCCTGCCAAAAATTCTGTTTCATTCTATATAATTCTCTCCACTTCCACCCTCCTGCTTTATTCCATTGACATCGTTGCCTGAAAAGTTAAAAAAAAAAAAAAGAACAAGCGAAACCCTTTCATTGTTTACGATTTCAAAAATCCCACAACGCTGCTCTGAACAGGACTCCAGAAATTCCTTCACTGTTTATTCAGAGAGAGAGAGAGAGAGAGAAAAAATGTCATAATATCGTATTGTTTTCCATCTCCCCCACCCCAATTTCCCATTGTTTCCCTTTGGCAGGAGAAGGCAGGACTCAAAAGAGGGCAAAGAATGGCGGAGGAAGTTCTTGCGTCTCAAAAATGCAGACAACCTTCTGCATCTCCACCCTGCAACCCACCACCACAATCTTCCTGAACTGTCTGACATCTACGATTGCTGTAATTCTCCATCTTGTGATCCAAAGAACCCCAAGGCCCCTTGAAACCTTTTCAAGATTCCTACAAGAAAATATTAATTCTTTCCCTACACCGTGCAGGAGAGCAGAGGGTGGGCTATGACCCAGGGGCGGGTTCCTAATTTTTTTTACTACCACTCTGTGGACATGGCTTATTTTGTGGGTGTGGCTTGCCAGCCATGTGACCGGGTGGGTGTGGGCCTCGGGAGCTTGGCAGCGGCCGGAAAAGCGGGGGGGGGGGTGCATTGCCCACCCGCAATGCAGCCCCCCACAGCAGGAGCAGCAAGACCGCGGCAGCGGCTCTTCTAGGAGGCTCCATCCAGCCTGAATGCTTCTCCCCATTCGATGATCCTAGGCTCCTGCCGCCCGTTCCCCCTCCCCTCAGCAGCTCGAGAAGCCTTGAATGTGCGAAAATGCCTGGGATCATCAAAGCACGTTCGTGGCTTCTCGGACTGCTGAAGGGAGGGGAATGGAGATAGCTCCTGCCGCGTCTCATGCACTCCCTCATGCACTCCCTGCTTGGACTCACTGTGGGGTAGGAAGGCAGCGCATGCGCAGTGCCGGAAGCTCGGCTTCTGGGCATGCACAGCAGAAAATTAAAAAAAAAATTACAAATTTTTTTTTTTAATGGCAGCACCCAGGCACCGGCAACCAACCGCACCAGTACTGTGATGTCACCAGCAAGCCGCTCCCGGTGCTATAGAGTGGACCGCACTGGTAGGAACCCACCACTGCTATGACCTAATCTAACATTCATATCCTGCATCTCTGGAAAAGCTGCCAAGACCCCAGTAGGGGCCCTCTGACACCTGCCCAGCGCCCCCTTTTTTAAAAAGCCAGCAGCTGCCATTTTAGATTTCCACAGTATTCTTGATTGATATTAAACTGGGAGCATTATGGTCAATGGAAATCAAAGCTCTGCAATCCAGCTGCTTGGGGTTATGGATAGGTAAAAAGGAAGAATCCCACCAGCACAGAATGAAACTGACCGGTTACTTTGCTCTCTGGACCTTGGTGTATCTAAACTGAAGCGTTGCCAGGATCCATGAGAGGCAACCATTAGCCAACCAGGCCAATGCCCTAAAACAGGGATGACAAACTCAATTTCATTGAGGGCCGCATCAGGGTTGTGTTTGACCTGGGGGGGGGGGGACAAGGGGGCGTGGCCAGCTCGACATCACTCGTGTCAGGACCACCTGTGGTGGCCCGGGCAGGGCTGGGGGGATCCTCTTGCAGCCCTCTGCCAGCGAAAATGGAGCTCCATTTTACCTGGCAGAGGCACCGTGGGCCGGTCCTCTGCTATTTCCAGGGCGGCCCCATGGGCCAAATCTAAGCACCCCACGGGCCGAATTTGGCCCACGGGCCTTGAGTTTAAAACCCCTGCCCTAAAACATATCCCCAAAGGATCAAACTATCCCTTCCCACCCTTAAGGAATCATGGAATTGCTGGACCTGTCCCCTGTGAACCCGAGAGGTAAAAAAGCAACAGTAAAAGTTGTGTGATCCACAGATGTACAAAACCTGCCCACCCATGTTCTATTATGTATTGTAGCTGCTTGTGACATAAATATATAAGGGTTGTCTGCCAGTCAAGCTCATTTCTGGCCTGCAAAAATCTAGGTAGCCATTAGATGATAGGAAAAAGACAGAGAAAACTATTTCTCTACTAGTATCTACCGGTAGTAGCGAGCTGGAATTCTACAGCTCAACCACGCCAAACATGTCTTGTGCACATTCAACAGGGAATTAATTCTCTAAAAGTAAAAAAAAATCTCTGAAGAATCTACAAAAGGGAGAGAGAAGCAAGATGTTGGAAGAGGATTACAACTCCTGCTTTCTCAGAATGCTTACAGGTAGTCCTCGACTTTCAACCATTGGCTTAGTGACAGTCTGAAATTACAATGGCACTGAAAAAAGTGACTTATGACCCGTCCTCTACAGGTAGTCCTCGACTTACAGCAGTTTGTTTAGTGACCGTTCAAAGTTACAACAGCACTGAAAAATGTGGCTTATGACCGTTTTTCAAAGTTACAACCTTTGCAGCATCCCTATGATCATGTGATCAAAATTTGGATGCTTGGAAACTGGTTCATATTTGTGACTGTTGCGGTTTCCTGGGGTCATGCGATCATTTTTTGGGATCTTCCGACAAGCAAAGCCAGATTCACTTAACAACCGTGTTGCTAACTTAACAACTGCAGGGATTCACTTAACAACTGTGGCAAGAAAGGGCATAAAATGGGACAAAACTCACTTAACAGATGTCTCACTTAACAACATAAATTTGGGGCTCAATTGTGGTCATAAGTCGAGGACCACCTGTACTTTGTAGCGTCCCCACGGTCATGTGATCAAAATTCGTATGTTTGACAACTGGCATGTGTTTATTATGGTTGCAGCATCCAGAGGTCATGTGATCGTCTTTTGCCAACCTCCCAGATAGTTTCCAACAAGCAAAGTTAATGGGGGAAACCAGATTCACTTAACAAATGCACTGATTCACATAACAACCATGGCAAAAACATCTAAATTGGGCATGATTTATTTAAACAAAAACCCGCCTTGTTTAGCAATGGAAATTCTGGTCCAACTGTGGTCATAAATTGAGGATTATCTGTAGTGGGTCAGTATGATGCAGCTTGTTTGTTTATTTGCTGTTTATAAACAATCCGAGGTGGCGCAGCGGTTAGAGTGGGGTACTGCAGGCCACTTCAGCTGACTGATCCGCAGGACAGCGGTTCAAATCCCACCGGCTCAAGGTTGACTCAGCCTTCCATCCTTCCGAGGTAGGTAAAATGAGGACCCAGATTGTTGGGGGCAATGTAAATATATACATTGCTTACTGGTGTAAACCGCTTAGAGAGTGCTTGCACTGTGAGGCGGTATATAAATGTCACAAATAAATAAATAAATAAACAAACAAACAAACAAACAAACAAACAAACAAATAATAAATCCCCTTCAGGATCTCTCTCAATCAAGTCAGTTCACCAGACTTATGTAAAGAGACGACGGAATAAAAAATTAGCATGTATCCTAACTAAACTTTTTCAGCAGAAAAATGCAAAAACTGTCATCATGAAAAATGAGATCAAAACCTCTATGCTAAGAGCATTTATGTTAGGCCATTATACCATGGCCTTATTGGACTGTTGGGAATTTTTGTGTAATTTGTCAACCCAGGCTTGGTTGACATCACACTTTTGTTACTGTGGGGACACCAAAAAGATCCAGTAAATACAGTATTGAATTCAACATTGATTAGACCTTTTCCCTTCACCTAACAAGTTTTCTGGCTATCCTCTCTGCCAGAACAGATGCAGACGATTTGGTTTATTTGTTTTAATAAATGTGTAATTTTAAATGATCAGGTCAGGTTTTCTACTATTAATCAGTTATGGGAGGCTCAATTAACAGAATAACAAAGTTGGAAGGGACCTTGGAGGTCTTCTAGTCCAACCCCCTGCTCAAGCAGGAAACCTGATACCATTTCAAACAAATGGTTGTCCAATTGTTTCTTAAAAACTTCCAGTGTTGGAAAATTCACAACTTCTGGAGGCATTCCAGTGATTAATTGTTCTAACTGTCAGGAAATTTCTCCTTAGTTCTAGGTTGCTTCTCTCCTTGATTAGTTTCCATCCTTTGCTTCTTGTCCTGTCTTCAGGTGCTTTGGAGAATAGCTTCACTCCCTCTTGTTTGAGGCGGCCCCTGAGATATTGGAATACTGCTATCATGTCACCCCTAATCCTTCTTTTCATTAAACTAGACATACCCAATTCCAGCAACCGTTCTTCATATGTTTTAGCCTCCAGTCCCCTAATCATCTTCGTTGCTCTTCTCTGCACTCTTTCTAGAGTCTCAACATCTTTTTTACATTGTGGCGACCAGAACTGGATGCAGTATTCCAAGTGTGGTCTTACCAAGGCATTATAAAGTGGTATTAACACTTCACATTATCTGTTAGATTAATAGAGGAGGTTTAAAATGCCCATTCATTCTCGGGATTTTATTTATTTAAACAATCAATATGGCCAGTTAACAATACGTTAAAGTCCACAAAGAAACCAGCAAACAAACATACAGTATACAATGTGCCAGAACCCACTAAAGATAATATTTATTATTCAAACCACACAAGTCCTGCTCACCTAACATCCTGCCCACAGTGGTTGGAGGAACAGCCAAGGCTTTCCGAAAGGGTAACAAGGTTGGACTCCTCCAAATTTTAAGGAAATGCTCTTCCAGACACTGCCAACACCAGTTTCATTTTTCAAACCAGCCTTATTGTACTGATATTTACCCATTCCAGAATCCAGTTATTCAGTTCCTTCTGGTTTCCCCCCCCTCTTGCTTTGAGTGATTCTGCTACAAAATTACCAGTCTACATAAATAAAAGGTCTGTTTCCAACACTGTGAACAGTAGTTGATATATAATACAAATGGAGGGTTGCTTCCAAGATAGAGGGGTGCCTAGATATTATCAGCTAACCAGTTCTCCAAAATCAGATTCCATTGCTTCCCAAGGCAGCGATCTGTTCTGCAGTCTGGCTGAAATCTAATCTCTGTATTTCTGGCCCATCTCCATCAGGGACTGTCCACGTTAAGGCAACAATGCCAAATGCAGGGAAACCCAGTGCCAGTTCAGGCAGCCAAAAAGTCCAGGGTTTTCAAGTGCGTGCGCATGTGCGTGCCTGAGGAATCTAGAATTCTTCTGCTGCACAGAATACACCAGGGGCTGCAATATGCAAGTCTCGGCATGTGTAAATTAAAAACAGGCCACTGACAGAGCATTATCTCAGCACTTATTTTATTCCTAGCGCTATGCAGAATTTTGGATTCAAAAAGAAAATGATTGTTTGGAGTGCGCAGGGGCTCTCAGCTAGCCTCCATCGGCAACACTGTAAAGCAGCCGCATCTTTTCCAGGGATCAGGCGGCTGCTTTCCACAGCCGCAGGGGGATTCGGTGAAGACGCTGTTATTTTAAGGCAGCGGTTCCCAACCTTCCTAATGCCGCAACCCACGCTCCGCCCCCACCGCGACCCACCCCGCTGCCACCATTTGGGTTCTTTTACCCTCTGCGCATGTGCAGAACGCTTTGCGCATGCGCAGAGGGTAAAAGAACCCAAATGGCAGCGTCCGGGCGAAGTCTCCAGATCTGGGCGAGGTCTCCGCTCACTTCGCATGTTGCCTCTGGGAGCTTTTCGAGCCCCGTCACGAAAGACGTGCGCGACTTCGGCGGGGCCAGGACAGGCAGCTGCCTGGAGAGAGCCATCCCCTTCGCAGAGTCTCTCCCTCTACCTGTAGCGTTCGGGGCGTGGGCGATGGGTCTCTCCGGGCAGCCGCCTGTCCCGGCCCCGTCGAAGTCGCGCATGCCTTTCGCGATGGGGCTCGAAAAGCTCCCAGAGGCAACATGCGAAGCGAGCGGAGACCTCGCCTGGATCTGGAGACTTCACCCAGACGCCGCCATTTGGGTTCTTTTACCCTCTGCGCATGCTCAGAATGCTTTGCGCATGCGCAGAGGGTAAAAGAACCCAAATGGCGGCGGCGGAGTGGGTCGCGGTGGGGGTGCGGGTTGTGGGGCGCGATATGGCCAGGCTTGTGGCAGTGGGGGGGGAGCTGAGGATGCCGGGTCGACCCCTGGGAAATGGTCATTCGACCCCCAAAGGGGTCGCGACCCCCAGGTTGGGAACCACTGTTTTAAGGAGTCGCCCACACCAAATATTTTGCCTTTAAATCTCAAGCACTACACAGCCCTATAACTTACGTATGTTCTACTGTATGTTTAACCTGAGCTCAGAGTGACACACTGATCCTCCCCTTTCATCCTTACGACATCCCTGTAAGGTGGGCTGAAAGAAAAGGATGAGCCTAATTATCTCAACTACGGGAAGGAGCTGTGACTCTGCTGGGCCACTATTTGAACTCCCAGTTCAGTCTTTGGCTTCCAGAGACAGAGCTTGGAAGTCTATGCCAGTCAGCAGCAACAAGCAAAATGGGATTTGGCACAAATCAAGCAGCCTGACCTATTGGCGGACAGGAAGAACTTTTATGAATATGTCTTTTCAAGCTCAATATTACACTGCACTATAATCTGCCTTTCCAGAGATTGCTTGTTTGTGCTATCCTTGGTCCTAAAATTGACCTGGCATCCATTAAGAAAGGTTTTCTTAATCTAACCAACTTTAAGATGTGTGGGACTTTTAACTCCCAGAATTCCCCAGCCAGAATGAATTCTGGGAGTTGAAGTTCATGCGTGTTAAAGTGACTGAGGTTGAGAAATGCTGCATTTGAGAGCAAATATGATGTACGGATCTAAGCATTGGGCTAGTATTAGGGAGGCCTAGGTTCAAGTCTATCCTGAGCCACAGAAACTTCCTGGGCTTTGGACCAGTCATTCTCTCAGTCCAACCTACCTCAAGAGAGTTGTGTTGTGAGGAACGTGGGAACAGAAATTATAAGGTATGCCACCTTGATCTCCTGAAGGAAAGGCAGGATATAAATCTATTGATTTATAGCATGGGTGTCAAACTCGATCACATCACGTGACATATTGTGATGTATCGCGACATTTTTTGCCTTTGCGGAGCTGGGGTGGGCGTGGCCTGCACGTGACAGGCCTGATTTATAGATTTGGATTATAAATCTATATAGGTTTATAGATTAAGTCTACTTCTACAAAATTTATAGATAAGTCTATAAACCGGTCTATATGTCTATAAATGTATAGATATACATTTATAAACCAGTCTATACATCTACAGGTTTATAGATTATGCATCTTTAAGTTTATAGAATTCAGTTTGTAAACCAATCTATATATCTAAAAGTACATCTAAACCTCATTTAGCAACTGCCTTGTTTAGTGACTGTTCACAGATACTATGGTGATGAAAAAGTAACCTTAGGATAAATCTTTATATTTACGACTTTCACGGGTCTGTAAAGCAAAGGAAAGCTGAAGTAATATGGTAAGCCCAGTCACAGTTTTACTTAGTGACTAGTTCACTTAATGACCGAATTACGGGTCCCAGTTGTAATTGATAAACAAGGATGACCTTTAGAAATATGTATATATTTCAGTCTACAAACAAATCTCTACAACTGCTTAAAGTTTATAAAGTTAGTCTATAAATCAATCTATACATCTATAAATGTAAGACTATAAATCAGATTTGAGTCAGTCCCTTATGACAGAAATACTGACATTTCAGACCCCTAAAATAATTTCTTCCCACCCCAAAGAAATCTTTGAAGAATGACAGCATCCTGGCCAAAAGGTATACAGATAGTCCTCAACTTATGACCACAATCTGGACCAAAATTTCCACTGTAAGTCAATATGGTCATAAGAGGAATCATCATGTGATTGGCCCCGATTTTACTACAATTTTTATTGTTGTTGTTAAGTGAATCACTGTGATCATTAAACAAATCACCTGGTTGTTAAATGAATCTGGCTTCCCCAATTGACTTTGCTTGCAGAAAGCTGGTAGGGAAAGTTACAAATTGCGATCACAATAGCAATAGCACTTAGACTTATATACCGCTTCACAGTGCTTTACAGCCCTCTCTAAGCAGTTACAGAGTCAGCACATTGCCACCCAACAATCTGGGTCCTCATAAGGATGGAAGGCTAAGTCAACCTTGAACTGGTGAGAATCGAACTCCTGACAGTGAGCAGTGAGTTAGCCCTGCAGTACTGCATTCTAACCACTGCGCCACCACGGCTCAATCACATGACAAGATGTTGCAACCGTTGTAAATGTGAGCCAGGTTGCAAATGCCCAAATTGCAATCACATGATCGCAAGGGTGATTCGACGGTTGTAACTTTGAACCATCATTTTTCTAAGGCGACTGTAACTTTGAACCATCAATAAACGAACGATCATAAGTTGAAGGCCACCTGTACCCTCTTGTGTTTTTGGTATCAGCACAAACAAGGAGAATATTGGCAAGTACCATTTTTTTCCCTACAATATGATGGGAGAAACACCATATATGAAAACACTCTGATTTTATTTCTTGCTTTTAAACAATATTGGGGATCCTTATGTAAAAATATGAATCTGATCCCCCTCCTTGACAGTTTCAACCCATTAATCTCTCGCTTAAGGTGGTAAAGTCAGTTAGGGCAAAAATCAGGATTCTGACATTCAACAATATTTCACTCCCTTCTGAGTTCAACAGGGCCAATCAGTAGCTATTGTTGTTTTCATTACATTAAGCTACCTCGGAAGGAAAAGGGCGGACCTTTGCTGCTAAGCAACCACAGATGGCTAAGAAGAGTGGTAGCACTCTGAATTTCCTGTTTGCAACTGATAGTTCAGTCAGCTGAGACAGAAAAAGAATTGAGAGAATTATATTATTATGTAAAAGTAAAAAATTGAGATTTGATGTTACTGTTTATTCTACTCGCAGAGGTCTCCAACCTTGGCAACTTTATGAGGTGTGGACTTTAAATCCCAGAATTCCTCAGCCAGCCATGCTTGCTCAGGAATTCTGGGAATTGAAGTCCACACCTCATAAAGTTGCCAAGGTTGGAGACCTCTGTTCTACTGCATCAAAGGGAGTCGGAAGTCAACACCTTTTCTTTCTTTCCCCCCTTCTTTTCTACACTTTTCCCTTTCCTTTTCCCTCCCCTATTTTTCCTACTATTTGTTTTTGTATTTTTGTATTTTATATTATAAACCAATATAAAGGACCATTCGGAGAAAAAGAATTGAGAGCAGCCACCAAAAGCTTGTTGCCTTCCAAAGGTACCACGCTAGAATTGTAGCTGGGGATGCTGGGAGCTGCATTCAAATACATCAGAAGAGGCATCAGGTTGGGACAGAGTGAAACCTTTGTGGATTTTCATTTAATATTTACTTAGCAAATCCGACATTAGACTCTGAAGCGGCAATCCATTATAGCTGAACACCCAAAATTTCATGGAGGTCTTACCACAAACTTCTTGCATACCTTCTCCTAGCCAGAAATGCCTAGGAAGGGAGTCCTAGGCCAATGTAGAACAATTAATGGGCAAGCATTTGTCTGAAATGGTATATAGTTTCCTGCCCAAGCAGGGGGTTGGACTAGAAGACCTTCAAGGTCCCTTCCAACTCTGTTATTCTATTCTATTCTATTCTATTCTATTCTATTCTATTCTATTCTATTCTATTCTATTCTATTCTATTCTATTCTATTCTATTCTATTCTATTCTTATTATTCTATTCTATTCTATTTTCTGTTCTATTCTAATGCTTGCACTATAAAATTGAATGCAGACTTTACCCAGATAGTCAATGATAGAGAAATAGGGTCTGCATCTTATAAATGACAATGAGTGTTGAGTGCCGCATCAACTTAATAGGCTTGGCAGTCAACTTCGGCATCCAATTATATTTTAAGTCTATGTTGCTGGCAGACTTGCTGAGGGCTTCATTCCAGATTAGAGATAGTAGCAGCAAAAGCTGGATAGAGATGATAGATTTCCAAACATTTGCTTGGTTTTCCCAACAAACCGATATAGCCAAGCTTTGCCAGGCTATTCCCCTAGAAATGCACAAAAGTGCTCTGAAGTTAAGACAGGATTTGGTTTTTTTTTGCTAAACTACAATTCCTGGCATAAATTCCTGAATTTATAGTTCAGAAAAATCTGTTGATGTAGGAAAACCACACTGATAAATAAGATCTAAAACAGTAAAAGGAAGAAAATGAGTCTGGGTGGAACGTGAGTTACATCAGGCTCTAGGAGAGGGGTGTCAAACTCGATTTCATTGGGGGCCGCATCAGGGTGGTGTTTGACCTGGGGTGGCCGTGGCCAGGGTGGGGGTGGCCTCCTGCAACCCTCTGCCAGCGAAAATGGAGCTCCATTTTCACTTGCAGAGGCACTGCGGGCCGGTCCTTCGCTGTTCCAGGGCAACTCCGTGGGCCGAATATGGCCTGTGGGCATTGAATTTGATACCCCTGGTCTAGGATATGCAACTGTAAACTTAGAAGGAAGAACAGGCAGGTGGCTAGCCTTCCCCCAGAGATCAACCCATCTTACCTTTGCTGCTATCAAATTCAATGGTTGTGCAGCTGTTGTTGCCAAGATGCCAGGGACAATAGAAAACCGCACCTCCTTGCGTAATTTCTGGCTGGCCTGTTTCAGCCTTGGGTGCCCCGACAAGGATGCTGCCACTGAAAGGAAAAAGAGACAGGAATAAGTAGGGGAGGCCAATGCAGAAACTCACTACAGTAAAGCAAAGCCAACCTCTTCTGTATTTTCTTTTTCTTGCAAGATTATTACCAACAAACTCAACTGCTTCTGACAGTGTGAATTTTCTATGCATGCCAGTGCAGGGTACTAGAGACCACAGGCTGTGTGGTGCCAGTTATGGCCAGCCCAATCATTAGGCAAAACTGAACTAGTAGTTGCAGAGGCTGAGCATCATGGAGAAAAGAGTAGAAGGTATCTTTTGGTGCAGACCTTTCCTGGAGAATAAAACTATTTTCAGAAAACTCATCCATACCCCTTTTAATCCCTTCCTCTTTAAAGTAAAAGATGGAGAGGTGAAACATGTCATACCTCTTTGTTTCTCAATAGCTTTCTTTTGGATGCATTTTTATTGGTTCTCCCACACACACACTCCGGAATCATTATTAGGGAAAAGGTGACAATAACTGAAGGAAATGAATACAAATAAATGTGAAAGCGATATTTTCTAAAACTGCAGGATTTGGCTGCCCACAAAAAAATACAACAGAAACTAAGAAAAGCAATTTGGTCTTTGATCACTCTTGTCCTTCAGAGAGATACTCCTCACTACCACAGATAAAATAAACTTTTGTTTAGAATATTATAGTTTTCACTTAAATAGGCAGAAAAGGTTTCTAATCCACCTGATGACAAACCTGGGTTTAAAAGGCAGAAAAGTAATGTACTCTGATTAACGTGTAACTTTTCCCCAAGCTTTGCAAACTCAGAAGCCGTTGCGAACAAAAACGGGCCAAGCTGCTAAGTTCACTTGGAACTAAGAACATATAGTAGTTTTGAACTGGAATGAACTTTTTTTTTAATGGAAGGTTGAACCTTGGAACAGGAAATTGGATTAGGTCAAAGTGCCTCCTACAACCACTTGGTTAGGATCTTGCCTGAGCATCTGCTGAACAAGGTAGAGCAGTGATGGCGAACCTATGGCACGCGTGCCACAGGTGGCACGTGGAGCCATATCTGCCGGCACACGAGCCATTGCCTAGCTCAGCTCCAGCACGCATGTGCGCGCCGGCCAGATGATTTTTGGCTCGCACAGAGGGTCTGGGAGGGCGTTTTCGGCTTCCGAAGGGCCTCCGGGGGATGGGGGGAGGGCTTTTTTGCCCTCCCCAGGCTCCAGGGAAGCCTCTGGAGCCTGGGGAGGGCGAAAAATGGGCCTACTGGCCCCACCAGAAGTTAGGAAACAGGCCATTTCCGGCCTCCAGAGGGCCTCCGGGGCGGGGCGGGGGGCACTTTCGCCCTCCCCAGGCATTGAATTATGGGTGTGGGCAGTCGCGCATGGACTTTCGGCACCCGAGGAAAAAAAGGTTTGCCATCTGAGGTAGAGGAACGGAGGCAAGCAGCACTGCATTTCCCATCTCTTGGCAATTTGATATCCACGCCCTCTTGAATCATCTGATCTATATCCCTCGTTCAATGATCTCTCCCTACCCCCTCTTTTTTCCGACAAGGGGTAAAAATCTGAGAACTAAGTAAATAGGAAGATAGCTCTTTGTGAGTCATTCTTGAGAAAGTCAAGGTGGGAATTCTGGACACCATCTAATGAGGCAACAAGCTGGGAAGCAGTGGCTGAGATCTCATTCTTCAAGAGGCAATTTAAAGAGTCCTTTCTTTTAATACCTTTACTGACTCCTACCCAATTCCTTACAAATAGGGAGGGGGGGGCAAAGTAGGCTGGATTATGGGCCAAAGTGGCTTACCTTCCAGTTTAATTATAACTCCTGAGTGAAGCCACATCTCTAACCCTGCACCCAAACTGAACTAAAGCCACTCTAAGCACCAGATCTTCTGCCAAGGAATTGTTTTTGTGCAATGGTATTATGATCTCTGCTCTGGTTTGCTAACAAGAGGCTTCAGGAGGCCTCTGGACTATTAAATCCACACAGTGTTATTAGCATAGAGCTCCACAGGGAGATTTCTTGCCCTCCATTCATTCAGATTCAGATTCAGAGTTGGAAGGGACCTTGTAGGGTCATCTAGTCCAACCCCCCACCCAAGAGGAGACCCTACACCATTTCTGACTGATGGCAGTCCAGTCTCTTCTTGAAAGCTTCCAGTGATGAAGCTCCCACAATTTCTGAAGGCAAGCCGTTCCATTGGTTGATTGCTCTCTCTGTCAGAAAATGTCTTCTTATTTCCAGGTTGAATCTCTCCTTGTTCAACTTCAATGACCGATCAGTGAAAAATGATTTGGTAAGCGAGTTACCTGTGTTTTCTTTCAGTTGTCTGCACATCCTTACATTCCACAGAAACAAATTCTATGGCCAGCTCACTGCCTACTCACCCTCTTAGTACATCTTGCAATGCACTTCCCCAGGTGAGAAGTGACAGACAGATCCCTTTCTTTTAGAATACCTGCAGATCGGTTAGTATCTTTGGATTGTGTGGGAGGAACAGTTTGTGTAAAATGGAGGCACATTTCACTCCAGTCTCCTTTTCCTCCTCGGCTCCCCAACTCCTGACTACCTCTCTATTTCCCTTCAAACTACCCTTTACACCCCTACACACACACACATACACACACACAGAGAGAATTCCCTGGTGCAGGACAAAGGATCCTTGTGCAGGCAGTCAGGTATACGGTTCAGCAGCTGCAAGCAGGCAGTGAATCCACCCCTCTTGGGGCCCACAGGCCTGGGAAAGAGTTTAAAATACTCCATAGTGGCCGAGGAAGTCCCATAGTAGGAAAGCAGAGAGGACAGGCAGGATAGTAAGGAGAACCTCCGCCTCGGCAGCCTCCTTCCTGTAAACCTGCCAGATGCATTTGATGCTACAGTTATCTGTGGGAGCTCAAACCATCTCCCGTTTCAATCTCTGTGGGGAGCCGGCAGCCAAATACTAACCAAGGCATATGTTATTGAGAGAAATGTGCAAAGATTCCCAGCCTGTCTTCAGACTTTGACAGAAAACCTCATACCTCTGAGAACCTTAAGAATTATAAATCTGGGATGAAGAGAAACTAGAATGAAAAACGGAAAACGAATGAGAGGAGCAAATTCCCCCTTCAAAAATAGTTTCACATCCTAGAGCAGGGGTTCTCAACCTGTGGATCGCGACCCCTTTGGGGGTCGAACGACCCTTTCACTGGGGTTGCCTAAGACCGTCAGAAAACACATATTTCCGATGGTCTTAGGAACCGAAACACCGCTCCTCTATCCGTCTCCAGGCGAGTCCACCCACATGCAAATAGACTACTGCAAAAAAAAAATCTGTACCATGGGAACTTCTGAGCATGCGCAGAAGCCGAATTTCCAGCACTGCGCATGTGTCGCCATCTTGTTTTCGGTTGTTTTTCAATTTTTTTAAAAAAATTTGGCACTGTGCATGCGCATGCATGCAAAGCGCATGCACGCGCACCCATGAGGCGCGGCCACGCAGTGCAGGAGGAAGCGAACTGGCAGCGAGGTAAGTTAGAACCCACCCCTGAGTTTCCTAATAATTTTATTATTTTATGGTTGCGGGTCACCACAACATGAGGAACTGTATTAAAGGGTCGCGGCATTAGGAAGGTTGAGAACCACTGTCGTAGAGTAAAATGTATCAATGATATAAAGCATAGTTATACCCACAGAGCAAGTCAAATCTCAGAATAACAGAATAACAGAGTTGGAAGGAACCTTAGAGGTCTTCTAGTCCAGCCCCCTCCCCAAGCAGGAAGCCCTGTACCATTTCAGACAAAAGTTTGTCCAATCTCTTTTTAAAAACTTCCAGTGTTGGAGCATTCACAACTTCTGGAGGCAAGTTGTTCCACTGATTAATTGTTCTGTCAGGAAATTTCTCCTTAGTTCTAGGTTGATTCTCATTAGTTTCTATCCATTGCCATGTATCTCCATGTAGTACACTCTCTCCAGCTCAAAATCCATGTAGTACATGGATACATGGCAGTGAACAAAGGGAGTCGGATGCAAACGTTCTGCAGGATTCCTAAATGGAGTTTGATTTCTTCTGCAGTTGTGGTCCGGCTTGCAAACATTAACACCTGGAGAAGTCCTACAGAGTTTGACTCTTAGGCAGAACCACCTGATTGGACCAGACCTTCCGCCATTGAATGGCACAATCAGTAGCTGTGACCATGGAAATGTTCCCAATCTGAAATCAGCTTGAGTAAAGAATTGGGTAAAGAATTTCTTACTCACCATGCAGAGTGTAGCAGGAATGCCATCTCCCAAAGTTTCCTCCCCCAACAATGCTACAGATAAGACAACAACAACCACAGAATGCAAAATTACTTTTGATCAATCCATTAATAATGAATAAGAATGTCGCTAAAGGCTGTGCTCTAACATAATTCACTTTCAAGGAAACCTTTCTTAATAAAGGATTACAGTAATACGGAACATCATGTTTGGACTTGCAATCTTGCACTTGCACTTATATTAAAAATTAAATACAAATTACTGGGGGAAGTGAGATAATGAGGCATGCTCTTCTAGATAAGATATCCCAAGTCTGAGCTCTCGCTGGTATCAAAGTAGGAATTAAGATTTAAATTCAGTGCCTACTTTGGAAAAAGTTCAGAGAAGAGCTACTAAGATGATCAAAGGCCTGGAGACTAAAACATATGAAGAACGGCTGCAGGATTTGGCTTGGCTAGTCTAAAGAAAAAAAGTATTAAGGGTGACATGATAGCAGTATTCCAGTACTTGAGGGGCTGCCACAAAGAAGAGGGGGTAAAATTATTCTCCAAAGCACCAGAGGGTAGGACAATGGTTGGAAACTAATCAAAGAGAGAAGAAACCTGGAATTAAGGAGAAACTTCTATCCTAACAATGAGGACAATTAACCAGTGGAACAGCTTGCCTCCAGAAATCGTGGGCCCTCCTTCATTGGATGTTTTTAAGCAAGAGTCTAGAGACAGTCACTTATCTAAATTGGTATAGGTTCTCCTGCTTGAGCAGGGGGCTGGACTAGAAGACCTCCAAGGTCCCTTCCAGCTTATTCTATTCTACTCCTAATTCAGCACTGGTACCATACTTCAGAGCATTGAGTATCTGGGATCCAAAGGTAGGCTTGCTTTTTCCCTTCTCCAACTCATCAACCAGACAATGTTAACCTTCCTATAAGTAAACAGTACAACCTGTCATGTCTGAGGTCTTTATCTACTCTCTGTTTACTGAGCCCGATTCCTGCTCCAGCTAATCTTCTTGGCACCAAGACAGGCAGCGGAGACATCAGAATTCATCGCTCTCCTGCTTTGGTTCCAGATGGGCATGCAGGTGCACACTACACAGAACAGCTGAGGGTCAAAAGGTAACATCAGTATTGAGGAACTAAGGTCTTCCTTCATATAAATTACTCTGTTATGACAGAAGGTAAACATCCAAGAGATACTGTATGCACACAACAGAAAGTCAACTGTGCATCTCAGTAAGCTGGATGCAAGGAAAGATGTTATGGATATAATCTCATGGAAACCAAATATAGGAAAGCTCCTGCAGCAGCTGGATTCCTTAGGAGATTTCACTCTTCTGGATTATAACATTTACACTGGTCTTCCCTAGCGGGATGGCCCTTAAGATAGAGGAACAATATTCTGAATTCCCAACTACCACAATTAATTTCCAAGACTTCTAATCCCAACACACCTGGAGGGCAGCAAGGTGGAGAGGTTTAGTACTCTTCATGTCATCTTTGATGGAGTGGAGAGATCATACTCATAGCTCTTTCCCTTTGGGGATCTGATTTCTCGCTCACCTGTAGCATTAAATGCTCACTTTGTTTTGTGAACAGTTCATTGCAAAATGATGGTTAGAAACCATACCTCTCAGTACCTGTTTCTGGGTTAAGGTTAATAATAGCGGAAAAGGGCAGCACCTGAAGGCTTCCCATAGACACCTGCTTAGACAATGTGGGAAAGCAGAACACGCAACTAAACGATAGGCTTCTGCTATAATCTAGCAGGGCTCTTAAAGAAAACTCTGAAGCATCAGGAAATATCTACCATTTTTCTCAGTCTGGTCTCCAGATGTTGCATACACTGCAATTCCCACTGTCCCCATTATAGGACTTACGTTTGGTGAAAATCAGTACGTAACCACTTTCGAAGCAAAATGGCTACTTGCAGGTATTTCACACTACAACAACTTAGATAGGAAAACCAGAGTGGCAAATGAGCAGGAATTTCAGGAACTGCAAACCAAACATGGCTACCTCTACGGAAAATGCCAGGTTGCCTATCCTGCATTACCTGATGTAGATGGGAAGTATGTAGCTCCATACTCCTGACAGACACTTCTGGGGGCAGCACTGGCAATTGGATGTTTGCACAGTGCTACCTGCAATCAGCCGCACCTTTTCCCGGGATTGCAAAGCTGCTCTCCATAGTACAATTCCGGAAAAACACTGATTAGGTAGAAGAAGGAATAGACAAATACTACTTGAGTGACATCCCATGCTAAGCATCTTTTAATTTGGGGGCCTGCAGCGTTGCACAGATCTAACTGGGACCTCCTTTGACCTCCAAGTGAAGGAGGACAAAATGGCAGCATTGTCATTCCCTCGGTCCACAAGAATGTAATGGCACAGGATTAATTTCTCAGAGGAAAAAGGAAGCTTTTTGCAGTGGCATCCACCAGATCTCCAGGTTTGGTTAAAATGCTAAAAGCAGTGCTATGGTGCAAACTCCACCCCTTTCATGCATGCATGGCCAATGGTGCATGCAAAAGACAGAGGATCTTGCAGCACGTTGGCACGATGCTCCTTTCATCTTCTTGGTATCCGCCCCACCCACAGACGATTTTGGTCTTGGGTCACACTCCTTCATCCCAGTGAAGCTAGATCCCTGCAGCTTGCCCATCAAATGATCAATGGTTTGTGGGGAAGATGGCACAGGTTGCCCACCACTGCTGCATAGTAACATATACATTGACAGAGCTAAAAACACATCAGCCTCTGGGTGGGTTCTCTCTTTTTCCAGACACTATGCAAAGGTTTTGATTTTTAAGAGAAAGATTCAGAAGGTTTCTGAAGGTTCAGTTCCCCTATTGCAAAAAAGCCACTGTTTCCTGTATACCTTGTCAACAGAAAAGTTGCCTTCCTGATCATAACAGGAAGGCATACGAGATGTACAACCTTAAGAGGATTGGTTTGCTGATCCTATACATCCCAGATAAAACATGACAGTATGTACAAAACCATGATGATTATGTAGAATATAATCTCAAGTATGTAAGAACAGAGAATGTTCTCACAAATACGATCCATGTTGCTTTTATGTTTGTTTTGTACTGGGGTCCAGTAACTTGGCTCCTGCCTCCCATATCATATGGCGAGGCGTTCCTTGGCAATACGGTACCTTCACTGTTGAATTCTACTGCAGACATGCCAAAATACAAACATACAACATTCTAGTAATAACAGAAGATATTAGCCTAGGATGGGTTTCAAAGAGAAGGATTAAGTTGGTATGCCAATGAACATCTATGGAATTTATATTTTATCATAACAGAGATAATACTTGGTTTATAGATTCATTTTTATAACTTTGGGGCACTTAACATCTCTTCAGACTTGTGGAGTCCCTTTGAGCTTTTGGAGTTCAAATAGAGAAAAACCTAATCCCGTCCACTGCCCACACAAGACTCAATCCTTTGACCTGCCCCTGGGAGAGAATGTGCTCTGCTTCTAGTTTCAAAGAGGAAAGACTTCTGTGATCAGAAAAACTGTCAGATGAACTGAGGAAATGTTCAATGCATAAAATAAAATGAACTCCGTGGACACATTTCTCAGAAACGTGAATGTAAAAGCCAAGCTTTGTTTGGTTTAAGAAAAAGGCAGTAGCAACATTTTAAGCTAACGTGCCTGAATAACCCTGAGTTGTTGTCCAGTCAATAAGTTGTGTTCAACTCTTTGCGACCCCATGAACCATAGCATGACAGGCCTCCCTGTACTCCAATGTCTGCTGGAGTCTGCCCAAACTCATCCTCACTGCATCAAAGACACTATCTAACTATCTCATCTCTCCCACCCCCTTCTCCTTCTGCCTTCAATTTGCTTTCAAAACAACAGAGGGTCAGGCTCAGCATTTCAGTATAAAAGTTCATACCAGTGTGGGTTAATGGTTAGAGAGCCTCATTTGAAATAGAGAAACCCTGGTTCAGGTTCCCATTTAGCAAGAGACTGCTTGGGTGGTATTTCAACAGTCACCATCTCTATGTTCAGTTACCCTTTTAAAAAAGTGGTTATTATATTGTTATAAGACATACCTGATACACATTGCATTACTTTGATACACTAATATTTCAAAATGTCAACTAGCGATTATTGCCATTTTAATCTTTACATAAAATTAAGGATTTAAAGAGGCATTATATCAGCATTAACTATGATTTAAAATTTTTGATGTTAATACTGTAAATTTAAGATTATTTTGATTTTACAGCCAAAGTTGAACATTAAATAACAGCTGAAAATCAGGGCAAAATATCTGTTGTACAACAAAGGTTTCTGTCTTAAGCTGATTTCTTTTTATTAAGATACCCACTGTACTGTTACTTCTTGTTGTTTGTCCACGTTGACAAAAATATATATATATAGACAAAGCAAAATAGGAAACAACAACTACCGGTAAGGCAATCAAGTAGAGCAGGGGTCTCCAACCTTGGCAACCTTAAGACTTGTGGATTTCAACTCCCAGAACTGGCTGAGGAATTCTGGGAGTTGAAGTCCACAAGTCTTAAAGCTGCCAAGGTTGGAGACCCCTGACATAGAGGTGTTACGAGGACAAAGAGTGAAGGAGAATGCTACCCATCCCCTTGTATTCTTTGGCACTGAGGCACAACAGAAATGTATGTGGCAAATAAACATGGCCCACTTTAGATGACTCCAGGAAGCATGACCTCTGCTCCCTCTGGAGCTTACCCAAGTGATTGCTGAACATCACAATGGCAAAGAATTAACACTGCAGTTTCCATTCTGAGGAAGGGAATTATACTGAAGAGCCCAAAAATGACACTAAAAAAGTAATCTCTGCTTAAGTCAAGCTTGACTCCTTGGGATTTCACATGACACATTCATAGTTCTCTTGACAACCAGTTTGTCACTGTTTTTCCCACCAAACTACAGAATCTTCTTTTGTTAATTCACTCTGTATCTGAATGAAGGACAATTCCAAGTTTGCCTAGATTCTGACATATTCCCTTATGCTCACCATCACCCCTTTGTTCCCCATACTTTTCAGTCTTCCCAAAATAGCTAATTGTGGTTGCTAACCATCCAGATGTTATCTAGCTATATATCTAGTTATATATACTTGCTATATAATCTTCCACCTTTCTTGGGACCCCTTTTGGCCCAAACCCATACTCACATGCCCAACTTTCTCCAAACTGGCATCTCCATGAAATGTTGGAAATACAATCCTGGTGTTTTGATTTTTTGGGGAAACGGTTAGGTGAGAATCCTGCTTCCCGAGCAAGCCACTCAATCCTGTTCTGGCTCGGTAAAAGGAACCTTACTTAGGAGGAAATGGGAATGCTACAAAACAGTAGCCGTGTCCTCGTCTCAGATGGGAACATGTGAGTGATGCACAGTGATTAGGAGGCCAAAGAGAGAGGTGATAAAACCAGACTCCAATGCTTTCAGAGCCAGTGTTCTGAGTGAATAAGCCATCATCTCATGATTTAACTCGCTGTGAAAAATTGCTTCCAGAACCCGCCATGCGATCATTTTACATGCTGTATCCTATCCTGACTTTTGAAAGATGTGGGAAAGCAATGAATTTATTTTCAGGGATAGTGATGCCAAATCAAACTCAAGCCTTGGGGTTTCAGCTTTCTACTTTCAAGAAGTTCATTCCATGTCCACAAACCCATCCCCACTTTATGGTGGTCCCATAAAAACACAGGATACACATCTTTCTGCTTGTTACATATTGCCTGTGTTTAGCAAGAGCTAACAACTTTACATCCTGTTATATCCATTGCTCTTGATTACTGATATCATCCATACTCAGGGCACAGAGACTCTCTTCTGCTTCCAACCCAGGAGATTATACATGATTTGTGATAGGTTAACTTATGTTTAATAGACTAGTTCAGGGGTGGGCAAACTATGGATCATAGAGGACCTGTGGACTTCAACTCCCAGAATTCCTGAGCCAGCCATGCATTCATGGCTGGCTCAGGAATTCTGGGAGTTGAAGTCCACAGGTCCTCAAAGAGGGATAGTTTGCCCACCCCTGGACTAGTTGAATCAATTCTTGTTGAAGAATTTCATTCTTGTTAAGACATAAATGGAAATCACATGGCTACAATGGATGGGTACCAATAGATGAAAACTATATTCAAGACACAAGCCAGTATGTGCCCATGGGGCATCATCAGGGAGCAATTGTTGCTTAACTACTGTATGATTTGTGACATGCAAACCCAAAGTGGTTGTTATTAAACTTTCAGCAAAATATACCTTTATTTTGCAAAAGATTTTTGGGAAATTCTCTCTGTGTTTCATCTAGGGCTTGCTGGGTGTGGGGGAGGTGTCTTCATTCTTACTCTTTGAATTCAACAACTCTTGGGAGATATCAGAGGCACTTTTGACCTGCCACTTATTTCATTGGGCTTCTGGTGGCTCAGCAGTTAAGACTCTGAGCTTGTCAGCTGGAAAATCGGCAGCCCAGGTTCGAGACCCAGGTACCACGGGTGAGTTCCCGTCCTCGCCCCAGCTCCTGCCAACCTAGAAGTTTGAAAGTATGCAAATGCAAGTAGATAAACAGGTACCACTTTGGTGGGAAGGTAACAGTGGTGCGTGGTGTCATACTGGCCACATGACTATGGAAATGTGTTCAGACAGCATGGAGTCAAGGGCCTTGAAATGGAGATGAGCATCACCGTTGTTAAGGAGTGTGCAGAGCGACCCCTGAGTTATCAGGGACATGCACATAGAAACGGAGTATTTCAGCTTGGCAACCAGTGGATAGGAGTAATGATACAGTCACAAACAGATTCGTTAAAGTGTACAAAATAGTTTACTTTTAGATAAATAGCACAGTCCAATTAAACAGTCCAGGTCATACACGTTCAGTCAGTCAATATCAAGAAGTACAATAATCTTCTTACCAGCCTGTCTTTGTCTTAAACATCAAACAAAGATATTACAGCTTACAAACAGTTCAATACTATCAAAGTAACAGAGCTTCACACAGAGCTCAATATCAGACACAAAGTCAATCACGAATGAATCAGCAGAGAGAACGAACCTAAAACCATGATCTCTAGCTCCCTCTTATGGCAATCTTGAAACATTACAGCCAATCAGAATACAGCAATACATTTAAAGTTGTAGTACTTAAATATATACAAACATAGATTGGTGGCTTGTTTATATATTAACAACCCAACCGTTTGGACATAGTCCTAACAACCCTCTCTAGTTGGCAACGACTAGTGGAGTAAAATCCAGAGGGACTCCTTACTGATTTCATTATGGAATTCATTCTCTCTCAGGTCTTCACAGATGATATTTAGAGGGGGGGAAGGAGAAAACTAATTTAGGATATTTCCATGCATAGTGAAAATCTTCTGTTTCTTAAAGGTTTCTCTACCAGGGTTATTACAATTGTTGTTAAGGCTGGGCAATGCTTTGCATTTATAAGATGCTTCAAGGGAGGGGGATGTCACTTAGTGAATATTGTCAGTTGTATGTCTATGCAGGGGGATGCACCCCTATCCTAATATTATAGTACATTCCATTACAAGCAGGACACGTGATGTGATCTTATGCTCATGTGTGCATTCTTGATTCTCCATTGTTCTCTTGTGGTTTGGCTCTGACCGGAATGGTCGCATTTAATTAGCAAGAATGTAATTATTCAGAATTTATTGTTTTTGTATCGAAATAAATATTTTCTATTTTCTATTTTCTATCGAAGTTAAATATTTTAACTTCGGCTTTATTTTTAAATGTCTGAGTTCCGAGAGAAAGATCAACATCGCCTCTATGGAGATTTATTCTCCTTAACAGGGGAGGCTCCCTCTTTTAGTACATTCTATAAAGCAGCTGTGTCTTTTTCTGGATTGTGCTTGCAGCTGTAACACCGTCCCAGAAAAAGATACATTTCATTTGCTGGAGCACCCAGGGATACTGCCCATGCATGCTCAAACCCTCCCTTCTCCTTCAAAAGCACTTGTCTGTCACAAAGCCCTGATTCACCTTTAAATTATTACATATTTTGCCTGGTGTTCTACTTTGCCTTGTAAACCAATTTTGATTGTGACACACACACACACACACACACCCCACACACAATAAGGTCCTTTAGCTCAGGGGTCTCCAACCTTGGCAACTTTAAGACTTGTGGACTTCAACTCCCAGAATTCCTCAGCCAGCAAAGCTAACAAAGCTGGCTGAGGAATTCTGGGAGTTGAAGTCCACAAGTCTTAAAGTTGCCAAGGTTGGAGACTCCTGAGTAGCTAATGGCCAGGCTATAAAAATGTTTCAAATAATAATAATAAAAGAATTCCCATTGACTCCCTGTGGTCATGACGGTGCTATGATATGCAGGAATTTAAAAACGTGCCACAACAAACCGACAAGGACTTAAAAAGAAAGTCCTTTGTTCTCACCTATCAGGAATGCAGCAGCAGCTGGTCACCCTGAAAAGGCCATCTGAGGATGGGGGAGCAAGGAAGGGAAAGGACACCCACGGCCATCCAAGGACAAGGGGGGAGTAAAGTCATTAAGTGTGGCATGCAAAGCGCTTGAGATGCACCACTGATCACAGGTGAGGCCCATGAAGGCATGAAGGGCTCGTGCTCAGATGAGCTGCCCAGTCGGGTGGCTGCTATCTCAAAGGACAGGTGTTGCTTTGTACAGGTGAGTTTGCTCAGCCCCAGGTACTTCCTTTCAACACAGACATCAGAGAAAGCATCCCACTGACTTTCATTCCTTCCCATCAGCAACATGTCTGGCTATCCCCACGTACATCGGGAACAATGATCCCTCTAACATTAGAAAATGGCGCGCGGCAATTGGAAACTGCTGCGCGCCGTTCTCTAGTCATGTGCGCGGGCGCGCAGTCGCACAGCCTCTGATATTAGAAAATGGTGCGCGGCAGTTGGAAACTGCCATGCGCCGTTCTCTTGTTACGTGCGCGGCTGTGGAGCCGCGCACTTAGAGGGAACAGTGATGGGGAGACAAAACACTCCCTTAAATGCTTAGTTTATCACAAGTTTCCATTTTAAAGGCAGTCTGGAGCATAAGGCATGGGTAGGGTTATGCAAGCAGATATTAGCGTAAGAGCGGCTCGCCATGCACGAAAAGAAGCTGATAAACAGAGTGGCTTCTGCTTAGACAGCCAAAGGTTTCCTCCCCATCGCTGCCTGCCACAATCTGGGCCTCCTCTCGGTCACATGCCAGGAAGCCAAATAAATCTGACAGTGGGGTTGCGCCTGCCCTGGGGCCATGGCCATTCTCTGAAGAGGACCGCTATTCTCAGGTGGGTGAATCAATAGCTCAAGCTAAGCAGCACTGGTTAATCTGCAACCTGCTGGAAAGGCCACCGGTCCCCTGCAAGGCCTTTGATGATAATAATGGCATGTAAAGAGAGCTAAATGTTTTTCCTGGGAAAGGGGAACGCAGCTTATTTTCATTAGAGTCGTAAAGGAATAGGGAAGGCTGTAGCTTAGTGGCAGAGTGGCTGTTTTTAGATGTTTTTTATTTATTTTTTTTAATTTTTTTTTTATTATTTTTCTTCATTAAACATCTGAATATTTTGATACAGATCTACACCCTGTATCTACACCCTTAAACATGGACTAGATGGTACAACTGGACTAAAAAAAAGAGGAAAGACTGTGTGACAACGTGAGAAGAAAACAAAGACAGAAGAGATTGTAAATTTATGATTTAATGTGCATAATTGAGATATAACAAATGTTGTAAAAACGGGTGTAGATCTGTTTTTAGATGTTTTTTAATCCAACTTTTTTTTTTTTTACAAACTACTCAAGGCGGTGAACATACCTAATACAGTCAGGTAGTCCTCGACTTACAACCTTTCGTTTAGTGACTGTTCAAAGTTACAGTGGTACTGAAAAAAAGTGACTTTTGACCATTTTTCACGCTGCAACGACCATTGCAGCATCATCCCCATGGTCATGTGATCAAAATTTGGACGCTTGGCAACTGGCTGGTATTTATGATAGTTGCGGCGTCCTTGGGTCATGTGATCAATCACCTTCTGATAAGTAAAGTCAATGGAAGGCCAGTTTCACTTTACAACTGAGTTACTAGCTTAACAACCGCAGTAATTCACTTAACAACTGTGATACGAAAACTGTCTCCTTTAGCCACAGCAATTTTAGGCTCAATGGTGGTTGTTAGTCAAGAACTACCTGTACTCCTTCTTCCTCCTCCTCCTCTTTTTCCCCACAACAACTACTCTGTGAAGTGAGATGGGCGGAGAGAGAGTGACAAGTCCAAGAACAACCAAGGTGACTTACATGGCTAAGGCGGGACTATAACTCACAGTCTCCTGGTTTCCAGCCTAGTGCCTTAATCACTAGCCCACAAAAGCCCCACAGTCAATATCTAGCACCTCCACGTGGTATCCTCTGGAGTTGGGATGGTGAACCTGTGGCACGCATGCCCGAAGCGGCACGTGGAGCCATGTCACCTGGCACATGCAGCGTCGTCCATTCCTCTTCCGGGTTTCTGGTGCGCATGCACACACGACGATCAGCTGGCCTTCGTGCATGCAACAGTGCCAGAAACTGAAGAGCTGATCTTCCATTTTTGGGCATGAGCATGCGTGCCGGCCAGCTGATAATCATGTGCGCATGCATGCCATTAACCAGAAGACTAGCTGGCCAGTGCGCATGCGTGCGTCAGAAACCAGAAGTTCATTTTCCAGTGCGCACATGCCCATTGGGCAGCTCCTCTTCTGGTTCATGTCCCAGACAAGCGTGCATGCGTGCGCACGCACTCCCTTTTCGGCACTCGGTGCCGAAAAGGTTCGCCATCACTGCTTTGGAAGTACAAAACTTCCAGAAGGTACCAAGTTGTTTACTCTCAGGTAGATTCCACACATTAAGATGCACCAGTGGTCTGGTCCAATATAAAGGAAATTCAATCCAGCTGCTATTTTCTGAATCTACTTCATGAATAGGAAGATGCAAGTTGCCGCCAAAACCATGAGACACAATACGTTCGTTGGGAGCAATTGTTAATATATAAATATATATAATAAAATCATTGATTATTCTTAGCCAAATGGCCAAATGATCTCCCCTAAATAAGCACACAGCCTGGCCTCTTGTTTTTAACATAACCTTTGGCACTCAGAGGCTGGGAATAGCTTAAGTAGGGAAAATATAATCTACCGTAGCATTTGAATATCAAATTTGTATCAGCTTCCTACCACAGCTAATTCTCAACTAACCAGGCCAGAGTCATTTAGACGCTATCAGTTTCCTTCTCCTTTATTTTCTCAGCCCTTCTCACCACCCACTGGTCACCGTCAGTTTCAAAAGACAGGAGGGAGACAGCCTGAGAAGCTGCTACAACTTTCCCCAAATCCTGTGACCTCCAGATGTAGTGAAGACTTCAAAACCCATCATTCCCAGTTTATACACGCATTCCAGATTGCACACACATTACAGAGACATTTTCCTCCACGAGGAGAAAGGGCTGGATCACTTTTCATAACACCAGGACAGAGCAGTCCTTTGAAAATGGCAAACATACTAGGCGTACAACCTTGGTTTTTCAAAGCTTTTTCTATTGAGGTAAAAGGCGAACCCTGATTTATGGCAACTATAATTAGAGCTGAGGAGGGAATACCGAGAGGAAAAAACATATTGTCCTGCATTTTTTTTTCCTGGGTACTTTTTTAAACCTCCCAATATTTTGGGATTATTCTGATTTTTAAATTTACATGTATTCTACTTGATTTCCATGACAGGAAAAAAAAAAAGATAGCATTGAACTGAACTAAGAAAGAAATGGCTGGATTCAATAAGCATCTGCTTCTCCCAGCCGCTAAAAGAAATTCATTTCCCTCAGCCTAAAAAAAGAATTAAAAAGACAAAGCAGCTGGACAGACCGGAAAGCAGCATGTGTTACAGGAGATCCAGGGCTGTCCATGAACGTCCTGTTTCCAGGTCAGTCCCTCAGTTACCCTTTCATAATGTGCAGCAGTGCTAGTCCCCAAACTATGACATGACTTTATTTATTTATTTATTTTGCCGTTCTTTAAATCTTGTTTCCCCACAAAAAGTGTTAGGGATCATAGTTTGACACAGTGTGCAACTGTTCACAATGACCAGGATTTTGAAAAGGAAGTAACAACTAAACCCAGTTTAATTACCTTGCTCAACAGTAGTAACTGTGAGAGGGCTCTTGGAGTCCTAGTGGACAACCATTTAAATATGAGCCAAGCAGTGTGCAGCAGCTGCCAAAAAAGCCAACACAGTTCTAGGCTGCATAAACAGAGGGATAGAATCAAGATCACGCGAAGTATTAATACCACTTTATAATGCCTTGGTAAGGCTACACTTGGAATACTGCATTCACTTTTGGTCGCCACGATGTAAAAAGGATGTTGAGACTCTAGAAAGAGTGCAGAGAAGAGCAACAAAGATGATTAGGGGACTGGAGGCTAAAACATATGAAGAACGGTTGCAGGAACTGGGTATGTCTAGTTTAATGAAAAGAAGGACTAGGGGAGACATGATAGCAGTGTTCCAATATCTCAGGGGTTGCCACAAAGAAGAGGGAGTCAAGCTATTCTCCAAAGCACCTGAGGGTAGGACAAGAAGCAATGGGTAGAAACTAATCAAGGAGAGAAGTAACTTAGAACTAAGGAGAAATTTCCTGACAGTTAGAACAATTAATCTGTGGAACAGCTTGCCTCCTGAAGTTGTGAATGCTCCAACACTGAAGTTTTTAAGAAGCTGTTGGATAACCATTTGTCTGAAGTGGTGTAGGGTTTCCTGCCTAAGCAGGGGGTTGGACTAGAAGACCTCTAAGGTCCCTTCCAACTCTGTTATTCTATTCTATTCTATTCTATTCTATTCTATTCTATTCTATTCTATTCTATTCTATTCTATTCTATTCTAATTCTGTGATTGGATGTCCTTAGAGTGCAAACTCCAGACACCGTATCCAGGGCTGTTCCTCCCAATAGCAGATAAAACTCACTGGCAGAGCAAAGGGAACATTTCTTCCCCTCTGTGCTCACCCAAACCCAAACTGAAATATTGGGGGTGTGTGTGTGCACTCCAGAGGTTGTTAGGTGGACTCATGGCAGCCTATGTGAGGAGGAAAAAGGGAAGGTATATTTTAGGAGAGGATGGAACACCTAAGGAGCAATGATTACTCTGTAAAACTATGTAGGCCACTGATGGTGTGGCCCTATACCCGTGATGGCGAACCTATGGCACGCGTGCCAGAGGTGGCACGCAGAGCCCTCTCTGTGGGCACGGGCGCCATCGCCAGCTGCTCTTCTGCTTTCTGGCGCGACGGGCAGCTGGTCTTTGTGGGTGCCGGAGCGCAAGAAAATGGCGCAAAAAACGGCCGTTTTCCGGTTTCCAGTTTGGCTCTAGTGATAGGTACCAGGTTAGAAACCAGGATGTGAATTCTAATGCTGACTTAGGTATGAAAAATGGCGTGGAAAAACAGCCTGAAAACGGCCCAAAAATGGCCGAAAAACAGGCATGCGCGCGCCGGCCAGCTGGTCTTCGGGTTTTTGCCACTCCGGCACGCGCACATGCATGCACGTTCTGGTTTGGCCACTCGGTGCCAAAAAGGTTCACCATCACTGCCCTATACTGATATTTTTGACTGAGAGATGTGGATTTTCAGTGGCATCTTTGTGGTACTCCAAGTCCACATTCCCATGCTTGGAGGAGCAAACTTTCGGAAGCAAAATCCAAGTTGCAGTGCTGTTGAACAACCGAAGCTGAGCTTGCTAGACAAAGCCTCTGTTTGGGCATGGGAGAAAGGCAAAGAGCACAAGAGAGCAAGCAAGCCCAGAGGGCGCACAACCATGTCCAAAGGAATCTGTTTGGGTTAGTGGGCATAGCTGCCTCTTAAAGATGAAGCCAGCCTATTCAGACCATCTGACATGAAGAAGGCAGGAAAGGTGATAGAGGTCAGAGGCTGAAGTCAGGAGAGGCCAGTAGCAGACCAGAGGTCAGGGAGACATCCTTTCCTGACCTCCTACATAGACAGATCAGTCACAGCTAAGAGGTCTCTTGGGAGATGTAAGAAGTCAAACCCCTCTGTACCCGTTGCTCTAGTTATCCCTGTTTCTCAGCCACTTCCTTTAAGACGTGACCAACTACAACTCCCACCACCCCCAGCCAGAACTGCCATTGGCCCTCTTGATCAGAGAGGAGAGGTGGGAATTATCTCCCAGGGCAGGCTGGATAAAGGCCTAAGCGTACATCATTCCAAGAAAAGTACATGCCCCAAATGCTGCCATTTCTCCGGTGGCATCCCTCTCCTCCTTTGCTTTGAAGTGGCCACTTAATATGAAAGGAAAATGAGTCAAAGCACTCTCAAATGAGGTTGCCCTTAGCAAAAGTTAATGATGGGGTTTTTTTTCAGTAGCAAATGCAGATGGAAAACATTTAGGACCAATGAGGTACAGCTAGCCTACCCTCCTTAGTTTATGTGTCTCCTGGTCTTGTCCTTCCAGAGGTAGGATTTCTATGCTGGGTTGGGTCTATGCTGAAGATAAAACCACACTGGGGGGGGGGTTAGAGGGAAAGAGGGCACAAAGCCAACTCTGGCCTGATGCCATTTGGGGTCATGCCAGTGAAGCAAAGGAGGAACACACCCCAGTGGATCAGCAAAGACCAAACCAGCATCAGACAGTCCCTGCCTTCCTTCCAATTCTACCCTAGAATCAATGTAAGGACTTGCCCTACCACATCATTCACACTTTCCATGACAGGGCTGGGTGCCACTCTAAACCAATGTAAGAGCTTTCCTTTTAATCCTTCGTTTAGTTCCCTCTCACCCTGCCAATATCTCCAGTCCCCTTGGACTTCCCTACGCACAGACCTTTGTTGATTTCTACCTCCCACCCAACCCCATGAGAAGGATGGGGAATGGGTTTGAGGCAGTGCTTCTCAATTATTTTCTCTTACGCACCCCCTAGGAAGAAGTAAACATTTCGCACGCCCCCAACTCTCCGATCTGGGACCCAATGGAATTTTAGTGTTAATATTTATTATTTTACTTATTATAAGCTGCAAGCAAACTATTGGCTGGGGAAGGCTGCTCTACCCACTTACCTGGGAGTAAGTCACACTGAACTCAGTGGAGCCTGTTTTCGGTTAGGCAGGCAAACGCTTTGGTTAGGGCCCTCTTTTGACACAGGGCCGGGCCAGCTTAATCAAGCCGATGTTTTGGCCTGGCCCATAAGCGCCGCCTCTGCCGGGCACTCACAGCGAATGGTGTGGAAGGAGGCTTTAGGGTGCCATTTGAAGCTTTCACCCAGCTGCAGAGGATGCTCCTCCTTGTCCAGCAGCAGGTTCTCCACGCCGTTCATGGCTACCGTGGCGCCTGCCGAGAACAACAAGAACCACCCCACCCCGCTTGGCCGCCTTCTCTTCTGGGCTCGGAACAGCGTGCAACTGGGAAAACACTCCCTGTCCGGGGGAATCAATCGAGAGGGACCACGCATATTCCCCGGGGTCACACGCACTCCCCTTGGCATCGCTCTGCACCCCCCCCCAGGGGGGTGCGCCCCACTATTTGAGAAAAACTGGTTTGAGGGAACTCAAGCAGCAAACCACATATCCAAAAGTCCCAATGGACAGAACTGGAAGCCAGAGTACTACCCAGTTAAGAACCAGGAACTGATGTGCCTTTAAGAATATATATGCAATGGCAATCAGACTCATGTGCACAAATTCATAATTCACAATGAATGTAGATGGCTTGTATACTAATTCCAAACACAAATACCAGTTCTGTGGTCTGGTTCAGGTTATCATATTACAGTTCATTCACACAAAATTCAAATTACTCCCCTACTTTTCCCATCGGGCGACCCATGCAATCAACCTAGGATATGGCTACTTCACCCTCGTTTCTCATTTCCTTCAAACTAATCAACTAGTGATTAGCTTCAGAACAAATCAAGAGTTCTAAATTCCGATTTAAAATGCTTAAACTGAGTGTAACCCCTGAGTTTGGCAGTCTAACGTGCAACATGCAGACCATGCCATGGTAGGACGCTTGCCCATGCACATCACAATGTGTGACACACTGCTTTCTCTCTCCTGGCTATCATCTCCTCTTCTGTACAATGAGCTAATTAACAGCTCTTGATTCCATCTACTAGGTAGTTGAGACTCCTATAATTTGAATCCATCCATTCCATTCTCTCTCCCCCCACCCACCCCAATACAAACCTAATCATTACCAGCATCCCATCTCGGAGCTAGCAATTAACTGGGGAGGGAATAGAGACATTTCACCTTTGCAAAGGCAATCCATAGAAAAGCCAGAAACAATTTCAGGCAACAGAAAACCATTGCATCATGCAAGAACTGTAATTCTTGAACCAGTTCTAGCCCTACCGCTGTATTATGTTGTTATCTCATGCATGTATCTCTGAGCAAAGAGGCGGCTAAATGCACATGCAGAGTATTTCTGGAGAACCGGAGCACATGGTGGTTACATCATTAGAACTCCACTGGATCAGATTGAAGTTCCAATTGGCCCACTGTTTTTTTTTTTAAATGCTGGTTAACTAGATGCCTTTGGACTCTTACAAACATGATGATCTTTGTTTGTTCTAACATCAAGTACTGTACTCAAGGTATACTGCTATTAAACAGGAAGAGTTTTATTTGGTTCTCTCTCATAGTTATCCACCACCCAGTGATCTAAGCTTTAAGGTCAACACTGCCAGATCTTCAGCAGCTTTTCAGAAGATGTGAACCCCAAAGATTTCCATTCTAAACATTTACAATGCAGGATTTATTCAGACAAGACGTCCTGGTGCATCTAACAAAGCTAATTCCAACATGTTCCAATATAAGCCTGGGCAACAGAAATGCACTTCCAGTAAACATCCAGATCATTCTGCAGGAAATGCTACACCATCATCTTGCTAATCTTCCTTCTTGTAAGCTCTTCGAGATAGAGATATATGATTTAACAGGAAACAAACCACTAGTATTCAACAAGCATGTAGGAACAGCAGTTGTAGAAGCCAGTTTGATGGAGTGGTTAAAGGCACTGGAAACGGGAGTGGGGATTAAACCTGAGTTTTAGTCCTGCCCGAGTTCTAGGCACAAAATCAGCACAGTGACTTTGGGACAGTCACTCCCTTGCAACCTTAGGAAGGGGATGTGGACCAAGGTCAAAGGACCAGAACAACAACAGAACACAGCATTCGACATTTTAGAATAATCGCAAACGTTTTCCCGGGCAAGAAAAGTATTTGTAGCAGAGTTAAAATATGCCTAATACGAGGGTGAGTCAAAAAGTAATGCCGTTTTCTTTAGGACAGGTATAATTACCAACACAGGGACATGTAGCATACATCAAAATGAAGCTGGTCCTCTGTGGATCACATCCCTACTTCTCAACATAGTCACGGTTTCTCTCAATAGCAATGTTCCACCTTCGAATGAGAGCATGTATCCCTGCCTCGTAAAATTTTGTTGAATGTTCTTTGAGCCACTTCTTCACTGCAGTTTTCACTTCCTCATCACTGGAATAACATTTGCCTCTCAAACCCTCTTTCATGGGGCTGAAGAGATGATAGTCTGAAGGCGCTAAATCTGGTGAGTATGGAGGATGCGGTAAAGTTGTCCACCCGAATGAGGCGATTGTCTCCCTTGTGAAGAAGTGGTTCAAAGAACAGTCAACAGAATTTTACGAGGCAGGGATACATGCTCTCATTCGAAGGTGGAACATTGCTATTGAGAGAAACCAGTGTTTCCCAACCTTGGCAACTTGAAGATATCTGGACTTCAACTCCCAGAATTCCCCAGCCAGCAAATGCTGGCTGGGGAATTCTGGGAGTTAAAGTCCAGATATCTTCAAGTTGCCAAGGTTGGGAAACACTGAGAGAAACGGTGACTATGTTGAGAAGTAGGGATGTGATCCACAGAGGACCAGCTTCATTTTGATGTATGCTACATGTTCCTCTGTTGGTAATTATACCTGTCCTAAAGAAAATGGCATTACGTTTTGACTCACCCTCGTATATTCAGACTGCAAAACACCAAGATAATCACTAAATGCTAGCAAAGGGACAGATCAAACAATGGTCACTTGGATTTCTACTACCCAGATATGGTAGGACTAGATTGGAAGTACCAGCACACCCTCTAACATTAAATGGGGAACATGTCTATATTCTGGCACATGCTACTCAGGGCGCATCTCTTGCTATTCCTGGAAGGCCAACCGTTCATGCAGCTTCCTATTGTCCAGGCTAGGGGCGATCAGCTGGGCTGCCGAGAATAGACCACGGCTATTTCACTAATAATAACAGCAAAAAAAGCATAGCAATACTGAGTTGGGGATGGGGCAGCTATGTTAAGCTTGGACTGAGGGCGCACTCTCTCCTCTCCTCACATTCCTGCTAAAAATGACTGGCTTTTTGCAGCGGGAAACCAGCAATCTTCAGCCAGGGACACAGGCAAAGTAAGGTTGGGCAGTAGGTACAGTAAGTTCTCTCTTTCCATAATCATCACAAGGTGGTAGGCAGGAAGGAGGACTAACTTCCCACCTTTCTTTCTGAGAGATTGTCCTTGAATTTGGAGGCTTCAAAACAGGGATTGTTTTAAACCAGAGGTCTCCAACCTTGGCAATTCTGCAACTTGTGGACTTCAACTCCCAGAATTCCTCAGCCAGCCATGCTGGCTGAGGAATTCTGGGAATTGAAGTCCACACATCATAAAGTTGCCAAGGTTGGAGACCTCTGTTTTAAACTCTGTAGGGTTTCCTTCATAACCCCACAGAAGGGGTTGCTAGCTCCATCCACTATGCTAGTAGACCGGGGTGGGTTCCACTTACCTTTCCTCCCAGTTCACATTTCGGCGGAAATGATCCTCTGCGCATGCGCAGAAGCCTTTGCGCATGCGCAGAGGGGTTTTTTTTGCAAGCTGCGGCGGCCGGAGAACTGTTTCGGGAGCTTGGACCGCCAGTCATCACTGCCGGTTCGGCAAGCGGCGGCAAATTTCCACTACTGTTTCTAAAGAACAGGTCCGAACTGGCAGCAACCCACCGCTGTAGTAGACTTAAGCACTGCTTCTATTTATTTGGCTGCAGTTTGCAGTTTGATTGTGGAAGTCATTTTTTTTTACTTCATACAATTTCTCCCCTTTCTTCTCCCCCCTCCACCCGGCAAAGCTTAATAGACCATTCCTATTTTACAATGAATCTGATTGTACTTGGGTGCTAAAATAGCTACCACATTCAGTTACATTTAACTGTTCAAATAGGCAGAGATGGAAAAGAAGGGAAGCAATAAATTGGCTCTGTCTGTCCTTAGATGCGTACGGTATTTACATGCCTGTCCATCAAGATTTGCACGTACCCGCACTGATACACACATACACACACAGGCACTTAAGAATGAGAACAAGAGTTTGAGGAATTTCAATACTTAGGGTTATTTTTTTAAAAAAATGCATTTGCATTGCCTTCTCAAGAGATCAAAAAAAAAAAGAGGCTGTGATTCACCAGGCAAAGGAACCATAAAACAGACATTTAATGCCTAAGGATCTAGCTTGAGGAGCCTGGCAGGAAGTCCCCACCAGGGCAGCCTCTAGCAAACCCACCTCCTGGCTCTTCCTGCAATAAAAAGGCAAATACCGTTGCTTCCTGGCCTGGGAGAAGCTTTCCTCCGCAGCCCATAAAAATGTCACATTTGCAAGAGCTACTGCGTGTTACATTTTGCAACGGATGGGCCTGTTTGGGGGACAAGGACATATTTGGCACATATAAGTTGTTCGTCATAATAACTATTGTTGAAGGAAGGCTCACAGGCGGGTCTTCCCCTTAAAAACCCAAGTTCGGTCTTTTGAATCTCAGGTTGGGAGGAAAGAGACCACCGCTTTTGATCTTGACAAGCAACTGTCCATCAGAGCAAGGCGGACAACTTGGTTTTCCTGCACTGAACCGGCAGGGAGGTGCACGCCATCAGATCAACGGAAACCCTTCTGAATCTCTGATTAATTAAACGAGGCAGTGAAAAAGTTTTGCTAGGCAGAGATTCCAAAATCAGCACCCTAAGAAAAGCCTGGAAGGTCAAGTATTTTGAGCAGCTGGCAAATCTTGCTTGGGTTCGGAAGCTAAGCAGATTTAGACCTGCTTTGTATTTGAAGGAGGACCACAAGGAACCCGACCAGAGGTGGGTTTCAGCAGGTTCTGACCAGTTCTGGAGAACCGGTAGCGGAAATTTTAAGTACTTCGGAGAACTGGTAAATACCACCTCTGACTGGCCCCGCCCCCATCTATTCTCTGCCTCCCGAGTCCCAGCTGATCGGGAGGGAATGGGGATTTTGCAGTAACCTTCCCCTGGAGTGGGGAGGGAATGGGGATTTTGAGTATCCTTCCCCCGGAGTGGGGAGGGAATGGGGATTTTGCAGTATCCTTCCCCTGCCACACCCACCAAGCCACGCCCACAGAACCGGTAGTAAATTTTTTTGAATCCCACCACTGAACCCCATGCTACATTTGGAAGCTAAGAAACATTCCAGAAGAAAACAATGGCAAAGTACTTCCATAGTGCAATCCAGACAATTACAATGGACCTGTTGGAGAGGTCAAAAGACAAGCTTGGCACAAGAGAAAGCTGACCCGATACCAAGTAGAGAACTTCAGGAGCCTTCCCTGTCAATATTGTAATCTGGTTGGGAATTCATAGGAATTGTACTTCAACATATCAGGAGAACTCCAGCTTTGGGAAGAAAGACTGTTTCTCCACAGGAAAAAAAAGATGCAGTTTGCTGGGGCTTAAAATATGGGCAGACGCATCCAGCAATGGAAGAACAACCAACACTCCACTCTCTTGTTTACCGGTCTAATCAGAACAAATCACGTATACAACAATTGACCATAACTTGAGCTGAGGTGTGGAAACGCCAGCACCATAATTATTAAAGGCTGCTTCGAAGTAGCAAAAGAAACCCCTAGACAAAATCCCTTATATGTGGAAAATATGCTATGATCCACAGAGACTCTTTGGGAGTATGTTTCTCTGCACCGATCATATGCTACACGCCCATGCACGGGTGTGACTCTGCAGTATGTGAGCGCGCACACACAGGCGCCAAACACTGGTGATGATCCATGTCTTGGTTTGTGTCCTGTGCAAATGTTTCCAGCTAGGAAGTTGTATTGCATCTGAGCCAGTTCTGCTGGCAAAGCTCCCATAGAAAATCTTCCCATCAGACCTCAGGGCATTGACCTCAAAATATCCTGCTAATGATCTGGAAGTGCCTGCAACAGGCCACAGAGTTACAGGCTTAATGCTGTTTGGAGCACCACGTACTGCAGCTGACTTCTTTCAACCAGAGGACTCTGGCTAGAAGCTCCGAGGAACTGTACAACGTGGCCCAGCTTGATAAGGGAATTGTAGCTTGAGCTCTTGGGAGAAAGGATAAGGCCTGGAGGATGGCAAGCAAGGACTAGATCAGGTTCAGGGCATAACACCAAAAGAGGACAGCTTGCCTAGAATGACCAGGTTCTTTCTGATCAGGCAAGGAGAGAAAGGAGTGCAGCCAGCAAGCAAGCCACTGGCTTCTTCGAAACTCATTGCAAACATGACTCAATGGGAACTTTTCCAGTGGCAAAAGCAGCCTTGGGAGACGCACAAAAGAAATATTTCAGATGAAATATTTGGACATCTGTCCCTCAGCTACATACAAGAATCTCGCAGGGATGCATTGCTGCCATTCATAGCAACATCTTCGGGACAACTGGAGTTAGCCAAGGAAGTGATGAACATAGATGGATTTTCCCCTCCCTGATTAGAATTAGTTTCTTCTTTCTTAGGACACAGGGAGAAAGACATCAGCCACTCCCATCTCCCCAAAGAGAGCAAATCAGGAGGTGGAGGAGACTGCATATGTCAGCATCCTGTAGACATCTGCTCCACTCCACCCCCTTGATTTTTCTTCTTGAACAGCAGCCGCTTTTAGCATCATTCAGAGCACAGTGGTAGATCAGACCTATTCACCCTGCTGTGCTTGAGACAATGCTACTATTACATGTAAGAATGTCTGCCCCGCTGACCAAAAGGGGTTGTTCATCACAGGGACTCCCTCAAGGTGGAGAAACCCACCCAGCACTGAGCAAACTATAATGAATAGAAGGAATCGGTTAGGATCGCTCTAGATCTCCTGGAACACCATTCCCAGCTACCCGTCCCATTTTGTAGACAAATGTCTGTGCTTTTTCCATTCCTCACTTTCATTCTGTAAAGTCGGAGGTGAGGATTTGTGACTGGTTTTCCCAGCTCTTCCTAACCTCACTGTCTGGTTTCCAAGTTGTGCTGGCTCATTGAAGCTATAGACATAATGGCCATATTAGCAGGGTGTGACCTGAAGATCATCGCTGCAGATTAGTTACGGCTTTAAAAAAAAAAATCAATGCTCAAAACCCATTCTTTTCTTCACAAAACCCATTTTTCCCCCCACCACACCATTCTGGAATGTTTAAAAGGGAACTCAAGAGTGTTTTAAAAAATCTTTCAGCCACAGCCACGCTTTGCAATATGTCTCTTTGTCAGCAGAGGCACAAGGCTGCCAGTCCGTTGATTAGCGCAAGTGCTTAGCTTGCACCTCCAGAAGTTTTCGGCCCTTTTATGTGTGGGTTATTTAATAAGCCCTAATAAATTAAGAAACTCGCCTGCCAGCAACTATGCACAAGTCTCTTGGAGAGTGTTAAATCCAGAAGAAGATCTATTAAATCTATTTAATCTCTTCCCTGTGATATCGCGGTGGGGGTGGTCTTTGGTGTGCACCCATAAGCACACTTATCAAGCCCCCCCAACCCATTTGCCCAGTATCAGCCTTTCAATCTGGAAATGGGTGAGATCTGGGTGTAATACACACATTGTCCCCATGTCCCTCCCTTTGCTGGCAGATATACCAGCTGACTTTCATAAGCTTTCCCCAGTCAATGTGTAAAAACCACGTGCAAAGGCAGAACTAGCCATCCAGGACTGGGGCAGTCTTCATCAGCATCTTTTTTCCTTCTTGCAAACCACCCCAAAATGGAGATGGGGAGCCCAGAGTCAATCCTCAAGATGCCACTAGCATCCCAGCTAAAGAGGAAGGGGATCCGGTACGAATTTCTGCCAGACCCTTTCAGCTTTGCTAGCTTATACAAAGACAGAGACAAGTTGGATGCTCCCCCCCCCTTCAGGATGAGGCTTCTTGTTCAACACACCCCAAGGAGAGGGAGGGAGGGGAGCCTGGAATACGACCCTCCCCACACCCCATCTCATCTCATCTGCAGCGGTTCCCTTGCCGGATTCCCCCCCCCCCTCTGGTGCTGCATGTGAGGAGGGGGAAAGCTTCCGGCTGGCTATTTGCCAAATCCTTTGGCCAAACACACACCTGGTGGAGTGGAGGTCAGAGCCCCCACCTTTCCTTTTACCACTCCCTTCCAAGCTAAATAGCAACTTTTTTTTTTATAGACCTGCCCCCGACTCCGGCTCTCCCCGCCCAAAAGCCCGATCCCCCTTCTTTCTCTTCCCGACCCCCCACCCCACCCCTGGAAACAAGAGCGGCGGGACTGAGCTCCGATTACAGGAAATGCTCGGTTCCGAGCCTGTTGGGGGCGAGAACGAATGGAGAGGGGAAAAAGTGTATGTGTGGGGAGGGGGGGAGAATGTGTGGACACGCACGGAAAATCCGCCAGGTTCCCCTGCGGGAAAGTTGGACCGTGGCGCGCGCGTCCCCCACCCCCGGTGGAAAAAAGCGGGCCGGCGCTCCCGCCAAAGGGGGGAGCGTGCAGGGTGGAGAGGAGACCCCACTAACGGGAGCGGGTTGGGAGGAAGCGCGCAACAGGCAGGGACGGTGGGTCTGCAATCACTTAGTGGGGCTAAGCAAGAGGGAGCGGGCGCCAGGCCAGGCCAAGTGGAGAGGGGGGCGTGATTTGGAAGGGGAGAACGCGGCTCTCGCAGCCAATTCAAGCAAAGCCAATGCAATTTTCATTGCCCCGGGCTAAATTGTCCCAAGGGTTACCAAAGGGTCCAACATCTCCAACCGTGCCTGCCACCGTATGCAAACCCACCCACCCTCTCCAGTACGATCACTAAACTTTCCACTCGGAATCCCCGAATCACTGGAGTGGGGTGGGGTGGGGGGTGGGATTGAGACGACCCAGCCGGGCTCCCCTTCCTCGCAGAAGTGCGAAATGCCCTCTCCCCCCCCACAACTCCCCCTTAGGATGGCGCCGTCTAAAATCGGACCCACCTCTGTTCTTCCGGGAGGTAAAAGTCCACCGAGAAGCCAAAAAAGCTGCCTGGGGGGCCGACCAAAACCGTCGGCGCCTTGGAGTCCAGGTTAAAAGCCCAAGCGCAGAGCCCGCTGAAAAGGAAGAGCAAAGCCCGACGAAGCATGGCTGGGCTCGGGGAGGAAGAAACGGGGGTCCGGATGCACGGAAGGCCACGGAGTCCCAAACCCTCGTTTAAGCCGGGTCGCAAAGAGCGCTTGCTCCAATCTTTGCTCCAAGCCGCTCGGAACGTGAGTGCCGCGGAGACTCCCTGCCTTTCTCTCTCTCTCTCTCTCTCTTCCTCGGGAATGACTCACAAAAGGAGGAGTTTCTCGCCCTCCCCCTCGACGGTACGCACGAGTGGGGAGGGGGGGGGCAGGATGGATCTCATTAAACTGCCAGCGCTGGGAATTTTGGAGAGGAGCCAAGAACAGCCGTGATGAATATTTCGATATGGGGGGGGGGGGGGAGAGGAGGAGGTGGAGGAGGTGGAGAGGAGGGGGGGGGGGTTGTTGAAAGCAAAGCAACGATTTTTCCAAAAAATGTTTTAACTGCTCCGTCTTGAGACTTGTGTGTTGAACTTCTTGTTCTTAGGCTGGGCGCTGCGGATGATGTCACGTTGGGGTTTTCCTTCCTGCGAGGGAATCGAGCGCTCGCCGTGCCAAAGGCGAAGGTTTGGTTGTGTGATTGGTTGCCCCGCGTTACCATAAAAACGAAATTATGCTCAGCCGAAGAAGAAGAAAAAAAATAAAATAACGCACCCAGTCAGGTGTGGGGCTTTCTTCTCCCCTCCCTCCATCCTACCACAAATGCATAAGTGCATTTTTGTGCATAAGTGCACCAGCGTGCCTACCGTCCATGTCCTAATGTTCCCTCTTATCAGCATCCATCTTATGTATATAAACAATGTTATATCTATGTATATTACCAACATGTACTTGACAAAAATAAATAAATAAAATAAAATAAATATTTTGAAGCATCAGAAATCAGGGACCAGAAATCCAGCTTGGTTGCTGTTCATGGGTGAGGTTCTGGAAGTGCCAATACAGGTAGTCCTCGACTTACGGCCACAACTGAGGCCAAAATATCTGTGGCTAAGTGAGACAGTTGTTAAGTGAATCACTGCTTTAAGTTTCAGTTAGTAACACGGTGGTTAAATGAATCTAGCTTCCCCAGTGACTTTGCTTGTCCGAAGGTTGCAAAAGAGGGTGACATGACTCCGGGACACTGCAACCGTCATAAATATGAGTCAGTCAGTTGCCAAGTATCTGAATTTTGATCATATGACCAGGAGGATACTGCAATAGTCGTAAGTGCAAAAATCAGTCATAAGTCACTTTTTTTCAGTGCCGTTGTAATTTTGGTCACTAAATGAACTGTTGTAAGTCGAGGACTACGTGTAACTGATCCATCCAATAACTTAACCTTTTACTGTGCAACCCTATGCAAGTCATCCTGGACATAAATCCCACTGAATACTTAATCTGGCAGGAGAGACACCATGCTCACTGAATTCAACGAATGAAGTTTCTTCCCAGGTTTAAAATTCCCCCAAACCTGAATAGAATAGAATAGAATAGAATAGAATAGAATAGAATAGAATAGAATAGAATAGAATTTTATTGGCCAAGAGTGATTGGACACACAAAGAATTTGTCGTGGTGCATATGCTCTCAGTGTACATAAAAGAAAAGATAAGTTCATCAAGAATCATAAGGTATAACACTTAATGATAGTCCGGGTACAAATAAGCAATCAAATCATATTAGGAACCAAGAAAAGCAAGATAGAGAGATATTGAGCCCCTCCAGTTCACTAAAAGGTAAAAGGTAAAGGTTCCCCTTGCACATATGTGCTAATCATTCCCGACTCTAGGGGGCAGTGCTCATCTCCGTTACAAAGCCGAAGAGCCAGCGCTGTCTGAAGACATCTCCGTGGTCATGTGGCCAGCATGACTAAACGCCAAAGGCGCACGGAACGCTGTTACCTTCCCACAAAAGGTGGTCCCTATTTTTCTACTTGCATTTTTACATGCTTTCGTACTGCTAGGTTGGCAGAAGCTGGGACAAGTAACGGGAGCTCACCCTGTTACGCGGCGCTAGGGATTCGAACTGCCGAACTGCCGACCTTTCTGATCGACAAGCTCAGCGTCTTAGCCACTGAGCCACCGTGTCCCCCCAAAGAACTAAAGTCTTGCTCCATCCTTAAGATTCACCACATTTAAATTGTCAGTTGACTGAAAAGTTGTTTATAAATCATCCAGGAAGTTGTAACTTTGGGCAGAGAAAAATCATATGCACCTTTACTCCCAACCTCAAACCTATTACTATAGCACAATAAAATGTGAGGGATTCTCCCTTTCCTCCTCCCCCGCCCCCCATAAATGTGCTGAATATTCTGGCTGAATTGCAGACATTTAAACACGAGAAGTTTCCTTACAGAGAGTCAAGCCATTTGGGGTTCATCCGCCTGTGTTTCTCATAACTGGCAGCCATTCAGGTTTTCCAAAACCATCTAAGCTGGGGATGCGACAGAATGAATGGGAGATGGGTCTGTTAAGAAACAGTGTGCATTTAAACTGCAATCTTAGACACACCCACCTGCAAGAAAAACGCCCTTGAAAACATCACGCTTACATTTAGATAGTACAAAACTGCATTTTTTGTTCAAGATCTCTCCAAAGCCTCACCATGGAAATATTATTTATGTATTAAGATATACACAATCGTGTTGTTTGGGTGTTTTCAGAAATAAAGAAGCACAATAGGCTGCTTTCTTGAAAAATCTTAAGGCATAAGCGGATAGGTGTCCTTCCAAGTGACCATCACTCTGAATTGCAGACAATGTTGATGGCAGCTTTATTAATTTATTACATTTATATGGTTTCCTTTTTCCTGAAAGCTTAAAACAGCATGCTGGAAGACCTCTTCTAATGTTATTACCACAATAACCAGGGAGAGTGACTGGCCCAAGATTATCCAATGAGCTTCTGTAGTCAGCCTGGATCTCCCAGATCCAACAAAACCAGGGGTGAAATGCTTCCGGTTCAGCCCGGTTCGGGCGTACCGGTAATGGCGGCCGCCGGTGGTTCTGAGAACCGGTAGCGGCAGCCGCACGAGGCTCCGCCCACCTACCCGGACATCGCCATTTTCTTTTTTTTAACCCTCTGCGCATGCACAAAGCCTTCTGCGCATGCACAGAGGGTGAAAAAGTGTGTACGATGGAAATGCAAAGCGTGTGTGAAACGCAAAGCGTGCACGAAACGCAAAGTGTGCACAAAATGCAAAACTTGCACAAAACGCAAAGTGTGCGCTTCCAAACCGGTAGGAAAGGTAAGTAGATTTCACCGCTGAACAAAACCTATCATATCAGGGGACACACTTTGTCTTCTTCGGGCTCAAATAGAAACAGATCAAATGAAATAGAATTAGGGGTGATATGATAATAGTATTCCAGTATTTGAGGGGCTACCACAAAGAAGAGGGGGTCAAATTAGTCTCCAAAGCACGGGAGGGCAGGACAAGAAACAATGGTTGGAAACCAATCAAAGAGAGACGCAACCTGGAATTAAGGAGAAACTTTCTAAGAGTGAGGACAATTAACCAGTGAAACAGCTTGCCTCCAGAAATCGTGGGCGCTCCATCACTGGAGGTTTTTAAGAAGAGAATAGACAGTCACTTGTCTGAAATAGTATAGATTCTCCTATTTGAGCAGGGGGCTAGACTAGAAGACCTCCAAGGCCCCTTCCAGCTCATTCATTCTATTCTAAGATCAGCAACTTTTGCTGTTAAGAAATAACATCCAGCTCCGTGAGATACTAGAGTTTGATAGTCCTAAGCAAATGAAAGGGAGAAAACATACATTCTCAAGATCGCTGTAGCTTCCATTCCACCGTTTTGTGCAATTAATAGGAAGCTGGTGGACATGCCCTGCTAGTCCTTAGAGTAACCTTTTGATGGCTGGAGGCTATACTTTACTTCTTTAGCGCACACATGTGGAGTAATGATGTAAAATGGCAGGGTGGGGTTGCATAGGAACAAAACAAGGATTTCCCCTAGAGTTGGGGAACTTTCTAAAAGCAGTGTTCAGCCAGTTTTAGCATTTGCACTATTTAAGCAATCCAGTTAGGGTTGAAAAGTACAGAAAAATTACTCAATGGACTACATGCAACCCTGTGGCCACAGGTTACTCCCATCTGCTTTAACAATCTTGCTTATCCGTTGTAGGCAAACCTCAAACCAATATGAAGTTTCAGAAGGTTGAACTGGTCATTTGTGTACAACCTCCAGTTCCACCTCCTTGTTTTGCAGGAAATATCCAGATGTTGATGAACTACTACACCTTCCAACAGCTGTAGACAAGAGGGCCAATAATGAAACGTGGGAGCTGCAGTTCAGTAACATTTGGAAGGGCACAGGCTGAGCATCTCAGTGTACTGAAAAAGGGCAGGTGAGTGATGACAGGATTCATGGGCTATATTTACCAAGAGGAGCTGGAAGCTATCACCAGGAAGAAAACAAATGAAGACAGAGCAGTGCTTTATTTATTTAGGAAATGTATAAGGCTCAACTCACAGTGGGCAGCTTATAGAAAAAAAATAAGAAAATAAATAAAAAATAGGAAAGATAAAAAGAAGGAAGGGAAAAAGAAAGAAAGAAAGAAAGAAAGAAAGAAAGAAAGAAAGAAAGAAAGAAAGAAAGAAAGAAAGAAAGAAAGAATCTTACATTTAACATCATACTCTTAGCTACTTACAACAGGATGTTTGCAACTTGATCTTTCAGTCAAGGATGAGGCTTATGGATTTCATTAAGCCTCCCCCTACACCCCTGCCATCTAATTCTTTCTCTGTACTTCTGAGATGGTCATAAGACATATATATCACCATGGCTGCTGAAGATCAGAGAGTTGTGGTGGTGGGGGGATTAGTTTAGGCCCATTGTGCTTTGTGGCAATTGTTTTTTTTTTTTAAGAAAGCTGTAGGTGAGAGAAGTGATTTGGCTATGAGGAGAGCTGTGTAGGTTGTGAATTTCATAACCCTGGGACCAGGGGTGGGTTCCTCCCGGTTCGGACCGGATCGCCCAAACCGGTAGCGACCCACTGGTGACATCACGATGGTGTCACAGATCCGGTTCAGTCAGTACGGGTCCGTGGGCGCCGCCATCTTTTTTTTGAATTTTCCCCAAATTTTTTGCTGTTTGGAAGTTTTCCCCCCCTCTGCTGCTGCTTGAAAAAGGGCCCTTCCGCCCGCCCCCGGGTTTATACTTACCTTAATTCCTTCGCCTGAAGCACAGCTGATCAGCTCCTCAGCTGTGTTTCAGGCTGATTATAGCTACTGAGCATGCGCGGAAGCAGGATTGCACGAGGGGACACGTGTGTGTGTGTGAGTGGAGCGCACACGCGCATGAAACATCGCGATGCGAACCGGTGGCGAAGGTAAGCGGAATCCACCCCTGCCTGGGACCATCCCTTCTTTCTAGATAGCGCTACTGAGGTTCTGTGGATCTGCTGCTTGTCTCCACCCACTATACAGTACTGTCTAGTTGAACTTTTTCAAGAACAATGGCATTCTGAGAATTGTAGGCCCAACATATTTGGAAAAGCCAGGATGGCGAAAAGGCTGTGGCATTATTTACCAACATAAAAAGCAAACCAATGAGCCGAGGTAGCGCAGCGGCTAGAGGCAGTACTGCAGGCTACTTTAGCTGACTGTGATCCACAGGTCAGCGATTCAAATCTCAGCGGCTCAAGGTTGACTCAGCCTTCCATCCTTCCGAGGTAGGTAAAATGAGGACCCAGATTGTTGGGGGCAATGTAAATATATACATTGCTTACTGGTGTAAACCGCTTAGAGAGTGCTTGCACTGTGAGGCGGCATATAAATTTCACAAATAAATAAACAAATAAATCCCACAATAGAGGGCAAAACTCTCTCCCACTCATCCATCCGATTCATTAAGTAAGGTTAGCTGACAGTACTTTTTCTGTAACGATGATAATTGTTGCAGATTTTCAACATTTGGCTTCAGCTTAGGTTTCATGCAACTGTGAACATTGCCCATGTGTGTGGCTGCATTTATAATAATTATTAGTTAAAGCGGGTGGGTGGAATCATATGGAAAGCAGAAGCACTGGGGAAATCTAGATAGACCTACTTCATTGCTGCATAAACAAAAGCCTCTCTATTAATTCTGCAGCTGTTAATGGAAGAGAAGGGCGGTTGTGTTAAGTGCTGTCCCAGACCCCATGGTTTAACACTGATTTTCTTCTCGTGTGTGTTTGTTTGCCAATTCTGGATAATGTTCCATCTGACAAAGAATAGGCACTGGCCCACGATGAAAGTTTATACCAAAATAAATTGGTTCGTGGTTAAGGTGTCGCAAGAATTTAGCCACGTTTGCTGCAAAAGCTTAAGACATTCTGCAGGTTGGGGAAGCTAGAAGGGGCCAAGGCCCTGTTTGGAAAACTCACTGTCTTTGAAAAGGGGCTGATTGGGAGAAGCCAGGTATGGATCAAGAGTTTAGGATGGACGCAAGAAGATTCAGGGGGCAAGAGATGTGCCGATAACCATGTGCATCTCCCCCGTGTTCTAATGACTTGCAGGGAGAGATGTAGATGGCTTTGTACTTGAAACGATGAACAGGAATCAAAAGGCCCTTTTTGTCTGGTTTCTAATGGCTTGTTCATACCTGTGGAATTACTCCTCGATGAATGGACATTCAGCCATCCTGGATCAAATAAAGCTGTCTTAGGAGTTTTTGTGGTCCTTTCTGCTGCTCCACATCCTTAGAGTGGGGATGATCTGAAATGGTTGCTTAAACAACAGGTGATCAATGGGACCACTCCAGCCCATTGTGATGCACATAGGCATCATAATGCTCCACCCACTGCCTACAGTGTGGATTTGTGCAGGGAGGGAATTTTCACATGTGCAGCTCTCCATACAGAGGAACTCATGTCATTGGGATACCCTCTAAGCAGAGGTCTCCAACCTTGGCAGCTTTATGAGGTGTGGACTTCAAATCCCAGAATTCCTCAGCCAGCCATGCTGGCTTAGGAATTCTGGGAATTGAAGTCCACACCTCATAAAGTTGCCAAGGTTGGAGACCTGCATCTAATGTACGGGTGTCAAACTCATGGCGTCACATGACGTATTGCAACATTTTCCCCCTTCACGCAGCCAATGCGCATGAATCAAAGATTTGCAAAGCGACAGGCAGGCAGACCTAAGAACTAGGGGCAAAATAGCTGTTTATTGTTGGTGCTTTGGTGCAGACCTTTTAAATAAAGTTTAAAAGAGTCTTGAGTTCAAGTCCCACCATAACCACCTTGTTTGGATTTCTGAGCCTCACTTCCCCCTGCTGTAAAATGGAAAGAAGCGGCTAAATCATTAGACTCCCCATGGAGAAATTGAACAATTTGGTGCAGCTCTTCGTTTTGTTTTATTTTTTTTAGGAACCATAGCAACTTTGGGTGGTTTAATTTTTTTCCCAAACCGTTGTTAGTGTTAGCAGAAGGGAAGAGAGAGTGATGAGAGCTGTCAGTCCTAGGTCAAGAACAGCCCTTTCTTGGGATTTAAAAAAAAAAAAACACCCAGCTATCCAATTGCTGTTAATAGCAAGCGGGTGGGATTTTGGGCTCAGCTTCCCCACAGGCAGCCGTGGCTTTTGTTTGCTTGCCCACCCTTTCTAATTAAGCCCCTGGGTGGGGTGCTTAGGCTGAAAGCAGACCAAGTTTCTTCTCTGACTCAGCTGAGCTCATGGAAAGGAACGAATTCGGCCGATGTTGCAAAACATTTGCTTAGCTGTAGAAAACATTGTGTGCTAATAATAAATAACTGGTGGCCTGTGGAGGTGAGAATTAAATTGGGGACAGACCAGTTCCACTGCTTATGAATTCCTGGACTCGGAGAAAGCTGTCATATCCCATCCTGGATCTGAGCCTGATGCAAATCCTCATGAGAAAAGTTGATTGTCTTTGGATGATGATCAGTTCTCTCAAGCCAGGGCATTACCCTGCAACCTACTTTGCAGCCTTTCATAGGCTGGTGCTTATGAAAATAGAGATGAAGGGATGGAAGTTTCCCCCCTAGAGTCTCTCTGAATTATAATACTGAAATAATTCCTTTCAAGTATTCCGATTGTACTGCTAGAATGTTATCACAGAAACCGCCTGCAAGGGGTTCAAGAGTTCTTCACTTTGTGTTGCGGGTTAAAAAGCTGAGAGGTAAGAGAAATTTGGATTCCTTGCCTCATTGATGTCACACCTCTGCTTGGTTGTCCTTCTGAGAGTAGGCCCCAAATTTTGAAGTTCCATTCGGGCACATCACGTACCTGTCCCAGAAGTTCCTTCTCCAGGCTCCAGTCTCAAGAATTGGTTGTCAGCTTGTCTTCTTCCTATCAAGAGTCCTGCGATTCAATGGCAGAAAGGTAGGCAGAAATTCAACTGGAGAGTTTTTCTTCTCAGGGGTGTGTGAATTTTTATCAGAGGAATTGCCGGCTGCAGCGTAACTGTTAAAAAAAATTTACATTGATCTGTTCTCCTTCCACCTGAAGACACAGATGAATCTGTGTTGTCCAGACAATAAAAATTACAGCAAACAGGAGGGTAATCTAAAGACAAAGGGAGCTGAACCATGCATTTTTTAAAGATAATGTTTCTCGACTCTTAAGATGTGTGGCATGTGCTGGCTGGGGAACTCTGGGTGTTGAAGTCTGTACATCTTAAAGTTGCTCAGATTGAGAAACATTACTTTGTGAAGATGATCATTATGCTTTCTATTTCCGTTCCAGAAATTTTGCCTCCAAGTCTCTATCCCATCTCTTCCTACTGCTGGAAAATTGCCTTCCCCTTATACCTCATTCTGGCAGCTCATTTGAGTGAGCCAGCGGTATGGTTGACATTTAGAAGAAATTATTTCAATTATCTTATTATTACTTATTAATGTTGTGCCATCAACATCCCTGACAAAATGTGAGAATGTTTAATTGATAAGTAGGGTTCCTGATCATCCTGCTGCAGGGTACTATTTTTCTGAAGAGATCTGTTCTGGGGAGATTATATTCCAGGATTTGTGTTTTTTATATGTTTGCAAAATCAGTATCCAACAGTGTAATTTGTGACTGTCAAACTAAAAATAGCCTACTCTATGTGGAATAGACTTAAGGGTATTAAAAGTCTTTCCTAGTTTCTCAAACTCCATATTTACTTTCAAAATTAACTTCATAGCATATTTCCCCATCTGAGGTTCTCAGATACGTAAGACTATAAGCTTCATCTTCTCCCAACTGCTTGCTAGTAGGGAATGACAAGTGGTCTTGCCCAGCTGAAGGGCTCCAGTCTGAGAAAGATAATTTGGATGGGGACCGAAAAGTCCTGCTTCTCTCTCAACCATCATGGTGGACAAGCTCTATTCGGACTCCCGTTTGGGTGGTGATGTTAACTTGGTTTAGATTCATGTACTCCTGAAGTGTGTTTAAGTACTTTGGGATTTGTCAAGTAGCTAGGAAAAAAGCCTCACAGCCTCTTTTGAGTGCAAGAGTATTTGTGCTATAATACTGGAAAGATGCACCCTCTCTTCTCTGCCAGTTGACAAAGGATCTTATTCTCATTTCCATATTTGAATGTTCCTCTCATCAAAAGAACTGTGCCTGCGAATGCGACCTTGTGTCACTTCCATCAGTGAGGACAATTAACCAGTGGAACAGCTTGCCTTCAGAAGTTATGAGTGCTTCATCACTGGAGGTTTTTAAGAAAAGACTGGACAGCCACTTATCTGAAATGGTATAGGGCCGTGATGGCGAACCTATGGCACGCGTGCCACAGGTGGCACACAGAACTCTCTCTGCGGGCACGCGAGCCGTCGCCCTAGCTGAGCTCCACCGTGCATGCGCATGCGCCTCCCGCCGTCCATCTGGTTTTTGGGTCTCTGCCATGCATGCGTGGGGGGCGGGGCACATGCGGGAGATGTGCATGCATGTATGGGGGGGCGGGGCGCATGCCAGGTGGTCATGCACGCATATGTGGGGTGGGGCGCATGTGGGGGTTTGTGCATGCATGCGGGGGGGCACACGTGGGAGGGTTGCACACATGCGCAGAGTGAAGGGTGCCCATGAGGGTTCGAACGTGATTGTGCAGGGGACAGGGCGCGCATGGGGGTTTCGCACGTGCATTGTATTATGGGCGCGCGCACGTGCGCGCGCACTTTCAGCACTCTGTGACAAAAAGATTAGCCATCACTGGTATAGGGTCTCCAGCTTGAGCAGGGGGTTGGACTAGAAGACCTCCAAGATCCCTTCCAGCTCTATTCTGATTGATTGATTGATTGATTGAATATAAAGATCATCACCCTGCCAGAATTCTGCCTGTCATACAACCCAAATGAGGACCATCTAGAGCTTGATGGACTCTAGACCATGTTGGCTAGGGCGGAAGGAACCATTTGAGTCGGGGTAGAACATTTTTGCCATGTGGCTGAAGAAATCTCATTTCCAGCTGTATTCAAGAGAGTGCAATTCCAACTACAACTTTTCTGGCCTCAATCCAAAAGAAGCTTAGTCTGATTGAGAGAACCATTGAAATCAGAGAGATGGAGTTGGTATGGCTGACTTCCCTTAATTTCAGCATAAGAACATGCACTTTACTTGGGCTGAGATTTTGTAGAGATTGGGGGATGGCTGGAAGGACAGTCCCAATCAGATGCAATGACTAATGTATGTTTGACATGGAAACAGTGTGAAAAGGTTGTTGCCTTTATATCTCCAATGACTAAGCATCGTTTGATATATTCCCACCGAGTTACGTACTGGTACAACTGTGTGTGTGCCATCTCACCCTCTCCTTTATTCAGTGCCCCATGATGAAAAATTATGCTTCTTTCTAAAATATATGTGCTCTTACAAAAAAATATAGAGCTGGCTTACTCTATCCAAGAAGCATTTTGTTTACGTTTTAGAATGCTTCTGATACAAAAGCATCTTTTTGCCAGGTTTCGCAAATTTAAACATGCCGTATTTACCTTCATGCACATGTACACACAGCACAGATTCACATACGAGTGCATGATTTCTTTGTGCAAACATAGTACCGTAGGGAGCACACCATTTCCTCTGTAGCTACACCCACCGCTTAACTTTTCATGCCATTCTTTGGTGGGTCTTTTGATAATATTCAGTCAGCTCTGGGGATTGCTTTCCCTTTGGGTGACCCTCATTCATTCCATTCTGCTATCGTTTGTGATTCATATTGGTTCCTCCTTTTCCTCTATTCTCTCCTGCATTCCCGGCTAGAAAGTTATAACGCGGTCATCATTCCCATCGTTCACCACTAGGGGGGGTGTCACATGGCACAATGCTGCTGCAAAGTAATGCTTAGGCAGAACCCCACTGGCTACTTGGGGCTCAGCTGCTGTTTAACTTAATTTTCATTGTTGTTTGGGCCTCCTACAAGCAAAAGTGTTAAATGAACCGCACGCAGCAACATTTCCAAACAGAGGCTTAAATCCGATATGGCATTCTGATCTTTGAAAAAAAAAGGTACAGTAGATGGGGCTCTTTTCTTAATAGAGGGGACTCAAGTACATTATTTTCAAAGCCATCAACTTTTTATAAGTGCCGTTCATGCACGTTTACACGTTGCTTGGTTGCTTTTTAATCTGACGAGGTACAGATGAGCTGCCTGAACTGACGTCATTGAAATGCCTTGGGTTTGAGGCAAGAGAAATTTCAACTGGTAGTGCTTGATTTGTGTTGGCTCACCCGCCACCCCGACCCTTCAAGTTATCATACGAGATGCCTGTGTGACCCAGCTAGAGACTAAATATAATTAAGGCACGGCTGGAAGTGTGTGGGGCAGGGAGAGCAGTCTAAATTATTGTGCAGATTGTGTGACATGCACTACTTTTTTTCCTTGCTGGGCTGATGTCATGGGTGTGTGCTCCGTGCAGTGTAATTCTTCCTTTCCCCAGAATGGATTTATGTTTTTGAAGCCAAGACAACTGACCTGGAGGGGCTGAGAGGGGCAAGGATTGTCTTTACACAAAATATTTAGCCATGGGTAACTTAAACATGCTTTGCTGAATTGAACTACTTTTCAAGTTTTGTGTGATTCCCTGTCTCAAAAGAGATTATTGTAGATTTTAGAAAGAGCCGACACAGTCATGCTCCACTTTGTATCAAGGCTGCAGCTATGGAGGTGGTCAATGGTATTAAGTATTCTGGAGGTGCAGATAACTAACAATCTGACTTGGTCGCTTCATATGTTATCTTTAGTGAAGAGTGCAAACCAGCGTCTGCCTTTCCTGCGTCGGATGAGGAGAGCACATCTTTCTCCTGCCATCCTGGCCACGTTTTACAGAGGTACGATTGAGAGCATTTTAACAAACTGCATCATTGTTTGGTTTGGCGGCAGTAGTGCCTCAGATAGAAAGTCCATACAGAGAGTGGTAAGGACAGCCGAGAAGATTATAGGAAGCTCGCTCCCCGTTATTCAGTAAACTGCTTACAAACACTATGTGCTTAGAGCCCGAAGCATTGTTAGAGACCCCACACACCCACTTCACGGTCTGTTTCTGTTGCTCTCCTCTAGGAAGAGGTTTCGAAGTATCCATAGCAGATTCTGTAACAGCTTTGTTCTTTATGCCATCCGTCTTGTAAATTCGCAGGATTCTTTTCCCCCCGCCATGTATGTGTATACATTTGAACTAGACTGTGATGTTTCTCTGTGTCATATATGTGTGCGTATGTGGGTATACGTCGAGATGGTGCAGCGGTTAGAGAGCAGTACCGCAGGCTACTTTAGCTGACTGTGATCATTTGAGTTCAGCTGTTCAAATCTCACCGGCTCAGGGTTGACTCAGCCTTCCATCCTTCCGAGGTAGGTAAAATGAGGACCCAGATTGTTGGGGGGCAATGTAAATATATACATTGCTTAATGGTGTAAACCGAGTGCTTGCACTATGAGGTGATATATAAATCTCACAGATAAATGAATGAATAAATGAATAAATGAATAAATGAATAAATGAATAAATGAATAAATAAATAAATAAATAAATAAATAAATAAATAAATAAATAAATAAATAAATAAATAAATAAATAAATAAATAAATCTGTAAACAGCGATGGACTGGCCTCTCCCAGCAAAAACAGAGCTTGGGAGGCAGGGGTGGGTTCTAACTTACCTCGCCGCCGGTTTGCTTTTTCCCATATTGCGTGGGCGTGCACGCAGGCACAGTGCCGAAAACCAAGCTTTTGCGCATGCGTAGAAGCAAAAAACAGCTTCTGCGCGTGCACAGAAGCCAAAAACAAGATGGCAGCACCATAGGCACCACCATTAGAGCTGGTTCGGGGGCGTGGTCAATCAGCAATCACTCCCGGTTCGGCGAGCGGGAGGAAATTCCCGCTACTGGTTCTATAGAAGTGGTCCGAACCGGGAGCAACCCACCTCTGTTGGGAGGTCCCCTGAGCTCTGTTTTCGCTGGCAGAGGGCTGCAGGAGGCTGTCGCAGCCAAAAACGGAGCTCAGGAGCTCATTTTCGCTGGCAGAGCACTTGGGCCATCACAGGCGCCACCGACACGAGTGACATCAAGCTGGCCACTCCCACCCTGGCCACGCCTACCCTGGCCCTTGAGGTCAAACACAACCAGAGGTGGGTTCCTGCTGGAGCTGCCCGGTGCGCAGCTCTGGTAGGGAGCGGCAGATTGCGCAACCGCTCCAGAGCCCTCTCTGCTGGTCCATCGTGTGCGTCACCATTTTTTCCTGTGAATTTTTGGCCGATTTTGCTTCTGTGCACGTGCGGAAGCAAAATCACACCAAAATCTCGCGAGGGGACACGTGCGCGAGATTTTGGTGAGATTTTGCTTCTGCGCATGCAAAATCGCGCTGAAATCTCGCACGTGCGTGTCCCCTCACGAGATTTCGGTGCGATTTTGCTTCCGCGCATGCGCAGAAGCAAAATCATGTGAGGGGGCGCGTGCACGTAGCGAGCGTGCCCGCGCCCGAAATGTGGAGATGCGCGCACAGCGCACCGGCACCAGTAAGGCAGCAACCTGCCACTGAACACAACCCTGATGCGGCCCTCAATAAAATCGTGTTTGACAGCCCTGGCATAATGGTTATCTTTTGAGAGTTGAATGCAATGAAATTTCATTTTAATGTATGCTGATCAGGGTACATTTAAAGTGACAATAAAATCTATTCTATTCTATTCTATTCTATTCTATTCTATTCTATTCTATTCTATTCTATTCTATTCTATTCTATTCTATTCTATTCTACTCTACTCTACTCTACTCTACTCTACTCCACTCCACTCCACTCCACTCCACTCCACTCCACTCCACTCCACTCCACTCCACTCCACTCCACTCCACTCCATTCCATTCCATTCCATTCTCATTGACTAAATTTGGCATAATATAGTAATAGCACTTAGTCTTATATACTGCCCCATAGCACTTTACAGCACTCTCTGGGTGGTTCACAATATAAGCATTATTTGCATATCCCCCCAACAATCCGGGTGTGGATATATTAAACTGTAGTTAAAAATAGTGGATTGGTCTATGGTACAAGCACATAGCCAGAGTAATGTCATTTAAGGTGGGATAGCCTTCACTGCTTTCACAGAGGTCTTCGAAAAAATCCATAACTCGGAGACATACCATGTCCTCTTGTTCCAAAGATATACTTCTAGTAGAATCCTTGTAGTAAATATTTCACAAACGGAGTTGGATTAGTAAGAGATAAGTAGATGGAATGGTGACTTGCCTGATTGATTCAATAGTAGGGCAGCACTTCATAATGATGTATGTTTTATAAGATGCTATCCAGAAGTCAGCGGTCCTAGCCTGCAATGGCACCAATGATATGGGGAATATATACCATAGTACTGGAAGAAAAATGTATGTTACTGGATAGAAAGGTAAAATCCAAGACTTATAGGCTTTGACCATAATATATAATATATACCCTGTGCCTGGGCATATATTTCAGAGTGGAGCGCTTACGTCCCATGATCCTGACTCTGTGTTTTGGTTAATGCACCCAGGATAGTATTTGCCTTTTTAGCAGCTGCATCACATTGTTGACTGATGTGGCTAACAATGTGATGCAGCTGCTAAAAAGGCAAATACTATCCCGGGCACATTAACCGAAACAGAGTAAAGATCATGGGACGTAAGCGCTCCATTCTGAAATATATGCCCAAGCTCAGGCGCTACAATTCAGAAAGGATATTGATCAATTGTAGCAAGTTCAGAGACAGGCTATCGGAATAGTAAGGGTTTAGAAATCAAGCATTAGAAGAACAGTTTAAGGATCCGGTTATTATTTTACAGAAGAGACAACTGAGTGGAAATATCATAACAGATATTGAAGTACCATGTAGAAGAAATGTACCAAATACTGTAGAACAGAAGTGTCAAACTCGCAGGCCGGATGTGTCACGCGCTGGCCACGCCCATCCCCGTTTTAGCGAAGGGGGGAAAAAGTCGCAACAAATGCAACAAAAACCCCTGCTGTAGAAGATAGAATGGAGTTATTCTCCATCACTCCAGAGGACAGGATCAACATGAATGGATTAAAAGTATAAGGAAGGAGGTTCAGGCTAGACCTCAGGAGGAACTTCCATGACTGTACATGTTGTCAGCCAGTCATAAGAAGTTGTGAGATCTCTTTTGGTGGAGGTCTCCAAAAAGCAGCTGGATGTCATCTATCAGAGACGTTTTAGTGGATTCTGCACTGAGTAGGCGGGAGGGGGTGTTGACTAGATGATCTCCACAATCCCTTCCAACTCTATCCTTCTATTTTGGTCTGAAATGTTATCCATCTAATGCAGGGGTCTCCAACCTTGGCAACTTTAAGACTTGTGGACTTCAACTCCCAGAGTTCCTCAGCCAGCTTTGCTGGCTGAGGAACTCTGGGAGTTGAAGTCCACAAGTCTTAAAGTTGCCAAGGTTGGAGACCCCTGGTCTAATGTACAAGTGGTAGAGCTGAAGTGTCAGGTATGGATGAAACAGCAGCATTAAAAGATTGGAGTTGGTAGGGACAAACCAGACCTGTAGAAAATAAACCATGTTTCCTTGCAATACAATAAAACCACATAACCAGAGAGGACATTTATAGAGGAAGTGCAGTAGTAGTGAATGAAGGGAGAATATTTCGAAGTTTCTTAATTTCTTAAGAACTGGGCCCCACAGGTATGTTCCAGTTGAGCAATGAACAATAACAAAAAAGGGATGGTGTCTCAAAGCTTAATCATCAGTGAAGCCCCAGACCTCATATGGCACATATGTTATTGACCTATAATAATTTTTTGCCATAGTGATACAAAAATTCAATTGTTATGTAGGCAGGCATATAAATAGAAATTAACATCAAAAGAGGAATCTTCTTTTAAAAATGAGAAACTTGGTGAGAAGGAATTCAAAAGGAAAGTTAAGAAAGTCGTATCTCAGGGTTATTTAAAATTATGAAAAGAAAAGATTAGCTGGAATTTTTTTTAAAATTCAGGAAGAGTCCCACTAAAATTCACCAATGCAATTAACAAAGAAAGTTTAGACTATTTCACAGTGTAGGAAGTTAGCACCCACCCCTCTCCTAGGAAATGAGATATCCTAGGAGATATTAAAATGTAGGAAAAATTCTGTGGAACACATCTGGAAACATGCTTTTAAACAAACAAAAGACTCCTCTTGGAAACCCCCACCCCTGCTAAGCTCACATATTCCTCTCACCTGGACTGGAAGTCTTTTGCATGATAAAACCACAATAGGATTTGCCCAAGGCCCTTTCATTCAGCCAAAGCTGGATTAGACAAAAGCCAAGAGCCACCCCAGCATGCCCCTGGGGGGTCTGAGAGCCAATGGGATACATTTCTATACAGGAAAAGGAAATCTAAGAGGTGGGACCCAACTTAGACTATAAAAACCAGGAACTCAGCATTCCTCTTTCTCTTTTTTCCCTTCACCACACCTGGAACCATGTAAGTTACCTTTTCTGTACAGGGGCTCCTGCCATGTGCTCCTGTCCACCATTAAACCTTCCTTCCAAGCAACCTTCATGAATCCAGTGTCTTTTTCCCCACTTGGAACTGAACCTAAAAGGATATTTCCTTATAACAATTGGCGAGCCAGCTGGATTTCCAAGCTAGCCTCTTCAATGATCCTGGCCTAAATAAATTTATTAGGCCTTGGCCATTGGGAAGTAGGTTTTAAAGGGGTTTTGAGTTCAAAATTCAAGGGCTGCTTGGAAAGAAGGTGAGTACCTACCTCTAAATTTTACTTTAAACCATAGAAAACTGGGAAATGTGTGTTTGCATGTGTGTATGTGTGTGTGGGGGTAATTTTTGCTTTTAATTTTACTTTATGGCATACGTAAATTCCAATTTCAATTGAATAGTGTGTTGTCTGGGTACAAATCATTTTAGGGAAAAAATAATCATGCTTTTTGTTTAACCAAGTTAATGTATCTTCCTAAATCCTTTGATATTTCCTTCCCCCCCCTTCTCCCCCCCCTTCTCCCCCCCCAGCCCTGTTTTGTCTGCTAGCCATTGCAGGATACTCATTTTATGGTGGTTCTTTTCCACTTCTCCAAATCTGTTTTAATTTGTTGCACCAATTTATAATAGTTATCTATATTTTTGGTTTCCCTTACCTAGGTGTAGGATTTTACTTTTCTTTGCATTAGATAGGGCTCAGGAAATTTTTTTCTTTCTTTTTGAAGATGGGAACCACATTAGCTTTTTCCCAGTTTCTCAGGTGGTCCCCGTGTCCCAAGATTTTTTTTTTAAGATGTGCAGTGGTTCTGAGATTTCATTTACCAGCTCCTTTAGGACTCTGGGACCTGGTGTTCTCTTACTGTTTTTGCTTATTTTAACTTCAGTTTACAGTCTGTTTTATTTTTTCCTTTCCAGTTATATTTCTGGTTAGTTGGGTTGCATTTCTTTTTGCAAGAAGACATGCAAAGAATGAGTTAAGCAACTCATGGCTTTCTCTGTGTTGCCTTCTCTCCTTAGTGGTCCAACTGTTTCCTTGATTTTTCTTCTTGTTTTTTTTTTATGCATTGGAAGAATCTTTTATATTATCTTTCACTTTTGTTGCAAGTTTTTGTTCATTCAAGGCTTTTGTTTCCTGATTTTCTTTACAGATTCTTGCTATCTGCTGATATTCTGCATTAGTTATGTGTCCCTCTTTCTATTTTTTTGTATCTGTCCTTCATTCATTCAATTTGTCAGTGTGGTCTTTGTGCAGCCATGCTGGTTTCTTGGATTTCTGGTTTTTTTTTTCCTGATTGCTTTTGTGCAATTGGCTTTTATAATCAAGTTTTTTTCAGAGTTTACAAAGCTTCTTGAGTTGCTTCTTTCCTTTAGGACTTTCATCCAAGGAATCTTTCTCAAGTTTCTCTTGAGTTTATTAAGGTCAGCTTTATTTTAAAATCTAAGACTTTAGTGTGTTCAATTGTGTTCAATCGTTTTTGTTATGTTAATGATGCAGTTTCAAATCCTTCTACAACTTCGTCTTGGTTGGTTATTAACCTATTTTATTTCTCACTTGGTGCAAAATTAGTTTTCAGGTTTCCATGCCTTTAATTTCTGTGTCTGCCATAATATTTATATTTAGCACTTCCAGTATCAAAATGAATAGAATCCTTTTCTTGTGCCTTTTTTATGTATTTAAAATCATTCTCATTTTGTTTTTAATCTGTCTCTTAGGAAAAGCTTAAGAGAGCTGAATGTATAAATTCATTTAGGAACCTTTTAGTTTGCTGCCATTATTGAAGTATATATTTTATAGTCAGCATTCAGTGAAGAGATGGGCCTATAGTTTTATCTGCATTAAATCTGAATCTTATTTTGGAATCAAAGTAATATTTGCTCCCATTCAGGAATGTGGTACCTTTTACATCAATCAATACCTCATTATGTAAAATCTTTGTAAAATTCTGCCACTGGCCCACCTGGTCCTGGTGTTTGGTTGTTCTTTTGTCTCTTGATCTGCTTCTGATAATTCCATCATTGATATTCATTCATTTAATAGTTTTTGTCCTTTTCTGGTACTTTAGGCAATTCCATTTTTTTCCAAATATTCTTTAATTTTATTTTTCTGAAACTTCTTGCTCATACAGCTTTTCATAATATTGAATTATTTTTGTTTATCCTCATTTGGTAGTATAGAGTTTCTTTCTCATCTACCAGCCTATGTGTCAATGTCTTCTCTTTCTGTTTTGATTTGTGTAAGTTCTGTTTAGCGTTTACAGAGCACAGGAGCTTCTGTTAGGGAAGGAGGAAGAGTGTGTGTGTGTGTGTGTGTGTGTGTGTGTGATTGAAGGGTGGGAAAGCAAATTTTGTTGTTGTTGTTGTTGTTTTTATGTGCACATCCCAAAAGCAAACCCCATAATTTTTTTGGTTCTAAAATGTGAAGCTTGTGAATAGAAAGTGGAGGTCTTAGTACTAGTCGTACAGGGGCGACTACGTCCTCGCAGATCCCCTTTTTGGATCTGATAAACCTAAAGGAGATTCCCCAAGGAAGGGGCCCATACTTCTGTGGGGTAGCGGAAGTCCTTCCCAGAGTTTTTTAGCCTCTGAAAACTGCGGACGACTCCCCAAGGAAGGGGCCCATACTTCTGTGGGGTAGCGGAAGTCCTTCCCAGAGTTTTTTAGCCTCTGAAAACTGCGGACGACTCCCCAAGGAAGGGGCCCTTACTTCCATGAGGGAATCGGAAGTCCTTCCCAGAGTTTTTTAGCCTCTGAAACAGTGAGCGCGTCACTAGCTAAGCCAAAGTTAACCTTACATTTAAAGGATCATGGGAAGCTCTAGTTCGAGGGTGGCGGGTACCCTTGTGAGGGCTTGGAACCTGGGACGCCAGGAATACAGGAATGTGCAAAAGTAGGAAATGGACTTTGCTGAGGGATGTCACAGAAAAAACAAAACACAACAAAACAGCCAATTTGGCTAAATAAAGGTACTTAAGAAAACAGAAAAGGAAAAATGTTGAGGTGTTTGTTTGTCTCTCTCTCTCTCTTCTTTTCTCTCTCTTATATGTAACCACGTGGTTTGTTTGTTAAGATTTGTGCCTTCCCTAATTTAACTGAAATTTATAGCAGGAAGGACTTGTGTGTGTGTGTCCTGTCATCCTCTTTGTCCATGTTTTTGTGTATGTGTACGTCTTTGTCTTGTCTTGTGCGCACTCGAGGTAATTGCAACTGTAAAATATCTCTGTTTCCTAGAGATATGAATTTCAAATTGTTAGAAAATTAAAAGCACTGAAAAGAAAGGAAAATGTCTTTGCCCAGTTAGGACTGGCCAACCTGATCTGGGACAAGGAACAGAGTTCAATTTTCCTATTCCTCTCGATGTTTTTAAGAAAAGCCAAAATTTAAGGGACAATGTTTTAAGTTAATTTACAGGAAAATTTCAATTTTACATTTACTGTATGTACATGCAAACAGTTTTAATATTGCTCTTCTGTGATGTTTAATGGATGCCAATTCTCTGCTAAGATGGAAATGTCTGTTCATTTTTTCCCCCCGGTGATGTCTCCATTTTGTTATAATTGATTTAACTGCGATACTGATGTGTTGATTGTTTTCCTCAAACCCTGCCTGCAAGCTATCTACCCCCCCCCCAATCTCTAATCCTTTTACAATGCCTCTCGTGGTAGAATTACCAGCAAAAGGGGGAAGGGACCCTGTTCTTATGTCTTTCAGCCCTGCACACATGATCCTGAAGCCTATGGAAGCAGACCACATGGGCTCAGAAACTGCCTCCAGTAAAGACATTCCATCCATTTGAGCCAGAATTGGGTTTGAATCTAGTCCTCTAGTCATCACAGCAACCAGAGTGGAGCAGATCTTTCCAAGCCTGGCTGACCAGCCTTACCACCAACACCTAAGGCCACCCAGCAGACATGAATGAAAGGACCCTGAGATGGACAAATAAAGACCAAACATCTATTTTCAATCCCCAGAAGACAGCTGAAAAGACTAGGGGGGAGGGGGGGACTTCATTGTAAAGTTTTCTTTCTTTGCTTCAGTCACAGAAATTCATTGTAAAGTTTTCTTTCTTTGCTTCAGTCACAGAAATTCATTGTAAAGTTTTTCCTTTGTTTTCTTTCTTTCCTTGCTTCATTCACTGAAATTCATTGTAACGTTTCTCTTTCTTGTCTCATCTATATTGTAATCAGTTTAATGTACTCATGTAAGAATTGTATTGGGAGTGGTTGCCACAGTGAGTTCTGTACACTTTAGATTTCTGTCTAGTGGGAGGTAAATTTGTAGCTGCATACACAAACACACAGAGACACGCCATTCAGAATTAGACTGAGGTTATCCCTTTTTCACCTACCTCCACCCAAAGCTGCTTTTAGCTTGCTGGTTTTTGTTGTTGTTGTTGTTTTGACTCCTGCTTGGTGGCATTAAAGCCCAGGCAGTCATATCTCCCTGCCAATTCCATGGGGGAAGGGGCAGATCCCCTCAGGCAATTTCCCCACTTGAAGAGCTAGCAGAAAGGATCTTCGAAAACCCAAGGCCTGACTGCTGCCCAGTAAAGCAGGGTATTTTGCACTGGTGGTCTCAGGAGTAAGAGTCCCAGGGCTCATTCTAAAAAAAAAAAAAAAAAAAAAAAAGGAAAAGCCTAGATTGCACACTGGCTAACTTCAATTTGGACTCACAAATCCTAGATGCACTAAAGTAAGAGCTAGGGCAGATTCAAGAACCATCCCTTGGAAATGGGCAGCCTGTGATTTCAAGGTAAACCATGGCTGTGGGAATATTGTGGGGCCTGTGCTTGCTTGAAACCTGTCTGGGAGCTCATCGAAAGTGTTATCAAACATCTGAACATAATTGGCATGGAAAATTGGATACTGTAAATTTATTTCCAGAACTTTTGCCCTGGCCATTGACCATCATGGTTGAAAGCTCTCCTTTTGGGAGCCACTGAAGGAATCCTTCTGCTGCCTCTTTCAACTGCCTCTTTCAACGTCTTTCCCTCTGCATCAGAGAAAATTGAAAGCACCCATAAAATCTCCCTGACCTGATCAATTTGAAGCTTGTGTCAAAACATGTGTTGCACTCACATGTTTTGAAAAAAAAATGAGGGATTGTAGGAAGTTAGCACCCACCCCTCTCCTAGGAAATGAGATATCCTAGGAGATATTAAAATGTAGGAAAAATTCTGTGGAACACATCTGGAAACATGCTTTTAAACAAACAAAAGACTCCTCTTGGAAACCCCCACCCCTGCTAAGCTCACATATTCCTCTCACCTGGACTGGAAGTCTTTTGCATGATAAAACCACAATAGGATTTGCCCAAGGCCCTTTCATTCAGCCAAAGCTGGATTAGACAAAAGCCAAGAGCCACCCCAGCATGCCCCTGGGGGGTCTGAGAGCCAATGGGATACATTTCTATACAGGAAAAGGAAATCTAAGAGGTGGGACCCAACTTAGACTATAAAAACCAGGAACTCAGCATTCCTCTTTCTCTTTTTTCCCTTCACCACACCTGGAACCATGTAAGTTACCTTTTCTGTACAGGGGCTCCTGCCATGTGCTCCTGTCCACCATTAAACCTTCCTTCCAAGCAACCTTCATGAATCCAGTGTCTTTTTCCCCACTTGGAACTGAACCTAAAAGGATATTTCCTTATAACAACAGAATGGGGAAAAAATAGATTGATTGACTTGGTTTAAATTTTACCTTTCTATTTAATTTAACCCTCAAGGCAGCCAACAAAAATCAAAATAGAAATACATAAAACCAAGGTTTAAAAACTAGTTAAAATTATTTAAATAATTTAAATAACAACAAATAGGAATATTTCTTTTTGATTAAAAAAATGCAAGCAGGAAATAAAAGTGTGATAACAATTGTATCACTAAAATATTTAAATCAACAATAATAAACATTTAAACATATTAATGGCAGCACTTGATGGTTAAGCCACTAGATAATACAATTGTGAAAGATATTCTAAAATAGCATAAAGAGAATGCAGAGAGACCATATGAATTATGGTGGTTCAATGGCTGGATCTGGATCAGCAAAGCCCAGATTCACATTCCTGTTTTCCTGCAGAGATCTCAGGGAGACTTTGAGCCAGTTGTCTTCTGTCTAGCCCAACCCCACCTCACAGGGGAGGTGGTACAATGTGGATACACAAAGTAGGTGGTGCCTAGGTAGTACACTGAGGTGGACAATGGAGGGAGAGTCTCAAGTTACTTTGAGGTCATGGGAAAGACAGGCTGCTGCCAGTGCAATAAATAATTGCCTCCCTCTTTAGGTTGAAAGGAGAGATATATGAACCCAAACAGATATCAAGAGAATCTGGCGATGAACAATATTGCATATGGCAGATTCTTAGAGCCCTGGTGTTTGTGATAACCAGGAGAACCTATAGCTGGATAACCACAGTTCAAAGAATCCTACTAATTTGGGGATGAAGCCAGACAGATGTGGGCCCCAAAATCAAAGCACCAAAGAGAGGTCAGGGCTGTAGTTTGTTGGCGGTTGTAACTTAATTTATCACAAGTACAGTACATTCCCTCTTCCTTCCGGAAGTTGAGATTCATCAACTCCCATGGTAGTCATAAGCCAATCTTTTTGGGAAGGGTGCCACAAACGGAGTGCAAAATATGAAGCAATCCCACAACAATACGGTATGCAGAATATCCCATGTGCTTGCTTCAACCTGGGTGCTTTTTGCAAATGGTATCTTTAGTTAAGAGCCAGTGATATACTGTTTGAGCCTGTCCAGTATTCTGACAATTTCCTGTGGCCTAACGTATTCATATTATTGGGTTCAAAGCAGTTTTCCACAAATAGAGTAGGACTGGCTGATATGTAAAAAATATATCTGGTGAATAGCTTCTGCTTTTTAGGATCAACCATCAACAGTAAAGAATCCAGCAATTATGAAATATAGGTAGTGCTGAGGTTACAATAGCAACTGGAATTGCAATTTCTGTTACTAAGTGATGTGGTCATAAAGCAGGACATCACATGACTGCATTGCTTAGCAACAGCAATCCCACCATTTCCAATTGCTGTCATAACCCCATGAGTTGTTAAGGGGCAGAGGTCCCAGAAGCAGGGGAGAGGTGAGGGTGGGCAGGGTAGTCCCATGGGAAGGTGTTATCACGAGAAGGTGCCATATGGAGATGCCACAGGCTGGCGCTATGGAGTGCAGGTGGGGTGCAGGCACCACAGGGGGTGGGGGAGCATGGGGGCGGGTGCCACAAAGCATGAATGAGTGTGCAGCTGCTGCAGAGAGTGGCATCAATCATGTGACTGCAGTTCACTGTGATGTTGTAATTGCAAATCATGCACTAAATGCCTGGATTGCGATCATGTGACCATGAACATAGCTGCAAATTCATTGGACATTCCCATCATTCAGCCCATTGTAGCTTTGAACGGTTGCTGAGCAAGTGGTCCATAACCCGAGGATTATCTGTATATATCAGACTGTATATATCAGTAGGGTAGCAATGAAGCTCTTGGAAAGGATATTCAGATGCCATGATGTGACTGTACTACAAAGATTGGAATTGTTCAGGCAATGCTTTTCTCTGTGATACGTCATGAATTCAAAATCTGGATGTTGAAGAAGCAGGAAAGAATACTTGAACAGTGCTCAAGAAGATTTTTGAGGATACTGTAGGAAAGCCAACAAATGGATCATATAACAAATCAATCCAAAATTTTCACAATTTGAAAGGTCATGTCTGGGACAGATATCCTGGAGAAAGTCTAAATAGGTGGTTGCTAAGAGCTGATGTTGGCCTGATGATGTTTAGTCAATAATTAAAATAATTTTAACTATTGACTAAATTAATTTTAATAATCAGAACAAGCTTCTGAACCTGGGGCCTTGAGTAAAAGTAAAAAGGAATAAATCAAAACAGTTATGTTTGGACAGCGAAAACGGACTATCAATTGAAAATTATACATAAATGGTAAAGAAGCAAGGGCAGCTTAGATGAATAGGTGGGCCTTGATAGAATGTTTATGAAACAGGGGGAAAAGGATGGAAAAATGTTAACAGATGCAAGGACTGAAAAGAAGTGGGTAGGCGGAGGGGTCTGCTCAAATGAATGAGTATGTCAAAAGCAGCAAAAATGCTTCTATATAAGAGCATGTACCTGCTCACATTATATATGAAAGCGAGAGTCAGTCAGAGTTCAACGTATCAGGAGAAACTGAATAGCAAAGTGTTAAGAATGGGATACCTAAGTTGTGTCTGATAAGAAGGAATAAGCAGTGGTGGGTTCCTACCGGTGCAGTCCACTCTATCGCACCAGTAGCGGCGGGCTGGTAACGTCACCAAGAGGTTACCGACCCGGTGCGGTCGGTTGCCGGTCCTAGGAGCTGCCATCTTTTTTTCAGAATTTCTGGACTTTTTTTTCTTCCTGCACATGTGCGGAAGCAAAATCTTGTGAGGGGACGCGCACACGTGTGAGATTTCGGTGAGTCCTCAGGGAGTTGGGCGGCATAGAAATCCATTAAATTAAATTAAATTAAATTTTTTGCTTCCGCACATGCATGGAAGCAAAAAATCACCGAAATCACACACACACACACGGGTCCCCTCACGAGATTTTGGCACGATTTTGCTTCCGTGAATGTGTGGAAGCAAAATCATGTGAGGGGGTGTGCGTGCGTAGCGCGCACGTGCATGAAATGTGGTGATGTGCGCGCAGCGCACCGGTAGCAAGGTAAGAGAACAACCCGCCCCTGGGAATAAGGAATGGATATTGAATGAATTAAGATACAAAAACAAGTGATTAGTACCAATGTTGAGGTGGCTGGATTATACAGAGAAAATGAAAGAAGGTCAGACAATAGAACTAATGTTTGAATGAAAAGTGAATTGGTTGAGGAAAGAGGAGACCCCCAAGAAACCTGAGATTGAATGGAGATGATATTTTCAAGAAGAGAGAGAGAGTGAGGAACCAGAGACAATATATGAATCAATGTATGGATGAGGTAGAAATAAAGATGGCTCACAAGGCCGAAAAGTAATAGAGAGATATAATGAGATACAGTGAATGTAAACTAGATTTAACCATATTTTTATGTTTTCTCATATCTAATTTATGGAGAAGCTCTGTGTGGTCACTAGAAGCTGAAAATTTCTTGATTGCACATCATCAATATATCTAATATATTTTACTATCACTTACTCTTTTTCTCTACTTGTCATAATGCTACTTATCCCCCCTCCCCCGCAAAAAAGAAATATGTAAGTATCTATGTTCCAAGAAGTAGTAGATGTCATGGAGAAATCCCTTGCCTGGAGCTATGAGGGATTAGAGCAGAGGTCTTCAAATTTTGCAACTTTAAGACTTGTGGACTTCAACTCCCAGCATAGCTGGCTGGAGAATTCTGGAAGTTGAAATCCATAAGACTTAAAGTTGCCAAGTTTGGGGACCCCTGGATTAGAGGAAAAACAACCATAAAACTTAGGATCCCTTATTTCCTCACCTATGTTATATTTTTGCTGTCGTCAAACTGTATTATACTGTTTTATATGTTTGCAAAGGAAGACCTAAGGTAGACAAAATGGCTGGGGCAATAATATTTTTCATACACTGTTCCCTTCCCCACTAAGCTTCCACATCTCTACATCTGTCCTACAGAACTGTTGTTTCTTGAGCTTCTTTTCCCATGAAGGATGGCAAGGTTGGCGCCACATCCTACCTTTTTGGAAATGATGCTCAGAAAAGAAGTTGTAACTAAGGAGATGCTCAACATATTCTTCCTTAATAGCCACGTAGGGCACCTTGGTTTTAAGTATGGGAGCATCAGACTGAAACATGTCAGTTTTGCTTAAACTGAGCCTGGAAACATTCCTGGTCTTTCAGCCAAGCTGACCCCCTGACTTTCTACTCATTTTTCTATCCTTGGAAAGTAGGAAGCAGTTGCCTGCAGAGGAACACTTGTTGGATATGAGCAGAATTGAGGCAGGGTTGGAAGTACAGGAGGCTGACTTCCCCTTGAATTTGCCCATAGCAACTTGAGCCAGTGTGCTTGCCAGACTCACATGTTTGCATCAAATACTCAGCCCTTCTTCCTGGGAGTTGATTCCAGGCCATTCCTCCCATTAGTCCCTGTTATGTAACAAGAAAATGTGTTATTGAGCAATAACAAAGCAGCATTTCCCAGGTGTCAACAAACAACATAAAGAGCATTTTCATCTCTGCCTGGATCTGAATGTCATTCATAACCTTGGCGCTCACTGGCTTAAATTTAATCATCGTCATCCAGCTGTTCCAGATTTAAGAATACTGGATGCCAACTGTCCAGGAAGTTACAAAATCTTGACGGAGTCGTAATAGCTCTGGCTTCACAGACTACAGAGCAAATCCCACGTCCATAATTACTGTGCATCTCCGGACCCCAAAATTGTAAACACTAAATCCCACCCAGCTCTCTCTGCAACTTTCCTCTCGGGGGAACAAGAGATCTTTATGGTGAAGTAATGCAAGAGCAATTCTGCAAGCATGAAGAAGAACCTTGCTGCATATGATTGAAGATCAATCTTCCTGTTCTCTGGAGTGCCTGAGCCAAGCCTTTTAAAGATGGATTTATTGAGCTGGTTCATCTGATGATGAGGTCATTTCAGAGGTGGGTTCCTGCCGGTTTGGACTGATTCTATAGAACCGGTAGCGGGAATTTCCCCCTGCTCGCCGAACCGGCAGCGATGACCGGCTGGACATGCCCCCAAACCGGCTCTCTCGGTGGCGCCATAGTGCCGCCATCTTGTTTTCCGCTTCTGCGCACGTGCAGAAGCTGTTTTTCGCTTCTGCGCATGCGCAGAAGCTTGATTTTTAGCACTGCGTATGCGCGCGAGGAAGCAAACCGGCAGTGAGGTAAGTCAGAACCCACCCCTGGGTCATCTCAAGCATTTTATGCATATTCTTTTATTTATATTAGTCTGTTGAGCACCCTGATCATGTTAGAAATGAGATAATACTGTAGGATGAAAGAATATGAATAAGAATTAGGAACTGTGAAGATCTTACCCTATTTTTCACGTAGTAATATAAAAATGTCAACTATGGTTTCTGAGGTTCAGGCTGCTGTTACAAAGAAGCTGGAAAATCTTGGTGATAGATGCAGAGGAGTTTCTCTGTGTTTAACAAAGGACAGGTCTCCAGAAAGCAGCAGAGCACCCTAGGCCAGTTACAAAGGAAATCAGGGTTCATGTACCTTTGCAATAAAGCACAAAATTCATTCATTCATTCATTCATTCATTCATTCATTCATTCATTCATTCATTCATTCATTCATTCATTCATTCATTACAGAGCCCTATATCATTTCAGACAAGTGACTGTCTTCTTAAAGACCTCCAGTGATGAAGCACCCACAACCTCTGAAGGCAAGCTGTTCTACTAGTTAATTGTTCTCACTGTTAGGAAGTTTCTCCTTAATTCCAGGTTGCTTCTCTCCTTAATTAGTTTCCATCCATTGTTTCTTGTCCTGCCCTCTGGTGCTTTGGAACATAGGTTGACCCCCTCTTTGTGGCAGCCTCTCAAATACTGGAATGTTGCTATCGTGTCCTTCTTTTCTGTAGTCCTCCTTTTTCTTCTTTGATGCATACTGCATATCTATGCATCAAAGAAATGTTGCACTGAACATGCAGCTGTGCTTCGGGGCAAAAAACCACCAAGTCCAATGAGATTCCTTCTTCTACACAGCTATAAAAAGTGCAGAGGTTCATCCGATCACTCAAGTTGGTGGCTGTAGAGGGTTGGCAGCAGAATTAGCAAGGCTGCCTGGAGAGAGTTACGTTATGCTTTAGTTCTCACTTCATAAATTGTAGCTCTGTTTAATTATGTTCCACCAAAGACTGTGAGGAATGAAGTTCTTCTTGGAGGATTCTTCCAGTAGAGTCCGTGTCCCTGGATCTCTTCCACCCCATCTGGTCAATCTCTTCAGTTGGCTTGATCTAGTCCTGCTATGGATCAATGCTTGCTCTAATTTATCGGGCACATTGTATGGTTTTGTTGCATCAAAGGGTGGCAGTCCTTCCATTCAATAAACAACAATGCGAGTTGATTAAATATGAGTTAAAGAATAACAAATGAAGGGATCTGTTATAAACAACAACGGTCATGCACAAGTTCCAATTCCTTTTAAAGCTGTAACCAACATCTTCATAACTGCTCCTGGGTTGAATCTCCTTTGCATGTTGACCTATGCTAGGTTTGATTTAAAACAGTTTTCTTCTAACCCGGCACCCATCAGATGAGTTAGAACACAACTTCCAAGCTAGGAATTATAGAAGATTACCAAGACCAATTGAATCTTTTGTCTGCCTTCTCTGCTATTTGCTTTTTCATCCAAGGTTATATCCAAGCCTCAGTAAAAGATTAAACTGAACCTTCAGTTGTGACTTGAAATATGTTTTAAGTCGCAACTGTAGGTTCAGTTTAATCTTTCACTGAGGCTTGGATATATATTATGGCACATCTCCTTTTCCCTTCCCCAATGGCTGCTTCTCTGTTAAACCATTGAGTTTAACAAATTCCGATTCAATTCAACTTCCACTCATTTTTTGGCTACTAAATTGGATAACTGCATTTGCATAGCTTGTTTAAGCCAGTGTCAAATTAACACTTTTCCTGCGTTATCAAAATACTTGTTAGAACCCTGTTCAAATGATTGGTTTGCTAATATATGAACAAGCCACAAATCAATGTTATGTGTGTATTGCTTTAATTGCATTGTAGGTTGATTGCTATAAAAGGAAGCAAGAGAGCATGCTCAGAATGGTGATTACTGTCTATGTGTGTTTGAAGGTGTGTTCCGGAATGCTGACTCTCTGCTGATTAACTCTATTGCTTCACTGATGAGTAATTAACTTTGTGACTGGTGAAATTGCTGTGAAGAGCTGCTGTGAAAGAGTAACTATCTGTGATAGTGTAAATTTGATTGTTAGCTGTAATCTTTGTTTGTTAGTTAAACAAAGATAGGCAAGAAGAAGATTCTTCATATGGACTGACTTATTGTGTATGACTTGGACTTCCTATTTGAACTTTGCTACTACTTTAAGTAAACTATTTGTAAATACTAAACATATTTTGTTTATTGACTGAATAGCATTCATATCAAACTGCAACACCACAACCACAATTACTATTTCGCTGCGTATGTGCTCAACAGCACAATAACTCCTTAAAAAATACTTTGAGTTATAAATTACTCACACAGACTGGGTTTCTATTTCAGACTATACTTCTCCCCAATCTCATAAAATTATTTTAAATTCTTTAAGTTGCATAGGGAAAGCTGCTAGGTTTTTTCCTGCCCTGGTCACTGCATTTGAACATAAGTAAGTAAAAATAACAATAAGCCTCTCAATGGGGCAAGGTTTTTCCCTTGGGCAGGGAGGAGTTCCAAGGAAATTGGGTGCTTAGATTGACTTCAGGAAACATTATGAAACATGCCACCTAAATTTTATGGCCATGCATATTAGGCTCATTGATGATGTTAATAAAGGGTTTGATCTGATTTGGTTTTGGCTTAGCAAAATGTATGAATTCAGACATTGTGGTCTGAAAACCATGCTATTTTGGGCAGCATCTATTCCTTGACATCCCATCTGGCTCTTTCTTAGGAATCTCACCACAGGTTCCACCTAGACAAGGTACGGTCATTACATTTTGTAATTTATTGGTGCATTTTATACTTTTTCCTCCAAGCTAGTATTTTTCCATCTCTTTCTCATTCTCTCCCTTGTGACAGGTGTTACTGTGGTCTCGATCACATGTTGCCTTTTAAATCCAAAGTTCTGCCGATGAGGAAACATATCCCGGTGACTTCTTATTTTCTGCAGGTTTCTTTTAATCTCATTTTCAGCCTGACAATGAGACATCATCCTTAAGCCATGTTTAACTATGCCTGTGTTAATGAAACATTATTCTAATCGCAGGGGTGAAATCCAGCAGGTTCTGACAGGTTCTAGAGAACCGGTAGTGGAAATTTTGAGTAGTTCGGAGAACTGGCAAATACCACCTCTGGCTGGCCCCAGAGTGGGGTGCGAATGGAGATATTGCAATATCCTTCCCCTGGAGTGGGGACGGAATGGGGATTTTGCAGTATCCTTCTCCTGCCACGGCCACCAAGCCACACCATCGCCACCAAGCCATGCCCACAGAACCGGTAGGTAAAAAAAATTGGATTTCACCACTGTTCTAATGCCATCCAAAGTGTATCATGTCTTCTCAGCCATTACTTGGAAGGAAGTCAGGAGATGGACAGTGACTGAGTAGTAGCACTAGAGACAACATAAAGATTGGCAACTAGGCTGCTCAATTGACCCTAGTAATTTTCTATCAACTCATAGATGGTTGGACAGTCGCACTTCAACTCCGCAGGTTTCTCCAAGTTGGGATTCTTCAGATAGTTTGGACCAGGGTTCTTGTTACCCTGCCAGGAAGAGCAAAAGATGGGCACTGTGGATATTGGTTGGGTACCAGCTTGGAGAAGAAGTTCAGACATAGATGTAGACTCTATGTGCAGAGGAACATAGCTTTGAGAAGGAAGAAGAGCGGGAAAATCATTGTTTAGTCCTGGAAGGGTAGAAACCAGGGGTGAAATTCAGCAGGTTCTGACAGGCTCTGGAGAACCGGTAGCGGAAATTTTGAGTAGTTTGGAGAACCAACAAATACCACCTCTGGCTGGCCCCAGAGTGGGGTGGTAATGGAGATTTTGCAATATCCTTCCCCTGCCATGCCCACCAAACCATGCCCACCAAGCCACGCCCACAGAACCGGTAGTAAAAAAAATTGGATGTCACCACTGAAGTGTAGAAAGAGATTTAGAACAACCCCATCTTCACTTCACTGTCCTTCAAAAGGAACCCAAAAGGTTTTGGACAAGTTTTCAGATTTTTGTTAACAGACAACTTTTTTGTCCTAGGCTACCTTAAAGAGATGACATGAGTGTTCTGTTTCCCACAACATCCAGCTAAATGCCTCTAAGACTCCTGCAAACCCGAAGAGGGCTTTGGTAGACCTATTTCTGATGGCTTTCCCAAATTGGGATTCATGGCAGATACAGGTTTCCTTTTAGCCATCTTGACAAAAGGCCAGAGGTAACATTTGTTCACCTGAATTTGTCCAACTCTCCTTTCAATACTTTCTCTCTCCTCTCCCCTCCCCATTTATTGTCTGCTCTCTACAACAACCTTCCCTAATCTATTTCCCTCCACGTGTGTTATGATGACAATTTGCTGTCTGGGAATGATGGGCACTGCCACCCTCATAACTCCACTAGCTTATGAAAGATTGGTCAAGAGTTGTGTTAAAAGTATGGGAGCTATCCTGCTGTACCTTCCCTGCTTTTTCCCAACACAGTTTTGGGCACCGTCATTATCCATTTCTGGCAAAGATTACTAGGACTACTTGTGGGGCTAGCCACAAGCAGACGTTGGCCTGGCAGGCAACAGATTATCTGTTTGCATATACATCGCTCAGCAACCAAACAATTCTGAGGAGAGTATTACAGTGACTGTCGTGTGTGTGTGTGTGTGTGTGTGTGTGTGTGTGTGTGTGTGTGTGTGTGTGTATGTTTTACTCAGTGAACTAGTATCTTTTTTGGAAGTGCATCATCGCTTGTATTAGTTTTGATGTAATTCTTCGCTAGAGAGCATCGTCAGCACCCTGGAATCTTGCCTTCTGGAATCATGGAATCTAGGAAATAGCCTGAGCTTCTAAAACTGTTTGCTGGAATAAGGGAAGGATAGAAGATATTGGGGGAAATTAATAAAGGAAAGGGAAACTATGGATTTCAACAGTTCCCATGCAATTATGAAACACTAAGCCATGTGGAAGGGTGGGTTGATGGAGCCTAGGTTTCAACCATTTCACTCTGTGTCTCTAGCTATCTCCTCCCTATCCATGGCTCCTTCTCCCAATCATCTTATCTCTCCCTTCAACCATCACAGTGCGCAGTGATTAGACTACTGCAGGTTATTTCTGCAGGGGTGTCAAACTTGATTTTATTGAGGGCCGCATCAGGGCTGTGTTTCATCTCGGGGGCCCGGAGTGGGTGTGGCCAGGGTGGGTGTGGCCAGCTCAACGTCCCTCATCTCAGGGGCGCCTGTGGTGGCCTGAGCGCTCTGCTAGAGAAAATGGACTCCTGAGCTCCGTTTTCAGTGCGACGACCTCCTGCAACCCTCTGCCAGCAAAAATGGAGCTCGGGAGGACCCACGTGCTCCGCTGTTTCCAGGGCAGACCCGAAGGCCAGATCAAAGCACCCTGCAGGCCGGATCCAGGCTTAGATCCGGATCCTGGCTTAGAGAGAGCTGTAAAGCACTGTGAAGCATTATATAAGTCTAAGTCAGGGGTGGGTTCCTCCTGGTTCGGACCGGTTCGCCTGAACCGGTAGCAACCCACTGGTGACATCACGATGATGGCACCAAACTGGATCGGTCGGTGCCAGTCCGTGGGCCCCGCCATCTTTTTTTTGAATTTTTTTTGAATTTTTTTAAAAAAAAATCTCCCAAATTTTTTCCTCGAATTTTTTTAAATTTTTATTTTCTTCTCCACATGCACAGATGCCGAGTTTCCTGCACTGCGCATGCATCACCATTTTGTTTTTGGAGGGTTTTTTTTTAAAAAAAAAATGGGGTTTTTTTGCACTGCACATGCGCGCGCCCACGCAGCGCGGCCACATGGTGCGGGAGGAAGCGAACTGGCAGCGAGGTAAGTTGGAACCCACCCCTGGTCTAAGTGCTATTGCTATCACTCTGGTTTGTTCCAGCTGCCTTTTTTCTCTCTCCTAGGAGCTGGCTGTTCTCAAGTGGAGCTTTGCCATTTAGCATGGTGCGTGGCCATCCAGTCCAGTAATTGCCACCAACTTCCCTTCTCTAGGCTAAATTGTTTATAAGCTCATGCTCTCAGTTTAAGGCCTGAACCAGTAAGCATGTTTTATCCTTCTGTGGCTGAGGATGCCAGGTAGACATTAGGGAGTGTAAGAAGCTAATATGTTTTGTCTTGATTTACAGCAGTATTTCTCTACCTCAACATGTGTGGACTTCAACTCCTAGAATTCCCTACCTAGGATTCTGGCTAAGGAATTCTGGGAGTTGAAGTCCACACATGTTGAGGTTGCTAAGGTCGAGATACACTGATCTATTATAGCGTGCTGCTACAGATGAAGGTCTATTTCAGAGCAGTGCGATGTCTGTCATTCCAGAGCATTATTTTACTTTATTTTGTTTATTTGTCAAATTTCTACATGTCCATTTCACCTAAGTGACTCCAGGATGTTTACGAACAACAATAAAATAATACAAAAACATGACGAAAAGCACAGCTAAACAGAAAATTAAAAACAGTTCTTGGTACTCTAAAATGGCAACCTGCCTGGGATGTCTGGTGGGTCCTTTGCCAAGGCCTACCTAAAGCCTGGAACCTGCTTTAGTGATGAGTGATAATCAACTACAGGATCCTCTTAGCTGCTGAGTGCATATTCACTCCTAAAGTGGATAATAAGGGCCTGTATGATCAGTGTAGAATTTATGCTGTTTTATTTTTTTCCCCTGGAATATTTACATAGTCACTTCCCCTTTTCAGCTAGCTGTGTGACTGATTGTAAATGGCTGTGATCCTGGGTGAAATTCATCATCTCGTCTGACACAGTACTTCATTCAGGCGAATCCTGCACTGAAATTGTAAAGTAAAAATTTCAGAACCAAAGAGGTTCCGAAATGGATCAAGGGCAAAAAAGGAGATGGAAAATGCTCTTTTTCTCATAAGACATTTCCAGGTGCAGACCGATTATGATATTTGTTTGGTGCAGTTCAGTTGTTTTGACAGAGTTGGACTGCTGCCAAAACTCGCAACTCACCTGATCTCATTTTGAGCACCTCCTCAAGTATTCCCCGGTCCATGACACACACCGGCTGAGGATGATGAGACCAGTACTTTTTGGAGAGCATAAGATTGAGGAAGCTGATAGAAGACAGCAAGGAGAAAGCTTGTCTAGCATTTTTCTTTCTATAGAAAGATTACTTCTGAATATTGACATCTTACTTTAATGGACTCCACCAAATGGCTGACTTAAGCTGCCATTTAATTTCTCACAAATGGCATGACACAGTGACATTCTGAATCATGCCGTTCATGGCTGCTGAATGCCACCTCTTCTAAGAATGAACTTCAAACCTATCAATCATTTGTCCAGCATACTTTCCTGGAAATTATCTTGTCAATAGGGTGATAAGAAGAGAGTTGCAACTTCTTGTTGACTGACAGGGAAGGACCATAGCACCACCAGACCTGAGTTTCAAAAATATGGTAAGCCACTAGATCAGGGCTGTCAAACTCCTGGCCCATGGGCTGGATGCATCATGTGCTGGCCATGCCTACGCATTCCCCCAGCGAAGGGTGAAAAAGTCACAATACGTCATGTGATGCCGCCGTGATGACATGAGTTTGACATCCCTGCACTAGATGGTGGCAAAGAGATTTGTCTGAATCTCTTTACTCCTCCCTGACTTTTTCCAGCCAATTCAGCAATGGACCTCATTTTTGGGATATAGAAGGTCCTAGGTTTAAGTTCTGGCAGTTCTAGTTAAAAAGACTACTGACTAAAACGCTGGAGACCTTGCAGACAATACTGGGGTAGCTTGTCTAACTATCTGACTTAGTATAAGGCTGTTCCCTATGCAAATATATGTCCCTGTACACCAAGCCATTAATTAGTCAGAAGGCCTGCCATTCTGATTGTGCAGAGCCTTAAGAAAACACATGGGTCTATTTTAGAATTGACAATAACAATGGTATATCCTGACCCAAAGAAGAAATAAATGCATTCCGAGTTTTCACAGGAAAAAATGGGATTCTTTTGAAAGAAAGGAAGCCATGCTGGTTGATAAGAAAAATTCCAAACCATACAGTCAGCCAAATACAATTATTAAAACGAAAGTATAGAAAATATTGGGCCAGATTTCAAAGCTCTACAAATATCTTAATCAGGCAAGATACTATAAAAAACAGGTTGGGAAAGGGCAGGAGCATAAAGCGAGGAAGGCTGACGTTATATACATAGGTGGATGTGTATATGTGGAAGACAGGGAGAGAGAGAGAGAATGAGAGAGAGAGAGAGAGAGAGAGAGAGAGAGAGAGAGAGAGAGAGAGAGAGAGAGAATATGAATATCTGTTTCAACTTGACGATGAAATAATGAAGTTTGCACTTATAACATTCCAATCCCTATCTTTATGCCAAGGACTACAACATGAGCCTTCTCCCAATCTTTTTAAACAGTGTTAAACAGTCTGCATGCTATAATAAAAGGTATTATCTTACTCAGCAAGAACCTGGCTTCAGGAGCAGGCTGTGTTAGTAAATTGACTATGCCCTTAAGAAAAGCTCACTTTGTTCTGAGAAGTTTGCGCACTTATGCTGTTTAGTTACTTTATTGAGTAGAATGTAAGTGTGTGCAGGACCGGATCTCTTTGCGTGTAACTACATGTGAGCATCTTCAGGATCATGCAGGATCAGGGAAGGTGGTATAATGTGGCTTGGAATCCTATTCATAGTGCGGCTGGTCTTCATTAATCTGTTAATAGTGGGTGGGAAGGTTTAGCTGCCACTGAGAGTGACATACGGCTGGTGGGTGGAGAGGATAGACCGAAGCCAGGGGAAATGGGGCCTTGAGAAGGTCTCTTAGTCTGGGTGGGGTGGGGGAGAGGGCCAACTGCTCCTTCTCCTTGGCTAATTATGGCGATCTCTATCCCAGACTTATGTTTACAGACAGTTTCCTTTGAGTCATTGCTCAGTAGCAGCACCTCGGTGCTACAGGAGGCAGGAAGGACCCAGACTTTGGCAGCCAGTCAATGCAGCACAGACCCTATATAGCCATGGGAGATAGGCTGAAGGAAGTTAGGGGCCCACCCTGCACATGGGACGTGATTCTCAGCATCTCCCACTCAACAAGATGTTCCTGTGCAGGTTGGAAGGTAGTGGGTGGCTGTGTGTAAGATCTTCTGATATTGGCCAGATCCCAGAAGTTCTGCCAAGTCTGTTCCCCACTCTTAGGCTTCTGGATTAAGGCTGGAGTCCTATGCTCACTTGCTTGGAGATAAGCCCTATCGTGATGGTGGACTTTACTCCTGAATTAAACAGACTTTGTGGCCACAAATGAGTGGGCAATCCTAACATTGCAATTAAAAACAAACACCAAAACAATTATTTATGTATTTGGAAAATATATAAATGAATGGAAAAGCATTACTCATTAATGAAGAGAGAATAAGGTGCAAAAGTTCGTGTTGCGTCCCCTCAGGACGCCGGTTTACCTCAGGACTGATTGATTCCTGATTCGTCTCGCCTCAGTTATTATGTCCTCACCCTGAGCGGACATTTCAGATCCGGTCTATTAAAGAGGAATAAGTAATCTTTTATTCTGTTTATATTTCAATGCCCTAAAAGTACAGATTCCTCTCCAAGCCAGCTCAATTCCTGGGTGTATCCAGGTAACCTGGTTTTATTGGCAACAGTAATAAAGCGGCTTACTCTTGTCTTTTTCTAGGGTGTTTTTCACTTCCCAACCTTGAGATTTTCTAGTGGTATTATATCCAAATGTACAAGTACCTAACTGCTTAGGTGTACATTTGAACATGAAAGTCTGTAGAGATTCTCAGTCATCCAGGTCATGGTTATCCCAAAGGTGCTTTTTCAGGAGGCAACTGGACTTTCTTGTTTTTTTCTTTTGAAGACGTTTCGCTTCTCATCCAAGAAGCTTCTTCAGCTCTGACAGGATTCCACAGTGCAGCAAAAATGCAGATGCCCACCAGATGACAGCAGAGAGTTCTTGGGATTTTTGCAGCCCAGATATGGGCGGCAAACTCTAAACTCTGCATACATGACTGAGGAGAGACCAATGTACTTTAGTAACTCTTTCAACTGTGTGTGTCGTTTTTAAAAACTTTTATTTAACATTTACACTACAGTGCTTTTTCATGTAAGTGCTATTGCATAAGCCTGAAGTATTAGTGTTTTGAAATGAAAAAAATAAATTAAAAAAAACATGATGTCAAAATCGCAGTAATCAGGAGTTTAGTATCTAATATGTTTGTCTACGCTTTGAAAATGATTCCGAAAAAGGGCTTGTTTCTTCATTGAGTCTGGAAAGAAAGACGCTGTTGTTTAAAGCATCCACTCATTAAAGCAGCCACCCATTGCTCATGTGGAAATCTGAGAAAAGTTCACCTGAGTTAATGAAAAGAGATAGTCCTTGACTTACGACTGGTTGCTGGTTTACTGTTGTTAAGTTACAACAGCCCACCCTAGAGCTACTTACAATCCGTTTTTGAAGTTACGATGCCCTTGCAGTCACATGATCGGAAATCCCAGAGTCACATGACTCTGATTTGCAACATTTTTGCCAGTTTCCAGCACACAGTTCCAATTTCCAGCAAAAAAACACCCATTGGGGAAAACGGATACTTAACAACTGTGGTGTTTGCTTAACAGCTGCCACAAAAAATTGAGTTTCACATGATGCCTTCATTTATGACCGCAATGACTTACAAACAAAATTCCAGGCTCAGTTATGGTTGTAAGTCAAGGACTACCTGTGGCAGAGAGGTCCAAAGCACATCTTCCAAATCATTTCCAAAGGATTCTCAATCCTAATAACAAATACTATCACTAAGTGGCATTACTGTATACAGTACAGTGATCCCTCGTTTTTCGCTGGGGTTACGTTCCAAAAAGAACCCGTGATAGGCGAAATCCGTGAAGTAGTAACTTCAGCTTTGCGCATGCGCAGAGGGCAAAAGAACGCAGATGCCGACATCCAGGTGGGCGGGGGAAGCGGGTGGGGGAAGCCCCGCGTCGCGAACGCCACCAGGTTGTTGAGCTGCGCGAACCGGGAGGATTTCACCCCTGGCCTCACGTGTATTTCACTGCTCTTGGCAAGCTGTTTTACCAATCAGCCAATCAGAATGCAGAACACAATGCACGATGCAAATCCGTGAAGCAGCGAGACCGTGAAAGGTGAACCGTGATATAGCGAGGGATTACTGTATATGAAAATGAACCTGGTGTGGAGCTGGCTGAGGAATTCTGGGAGCTGAAGTTCACAAGTCTTAAAGTTGCCAAGGTTGGAGACCCCTGTTTCTAAAGGAAAAAGAAAAGGGAAACTGCCAGAATGACCACATGGACAAGCCACAGAAGAACAAAGAATAGCCATTCCAGAGAAAACAGCAGTGGGGAAGCACTGCCGGTTTGAGTCCTGGCAATGAAGTTGTGCTCCTGAAGGAAAATTGGGTCCAACTTTGTTCCATATCAGCAAGAACGTCTAACTTTCCCCTTGAGGTTCTCTGGCTGTTGATGTCTCATGAGTCAGGATGTCTGGTGAGCTGGGGCCCAGGATGACTGATTGCAGTGAATCAGAGTAGGATCTAATATTGTGCTTCCTTGCTGTGCCTAAAAAAGATCTGGCTCTGATCCCGGGAGAAATGTGGGTTCTCTTTATATCTGGGGAACATGCAGGTACCTGCTTCTCTCTTCTGATCTTTGGCACAAACTCTTCCAGGTGTGCCAGCCCAGACTTTGCAAAGCAACCCAGGGTGGGGTTGCCGGCACGCAGCCTGTCGGGGACCCTTGGCATTGATACATCGTCCCTGCTCGCTCAGAAGCCCAGGACGTCAGCTCCCTCTTCATCCCCTCCCAACCCTGGGGATCCAGTCTGCCTTTACCATACAAGTAAAGGAATGCAAATCTCCCCATCACTCCTTAGTCAGAGAGATGGGCAGAAAAACGGGAACCCACAACGACCCCGTTTCCAAGAAGGGAATGTTTTGGCTCAGCGCTTCACGGCTCTAACGCTGGTTCCTTCTCTGGAAAGGCAGCCGTGGACAGCACGTGGAAGGGAGGGAGTTACTACGCATACAGGGAGGATTGCTAAAGGGTTTTCCTTGCTAAACAAGGCAAGGGAAGGAAAGTTTAACATTTCTCATCTGCCAAAGGCAGAGTCCTGTTTCTCTTGTGCTGTGCGAAAACTTCGGAACTGAACGAAATGTGTATGGTGGCACTCTCCGACAACTCTGTTACAACTCCTTTATTTAAAAAAAGAGAAATACTGTACAGAAGCAGATCCTTCCCTGCAAATAGATTAACCGCCCTTGTGTTGCAAACTGTGGAGGTCTTCTTCCCCAATTTTATCTATTCAGACAACTCTGTGAGCTAAATCAAAAGGTGCTGGCACCGAATGAGCTAAAAAGCCGAAATGGGGGATCGAATCGGGTCTGTCCAGTCCTAGAGACATACTACTCCATGCTGGCCATTCATACTTCCTGTCTTGAAGCTCTTTATCCTTCAGCTCTGGCGAGAGATGGCAAGAGGAGAGCTCTTTAACCTCAATTTCCAATTTGATGAAAGTGAACCAAGGACTTAGGCAGTCTCTGCAATATTGACCTTGTTTAACTTTTAAAATGTTGTCGGCCACCATGGAAATATTAGTAAATAGATGTACACATCAATTCATTAATCAAAGTCTACGTTTACGCACTTACAAACGACAGTGGAGATTTGCTATATAGACCAGTGATGGCGAATCTATGGCACGCGTGCCACAGGTGGCACACGGAGCCATATCTGAGGGCACATGAGGCATTGCCCTATGTCAGCTCCTGATTTTCAGCCATCTTTTTGGCCATTTTTGCTCTCCCAAGGCTTCAGGAAAGCCCCTGCGCTGCCCCCTGTGCATGTGCACAACCCCCCCATGCTGCCCCCCACACATGCGCACAGGCCTCACTGATGCCTCCAAACTTCCAGTTCGCCGTTGGGCCATTTTTCACTCTCCCCAGGCTTCAGGAGGCTTTTCTGAACCCTGGGGAGGGCGAAAAACAGCCCAACGGGCCTACTGGAAGTCCAGAGGCTTCAGTGAGGCCTGTGCGCATGCACGGGGGGCAGCGAGGGGGCTGTGAGCATGTGTGGGGGAGGGCAATGTATTATGGGTGTGGGCACACGTGCGCACACTATCGTGCACGTGCACACCCTTTTGGCACCCGAGCCAAAAAAGGTTCGTCATCACTGATATAGACCAATGCCTGAAAGAAAAACGAGCGGGGTCAGGAGGGAGAAGACGAGTGAGAAAATTGTGGTTAGGATGTCCCGAGAACAACCTCAAAAAGCAAAATGAATAGTTTTAAGAACAAAACATTCTTAAAATGAACTTTTGAAGTCGTGCTTGAATGGGGCGGAAGGAAAGATGCTTTTGCCAGGACTAAATAAATAAATAAGATATAGTGAGTGGTGTTTCGGTGGTTACTATAAACTAGATTTAATCAAATTCCTTTTTCTTTTCTCTTTTCTTATCAACCTGCTTTGGATTTCCTTTGCTCCTTTCCTCTTCTTCTGCACTTTGCATGATCCTCCTTACTTGGGAAGGCAGAGTGGGTACATGCAATGAAATTTCATTTTAATGTATGCCAATTAGTGTACATTCAAAGTGACAACAAAGTTATTCTAAGTTATTCTATTCTAAGTTATGGGGTGTGGTGAAAATGAATAAGATCTGAAATACCAGAACACTCTATCTTCTGACAAAGTTAAGTCAAAGGAGAATCAGGATAGATAAAAGATAATACTTTTCCTCCAACGCACTAAGTTACTCTTGGAATGTGTTTTCCAAAAACAGAGTGGGGTCACTAACTTAGAAGGCTTGCCTAGAGAATTACCAGGAAGTTACCAAGGACTCTTAGTCATTTGAGGCTATTTTAAAGCTGTTATCATCTAACACCATTTGTTAGAGAGGGTGGCAGTGCCCTCAAAATTTGCTTGTGGGTTTTCTCCCTGCTCCTGATCTACAACCCAGTCTCTGCCTATCTTTTTAACTCTTCTTTGGTAACAAAATAGCCTGCCCTACATTTACTTCTGTCCTCAGCTGGGTGGTTCTAATTTCAGGGAAATTCTTGAAACAACAGCTTCTATCCTTGAAATATCAAAGGATTTGGTGGAAGGTGAATTCACTGTCTCCCTCACAAAGAATGGTTGATCTGAGATTCTAGAGCTGGGACTTGGGATGTTGGTTTAAGGCAGTGCTTCTCAATAATTTTCTGTTACGCCCCCCCTAGGAAGAAGTAAACATTTCGCGCACCCCCAATGCCCAATTTTTTTCCCTTTTTTTTCTTTTTTGTGAAGCAACTCCAACTCTGTATGTATGTGGTTACAAATAAACTGCACTGGCTGGCCGGCAAATAACATGCTTAATGGATCTCTTTTGTGTCCTCTGGCACCGTCCCTCTTTCTTCCTCTACTTTCGATGAATTCACCTGATCTCAAGATTTAACAATCACTACTGGATCTCCACCAGTCGCCTAGATCTTTCGCTGCTTTCAGGCAGCCCAAAGCATACACTGTGGAAACTGGTTTTGCGCGCATTCCCCTCATGCAATTTCACTTCCGGGCATGCTCAGTAGCAGGATTCAGCCCGAAACACAGCTGAGGAGCTAATCTGCTGTGCTTCGGGCGAAATAATAACCCAGGGCGGGCGGGAGGGCTCTTTTTCAAGCTGCGGAAGAGGATTCCTTATTCAAAAATTCCCAAATTCCTTCCTTCAAAAATTCCTTCCTTCAAAAATTCCCAAAAAAAGATGGCGGCACCCACGGACCACGCCCCCCTGGCATCGTTCTGAGCCCCCCAAGGGGGGCCCCACTATTTGAGAAACACTGGTTTAAGGGTAAAGCTTTCTGAACCAACCTTGACTCTAACTTCATGGACATTCCACAGTGTTCAAAGGTTATTCGGAAGTTGTGATTCAAACCTTATGCTACCCCCACCTCTCTCTTTAACAAACAGCTCAACTTTTCCAAGCTTGCCAAGAAGCAAGAGAGGGTGGGAGGCCTGGCTGCTTTAAGAACCATATTCACTTCAATTTGTGAATTTCTTAATGTCATAGTGTCTTTTTTTTCCAGGCTCACAAGGCAGCCTGCAAAAAAATGTGGCTACTTTAATGAGTGTCAGGGAGATGCAGCACTTGTATTTGCAAAAGGTCCAAAGTATGGATGGGGGGTGGGGGTTGGTAATAACATGAGAGGAGTTTGCTACTTACTTTTTCTGGGAAATTTGATTTCCATGTAGAACACCATTTTTTATTTTTTATCCCACCTTTATTATTTTTATAAATAATTCAACGTGGTGGACACACCTAGTACTTCCTCCTCCTCCTATTTCTCCTACAACTCTGTGAGGTGAGTTGGGCTGAAAAAGTGACTGGCCCAATGTCATCCAGCCAGCTTTGGGTCTCAAACTGTAACTCATAGACTCCTGGTTTCTAACTGGTACCTTGACCACTAGACCAAACTGGCTATTTCCTGTTTCCTGGTGATTTCCTATCCAAGGACGAATCACATGCAAGAACTAATCCACTTAGCTTTCTGTGATCAGTCAAGCCAAGCTAGAGTCTAGTGCAGGGATCAGCAACCTGCGGCTCTGGAGCCACATATGGCTCTTTCATCCCTCTGCTGCGGCTCCCTGTCGCTCAAAATATGTGTCACAACTGCCAATGTGCAACACCCACCAACACGCAATTTATTTAGCTTTTCGACCCCCGGTAGGCCAACCATGGATAAATCCAAGAAAAGAAAAGTTTCAGAAGAAAACAGAACCTTTAATTCAACTATATATGCTAGTTTTGTGGCCACTCAGGAAATAGGCACGAGAAGAGTTTTGTGGCTCCCGGTGTTTTCTTTTCTGTGGAAAACGGGTCCAAATGGCTCTCTGAGTGTTTAAGATTGCCGACCCCTGGTCTAGTGCAAATGAAGGCACAGAGGAGTCACAAAGGAATGGTGATCACTTTTACCTTTTGCCACAGCATTCCTCCACTTATTGTGGCCTCCTTCATATAGAACCATAGATGTTGGAGAGATAAAATCTCCCTGATGCCATCCCTAGGCCCCTCAGTTCAATGGTAACCATGTCCAGAGCATAGCAATGTCATCAACTTCATCCTCAGTGCCTAAGACCAGAGGCAGGCAAACTAAGGTCATCCAGATGGCTGGGATTCCAATTCCAATCAGCCTCAGCCAGCATGGTCATTGGTAAGGGAATGGGCAGCTGTAATCACAAAACTTCTGGAGGAAGCTATAGAGAAGCCTTGTTAGAACCCTGTTCAAACGATTGGGTGTATTAATATATGATTAAGCCACAAATCAATGTTATGTGTATATTGCTTTAAATGCATTGTGGATGATTACTATATAAGTAAGCAAGAGAGTATGCTCAGTGTGGTTGATGGTTGATGGTTGATGGTTTATGGCTGTGGTTTAGTGTGGTGAGTGGTGTTTGACGGTGTGTTCCGGATTGAAGACTCTCTGCTGATTTACTGATGAGTAGATTATGACTGTGTGGAATTGCTGTGAAGAGAAGAGTAACTATCTGTGATAGTATAGAATTGAGTAATAGCTGTAATCTTTGTTTGTGAGTTAAAACAAAGATAGGCAAGAAGAAGAAACTTCGCATTGACTGAACTGTGTATGACTTGGACTTCCTATTTAACTTTGCTACTATTCAAGTAAAACTATTTTGAACATACTAAAGATATTCTGTTTCTTGACTGAATAGCATTCATATCAAACTGCAACACCATTACTACAACACATTTCGCTGTGTATGTGCTTAACAGCACAATAACTCCTTAACAAGCCTGATGCTATGATGCACATGCCAGGAACAGCTCTCTGTTAGAGAAACACATGAAACTACTTCCCCACACAGAAAATCATGCTGGAGAAGGGAGGATCTCTTTCTCGGAAGAAGAGGCTTCCAATCTAGGCTTTCAGCCAGGCCCGAAGTCTAGGGTGGATCCACTGGGGGACCCGTCTTGTTAAGGGATGTATATGAATGTAATGTTTATTACAGCCCAAAGACCCAAATGTCTAGGTGAAGAAGGATAACCCCTGGAAGGTGGCCATTTTGAAGCTGGATGTACAGTATAGCCAATTTAAATGTGAGGTTTGAATTATAGATATCAGGCATGCTGGAAACTGATCTGAGCCTCCCCTGCAAACGAATCTCAGGGTTTCTTGCAATATGCAACTTTTTATAAGGCCTGGCACAAGCTGTCCTGGAAACTGCACAATTTGACAATGGACAAACCTCTCCAAAAGGTGTAGGAGAATGAGGAGTGGCCGCTGTCAGCTGTCTGATGAAAAGCATTCTGCATATTCTCAGAGGATTCATCCTGACGGTTATTATGAATGCTTCATAGATTTATCTATCTCTCAGGATGACAGGGTCTTTAAAGCACTTATATTACCACTTCATATTTTCCATGTACTTGTAACAAAATGTTCTACTGAAATGATCCGTCCTTAAAAAAAAAAACACCCCAAACTGCTGCTTATAATTTCTGCCATTCAGTTATGCCCTTCTTTAGTATACATTCGTCTTGGTGGTTCTTCATCATTCGTTATTATTTTTAAAAATTGGCATTCAGTGTTTTACGGTTACTGAATATGCTCAGTTCTCATCTGGGCAAATTGTTTTGGGACTTTTCCTCCGCATTTGGGATCTATTTTGTCTAGAGAACGAATTGCAGTCTTGTCTGAATTTACTACTTTACAAATAATGTTGTCCTTTTGTGAGGAATGCTGCTCAGGACAACAACAGCAGTTAACTGTTTTTCATCTGACTTCACTTAAATTTAAGCTCAATTCGTATGCTGTTAGTTCTAAACAGACTGAGTGAATGCAAACACACATACACACAGTGGTGGGTTCCTACCAGTGCGGTCCACTCTATAGCACCGGTAGCGGCCCTCTGGTGATGTCACAGTACCCGTGCGGTCGGTTGCCGGTGCCTGGGCGCCGCCAGTAAAAAAAAAATTTATTTTATTTTTTTTAAATTTCTTCTGCGCATGCCCAGAAGCCGAGCTTCCGGCACTGCGCATGCGCTGCCTTCCTACCCTACAGTGAGTCCAAGCAGGGGAGGATGGCTGAGGGAGCACGTGAGACGCTGAAAGAATGGGCAGAGGAGCTATCTCCATTCCCCTCCCTTCAGCAGTCTGAGAAGCCACGAATGCGCGGTGATGATCCTAGGCATTTTTGCACGTTCGAGACTTCTCGAGCTGAGGGGAGGGGGAATGGGCAGCAGTAGCCTAGGATCATCGAATAGGGAGAAGCATTCAGGCTGGACGGAGCCTCCTAGACGAACTGCTGCCGCGGTCTTGCTGCTCCCGCTGCGGAGGGGCTGCATTGCGTGTGGGCAATGTCCCCCTGCTTCTCCAGCCGCTGCCAAGCTCCCGATGCCCACACCCACCTGGTCACATGGCTGACAAGCCACACCCACAAAATAAGCCACGCCCACAGAGTGGTAGTAAAAAATTAGGAACCCGCCTCTGCATACACACACACACAAACACATGCGCACACACAAATGCACACGCCCCCATTAAAGACAAAGTTTAAGTTTGGATTCTGATTAAGCTATGTGACAATGCATTTTGAAGTCTAAACAGGGCAAAGCTTGGCCTCCCTTTTAGGTGTTTTAAGAAATTATAAGGAAGTGCAATAACAGAATAACAGAGTTGGAAGGAACCTTGAAGTTCTTCTAGTCTAACCCCCTGCTCAAGCAGGGTCCCTTCCAATTCTGTTAATCTGTTAAAAGTTTAAAACCCCATACCATTTCAGACAAACGGTTGTCCAATCTCTTCTTAAAAACCTCCAGGGTTGGAGCACCCACAATGCCTTTTCTTTCTTTTTCCTCTTCTGTTCCTCGCTCTTCCCTTCCCTTTTCTCTTCCCTATTTTTCCCATTATTTGCTTTTGTATTTTCTTTGTATGCTACATTATAAACTAATAAATTTTGATTAGGAGGAGTCGATTATCTGTATAAACATTCTGAAGGTTTTCTCCTGAATTTTGAGAGGAGAGGCAAAAAGTTACAAGAAAGTCAGGATGATGTCGTGGTTAACATGTTGCATTGCGAATAGGTTCACCCTCAACTGCAAGCTCCTTGGATGACTTTGGGTGGATTGTTCTTTCCTTCCTCATAAGCAGTGGTGGGTTCCTACTGGTGCGGTCCACTCTATCGCACCGGTAGCGGCGGGCTGGTGACATTATCAAGAGGCTACCGACCCGGTGCGGTCGGTTGCCGGTGCCTAGGAGCCGCCATCTTTTTTTGTGAATTTTTCGGCGATTTTTTGCTTCTGCGCATGTGCGGAAGCAAAATCGCACCGAAATCTCATGAGGGGAGAGGGGAAATCTCGTGAGCATGAGATTTCAACAAGATTTCGCTTCCACTCATGCGCGGAAGCAAAAAATCGCCGAAATCGCGTGCATGCGCATGCGTCCCCTCGCAACATTTCAGCACGATTTTGCTTCCGTGCATGCGCAGAAGCAAAATCACGCGAGGGGGCACGTGCATGCATAGTGAGCGCATGCATGCGCACAAAACATGGAGATGCATGCGCAGCGCACTGGTAGCAAGGTAAGTGAGCAACCCACCCCTGCTCATAAGGTTGTTGTTGTGGGGCAAAATAGAAGGAGGGAGTGCTTCCTTGAGCTCCTGGAGGAAAGGTGGGATATATAATATCTAAAAAATGTAAATAAATCTATCCACAAACACTAAGATTTCATCTGACCCTTTTGCCAAAGCTTGTCTTTCTCTAAGCAAGACTGAGCAGAGGCCCAGGAGATGGCAGCTTCCATTTTTGGCTTTGAGCCTCGTTCATTGAAAATTGGTAGCTAAAAAATCCTGATTTCTGTTATCAGTCCCAGAACTGGAAATTCAGATTAGCAAACATTTGCCGTGGCCAGCCTCCCCCAAAGAAAGATGCCAACGCCATGAAAACTCTTTAATTGGCACGTAACACTGAGCGACGATGGGTGGAGGGTTTGCAACAAGTCACAGAGAAGCCCAGAATCATCTTAGGGCTCAGGGTAATGTGTGAACCCAGTCTTTGATCCAAGTCCAAGCCCATCTTACTCCATAAATTGGTTGATTCAATCATGAATCATTATTTCTTCAAGCTGCAAACTGCTGCAGGATGCAAGAGGGCTGAAGACGTAGGCTGATCTTGCATCATCTCATTTGCTCGGACAGAAAAGTAGAAGCAAAGAGGGCGAAAGCATTCTGACTTCTGCCAACTGGCACAGCAGCTATTTCCTATCAAATCCCCCAGAAATAAGCCTTTTGCATACCAAGCCACAGAATACTCACAAATGCCGTTTTTGGGAACTCGGTGGAAGGAAAAGGCTATGTAGCTCTCATTGCCATCCCCAGCTCCCACAGATATTTGGTTGGCTACCTGACAAAGCTTGGAGAGGCCTTTGGTCTGATCCATCAAGTTTTTAGCTTGAACTAAACAACAGAATGGCAGAAGAATGGAATAACTAAATGAATAACAAATAGCAGAGGTGGAAGGGACCTTGGAGGTTTTCTAGCCCAGCCCTCTGCTCAAGCAGGAAAACATTTCAGACAAATGGCTGTCCAATCTCTTCTTAAAAATCTCCAGTGTTGGAGCACCCACTGAAGGCAAGCCATTCCACTGGTTAATTGTTCTTATAGCAATAGCACTTAGACTTATATACCGCTTCATAGTGCTTTACAGCCCTCTCTAAGCGGTTTACAGAGTTCAGCCTATTGCCCCCAACAATCTGGGTCCTCATTTTACCCACCTCGGAAGGATGGAAGGCTGAGTCAACCTTGAGCCGGTGAGATTTGAACTGCTGAACTGCTGAACTAGCAGTAGCCTGCAGTGCTGCATTTAACCACTGCACCATCTCGGCTCTTATCACCAGGAAATTTCTCCTTAGTTCTAGGTTGCTTCTCTCCTTCAGTCGTTTCCATCCATTGTTTCTTGTCTTGCCTTCTGGTGTTTTGGGAAATAGCTTGACCCTCTCTTCTTTATGGCAGCCCCTGAAATATTGGAACACTGCTATCATGTCACTCATAGTCCTTCTTTTCACTTCTTTTCACCTTCTTTTCCTGCAACCGTTCTTCATATGTTTTAGCCTCCAGCCCCGTAATAATCTTCGTTGCTCTTCTCTGCACTCTTTCTAGAGTTTCAACATGTTTTTTTTTATATATTGTGGTGATAAAAACTGGATGCAGTGTTCCAAGTGTGGGCTTGCCAAGGCCTTATAAAGCAGTATTAATACTTCACGGGATCTTGATTCTTTCCCTCTGTTAATGGAGCCTAGGACCGCGTTGGCTCTTTTGGCTAATCTAGTTCTGCTTTTGTTGTGGCTAACAGATGTGGGCTGCAAAAACCCAGATGACCACAGCAAAGAGACACAGAAAACTCAGTTGCTTTGTTGAGATGTCACTGAACTTCCACTCCCAGCATATCAGACCATTGTTCAAATTGGCATATGCTGCTGCATTGAGAAATAAATGGACTGAAAAATTAAAGGCTACAATTGTAAGTATACTTACCAGTAGGTAAACCCTGGCAAATGCCATCAGCTAATCTCTTGGTAAGCATGCATTGGCTGGCTCCTACTGTAGGTGCAGCAGCTACATCCTCTAAGAGGTTTTACGGTCATGTTTCTGCATGCATCTATGCTCTGGTTTTCTGGGGATTGTGAGTACAGCTGTCTCTATGCATCATGTTCCACTCACTCAAGCCCATGAGAAGACAAGCTATCCTATTGGTGCTTGCAGAGAAGTGGAATACAGCAATGCACTTATGGGTGGATAACTCAAATTATCATCATTAAATCTGTGCCAGATGTAAGGCAATGCATGTTTCAGATTTTTAAAATGATCCTTGCTTACCAGATTATTGGGAAACAAGGTAATCCATATAACAATGCAGTGAAACAAGTGCTGTCATATACATAATCAATAAGAAGCGTCATTAATTTCAATGGGTTTTACTCTTGGGTATATTTTTCTAGGGTTATATGCTGAAACCAAGGGTTTCTCGCCTCACATTCTTGGCTATACATTCTATTCAGCAACTATTCCCTTCTATATTTTACAGTGGAAAATAAGAACACTTGTTTTGCATTAAGGAAACAAGGGATTCAATAGCAATAATGGGGAGCAAGCCAAATATGTGACCGACTTCTGTTGGTGTGCCCTGCCAAAGGCCTTCCTTTTTCTAACTTTTGGAAATCTTGTTAACTTAAAACGGTGCGTGCTTCTCTGTTTTCCAACAGAACAACATGTAGTCACATTTATGGTCTTTTGATGATGGTACATCTGCAACTTAAAATCTTGCAGGGAGCCATCTGCAGCTTTAGTACAAAATTAGCTTTAGCACAGGCCTTCCATAGAAAACCTGAGAAAATATCTGCAGACCCCTTACATCCTGGACTTAAACTGTTTCAGGACGCCGCTATAGGGCATTGCATGCCAAAACAATTAAATAGAGAGACAATTTTTTTCCTCCTGCCATCGCTCTGCTGAACACCTAATTCCCACAACACTATTTTATGTCTAAGTATATTTACCCATGTAATTTGGCTTTCTTTCTTTCTTTCTTTCTTTCTTTCTTTCTTTCTTTCTTTCTTTCTTTCTTTCTTTCTTTATTATTTATTTATTATTACTGTTGCTGTTATCATCTTTTCTACTACCTCCTCTTACTGGTATTATTATTAAGAATATTATTACTCTGTTGTTTTGCGTGCACACTTGAGAGCTTCTGCAGCAGAGACAAATTCCTTGTGTGTCTATAATCACACTTGGCCAAATAAAGTATTCAATTTCTTCTTCTCATTTTCTCTCTCAAAATTGTAAGAGTTGTTTCTCTCTTTTAAGTTCCCGACCAAAGAACACGGTAGCTGCCGAAATACGTTTGAACAAAAGAAAGCTAATTGTGAGTAGTGGCTCACTTAACTCACTATACAAGATACTTATATGTTGGTCCTGATATAAATATCCTAAAACTGTTTACATTTTTTTTAAAAAATGAGAAAATATAGTATGGAGGAAGCATCTTTCTGTCTTCTGACTTCCTCTCAGGATAAAATCGACCATTACTCGCTCTGGGGTGGGGGCAATTGCCTAATATCTATGACTGAGGCCAGCAAATTACACCTCTGTCTCCACCCACCCTGCCTTTAAAATATCAAGCATAGTATCTCCCAGTGATTCTCACCTCAATAACCTAAAACATTTAATTACTTTCAGTTTAGCTCAAGATACTTCATTTTGCCTAACATTTGGGTTGGGCTTATCGAGAACGTAGTTGTAGTCCATGCTACAGTTCATTTGTTAGGTTTTGGCATATTACTATCATGGCTATTGTTATGATTATAAATGTTTGTTACTGCTCCAATCGCATGGGAGTATTTAACATAAATCAGCAACACCAAACAAAATTAAACCAAATCTCAAACCACAGCCCAGACTAAATAAAATGACTTCTTGGCTTTGTGGAGGCCAACAAGGGGAACCAGGCATATCTCTGAGACACGGTACTCCAAAGTATCAAGGCCGCCATAGAAGAAGCCTGCCTCAGTGTACAAGCCCCTTCATCCTGATAGCATCATCACTCTTAATAGCAATAGCACTTAGACTTATATACCGCTTCACGGTGCTTTACAATCCTCTCTAAGCGGTTTACAGAGTCAGCATATTGCCCCTAATAATCTGGGTCCTCATTTTACCGACCTTGGAAGGATGGAAGGCTGAACCAACCTTGAGCCGATCAGGATCGAACTGCTGGCAGTAAGCTTTGATTTAGCATGCAATACTGCATTCTAACCACTGTGCCATAACAGACGATGGGAAGAATCATTTGGAAAGAGACCGTTTCTTTTTCAATTAACATAAGGCTTTATAGATAATAGCTGCCACTGGGAATTGGACCCAGAATTTATTGGGAACTAACAGAAAGGAGAATATTTGTAGCTCAGAATGCAAATGACCAGCTGTCTGCAAGGAGTATAAATCCTTCCATTCCCCACCATCCAATCAGAGCTGAAGAAGCTTCTTGGATGAGAATTGAAACGTCTTTAAAAAAAAACCCAGAAAGTCCAGTTGCCTCTTGGGGGGAAAAAAGCACCTTTGGGACAACCTTGACCTGGATGACTGAGAATCTCCACAGACATTTGTAGCTCAGAGTTGAAATGAGGGCTCCTGGGTGCTCTCTGAGCTAGGTTACCCTAACGCGACTAGCACTGATAATGTTACCTCATTTGGGTAATGAAATGTCTGTAAAAAACAACAACACCCATCTCAGAGAGCACGAAGGACCCCCTCAACTAACAGAGCACCCAACAAAGTGCACCTGCAGCAGCAGAGAGGGAGGATTTGGCCCAAGGGTGGGTTCCACTTACCTTTGCCACCGGTTTGCATTGCATCCCCTCATGCAATTTGGCTTCCGCACATGCTCAGAAGCAGGAATCAGCCCGAAACACAGCTGTGGAGCTGATCAGCTGTGCTTCGGGTGAAGAAATAAAGATCAGTATTAACCTGCGGGCGGGCGGGCGGGCGGGCGGGCCCTTTTTCAAGCAGCGGAAGGGGGGAAATTCGCAACCCCCCCCAAAAAAGATGGTGGCGCGCACAGACCGGCACCGACAGTGACATCACCAGCGGGTCGCTACCGGTTTGGGCGATCCTGTCCGAACCGGGAGGAACTCACCCCTGGTTTGGCCAACCCAGAACTTTCTGAGAAAGAGATCCAGATGAAGAGACTGAACAGTCCTGAGCTGGAAGGAAAAGAAGGGAAGAGGTTCAGGGAAACCACACCCTAGAATCGCTCAGGATAGATCTAGCAGCTTAGAAAGTTATAGCTTTAGTTTGGCAAGGTTTTGTAATTCTGTTAGATGTAAGCAAATAAAGGATTGGACTTGATTGAGTGTCACTGTCTCGTCTCTAGGCTTGGGCCTGACAATTGCTGTTCCCTAGCCAAAGCCACCTTTGACTGCCAGCAGCCTAACCACTGCCTTGAGTGCCAATTCCAGCTTCCAAACCACCTTCAAAGGCAACTGCTGCCGAGCGTGTTGCAGACGTCTGTGTGGAGATAAAGGCATGAGTCACTATTGGCAAGCCTCATGGTCCAGGAAGGCACAGCTCCAACTGGGCAAAGCCTGGCCACTGTCTCTACCTGTTGATCTAGCAAGACCTTCATGGCTAGGAGAGCCCCCCCAAGTCACCGGTATGTTCTTTGGGGAGTGCAACTCCACCCAGAACTATCACTTGGTGCAAATGAGCACCAAGACATTTCTGAAGAAACCCTAACTCCTTTTTGCTAAGATTTAATTTCATCTTTTTGTTCACAGAGGTCCCCTGCAGATCTCCACAGCATCTTCAGCATGGCTTGGTGTGGTGATGTGCCATCATGCAAATTCCACATAATTGTGTCAGACAGCAGGGTGCAAGTGTGTTCAGGTATTCCTTGCTTAACAAACAAATGCTTAGTGACTCCCTCCCCAAAAAAGGTACTTATGACCCAGTTTTGAAATTCTAATTTCATCCCCAGAGTCAGGCTTTTGGCAACCGGCTTGCATTTATGGCCTTTTGCACTATCCCTCAGTCCACAAGTGACCCCAATTTCTGTTGTTTTCTGCCAGTTACCTGCCAAAAAATGCCCGTTGTGTATAATGTGTATAATAATGTATAATGTATAATTTGTTAATGATCGCCACAAAAAAGGTTGTAAAAATCAGGTGCACTCACATAGTGACTCACCTAACGACCACCGTGACTTACAACTGTAATTCCGGACTCAACTGTAGTCATACGTCGGGGACTACCTGAAATAGTGGCACTTGGATTATGAATCACCATGCTGATCTCATCACTGCAATTTGATTGGCTGCCTGAGAGCAGATTGGATCTAACCTAGGTCTTGCATAGGGTAAAAATTAACTTCATCAATTAGCTATGTTTGGGGAACATAAAAAAACCCCAACCAATACACATACACAATACACCCAACCAATACACATACACAATACACAAGCATGCAATAGATACAAACTTAATGTAAACCGCTCCAAACTCAACTGCAGAAAATACGACTTCAGCAACAGAGTGATCAATGCCTGGAATGCACTACCTGACTCTGTGGTTTCTTCCCCAAACCCCTGAAACTTTAACCTTAGACTGTCTACAGTCGACCTCTCCCCATTCCTAAGAGGTCTGTAAGGGGCGTGCATAAGCACACCACTGTGCCTACCGTCCCTGTCTTACTGTCCTATTGTCCCCATTTATCTGTACTTATTTGCTTATGTTATGTTTATACAAACACCTACTATCTTGTAAATGTTTGACAAATAAATAAATAAAATAAATAAATACATTCTCCTCTTTTTAAAACTCAGTCTATATACACATAAACATTCTGGAGAGAAAGTCAGCCTCTCCACTACAGATTTAATTGTCAATTCTTGGCAGCACACAACATTCTCCGCCACACACAGAATGACTACAATGGCCAAGTCCCACCTACTGCTCTGTGCCTGGCCAATGGGGAAGGGGCTAATGAAGTCATACTGTCTCACTTTAATTCTCCCCATGCAATACCATTTGGGGAAAATGGACTGCTGGAGATAAACGGGTGGGGAGTCTGCCTTCCCAAAAAAACGTAACCATTGATTTATGCCGATCCATGACCCCATGACCCAATTCTGGTGGTACATTATCACAATAACCAAGAAGAGTTTGTGCAAGAAGATCTGAACAGCAATGTCCATAAGAGATCACTGCGTCTCCCAGAATGGCAAAAGCAGCGTCACACTTTCGGCAAATGCCCACAACATCATTATACACACGGAAAAGGTGTGTATGTCCTGACCCTGTGATGCAGCTGACATTAGATTCTGGTGAAACCTATGTTCATACATTATGCTAAGTAAACCAATAGATGCACATTTATGTTTGGTTAAATAAACCACCATTGGTTAGGTGCCTAAACCATAGTTATAGAATTGCATGACTCAGTATACTATAATGAAGCAAGCCAGGTCTTCATTAAGAAGTTGCACCCCATCCCGTATTTATGATTTTGTGCATATTAATCAAGAAGAAAGTTTTGCTGCTTTTAATGAGGCTGCAACTTGTCTAACATGGTTTCTTCCCATACAAATGCTGTTATCCCCAGCAGGTCTGTTCATTGGTGATTTCAAGAACTGGAATGGAGGATGTCCTACAAGAGAAGGTTGCCTTGTCTGTTTAGGATAATTTGTTTAGGATTAGACTCTGACTTTGGGACATAATAATACGTACGTGTACACACACACACACACACACACACACACACACACACACACACACACACACACACACACACGGTGCAGATAGTCCTTGACTTATGACCACAACTGAGCCGAAAATTATTTGAGGAAGTTTATGGAGAGGCTCAGATGACAATGTCATCCTATGTTTTGTTGCCAATTGCCTCCCTTCCCCCCCCCTTTCTTTCTACAGAAACCCCATGAAAGATGGAAAGATGGGATGTGAACACAATGTCTTTTGATGAATAAGCGTTAAAAGCCCCCCTTTTTAAAAATTTCATCAGGATCAGATATGCTACAAGTCAAACATTCATTTTGATTCTTCTTTCAAACCACCTTCCAGGTACACTTTGCTTTCATTGAGTAAAAAGCAATACTGTTCATTAAACAATTTCACTGATTGAATAAACTACAGTTGGTGGCTGTTTTATATTACGGTTTAGTGCAATGTGTGAACCAAATCAGAATTGGTTTTCAGCATGTATGTCCTGGTTTTAGAACAAGGCCAGAGGCCATAGCTTGGTAATTACCGTAAACCCAAGTGCAAGATCTGAAACTCTGGAGCAGAGGTCTTCAAACTTGGCAACTTTAAGACTTGTGGACTTCAACTCCCAGAATTCTCCAGCCAGTATAGCACTGCAATTCTGGCTAATTGCTGAGCTTGATGGGCCAAATGCTTTTGTTTGTTTTATGTTCCACCTTTTCTCCAGGTGCTCAGGACAACAGAAGGGAGGTTGGGCAGAGACGTAATGCCTAGCCCCAATAGGAATCCACTGAGCATCTCTGGCTGAGATCAATCTGATCCTTTATTTCACCCTCCCAATCCAATTTCTTAACCATTACAACATACTGGTCTGCCTTGCCATAAATTCATTTCCTGTTGCATACGTAAGTCTATTTTAAAATAAGAGTTCAACAAACCCCTCACACTACTTCCTGGTAGTAGCAACGACAACAACGCTGGTAAGTGAGGTGGGGGTTGGGGGTGCAAACAGAACAGCTGGGGAGCAGGACTTTGGAAGTCTGCTGTTGCCACCAGCAGAAAGTTCCTATGTGTCATTTCCTCTTGCAGAGGCTATGTCCTCTTGACTTCCCAGAAGGTGACTCTGTTTAATCCTTTTTGAACCAGTGGGTGAAAAGTGTGTGCATAGTGGAAGGGGGCTGGGAAGGTGACCTTTGTCTGGGAAACCCAAACAGGATTCTATTAGGAAGCAGAGCAGACAAAGGTTGCCACTGTTGACCCCAAAGGATAGGAGATTCAAAGTGGCAAGAAGGAGTATTTATTTTTAAAATCACATTTCTATTGTGACAGTGTTTGTATGTTGCGTGCGCGTGCGCGCGCGCACACACATACACACATATATACATATACATCAGAGGTGGGTTCCTGCCAGAGCTGCCCGGTACGCAGCTCGGTAGGGGGCGGCAGATTGCACAACCACTCTGGAACCCTCTCTGCCGGTCCACCACGCGTGTCGCCATTTTTTTCGGTGATTTCGGGTCGATTTTGCTTCTGCGCATGCGCGGAAGCAAAATCGCGCCAAAATCTTGCAAGGGGACACGCGTGTGTGTGAGATTTCGGTGAGATTTTGCCTCCGCGCATGCGCAGAAGCAAAATTGCACCGAAATCTCTCTCTCGTGCGCGTCCCCTCACAAGATTTCAGCACGATTTTGCTTCTGTGCATGCACAGAAGCAAAATCACATGAGGGGGTGCACGCGCATAGCGAGTGCACGCGCCCCCGAAGCATGGAGATGCGCGCGCATGGCTCCGGCAGCGAGGTAAGCGAGCAACCCGCTTCTGATATACATACATACATACATACATACATACATACATACATACACACACACACACACACACACACACACACACACACACACACACACACACATATTACGAATTGTCCTAAAAATGGGGATCAATGGGGATTTTACACTCTGACAATATCAGCAGGGGCTGACGAAAGCTTAGTATAATAAAAAAATTTAAAACGTTCCGGTAATCATGATGTCTATCGTTTCTTCATCTATACATACATACATACATACATACATACATACATACATACATACATACATACATACATACATACATACATACATACATATATATATATATATATATATATATATATATATATATATATATATATATATATGAATTTTTTTCTGATTTTTTTTCTTCTGCGCATGCGCAAAAGCCAAGTTTCTTGTTTTCGGCTATTTTTTGGGGGGGGGGATTTTTGGCCACGTGGCGCGGGAGGAAGCGAACCGGCGGCGAGGTAATTTAGAACCCACCCCTGGGTCGTAACTGTGAAAAATGGTCATAAGTCACATTTCCCAGTGCCATTGTAATTTTGAACAGTCACTAAGCAAACTGTTGTAAGTTAAGGATATCCTGTATATCTGTACACTTAGATAATATCTTGGTATATGTCATCATAAATGTTGTTGTATCTTATATAGTAATAACAGTATGGCTTGGTAAACAATGTGCAAGCATTTGAACCTCTCTGTACTGTGGTGAACCTAGCTCAAAAGCACTGTCTGCCTTTCTACTGGTGCCTACACCACTGTCTACTTTGTAGGCCTAATGCTGATGCAATAATTCTCTCTTGCGTATCCATAGTTAGTCATCTTTCTCTTCTTCCTCCCTTTAATAGGAACGTTTCTGTATTGCACCAGTCTTAATGCTCATCACAGTTTGCTGGCCCACTTCTAATTATGGTTACAAATCATGTTTGGGCAGTGCTTGTGGTTCGCGTTCGAGTGGCTGGCCCCAAGCCTTTGGCTTCAAAAGCTGTGTGAAGAACCCACCCATTTTGGCTGAACTGTATGAATTAGGACACTATGATTTGCTCAATAAAACACGTTTTTAAAAACCCAGCATAGCACAATGTGCCAAAAGCAATCAGACCATACACATTTTAAGGCTAGCTATGATTTTGCTTCCTGACCAAAAATACAAAAAAAAAAGAAAAAGGATTTATATGTGAGAAAGGAAGAAGTGGAGAGGAAAAATTCACACAAACCCAGGGGCACTTATCTTTAATATCTAAATTTCAGGCCAATCTTAGGTCTGTATTATTTCATTTGGAATTCCCTTCTGTAATCTACTACAGGTAGCCCTTGAGTTACAAATGATGGTTTGAAGTTATGACAGCACTGAAAAAAAGAGACTAATGATCCGTCCTCAGAGTTATTATTGGCACACCATCTCCTCAGTCACATGATTGCAATTTGGGTTGCTTGGCAACCAGCTGCATTTACCATGGTTTCCGCATTCTGCAATCATACCATGACTTGTGACCTTCCCAGCTGACTGTTGACAAGTAAATTTAATAGGGGAAGCCAGATTCACTCAATAACCACAGTAAAAGTTCCTTTATATATTTTAGACAATTTAGTCTGGTCACACGATGACTCGCTTTATGACCACATCACTTAGCAACCAAAATTCCAGGCCCTATTTTGGTTGTAAGTCGAGGACTTACAACGGAATCTATTGCAATTGATTATTTGCCAGGGGTGAAATCCTGACAGGTTCTGGAGAACCGGTAGCGGAAATTTTGAGTAGTTTGGAGAACCGGTAGCAGAAATTTTGAGTAGTTCGGAGAACTGGCAAATATCACCTCTGGCTGGCCCCAGAGTGGGGTGGGAATGGGGATTTTGCAGCATCCTTCCCCTGCCACGCCCACCAAGCCACACCACACCACGCCCACAGAACCGGTAGTAAAAAAATTGGATTTCACCACTGATTATTTCTGTATGCTAACAGATTCTGTGTTGGATATGAACCCACTTGTCTGGATGTTGTAGCCCAGAGCTATCAAACTCAAGGCCTGCGGGTTGGATCCAGCCCGTGATGTGACTAGATCTGGCCCATGTGGCTGCCCTGGAAATGGTCAGGGGGCCGGCCCCCGCCGCCTTGTCCCCACCTCTCCTTGTCCGGCCTTGCCTCACCTCACCCCGCAGCATCACCGACAACAGCACCAGCATCCTCGAGGAGGTAAACATGGCCGGTCACCCCCTTGGGGAAACGGGACTGGGCTGGACTGCGGGGTCCCAGTGCCCCAGGAGCTCAAGAGTCAGCCATGCCCACACCCACCTCATAGTCTTACATGCAACTGGCCCTTTGAGGGCAACCATAATGCTGATGCCGCCCTCAGGGAAATTGAGTTTGACACCCCTTCCTCTGATACGTTCCAGAAAAATTAGACTACAAATCATGGGTGACATTCAAATTTCTCCCCTACCGGCTCTGTGGGTGTGGCTTGGTGGGCATGGCCAAGCCAAGCCAAGCCACGCCCACCAAGCCACGGCCACAGAACCAACAGAAAAGTTCAGCCAAGTCTTCTAGCATTCAACCTGCTTTTCACCTCCTTCTCATGTTTGCTCTGTGTGTATGAGCCCGAGAAGGAGTGAGTGGGAGGGTCGGGGCAGGGCGGGGCCAGTCAGTGGTGCGATTTACTGGTTCTCCGAACTGCACATAATCGCTGCCACCAGTTTTATAGAACCTGTCCGAACCTGCTGAATTTCACCCCTGCTACAAATCCTAAGGATTATGGGAACTGTAATCCAGCTCATCAGGAGAGCATCAGTTGGGGGATGAACTGTTCCTCTGAGCCAAAAAGGTTCTTTTGGGGCTGAGTTATTATTCTAACTGCACACATCTCTGGTTGCCATAGGTCGAACTCCTCTGGAAGGAGAGGAAGTAAGGCAGCCAAAAGAGGTTAGAAAAAGAAGATGTAGCCCAAAGAAAATAAGAAAGACAGGAAAGGAAAAGTCGCCTAGCACAGGAAGGGAAACTAGAAAAGAGAAATTGTATTGGCTGTAGAAATAAGAGAAGCTGATGTTGATGAATGGCTTGGAACTAACCAGGCAGATTTTGGGTTATAGGCTTCTGGTTTTCCTGTAACACAACTCCTTTTAGCCCAATGGTCAGAAACACATCTGCAGTGCCTTCCTGTTGCATAAAGAAAATGGAATCCGTAGACACCGTTCCTGGGGGAATTCGATGCAATGACATCAGCGCTCCTGCCCATTGCCTGTCCCGCAAGCTTCTGGTAGGTCCTCTAATCCCCTTGGCCTTCTTTCCTGCAGAATGCTATTTCCTTATCAGGAAGAGAGACTCAGATGCCTGGATGAGAGAACTGCCTGCTTGCCTAGGCTTAATTTCAGTTACTTCAAAGAAGAGAATGGGCCATAAAAGCAAACAATGAAGCTTGCTTTTTGTTTGCAACCTGGTTTCCGTCAGGCTCGGCTTAGATCCAAGAGGATGAAATATAAGGGCTGTTGCCACCGCCTGGCTTGACTCAAAGAACACAAGTGCCATTATTGACACTGGAGAAAACATCCGCTGAAAACAAGTTGTTTTGCAGATATTCCCTCCTTCCCAGAAATAAGGAGTTATGGTTCAAAGATTTTAATAGGGCGATATTCAGAGATTCTGTAGGAGATGTTGCCACCATATTGTCTGTGGAGATTCTCAGTCATATAAATTGTCTCAAAGATGCTTCCCCCCCCCAAAAGGCAGCTGGACTGTTTTTTTCCTTGAGGAAGAAGAAGGAAAATGTCTCACTTTTTATCCAAGAAACTTCATCAGTTGTGATGGCGGGCGATGGAAGGATATTCTATGCCGCAGCTTGTTCAAGTCAGTTTTGGGACATAGCACTCTTTATTTCAATTTGTATTAATCCCCTTTCTTATGTCCTGCAGATTGCAGTTTAGGTGATGCCAACTGTATATGTAGCATGTGGTTTATGTTGTTCCATTATAACTGCCCTGCATGCACGCTGTTCTGCATAACAGCACATAACCCAATTTATTTATTTATTCTATTTATTAGTGAGACTTATATACCATCCCAAAGTGCAAGCACTCTCTAAGCGGTTTACACCATTAAGCAATGTATATTTATATTGCCCCCAACAATCTGGGTCCTCAATTCATCTACATATTGAGCTAAACCCTGGATTAATCATGGTGTATTAACTCAACTACAATTGGCTAACTTCATAATGAATGCTAAGCTATACATTATACCTGCAAACAACAAAGTGTTCACGCAACACACTAAGCCAAATTAAAATTATCTTGCATGCTAGTGAGATACACCACTACACCCAGATCACTTGCGTAGCCAATCCGAAATGTTTTGAGGATTTAAGGGATGAGAAATCTAGCAATATGAGAACACTCAAATTAGCAATAACACTGAGCAATAGACCAGTGATGGCGAACCTATGGCATGGGTGCCACAGGTGGCACCCGGAGCCATATCTGCCGGCACACGAGCCGTTGCCCTAGCTCAGCTCCAGCGCGCATGTGCGTGCACGGCAGCTGATTTTTGGCTCACACGGAGGCTCTGGGAGGATGATTTTGGTCTCCGGAGGGCCTCCGGGATGGCGGGGGGGAGCGTTTTTTCCCTCCCCAAGCTCCAAGAAAGCCTCTGGAGCCTGGGGAGGGCAAATAACGGGCCTACTGGGCCCACTGGAAGTCAGGAAATGGGGGAGTGGGGGGGTCACGCACGCATGCACAGGGGGGTGGGGTAAGTGGGGGGATTTGAATTATGGGTGTGGGCACGCATGAGCGTGTGATAGCGCGTGCGCGCACTATTTTGGCACCCGAGGGAAAAAAGGTTCGCCATCACTGCAATAGACACATATACTGCTTCATAGTGCACTCTCTGAGTGGTTTACAATGTCAGCATATTGCTCCCAACAATCTGGGAGCAATATGGGTTCTCATTTTACCAACCTTGGAAGGATGGAAGGCTGAGTCAACTTTGAGCCTGGTGAGATTCGAACTTGCCAAATTGCAGGCAGTGGGCAGAGTTCAACTCCAATACTCCATTCTAATTACACTTGAAATGCAATGCTCCTTGGGACAAGTAGTTTTCTAGTCACCTTGGTTATTCCCATCAGGCTTCTATAAGATACCTCCAAAAGGACACTGATGTTGCTGAAATAAGCTCAATTCCATGAGTAATGATGGTCAGGAATCTGTGAGCAAAAGTAGGGCTACCAGATCTGGGCTGCAAACATATGTACCACTACCAGGTAGAAGGAATGTGTTAAAGCTTCCAGTAGCTTTGAGATGGTTACCCTAAATAAAAGTCTTGTCATGTGAAGTGGTGTAGCTACATGGGATACTCTGGGAAGAATGGCAAGGGTGAAGGTACGAACAGATGCAGTCAGTGGAGCTGAGCAGTTTCCACTGCTTATGGGTATACAAAATTTCTGCACCAATGTTGGTCTGTCTCCTCCACCATCAAATTGAGACACTCCTTGTTATGGAGCAAGCAAGAGGCCCTGTTGCCTATGAAGTTGCGCTTGCCTGTTGTATGTATGGCAACCTTGCATTATTACACCTCATGGATTGGACCAGCTGGTAGTTAAATTAAGCTTGCTTTACAAAGGTCTTCTGTTTGCTGCCCTGAGAACCCATGTTTCTTGTTTGTGAATACTGGTTGCCTTCTTTACTCCTAGTAGTAAGCCACTTAGTCCACGTTTTCCCTTGAAAGAGATTCCAAGATCAGTCCTGAAAGCCTTCAGAACTGCAGTGTGATCAGGCAGCTAATAGAATTTCAAACTTCATGATTCCAGGTAATATCCATGAAGGTTGGAGATGATCCAAATTTAATCTAAAATCATGTGCAGCTTGTCACTCTTTTTTTTTAAAAAAAAAATCACAGACACAGACAAATAATGAGTTAGATGAACAAACAGTCTGTCTTGGTAGGAAGCAGCTTCCTGTATTCCTCAAAGGAAGGAACTCTTAGATCCAACATTTGTTTTCTACTGTTGAAAGAAACCTGAAAGCTGTGACGGTCTCATCATAAGATGTTGTGAGCCTTTATAGCCCTCTGAAGTGGGCCCACTGTTGCCGACTCCAGATAACCATCCTGCTGTTGCTTACATGAAAACTTCTGCAAGGATGAAACCTTGGTGAATCAAGATATTTCCTTATCGTGCTGGTGGTTTCCTTGAATCCAGACTCTGATTCACCCTTTGACATGTAAACAAAGGAGAAGCTGCTGTGAATCAAAGGGCCGATATCCCAGAATAAAAACCTGCAGGTCTTAACAAAAGCATAAGCAGTATTAATAGTTCCCTTCTGTTATCATAGTTGAGTGGTGGCTGAAGTGAGTTGGCTCCTTGGCATTTTAGAATCTCACCCATGAGGAGCAATCCAACCTACATTTACATCTTTCCTTGTCTTCATCTTAGCCTATTTAATATAGATTGCTAAGCTATATAAAAACTAACTACATTTATTTATTTTATTTATTTATTTTATTTGTCAAGCATATATGATTACAAGCAAAGTATAAACAAAGTAAAAACATGATTATATATATAAATAATAGTACAAGCATGATTATGAGTACAAGAAGTATGAATATACGGGTACATTAGGACAGGAACAGTAGGCATGATTGTGTGCTTATGCACGCCCCTTACCGACCTCTTAGGAATGGGGTGAGGTCGATGGTAGATAATCTGAGGTTGAAGTTTTTGGGGTTTGGGGAAGAAACTACTGAGTCAGGTAAAGTGTTCCAGGCGTTGACCACTCTTTTGTTGAAGTCGAATTTTTTGCAATCAAGTTTGGAGCAGTTTACATTAAGTTTGTATCTATTGTATTGTTGCGGTTGAAGCTGAAATAGTCATTAACAGGTAGGACATTGTGGCAGATAATTTTGTGAGCTACACTTAGGTCAGATCGAAGGCGGCATAGCAATAGAGGAGAATATTTGTAGCTCAGGGCTGAAAGAAGGGATTCTTGGTGGTGCTCTCTGAGCTTTGTTGTTTTCTTCAGATGTTTCATTACCCAAACTAGGTAACATTATCCCGGATGTTGAGCACTGATGATGTTACCTAGTTTGGTAATGAAACGTCTGCAAGAAAACAACCAAACTCAGAGAACACGAAGGACCCCTCACTAACCTACCTTTAATGCCAACCAGGTGCGATGTGTTTTATGACTGCAATGCTAGGGCTGGAACCGATAGGGTTAAGTATCTTACATGAACACAACAAGAAAATCGTATCACTGGAGCCCATCTAGGTCAGAATCTTTATCTTGCCTGACAAGGCACTCTCAGCATTAATTCACGATACTGAGGACTGAGCATGGACTTCCTTCAGGGAAACAATGGGCTACGTAGTTGTTCAGTCGCTCCCAAAGCTTTGTGATCTGTTGGACATAATTTTGTCAGGAATGTCTGTCCTTAATTGCTTCTTTGAATTCTTGTATGCTGAAGTTTGAGCCATCACGAGCCCTTTTGTCTTCTGCCTCTTTCTCTATTGCCTTTGATCAGGAGTGGGTTCCACTTACCTTCGCCACCGGTTCGTATTGCGATGTTGCGTGCGCACGCACTCGTGTGATTTGGCTTCCGCGCATGCTCAGAAGCAGGAATGAGCCTGAAACACAGCTGACGAGTTCATCAGCTGTGCTTTGGGCGAAGAAATAAAGGACAGAATTCACTCACGGGCGGGCAGGAGGACCCTTTTTCAAGCCGCAGAAGGGGAAAAATTTGCACAAAATAAAAAAAAGATGGCGGCGCGCACGGACCGGCACCAACAGTGACGTCACCAGCGGGTCGCTACCGGTTCAGACGATCCGGTCAAAACCCGGAGGAACCCACCCCTGCCTTTGATTCTTCCCAGCATCAAGGAGTTTTCCAATGACTCTTGCCTTCACATTTGGTATCTTAGCTTTAGCTTCTTTATTAATTCTCCTAGTGAGCTGACTGGCTTTGTCTAGTTTTAAATGATTCGTTCCTTTTTGCAGTTGAAGGCATTAGCAACAATTTTCTCCAGCACCACAGTTCAAAGGCATCAAGTTTTCTCCATTTAGCTTTTCTGATGCTCCACTTTTCACAGCCATATGTCGCAACTGGGAAACTCTCAACTTGTCGAAAACATACCTCTGTTGTCATTGTGAAGCATCTTTTTTTAAAAAAAATATTTATTTTGTCAGTCTTCCATCCAAGTAGCACATGACCCAATGTTTCATGATCATATTTGTTATCTCTGTGGAATTTAAAGTCTACTTTGTTGCCACAGCCAACTTCTTTGGTTTGCAGGGAGTTGGCATATCACCTTAGGGTTTTTATTTCTTTTTACTTTTGAGAAGCAGGCCTGCTTCTGCGCTCTCTTCTTTCATCTTCAACAAGAGATCCCTTAAAACAGTGCTTCTCTCTCTTTTTTCTTCATTACCCAAAACTGCTTATCAGAAAGTTCTTTTTACAACTAATCAGAAAATCGTTATTTAAATGTCCCTATTGTGATTGGGCAATTTATGTGTCATTACCCAGAGGGGAGGGGAAACACTGGGTAATTTACACTGGGTAATTTACCTCAGTTTGGGAAGCACTGCCTTAAATCCTTTCTTGCTTCTAAGCTATCAATGTGGTATCATTAGAGTATCATTGACTGTTCTTTGAGCCACTTCTTCACTGCAGTTTTCACTTCCTCATCACTGGAATAATGTTTGCCTCTCAAACCCTCTTTCATGGGGCCGAAGAGATGATACTCTGAAGGCGCTAAATCTGGTGATTATGGAGGATTATTATTCTAGTGACGAGGGAGTGAAAACTGCAGTGAAGATGTGGCTCAAAGAACAGTCAACAAAATTTTACGAGGCAGGGATACATGCTCTCATTCGAAGGTGGAACATTGCTATTGAGAGAAACGGTGACTATGTTGAGAAGTAGGGATGTGATCCACAGAGGACCAGCTTCATTTTGATGTATGCTACATGTTCCTGTGTTGGTAATTATACCTGTCCTAAAGAAAATGGCATTACTTTTTGACACACCCTCGTACATGTAGGCCCTGTTCTCACAAGATGCTTAGCTGTTTTGTGGGAACAGAAAAAATTATTTCAGCTGACCTGGGCCATTTTGTCTCACTGAGTGCAACTGTGTGATATCAGACACATTAATCAGATCTATAACTTGCTTGGTGGCTGAGGGAGTTGAGAGCATTATGGAAACAGGGCTATTATTTGTAATATTACACATTTCTAAATATGTCTTGCTACATACTATAATCTACAATCAGCTGTTTGGGGTTAGCTTTCAAAGGAGAGGGTGTGACTAAACTGACCACAGCCATTTCCTTCTTTAGAGCCGAAGGATGCAACACCATCTTACATCTAACAATATGTTCTAGACATGCTTATTCTAAAATAGCAGATATGGCATTATTTATATATATATATTTATTAAATAAATGCATGTAGCCATCCAACCCATACATAGTGACTTGGGGCAATGTACAGCATCAAAAACCCAAAGTTAAAAAGCCACAATTATTGAACTGGGTTGAGTGGGGTGGGGCAAGCAGTTAATAACAATCTAAGGGGAGGAATGAAGCTTTTTTTTTAACCAAATCTTTTCAAAGAGCAAAATGGTGTGTGTGGGGGGGGGGGGAGGTTACCAAATGACAGAAAATAAGAACAATCCCTTATAGATAGGGCATTTGACAAGTAGGGAAATTTTAGAGCAATGTATGGATTGCACAGGAGCAGCAATGAAGTGTGTTCCAGATTCTTTAGACTACAAATTTATTCATTGTTGTAAGTAACTCAAAGAGGCAATCATACTTAATTCTCCTTCCTCCTCCTATTTTTCCCTCAACAACAACCCTGTGAGGTGAATTGGGCTGAGAGAGAATGACTGGCCCAGCCAGCTTTCATGTCTGAAGCAGAACTAGAACTCACAGTCGCCTGGTTTCTAGCCAGCACCTTAGCCACTAAACCAAATTGGCTCTCCACTAATGAAACCACTAACTAATCCCACTGACCCCAAGCAACATGGTAAACTATTATGGAAATTATTGTCCAGAAAGCTGCCAAAAATTGTCATGCAACAGTATAATAGGCTGGAATGAAATTCAGCAGTGTGATTGCTGAGTGAGCACACACAGGGTGGTTGGACAGTTCAAGGAGAAAGGGCAAGTGAGATGTTGCAAATGACTCCTGTTCCAGATCTTCCAACTTTACTCAAGTTGTTCTAACCACTTTCCTTTTCTTAGCTATCAGGCAACTGGCATGAGAAAAAAAAGCCCTTTGGCACATATATAACGAGGATTTGTGATTAAAATCACAACTTTTTTACTAGGTCTTTAAGTACCACTAGAACTACAGACCTTAAGAGACACTTTTCCCAACACAAAGGTAAGTTCCTTCTGACTTACTGACATATCAGAGCTTTCTCCCCACCCCCAAAAAGGAGTACAACCAGTTGTCAAAGCAATAAGCAATAACACTAGGTGACTGTGCACCCAAAAAATGGAAAAAGAACTTTTCTAGAAATTTTGCCCATCTGATTAATCCTTCCATTAAAACCCCCCCAAAAATTTCAAGGATCCCCTATATTGCACACTAGTGAACCTCCATGATTATCTAATCAGCTTATAAATCGATGCATTATTTATCTATTGTACTGTTTGTTTCATTTATATTCCATAGCAATAGCACTTAGACTTATATACCGCTTCATAGTGCTTTTACAGCCCTCTCTAAGCGGTTTACAGAGTTCAGCATATTGCCCCCAACAATCTGGGTCCTCATTGTACCCACCTCAGAAGGATGGAAGGCTGAGTCAACCTTGAGCTGGTGAGATTTGAACTGCTGAACTGCAGCTAGCAGTCAGCTGAAGTAGCCTGCAGTGCTGCACTCTAACCACTGCTCCTCCTCTATTCAGAAGCTCAAAATGGTGTTCATAGCACTTCCCCCCCCCTCCATTTTTCCTGCAACAACAACCCTGTGAGGTAAGCTGGGCCAAGAGAAGGTGAACTGGCCCAAAGTCACCAAACGGATAGACAGACTTGATCCTGGGTCTCCCGGTGCCATTATATCACACTGTGGAAGCCAAAACCTCTAACATTCAGCTTAAACATTAATAACTTTCTCAGCTAAGAGAGGAATTGCTGTTTTATAGCAAAAAAATCCTGTTGACATTTCTGGATTCATTCCAAGGCTCCCCCGTGACAACAGCAGAGGAGCCTAGAATCCTTCTCTTTCTTTCTGATGTTGCTTCTTTGCTTACTTTCTGCAAGAGATATACCAGCAATGGGGAGAATGAGGAGGAGCAGGTAATTAGGGAACAGGGTCTTATCCAAGACTCTTCTAAACTGGGGAAGAATATTTACTGTAGTAAACACACAAATACATGAAGAAGAGACATATGTGTCTCTGGATATATGGTGGGCATGGGTTATTAATTGATGATTATGTGTTATCAAGTTGATTATTGATTCTTAGTAACCACATAGATCAGTGGTTCTCAACCTTCCTAATGCCGCGACCCTTTAATACAGTTCCTCATGTTGTGGAGACCCCCAACCATAAAATAATAAAATTATTAGGAAACTCAGGGGTGGGTTCTAACTTACCTCGCTGCCAGTTCACTTCCTCCTGCGCTGGGTGGCTGCGTCTCGTGGGTGCTTTGCCAATTTTTAAAAAAAAATTGCAAAAAAAAAAAGTCGAAAACAAGATGGCGACATATGCACAGTGCTGGAAATTTGGCTTCTGCGCGTGCTCAGAAGTTCCCATGGTACAGGGTTTTTTTTTTTGCAGTAGTCTATTTGCATGTGGGTGGACCCGCCTGGAGACGGATAGAGGAGTGGTGTCTCGTTTCCTAAGACCATCGGAAATATGTGTTTTCCGATGGTCTTAGGCGACCCCTGTGAAAGGGTTGTTCGACCCCCAAAGGGGTCGTGACCCACAGGTTGAGAACCGCTGACATAGATAGATCTTCTCCAGGAGGGATCCATCCTCATTTTGGTTCTTCAGTTCTTCCAATTATGTCTTCATTGCCCCTGTCATTGAGTCTATCCATCTTCTTCTGGTCATCCTATTTTCCTCTTTCTTCTTTCTTTCCTTCCCAGCATTATAACTTCTCAAGAGACCTAGTTCTTTGCATAATGTATCCAAAATATGGTGATTTTGGATACATAAGGGGCGTGCATAAGCACACAATCGTGCCTACAGTTCCTGTCCTAATGTACCCATATATTATACCTCTTTTACTCTTATTCATGCTTGTACCATTACTTATATATTCAATGATGTTTTACTGTTTATACTTTGCTTATAATCATATATGCTTGACAAATAAACAAATACAAAATACAAATTTAAGCCCGGTCATTTGTACCACAAGTGAGAAGGCTGGGTTGATTTGTTCATCCATTTATTTGTTTATTTGGCTATCCCTGGCATCATCCTCAACACCAAATTTTTAAAAGTATCAATACAGTTTCTGTCCTGATTCTTCAGAGTCCAACTTTTCCATAAAGGGACACAGGGAAAACCACTGCCTGCATGATTGTTTTCTTTGTTAAGTATAGACACCTCCTGGCATCCAAAGAGCCTTCCAAGGGCTTCATTGCTGCTCTGTCAAGTTCTAGCCTGTGCAGAGTATTTCTTGACTGCTGGTTCCTTTTTCATTGTGATCTTTGGGAAACACACATTTGTTATATGGGGGCATGATGGCTCAGTGGTTAAAGACAGCTGAGTTTGTCAGCTTTCCAGCTGACAGCCTGGGTTTGAGACCTGAGTGCCACATGACAGGATGAGCTCCTGTTCCTTGCCCCAGCTCCTGCCCACCTAGCAATTTAAAAGCACGCAAAAGTGAGTAGATAAATAGATACCACTTTGGTGGGAAGGTAACAGAATTTCGTGTATAATTGTGCTGGCAACATGGTCATGGAAATGTCTCCAGACAATGCTGGCTCCTTGGCTAGGAAATGGAGATAAGTGTTGTGGCCCGCCAGTGGCCTGCGCAGCCGGCACCCGAGTCGGACAGTGAGGAGGCTGGCGAGGATTCGGTGCCAGAGGCAGGAGTGCAGTCAGGGCCTTCGGAACCTCCAGCACCTCTTGGCAGTGATGAGGAAGGAGGGGCTTCTCCTCCTCTGAATGCAAGAGCACGCAGGGCTGCCAAGAGTAAAGTGACCAGATTTTTTTTTAAAAGCGGGACGGGGGGGGCGGGCCCGCCTGCCCCCCCGTCCCGCTTAAAAAAAATTGTTTTGCCCTCTGCGCATGCGCAGAACGCTGCGCATGCGCAGAGGGCAAAACAGCAAATGTCGGCATCCAGGTGGGGCGGGGGAGGAGGGAGGGCACTTGGATGCCTGGAGCTTGTGACAGGTAAGCTGCCGGCTGCCTCCTTTCCCCGTCTCCCGCCTCCCGTTCGTTGCTTGCCAGCCCGGCCGAAGGGGAGGCGGGAGGCGAGGAAAGGCCTCCCGAAGGGAAGGTGGGCTCCCGAAGGGCTGCCGGCTCCCGAAGGGGAGGCGGGAGGCGAGGAAAGGCCTCCCGAAGGGAAGGTGGGCTCCCGAAGGGCTGCCGGCTCCCGAAGGGGAGGCGGGAGGCCTTTCCTCGCCTCCCGCCTCCCCTTCGGCCGGGCTGGCAAGCAACGAACGGGAGGCGGGAGACGGGGAAAGGAGGCAGCCGGCAGCTTACCTGTCGCAAGCTCCAGGCATCCAAGCCCCGCGGTCTCCCGGTCGCCCGCCCGGCCCCAGGGCAACGGCGGCAGCGAGGTGACGGGGGGAAGGAAGGGGAGGGGGATGAGGAAGGGCTGTTTGCGCCGCCGGAGGGCTCAAACCGCCGCTCAAACCCCTTTTTCTGAGACGGCAGCGGTGACAGCTCCTCGTCCCTCACCCCTCCACCCGCATCCCAACAGCAGCGGCGCCTCCGAGGGCGGGGCTAGGGATGGGGTGGGGGAAGGAGAGGAGGAGCAGCCTCCCTTCCCCCTCCGCCCAGCAGGCAGCCGGCTCTCTGAAATTCCGCTTTGCTAGCTAGCACTTACATCGCTCCCAGCCGGCACGGCCACAAGACGTGAGAGCGATGTAGAGGGCGCCCTGCTGGGGGGATTATGGCGCGCGGTATCCCTGCCACTTGCCTGAAGCCGGTGGTCCTGGTAGGACGGAGAATCCTGATCCGGCTCTCCCGCTGTGGCCACCTGCTTTGGGCAGCCGTGCCCCCCTCCCCTTCGCTGCTTTCCCCGGCTGCAGAATCGCCCTGTGCAAGCCGCCGCAGCCGCCGCCTCTACGCCCGCCTCCAGTGGAGCGCCTCTTCCTCCCCAGGCGCTTGGCAAACCCGCCTCTCTCCCCATTGCTGCCATCCCCGCGCTACTCGCCCCGCTCACCAGGCGTCTCTGCTCCGCTGTCACCTGCCACTGCCTGGAGAGCCTTGGGCGCTCGGCGCCGTCTTCCGGCTTTCCTTCCGCGCGCGCTGCAGTCCCGCTCGCCGGGCAGAAAAGCGTCACCTTTCCTGGCCATTGGATGATTGCAATGCATCACTTGCAATCATCCAATGCGCGACGTTTGGCGCATGCGCCACGGTTTGGTCACCACGGAGCCCGACATGCCTGCCTTAAAACTCCCCGAGTTTTAACTCCCCCCAATCTCCCATGCCGCCCTTTCAGGCCGATTTTTGGAAAGAATGCCCTAGTCGTGCATTCTTTCAAAAAATCGGGACTTTTTAGAGGACGTGCGGGACGCGGGACAAATCATTAAAAAGCGTGGCTGTCCCGCCAAAAGCGGGACGTCTGGTCACCTTAGCCAAGAGGCAGGAATGGTTACTCTGGAGGAGGCCTCCTCGGGAGTAAGACTTGGGGCTAATTGGCCACTCCCCTAGTCTACTTAGGGACATCAGAGGCAGCTGACAAGCTGCAGGAAACAATAGTTCAGACTCCAGTATCTGTTGTGCATTGACTTGTGAATTCTTGCTTCAGATTTCTTATCAAGAAAGACTCCTGGGCCTTTTGCCAAGCCTTCGGACATTATGTGAGATAACCAGAACTAATTGTCTTGTTTTGAACTAAGACTGACTGAACTTACACCAGCTGCTAATGAATACTAATTAGCAGCTGACTTTCTGCAAGCAAGGTTTGCTTCTTTTGATTTGTGTGTTTTGCCACTGCTAAGCCATTCATTAGCAGTGGTTCATTAATTAAACTAAGTTTGTTCAAACGGTGTGTTTTTGTTACATTCATAACTGGGGACAGAACAATAAGCACCATCCCCTAGAGTCAGACACAATTGGGCAGAGGAAACCTTTACTTTTATCTTTACATTTCTTATGGTTTAGATTTAATGTGTTGCCCGCCCCAACCAACCTGAATGGTGGGACAGTTACCTGGGCTATCAGAAAACACAATACCAATCTAAACCATGATCTGAAAAGCAATAGAGAATCCCTAGTGTTTTTTACAGAAACTACTACTTGTATAGTTCAAGTCCTGCATGTTTCCATGTTCTTTTTAAATCTTGTCCTTGTTAATATAATTTTAGTGTGGCTTTCTGGGTATTTTAGGAAAGAGAAAAGTGACTAATACAGCACGTGCCTATTTAAAAATAAAGCCTATCGAATACTTCCCGATAAGGGTATGTTTGTTACATGAGTGGGCTACATTTGGCCCTTTAGAGGTGGTTTAATAACTCAGGAAGAATTTTCTAATAAACCTGAGTTTGTCTTGTTAGGCATCATTGAACCAAGAGTTAATAAAGATACCCAATACATTACTATTCACATTCTAATGGCTGCTAGGATTATATATGCGCAGTTCCGGAAAAACAGTGAAATATCTACAGAGGAGGACATAATTAGAAAGATAATGGACTGTGCTGAGATGGACAAATTAACAAAGGAATTAAAGGATAAACAAGAATCAGATTTTTATATAATATGGAACAAATTTTATGATTGGTTAAGAAAAAGAAGGAATGCATAAAATATGATGTATATCTGTCAACTCTGAATAATATAAGATATTAGTGTGCGAAAATTCATATTGGTACCTATGGAATAAATGTAACACGGTATATTTATATATATATATATATATTAATATAAGTAAAAACTATAGATTTAAAAGGCTATATAGATAATACGGATATAGTTGTTTATTATGGTAAAAAAATGTAACTAAAATTATGTAAAGTTCTGAGGATAGCTTATTGGAGTTAGGGGCTAAACAGAAAAGCCCAAAATGTTTATTTGTTGTTGTGTATGTCAGTGTTGTATTGCTGTATAGTTTTGTGTATTTAATAAAATAAATAAAAATAAAATAAAAAAAGAGGTGGTTTAATTCAAACTTTTCAGAGCCTAACAGGCGAGCCAATGAGAGAGAGAGATGCTGAGGAGTGCAGATCCAAGAGAAAGGTACCATGTTGCTCACTTTTGACCAGTTTTGGCTGGGCAACCTTCCAAGGATTACAGTCAATTTACAATCCCCAGGCCTCTTTTGATTGAACAAGATTGTATGGCTGACATTGGTGAACAAATTGCCAAATTATGCACGCTCCAACCTTAAAAGAAAAGTGGTGTGTTAGCCTTAGGATTTGTTTTCAACAGACATCAAGTGTAAAAAAACCTTACGCCCTCTAAACCAGCAGTCCCCAACCTTGTGGGCAACAGGGACCTGTTCCGTGGGGAGAGGTTTTTCTGCGTACTGGAGGGGGCGTGGTTTTGCGTGCTGCCTGCATCCCACGGATGCGGCTTTGCTTTTTTCCCCGCGGACTGGTTTCTGGCATGCTGTGGTTCGGTGCCAGTCCATGGACCCCTGCTCTAAACAGCCCAATGCCTGCTTGGGCAAACTCATCCAGTTGCCAGTGCCTGGATTCTGAAAATGAATACTGATCACTAAAGTGACAGAATTCTCCCCGCCTTCATTGTTGGATAGGGAAGTGAGAGCTCAGAGAAATCCTGCTGTATCATTACTAGCTCTGCCCCTAAGATATTTTTTTTCTTAACCAACCAGGCCCTGAGTCACTCTTGATTGAGTGATTGATTGAGACTGGAACATTTTCTTTCTTTGAATCATTAAAAAAAAAGGTATTGAGAAATATCTCCCACAAATATTTCTCTGGGTGAGAACCTACTTCGTACATCTTACCCCATGAGATGAATCACGGAAAATAGATCATCTCGACTTTTCTTCCTTGTCAGCAGAAAACCCATATTGGCTGTGGATTAGAAGGACTGCACCACCAGATGTGTTGTGTTGGGGCAGAGCTTTTATCCTGCTCAGAGAGGTCCGGGACTTTGCTCCTTCCTTAAGCCAAATCATGGGCCTTCTACAGTGTAGTACAGGGGTGTCAAACTTGATTTCACTGAGGGCCACATCAGGGTTGTGTATGACCTCGAGGGGGCCAGGGGACATGGCCAGCTCAACATCCATTTTCGGCTGCAAGGGCCTCCTGCAGCCCTTTGCCAGCGAAAACGGAGCTCGGGGTAGCTGCGCACGTCGTTGTCCCCGAGCTCCATTTTCAGCTGTGACGGCCTCCTGCAGCCCTCTGCCAGTGCGGCCTCCCCAAGCTCCATTTTTTCTGGCAGGCACCTTCCCTGTTTCCAGGGCGGTCCCGCGGGCCAGATCTAAGCACCCTGCGGTCCGGACTCAGCCCGCAGGCCTTAAGTTTGACACCCCTGGTGTAGTAAGTAAGGAGCTTTTCCCATGGAGAAGTCAAAAGAGGCACAGTGAAATCTGATCCCTGTTATTTCACTTGCATTTCATTAACTGTACTTCAATGCTACCTTTCCTTGCGGAACTCAATAGATATGGAAGAGAGCTCCTCTCCTGTTTTCCCCATGGCAACAACTCTGTAAAGTGCTGGGCTGAGACAAACACTGGCTGACCTGGTCAGTTCTTTGCTAGGATAAAGACTTCAGCCTGAGTCAGAAAACGTTCCATTCGGTCCAGAGGAACTTCGTGACTCTTTGAATGAGTAAATGAGAAAGAAGGGAAACAAAGCCCTGTTATGGTGATGTTTACAGTATAACTGTGTTTATAACAACAGCAGCAGCCTTCTCTCCTTGACACATTGGACTGTAATTCACCATCATCATCATCTCACGTGGTTGGTGGCTGGGGAGTCTGTTCAATGGTAGGACAAGAGTGGGGGGGGTGTGATTGTGGAAGAGAAAACCAGGTTCCCATTGAGCAGTGGCCCTCCAACCTTTCGGGCACCAGGGACCAGTTGCGTGGAGAGAGGTTTTTCCATGTACCAGAGGGGTTGCGGTTTTGGGTGCTGCCTACATCCTGTGGATGGGGCTTCGCTTGTTTGCAGGGCCTGATTTCTGGCATGCCATGAACCGATGGGGGTCCATGGAACAGAGGTTGGGGACCCCTATCATAGAGAACATCTAGATCCAGAGCCCTTATTAAATTGACATTTCACAAAGATAGGGACTGGGTTCAAAAAGGGCAGACTTTTTTGGGAGTGGGAAGAGCAAATGCTAAATGTGGTCTAGTGGTTAATGCATCAGGCTAGAAACCAGGTGTCAGGGTTCCAAATAGCATTGAAAACTAAATCAGAGTCTGAGGCAAAGTATTCCTCAAAGTTCCAATTTATTAGCAGAGTCATGTTGGCACATCTGGGAGAAACCCGAATCTGAAGTCCCAGGGGTTTCTCCACCCAGTTGAAAGTTCAAGCCCTTGTCCCCACACCCCCAAGTCCATCACGTTGACCAATCTTCATTTGACAACTTGGCAGAAACTCCCATCTCCTTCCGTGCAGGTGCAAGAGTGCAAAGACAAAGGATGACCTTGGCAATCTAGAAGGAATTTGTTATGGCTACATGCAGACATCCCTCACGCAATGACCCCTCCCAAATTCCCACAGCAAAGAATACATTTTAAAATAGCATAAAGTGTGGCAGGCCAAAGACCTCAAGTAAAATGGCTTCGGCCTGATACCAGGAGACTGGGAGTTCCAGTTCTATTTTAGGCATGAATCCGGCTGGGTGACCTTGGGCCTGTCACCGTCTCTCTCCCAGCCCTAGGAAGGAGGTCATGGCAAACCACTTCCGAAATCTTGCCAAGAAAACTGCAGGGACTCGTCTAAGTGGTCATCAAAAGTCAATGTTCACTTGAAGGCGCACCTACATATGCGAATGTGAAACAGTCTCTCTTTAAGTGAGGCAATGCAGCATCCCTTTGGGTGTGCGGATCACATATTCTTAATTTGATTTTAAAAAGGGACCCATTGCCTTTCAAAGCCAAATTTCCCCAAGAGAGCTTGAAATGGGCTTATCCACCAAGGCTGGCACAGTCCCCAGCTGCTGCTCTCCAGATATCCTTGGATATCAGCTCCCATCTTCTCCAGACTTCAAGCTGTTCTGGCTGGGAATGATGGGATCTGTAATCACACAACACTATTCCTGCAGTTTTAAGAAATTGGCCTTACTTAGCATTTCCCTTTTTGACTAACTAGGCCAGGGATGGGCGATGAGCTACTGCAGATGTGCTTGGCCAGGTGCCAAGACAATTTTCTTGGCCAGGACTGCCCAGCCAGCTGTCAGCAGACCAGGGGAAGGCATGAAGGGCATATAGGTCCCTTGTTTGCTTGCCCTATATCGTGTAATTTCTGCTGCTTCGAATGGGCAGCATCCTACTTACCTCGCTGCCGGTTCGCTTCCTCCCACGCTGCGTGGGCGCACCTCATGCATGCGCAGTGCAAATTTTTTTAAAAAAAGCCAAAAACAAGATGGCAACCGCCTGTACAGTGCCGGAAACTCAGTTTCTGTGCATGCTCAGAAGAAAAAATAAATTCAATTAAAAAAAATTTAAATTTTTTTAAAAAAAGATGGCAGCACTCACAGACTGGCACCGACCGAACCGGGTCGTTGACATCATCGTGACATCACCAGCAGGTCGCTACCGGTTCGGGCGAACCGGTCTGAACCGGGAGGAACCCACCCCTGCTCCTATGATCATTTCCTCTGCACATTGTTCTGAATTTTTCACTATGGGGAAATAACACAGAAACACCCTTTATTCCCGTTCTTTGGCCCAAAACTGTACTGACGGCGGAGGGAGCAGATTCCACTGTAAAATATAGCCAAGGAATGTGGGATTGTAAATACAGACTCTTTGGGCCATTCAGGAGTCTAGTCTGTCACCATAAAATGTTCTGGCATTTGTGGCTCTGTGAGCAAATTCCTGCCTGGTTTTCCTGCTGATTGAAAAGAATAATTTTTCCCCTTTTCAATCAGCAGGAAAACCGGTCAGGAATTCCAGCCAGCAGGAAAATTTTCCCAAGGTGGGAAAATCCGAGGCTTGAAGTCTATGACAGTAGCCTACCTAACAGGGTTGTATGGTTGGTTGCAGTGATTTGTAATTGAAAGAACGTTGTGCATTTACTGAAATAATAATAATAATTCAGTGTTATATTACGGTGATGTTGAATTCTAACATTCACCCAGGGGTGAAATCCAGCAGGTTCTGACAGATTCTGGAGAACCGGTAGCGGAAATTTTGAGTAGTTCAGAGAACCGGGAAATACCACCTCTGTCTGGCCCCAGAGTGGGGTGGGAATGGAGATTTTGCAGTATCCTTCCCCTGCCATGCCCACCAAGCCACACCACGCCCACCAAGCCACGCCCACAGAACCAGTAGTAAAAAAATTGGATTTCACCACTACATTCACCCTTTGTGAATCCAAGCAGTCTAAAAGCCATATCTTTACCTGCGGTAGATATAATTATAGTTATACCTACCTATAGGTAGGTATATAATAGTTCAGATTATAATAGCAGCTGGTCCAGAATGCAGCTGCTCGAGCTGTTGTGGGTGCGCCTAGATACACTCACATTACATCAATTCTTTGTGAGCTGCACTGGCTTCCTATCGGTCTCCGGACACAATTCAAGGTGTTGGTCATTACCTTTAAAGCCCAACATGGCTCAGGGCCAGACTATCTTCGAGACCGCCTTCTACCACATACTCCCAGCGACCAGTAAGATCCCACAGAGTTGGTCTCCTTCGGGTCCCGTCAGCTAAACAATGTCGGCTGGTGGGTCCGCGGGGGAGAGCCTTCTCTGTGGCTGCCCCGGCTCTCTGGAACCAGTTACCTCCTGAGATCCGCACTACCCCCACCTTATTAGCTTTCCAGAAAGCCGTAAAGACCTGGCTCTTCCGACAGGCCTGGGGCCACTGACCCTTTGGGGATGACTAGCGAGGTCGGGCCATGAACGTACGGATGGCTGACACTGTTTTTAAATTGTAATGTGTTTTTTAAATTGCTTTTAGATGTCTTTGTATTGATTTGATGTTTGTTCTTCTGTTGTGAGCCGCCCAGAATCCCTAGGGAGTTGGGCAGCATAGAAATGGAATAAATAGATAGATGATAGATAGATAGATAGATAGATAGATAGATAGATAGATAGATAGATAGATAGATAGATAGATAATAAATAAATAAATGAATGAATGAATGAATGAATAAATAAATAAATAAATAAATAAATAAATAAATAAATAAATAAATAAATAAATAATTGTTCCATGTTATTGAGCAGATGGAATCAGGGATGAATTTAAGAGAAGATCCCCCAGTAATCTCCTGAGAATTTCAGCTAGGCAGATCCTTAACTCAGGTATCATCCTAGCTAGGCAGATCCTTAACTGACAGGTATCATCCTAGCTAGGGAAATACAGGTAGCAATCAACTTAACGATCACAATTGAGCCCAAAATTTCTGTCGCTAATCTTCTTTTGTTGAGTGAGTTCTGCTCCATTTTATGACCTTTCTTGCCTCAGTGGTTAAGTGAATCCCTGCAGTTGATAAGTTATTAACCCGGTTGTTAAGTGAATGTGGCTTCCCGCATTGACTTTGCTTGTCAGAAGGCCGCAAAAGGGGATTCCCATGACCTTGGGACCCAGCAACGGTCATAAATATGAGCTAGTTGCTAAGCGTCTCAATTTTGATCACATGATCATGGGGAAGCTGCAGAGATTCTAACTGTGAGAAATGGTCATAAGTCACATTTTTCAGTTCCACTGTTACTTTGTACAATCACTAAATGAACCGTTGTAATTCAAGGCCTACCTGTAGTCACATTTGCTTAGCAAACTGTCAGCATTGACCCACATATCAGTGTTGTGTTACTTCTTTAGGCCCCCAGAAAGACTGCGAGGTATCCCTGCTTTGAGTCCAGGAGAGGTGTGAAGAACCTTTTAGTTGTACATTGTTACAATAAACCCACCTATTCCAAAGTTTTATCGTGTCATTTTCATTGTTCATTTGTGTTCATTTTGTTGTTTGGATTTTTAGAGGAAGGGTGTACATTAAGACTACGCTAAAGGGGGTGTGATGGCAAAAGGTTTAGGAATCCCTGCCCCAGAACAATGTTGAATATTTGATATGGCATCAGAGGTGGGTTCCTCCCAGTTCGGACCGGTTCATCCGAACTGGTAACGACCTGCTGGTGATGTCATGATGATGTCACAGAACCGGTTCAGTCGGTGCCGGTCCGTGGGTGCCGCCATCTCTTTTTTTAATTTTTTCGGACTTTTTTTTTTAGATTTTTTTGGGGGGGAATTTTTTTCCGGGTTTTTTTTTCTTCTGCACATGCGCAGAAGCCAGGTTTCCAGCACTGTGCATGCAGTCACCATCTTGTTTTCGGCTATTTTGGTGTGTCTGTGTGTGTGTGTGTTGTTTTTTTTATTTTTTTTTTGGAATTTTTTTCCAGGGTTTTTTTCTTCTGCACATGCGCAGAAGCCGAGTTTCCGGCACTGTGCATGCGGTTGCCATCTTGTTTTTGGCTTTTGGGGGGAGGGGGAATTTTTTTGGGTTTTTTTCCACTGCGCATGCGCGTGCATGTGAGGCGTGTGCGCGGCCATGCAGTGCGGCCACGCGGCGCGGAAGGAAGCAAACCAGCAATGAGGTAAGTTAGAACCCACCCCTGTATGGCATATAAAAGACTTGTGAAGCAAGCAAGAAATGTAATTGAAAAAAGAAGGTATTCAGAAGCTAGAAGGATTGTTCCTAATTGACAACAAAATCCAAAGTGAAGTCCTCAGGAAGTACAGCTCTCTGGTTCTGTATTATCACCCCGGAGGACCTCTGCCCTGGTCCCTATACCCATCAACTCTGAATTGATGCATTATGTAGAGCAATGTTTCCCAACCTTGGCAACTTGAAGATGTCTGGACTTCAACTCCCAGAATTCCCCAGCCAGCGAATGCTGGCTAGGGAATTCTGGGAGTTGAAGTCCAGACATCTTCAAGTTGCCAAGGTTGGGAAACACTGATGTAGAGGATCTTAGTAGTTAGTAGTTGCAAATCTTGCCAAGGTTGGGAAACACTGATGTAGAGGATCTTAGTAGTTAGTAGTTGCAAATCTTATTACTATCATTGTTGCAGCCAGAAAGTAACTTTGGCATATGTCTAGTTTGGTGCAAAGTACTTCACATAGCTGGCTGTTAAGGATGTCTCTCAATGCAATATGCAAGGACACCTGGTGGTTAAAAAAGATATTGCGAAGACTCAGAGAATAATTGCAGGAATGGGGTATGTGGGGTATAGAATAGAATAGAATAGAATAGAATAGAATAGAATAGAATAGAATAGAATAGAATAGAATAGAATAGAATAGAATTCTTTATTGGCCAAGTGTGATTGGACACACAAGGAATTTGTCTTGGTGCATATGCTCTCAGTGTACATAAAAGAAAATATACATTTATCAAGAATCATAAGGTACAACACTTAATGATAGTCCGGGTACAAATAAGCAATCAAATCATATTAGGAACCAGTCAATATAAATTGTAAGGATACAAGCAACAAAGTTACAGTCATACAGTCATTAGTGGGAGGAGATGGGTGATGGGAACAATGAGAAGATTAATAGTAGTGCAGACTTAGTAAATAGTTTGACAGTGTTGAGGGAATTATTTGTTTAGCAGAGTGATGGCGTTCAGGGAAAAACTGTTCTTGTGTCTAGTTGTTTTGGTGTGCAGTGCTCTATAGCGTCTACATTTGCATGCAATTCTTGAAAAAGGGCTGCCATGGATAGATGATCTCTTTTTGGCCCTGCAGTTCTCCGTAGCGGCCTACTGTTGAAAGGAGGAAGAGCCCATCCCAGGTGTCTGATCAATCCAGCAGGTATTTGGGGTGATTCCCAAAATGTTGGTGCCTGGTTCAACTAAGTCACAATTTGGAATGAGTGTGCAATGAGGGCCTTGGAGCAGATCGCATTGCTCCTCTGCAGATTCTTTGTGTCCATGTTTGCCAGAAGAGTCCCCTGTTTTACAAAAGTGCTGCAGGAGATGAAGCAATGCAAGAGATACCTAGAGTTCCACTGGAGAAGGGCAAGGAGTGAATCCAACTGAGCACATGTGAGCCTTTATTTGAACTACCATGGTATAAAAAGAGTGGCAAAATGGATTGACTTCCCCACTCTTATTGCATCTGAAGCAGGCCAGCCAGTGGCCCTCTTTCGGATAGCCAGGTTCCTTCTTGGTAAGAATTCCCGCTGGTCCACAATGAGGACTATACTCAACGTCTGTCAGATACAATCACTTGAATTCACTTTGAATTTGATTCCAACTGGGCAGGTCATGTTGAAGTGAATGAGGCACATCAGTTATGTGGGTGGATCTTAGCTAGTTGAATACGTGGACAGGGTTCTTGTGGTTGTGAACTCTGCCACCCATATTCTGATTGGTTAAGGCCTCACAGGAGGTGTTGTGGTGTTGGGTACAAGTAGCAGTTACCTCTTTCCAGGAGGGGTGGTTCTACCAGCCTTGAAGGCAGGGATGGGCTCCTGGGGGTTCGGCAGGGTTCGGGTGATCCTCTAGCCAAGGACCGCCGGGATTCAGTAAACCCTCAAATGCCACCCCTGGCTGGCCACACCCACCCTGCCCACCCCCTCTCACCCCTCCCAGGAGTCTCCACGCCACCCGTTCATCATTCCAGGTAAGTGCAGGGGCCGCACAGAGGGTCTGGGAGGGCAAACACAGGCCTACCGGAGGTTCCGGAAGTCCGGAAATGGGCCTGTTTCCTGCCTCCGGAGCCTGGGGGAAGCTGTTTTTGCCCTTCTGGAGGCTTGAGGAAAGCCTTCGAAGCCTGGGGAGGGCGAAAAATGGGCCTCCCGGAAGTTCGGAAACGGGCCTGTTTCTGGCCTCCCGGAGGGCCTCCGGAGCCCGGGGGAAGCAGTTTTTGCCCTCCCGGAGGCTCAAGGAAAGCCTCCAGAACCTGGGGAGGGTGAAAAATGCCCCCCCACTGTGGTGCAGGCGGCCGACTAGGCCATGCTCACCATGGCCACGCCTACCCAGCAACGGGGCAGCAAACCCTTTGTTAAAGGATCTGAAGCCCACCCCTGCTTGAAGGAGGTGATGGTTTGCTTCCTTCTTAAGAAAACATCCTTGGACTTGAACTCTGTTGGACAACCTCACTAGAATAAGTTCTTGAGATGGTAGTAAGCATTCAGCTCCAGAGGGCCCTGGATGAAACATGGACCCTTTTCAGATGGAGGTCAGGTCAGGAAATAGTATTGAGATGATATTGGTTATGTTGGAGATTTTCTCCATTGAAAAATAAATCAGAAGCTCTGACAATTGACTGCATTTAGCTGAATTAAATAACTTCTTTATAGTCAAAATAAACATATTCACAGTAACATACAATCTTCTTTACAGCAAGTTGGAAAAACATATTTCTTACAGAAACTTCATGGAGACAAGCTCACATAATGGAGACATAACAGAGACACACTAGAGACTGGAAAAATACCCAGCTCAAAGCTTAGTTCTTGCACATGCTCAGTAGCACTTTACTCTAATTGGCTGACCAAGTTACTATGCTAATCTATTGGCTGACTTTGTTCACATGGCTCTCCCAGTCATGAATATTCTAACAGGTTATGCTTGTGGATAACCTCTGGAGGGCTCAGGATGGGGCTGGGGTATCCATGCTAGCCTTCTCAGATCACTTCTCTGCAACATGGGATACTGCAACATGCTCTATATGAGGCTGCCTTTGAAGACCACTGAGAAACTTCAGGTGTTCCAGAAAGCAGAAGCATGTGAAGTTCTGAGTGCCCCACAGTTTGCCCATGTCGCATTGTGTCAGAGGTGGCATTCTGCCGGTTCATACTGGTTCGGCCGATCCGGTAGTAGCGACCTTCCAGAAGACCATTAAGACCTGGCTTAGGATCTGGTATTCTGTAAGGAGGAGTGGGGAGAAGAGCCCAACATTTGTGGTTCTGTGATGTGATTGTTATGGTACTTAGTAGCATATGAAAGTTTTTTTAATGGCTTTTTTATTTGTTTAATTGTTAGTTGCCCAGAGTTATTGCATATAATAAGGGCAGTCCTGCACAAAAGAGTTGATGGGTTATAAAAGCCATACAGATTCCATCGCTCAGAACTGGAGGCACCATATGTAGCTGAATTTCCTAATCCCTTGCTTCAGAATACCATTTTATCTAGCTCGTAAAGCTTGGATATATTACCCACTGAAAATAATTTCCTCCAAAATATCCCAGAATAGAAGTTAAACATGTGCAGTTAGCACGTATGTCATCACAGGATTTGATTGGATTCATTCATTGTACCAAGCCAATATTGTACTTAACTACAATTTATTTCCTAAAATACAATTGGCAGGACTGACATAACGCACTTGCCATAACGTAATTTATTTTGAACTAAACTTGCCGTAGAATTCAACCAGTCCATAGATTAAAAACGTACCAATTAGATTTATATCCCATTCTTTTCTTTGTGCAGGGGTTAACCAGAGGCACCAGCAGCATTCAATGCCTTGGTTGAAATGATAACAGCAGAATCACACTGTAAGATGACTCCTTTGTGTGTGCATGTTATGTCGCAACGCATGTGCCAAAGGAGCCAAGTTTGCCACCGATAGAACAAGAGTGTTTTGCCAGTCTCTCCCACTGACACCCCTGCGGACACCTCTTGAGTCTAGATAGAGCACACAATGCTCTCTTCTTTTGTTTTGTGTCACAGTAACAACCATGTGAGGAAGGTTGGCAAAAAAAAAGGGTGACTGCTCCAAAACACACAGTGAGCTTCCATAGCTCAAGGCAAACCATAACCTGACTCTCTTGGGTGCCTTCCCAGTCCCTTAACTTTACCCCATGTTGTAGGATACCAGTTAGATCCAATGAATTGTTCGGCGAACCCTTTCTCCCTCTCTTTACATACTGTGGGACAATTGCTGAGTTCTTGAATTAGATCAGCTATTTGCATACCCAGCTGTGTGAATCGTCCCCTCAAGGGATCACATGGGGAGGACCTGTCCCTTGCTGAACTAAGCCCTTTAATTACATTTAGTTGTGGAAGAAGGCAAGCAGAGGATGCAAGATGTAGAGTTTTCCTACCCCAAACTGCAATCTGCTGCATAATGTTCTTCTGCCCCACCAAAGCCGATGCAGCCTTTATCTGCCTTAATGCATTTTTTATCTTGGTAATTTTGTGGGGAACTTCTTTTTACACTGGTTTCTTTTAATTTTTCAATGTAATAAATGCCAGAGCGAGACCTTTAGATTGATGTCATTCTGCTTTAGCAGTTTCATTCCCCAAGGATATTGTAGGTTAAGCTGTGCAGACTGACAAATTGATTGCTTTCTGGAATGGAACAAACCCTTCATGTAAAAATCCTTTGGAAATTCTGTACAGTAGTAGCCTTTCCCAACATCCTTCTGGAAATGATGTTCCAGAATTCTTCTAATTTCTATTACTATTTTGTTTGGCTGTATCTTATGGGAAGAGGGTTTTGGCTGGCTGCATTGCTCACCTCTTCTCCTGTTTCCTGTCTCCCTCCCTCCCTTCTACCAGTGTAGAAGGGAGGGAGGGAAGGAGGGAAGGAAGGAAGGAAGGAAGGAAGGAAGGAAGGAAGGCATATACCTCCTTGTCTACTCCTTGTGGTTGCTTAGCAACACTATATTGCCCTTGCACAGAGACTACTGAGAGAGATGAGATGAGACCATTAATGTTAGTGGAAGTTATTTTCTAAGAAAAAAAAAGTAATCTTAACTCTGAAGTTTGGAGATGTGCCAGGAGCCAAATGTAGAAATTTGTTGACAGATGATTAATAGTCATAGCTACTGATAATGGCAATTCAGTAGGGATCAAAACACTTTGACCATATTTAGAGACACAGTAAAGATGTGTTCATACAATGTCCTTAGCCAAGTTAGGGTTAGGGTTAGGGTTGATGGTTAGACCTGATGGATGGAGTCACACAAGATATCCAGCTTGATTAAGGTCTGTCTTAGTTAGATTTCTTGATGCATTTATTCAAGATACAATTTATTGCTTGATACATTTATTCAAAATACTGACTCCAGTTACCATTTTGTAAATGAGCCCCTGCATACATTTTGTGGTGTCACAATGTTTTTTTAAAGCAAAAATTCTCACTATCTCAGAAAGGTTGAATATATTTGAATTAGGATGCTTATTAATATGTGAAATAAGTAACTATATCTGACAGGTGGGCCCAGCAGTTAGTTTCTCAGAATGACTCATTCCCACAGATTATTATCTGGAAGAACTGTTCATATACACCTAAAGCAGGTGATGACTCTGTAATCCTAGGTTTCCTGGACATATTCATGTTTATCTGTTGTACCATGTAGAAAAATTTTTACACTTGGTTTCACGTCTTGCACTCAAGCACATAGTATCAACAGCACTTAGACTTATATACCGCTTCACAGTGCTTTACAGCCCTCTCTGAGTGGTTTACAGAGTCAGCATATTGCCCCCAACAATCTGGGTCCTCATTTTACCGACCTCGGAAGGATGGAAGGCTGAGTCAACCTTGAGCCGGTGAGAATCGAACTGCTGGCAGTCGGCAGAATTAGCCTGCAATACTGCATTCTAATCACTGCACCTCCACAGCTCTTAAGCCTTAAGAAACAAGGGCTTAATAACCTATTAGGCAGTTTCTAACCTTCTAGATATATAAAATTGGAAATATGTCCAGTTCCATCACACAGTGTACTTGATTTACAACCATTCATTTAGTGACTGTTTTCAAGTTTCAACAGAAAAAAAGTGTCTTAGACTAGTCCTTGCACTTACAATGGTGGCAGCATTCCCACAGACACATGACTAGCCAGCATGTATTTACAATAGTTGCAGCATCCCAGAATCATGTGATCACCATTTGCAACCTTCCCATCTGGCTTCCGATGAGCAAAGTCAATGGAGGAATGTCAGAGTTGCTTCATGATTTATGATTCATAACAATTGCAATGATTTGCTTAACAACCAGGGCAAAAAAAAAGGTTCTAAAATCAGGCATGGCTCATTTAACAACTTCCTTGCTTAGCAAAGGAAATTCTGGTCCCAATTGTGGCTGTAAGTCAAAGACTATAATGCAGATTACATGTCTGTGTGAACCCTGTGTTTTGTAAACATGTGTTACCATCTTTTCTATACCAGTGTATAATAATAATATATAATAATAATAACAACAGAGTTGGAAGGGACCTTGGAGGTCTTCTAGTCCAACCCCCTGCTTAGGCAGGAAACCCTACACCACTTCATACAAATGATTATCCAACATCTTCTTAAAAACTTCCAGTGTTGGAGCATTCACAACTTCTGGAGGCAAGTTGTTCCACTGATTAATTGTTCTAACTGTCAGGAAATTTCTCCTTAGTTCTAAGTTGCTTCTCTCCTTGTTTAGTTTCCACCCATTACTTCTTGTTCTACCCTCAGGTGCTTTGGAGAATAGTTTGACTCCCTCTTCTTTGTGGCAACCCCTGAGATATTGGAACACTGCTATCATATCTCCACTAGTCCTTCTTTTCATTAAACTAGACATATACAATTCCAGCAACCATTCTTCATATGTTTTAACCTCTGATGCTTTTAAGGAATTCTAATGCTTTTAAGGAAAGACTTTAGAAGGGTGTGTTGCCAGGATAGATTTTGGGGGAAGTTGGGGTTTTTAAGGGGTAAGTCGATGTTTAAGGCTCTTACTTTGCCATGTAAGCTCCTCATTCCAAATATTGTTTGGCCCCATTCAGTTTAAGGTATTATGTGCTCAGCAGTAATTCAGGAGGGCTAAGAGCCCCACACAAAAGATGGTGATTCCCTACATGCAGCCTCTGGAGCTGCATTTTCTGCACCCCTGAATAGTGGCCTCAGCACACTCTGTGAACCGAGCCAAATGTGGCTTCTTCAAGAAGCCGTGCTTAACACAATCACGGTTTCTATTCAGTAAGTGTAAAGAAAACAAATAAATACTTTTCTTCTTCTTCTTCGTTAAGTAGTACAAATGACAGTCTGCCTCCAAGCTTGTAAATGTGTTGGTTTGAGCTGAAATGAGGAAATAACCTTTTGTTGTTGTTGTTGTTGTCAGATCTTAAGGATGGTGATTTGAATTTGTTGGTCTCAGGGCGCTCTTCCTTGGCATTTGGGAGTTTTGTTGCCTCCAGGCTTCCCCCTCCTTCTGCTTCCCTGGGGGGCGGGGTGGTGGTGGCAGGAGAGGAAGGGACATATGGTGATGCTCTGAGCTGAGCCTTGGGAATGGGAATGGTGCCCAGCCACACGTGCGGCTCCTTAATTTTGGCAAAGCAGCAAATGGTGCTGGAGCAGCTGATTGGAAGGCCTTCTCTCTAAGCCTAATTCCTTCCCGCCCGCCCACCTCCCCCCAAATGAGGTGAATCATCACGGAATCCCATCCTCGCCTCCTGTACGGGGTCCAGGAGAGGCCCAACATGGGGAGCAATGTAAACAAACAATGGTAACCATGATGACTTCAGTCTGGGAGAGTGGGATTTGAGGTGGGGTCAATACTGGAGCATTGCTAGATTTCTCCCCCCTCCCTCCCTCTCCCCACCCCTTGCCATAAGAGAAGAAGAGAAACAATCCTGCTGATTTGCATGCTTAGGTGGCAGGATAGGACTTTTTGTGATGGCTCAGGGTAGCCTTCCCTATCAGAACCTGGTTGGAAAGATTGAGCACATAAGGGACTGTCAGCTATGAGAAGTCCTTGGTGCTCTCTGAACTGGGTTGTTTTCTTGCAGATGTTTTATTACCCAAACTAGGTAACATCACCAGTGCTAGCATGTTAACCTGATGACTTTACCTAGTTTGGGTAATGAAACATCTGCGAGCAAACACCAAGGATCCCTCATTTCGACCCTGAACTACAAATATTCTCCTGCACTGGATAATCCCAGCTATTACAAAACTGTTGAATCAGACCATTGATTGGCCTGTTAACTGGAAAGACAAATGACTGATATTCAGATAAATGACTGATACAAAGTGATTTAACATATTAACAGAGTTGGAAGGGACCTTGCAGGTCATCTAGTCCAACCCCCTGCCCAAGCAGGAGACCCTACATCTGCCTCTACCTAGGATAGAACTCACAACCTCCTGATTGTGAGGCAAGAGCTCCACCTCTAGGCCACAGCAGCTGGGTAAGTAAGCAAGAAGTAGACTATTGAGATTTAAATCATGTTAATATCATCTCTGTTGCTTCTATATGCATGGTGATAATTAAGCAACAGGATTTCCCTTCTCTTCCTTGTGACTGAATTAAGGGTAAGGATTCAAATAAAAACTATGGTGTTTTTTATGGGTGGTGTTTACTCTGGAGTAACTCAGATACTGAATCTGATTTTTTAAGGGATTTGTGCAACTTGGGGAGTGTGGGGAAGAGATCATTGGAAACCCCTCTCTCACATTGCTCTTTCTTCTCACTGCATCCTATGTCACTGAAATGTTTTCTCCTTTCACTGAAATAGAATAGAATAGAATTCTTTATTGACCAAGTGTGATTGGACACACAGGGAATTTGTCTTCGGTGCATATGCTCTCAGCTCACATAAAAGCTATAAGTGATCAATCATGATCATAGTCATCATAAAAATACATTCATCATAAATCATAAGATACAACATTTAGTGATAGTCATAGGATACTAAATAAGCAATCAACATACAGCTGAAATGTGATGGGTTTTTTTATTGTTTGTGACATCAACTCTGTATTAGGGAACACAAAGACAGATTTTCTCCAGGGTGATTTGTCCCTAAGTTGGTCCCTCTGGTGCTTTGGAGAATAGCTTGACTCCCTCTTCTTTGTGGCAACCCCTGAGATATTGGAACACTGCTATCATGTCTCCCCTGGTCCTTCTTTTCATTAAACTAGACATACCCAGTTCCTGCAACCATTCTTCATATGTTTTAGCCTCCAGTCCCCTAATCATCTTTGCTGCTCTTCTCTGCACTCTTTCTAGAGTCTCAACATCCTTTTTACATTGTGGCGACCAAAACTGAATGCAGTATTCCAAGTGTGGCCTTAGCAAGGCATTATAAAGTGGTATTAACACTTCACGTGAACTTGATTCTATCCCTCTGTTTATGCAGCCTAGAACTGTGTTGGCTTTTTTGGCAGCTGCTGCACACTGCTGGCTCATATTTAAATGGTTGTCCACTAGGACTCCAAGACCCCTCTCACAGTTACTACTGTTGAGCAAGGTACCACATATACTGTACCTGTGCATTTTGTTTTTCTTGCCTAAATGTAGAACTTTACTTTTTTCACCATTGAATTTCATTTTGTTTGATAGCGCCCAATGTTCAAGTCTGTCAAGATCCTTCTGTATCTTGAGCCTATCTTCTGGAGAGTTGACTATTCCTGCCAGTTTGGTGTCATCTGCAAATTTGATGAGTTCCCCATCTATCCCCTCATCCAAGTCATTGATGAAGATGTTGAAGAGTACTGGGCCTAAAACAGAGGCTTGGGGTACTCCACTGATACTTCCCTCCATGTAGATGCAGTTCCATTGAGCACTACACATTGAGTGCAGTTGGTTAGCCAGTTTTGAATCCATCTGGTAGTGTTGCTGTCCATCCCACATTTTTCTACTTTATCTAGTAGTAGGTTATGGTCTACTTTGTCAAATGCCTTACTGAAGTCCAAGTAAACCACATCAACAGCATTCCTCTGGTTCACTAATTTTGTCACTTTATCAAAGAATGCAATAAGATTAGTCTGGCATGATCTGTTTTTGACAAACCCATGTTGGCTTTTGGTTATTACTTTGTTTGCTTCTAGGTGTTCATTGATTCGTTGCTTGATTATCTTTTCCAAAATCTTCCCTGGTATTGAGGTCAGGCTGATAGGTCTGTAGTTTCCTGGATCTGTTTTTTCCCTTTTTTGAAGATGGGAACTACATCAGCTCTTTTCCAGTCCTCTGGCAGTTCCCCGGTGCTCCAGGATCTTTGAAAGATATAGTTCAGTGGTTCTGAGATCTCATCTGCCAGTTCCTTCAGAACCTTCGAGTGTAATCCATCTGGTCCTGGTGATTTGAATTCGTCTAGGGTAGACAGGTGTTCACTTACCATTTTCTTCCCTAAAATGAGGACCCAGATTGTTGGGGGCAATGTAAATATATACATTGCTTAATGGTGTAAACTGCTTAGAGAGTGCTTGCACTGTGAGGCTGTATATAAATCTCACAAATAAATAAATAAATAAATATTTCCCTCTGTGTCTAGGGAATCACTGTCTGTAACATAGTTCAGTTCATATCCATTATCTAATCAATTATTTGGATTATTCAAACCCAAATCTAGCAAAGTTCAGTTCAGTTATATGTTTTTTACTTATTGCATGTATCCATCATCTTACTTTAAATCTTTAAACCCAATCTGGTCCAGGTGATTCTGTAGCCACAAACGTAGGATTGCTAGCCAAACTCTAGCCTCCGTTCCAGTGCATCTGCCTCCAATCTCAGTGCTGCACTGCACATACATCTGGCTATCATAAACACAGTTTTCATAAACCCAGACTACATTTTTTTCATAGGATACAAAATTCGAATCAGATCTCAGCTGCATCCCATATAATAGCTGATTTTGCACCGAACCATTTAAAAGCAGCTGGGATATAAGTGCCCTCTCTGTCTCTGATAAAACTAAACAAAGAAACAAAAAGAAATGGCAATTGCATTTTTATGAGTCATATTGGAAGTATAATTTGCATGAGCCTTATTGTTTCTAGATGCTCCAAACATGATTCCTAAATATTTAAAACACTCGTTTGATTTTTATCATGATCTCTGCGGCAATGATGGGGTTTATTGCTATATAAGAATTCCACAGCTTTTGTCTCCTGTGGTCAAATCTTCCTCCTTATAGCTTCTCCTGAGGTCAACAAGTTCCAGGAACAAGATTGTAGCAGCAGCTACATAAAGGAAAACTGGTAGTTCTTTGTCTAAGCCTTATAGACCGCTAACTAAGGAATTTATCATCACCATCACTTTAGCCATTGTCTATCTCCTGCAGGATGAGGGGCTCTTCCACATGTTTCTAACCCATACGGTCCTGAGCTTTCTTTTGCCAATTGGGCCCGCAATACTTGCTGATGTCGTCGATCCGTCTTGTTTTAGATCTCTTTTGTGGACACTTTTTGTCAAGTGGGAAGAAATATCCATCTGGTTCAGTTCCAAGCCAGGAGAAAGGCTCTGGAGACAAAATGGAGGCTGGAGGCTGATTGGAAAGAGGGTTTAATGATGAAGCAGAACCACATGGGTTCTGGGCAGCTGACAACATGGTGTTGAGAGTGGGGTTTTTTTATACCTTATCTTGGGCCTTGCACTTGAGCTTCCTGTTCTGGTGCAACAACATGTATTCTATTGGCTGTTGTCAGACTCCAATGGGGCCATGTAGGGGTTATCTAGGGGTCATAGCTGGCTCTATAGGCAAAGTACAAATCCTAAGTGTTTGTCTGAGCTAAGTTTGATTGAAGTTTGGTCTGCTCTGAGATGATGCAATGAAGGAGCTTGGGTTCTGAAAGGGTGTTGGGCAATTCCTATTGTGGCTTAATGGCTTTGTCCTGAAGGATAATCCCATCATCCTGGAGCTGAATGTCTTTTGTTTTGTAGATAGACTAGCCCAGTCTTTCTTAATGGGCACAAAATATCTGCTGGAGGCTATTAAGACTGAGTCTGCTTCCTGCCTCTAAAAAAAACATGTTTCTCCATTTCTCATTTAGGGAAATATAATATTCTGCCTTTTTAATATTTCCTAAAATATTTCATTCTTCTAGAAGAGGAGTGGGTGCTAACTTTCTACACTTTCTATGACTGCCTTGGTCCACCTGCCATCAGTTCTTCTTGCTCTGTGACCAGCCCATTTCCATTGTAATTTTTTTACTCTCTTGCTGATATCGTCTACTTTCGTTCATTCTCTCATCCATGTGCAGGTCTTTCTATCTTGTCTTGTGATGCCGAGCATGAATCTTTCCATGGCTCTTTGTGCCACTCATTAGCTTTTGTATCGATTGTGAGGTTAGTGTCCATGTTTCACCAGCATATGTTAGAGCAGGTAGCACACACTGATTGAAAACTTTTCTCTACTTTAATTTAATATTTAAGGAATTTATATAAATATCAAATTAAAGAAGGATCCAAATGAAACCTTACCTTAGCCTGTCTCTTCTGGGACTGAATCTGACAGTTGGCTAGCATGGTTGATGAAGATGATATTTTCATAGAGTTTTGCTTTCAATAGAAATAGACTTTTGTCAATCATTGCTCATCTCAGCCATAAGCCAAAATGGTTAGCTCACATACTGTGAGCCAAAACTGAACAAAATACATTTGTACTGAGTGGCACTTAACAGTGATAGCAATTCAGGCAATTCAAGAGATGTTCTTATTTGATGGTATTAAAGGTTTCATCGCAGGATGTAACCTGTTCCAAGTAAATTTGCCTTTTGCATTTGACTGTTGTTGGGTTCGTCAATGCCGATGGTGTTAAATGGTACTCCAATTGTTTTAGGATTGCATCCTATTAATATTGATACTATCTTTGTTTTCTTGCCACAGTTGTTGTACTTCGATTTGCAGGTCTTTTTATTTTCTGATTTTCTCCAGTTCTGTCTCTTCTGCTCTGCTGTCTCCAGGTCCTACCACCTCCACTGTCCTTAGACTTTTGCTTACCAACTATTTTTAAGTCTGGGATGTTATATGGCAGATGCTTGTCTGTTTGAATTCAAAACCTCAGAGCACTGTAGCTTTTTCCTTTTCTATCACTTTGTCTGCAAGCAAAGTCTGTCCCACCAGTCTTTGCTTGCAGACAAACTATTTCTTTCAGCTATTCCAATGCATCATTGTTGCTGTTTTGTCATGCCGCTGCTTGTAGTCAATCTGTGTGATCTTCTTGCAGCAGCTAACTAGGTGGTCTACTGTTCCTTCAGCCTCTTTGCAGGGGCAGCATTTGCTATCTGTTGCTAACTTCTCAATTCTGGCTTTGTATGCATTTGTTCTTAAGGGTTTTTTTTTTTGTATGCATTTGTTTTGAAGCATGCAGCCATAATTAGCGCCTCTGTCTCTTTCTTCTACTTTCCTGCTCTTAGCCATTGCCAGGTCTTGTTATCTGCTTTATCTTTCTGTGTGAGTGTGTGTGTGTGCCTAGGTGTGTGTATTGGTCATATAATACTTTGCCTTGCCATGTCTCATTTCTATTCTACTTTTTGTCTTTCTTGTAGGCCAATTTGGTCTGTGGTATTGGAAGAAATATCCATCTGGGTTCAGTTCCAAATGGGGAGAAAGACACTGGAAACATGGAGACTGTTTGGAAAGATGGTTTAATGGTAAAGTGACCAGACGTCCCACTTTTGGCGGGACAGTCCCACTTTTTAATAATTTGTCCCATGTCCCGCGGCGTTTCAAAAAAGTCCCGCTTTTTGAATTTGAATTTGCCCTGCACACCCCTCTGCCTCCTGCCTCGCCTGCCTCCTCCTGCCAGGCGGGGAGGGAGGGCAGTGAGAGGGGCAGCAGCCCAGGGGTGGGTTCCTACCAGTGCGGTCTTGCCTGTTCGTCGCCGCAGAGCCAAAGAAGCTGGTGGCGTTCGTGGTGCGGGGCTTCCCCCGCCCGCTTTCCCCGGCCGCTGGGACACCGCCATTTGCATTCTTTTGCCCTCTGCGCAAGCAAAATGCTTTGCACATGCACAGAGGGCAAAAGAACGCAAATGGCAGCATCCCGGCGGGCAGGGAAAGCGGGTGGGGGAAGCCCCGCACCACGAACGCCACCAGCTTCTTTGGCTCTGCGGCGACGAACAGGCAAGACCGCGATGAAGGGGGGGTGTTTGGGGGGTGCACAAAGCTGCAGAATAAGAGAGACGGACCCCTTCTGTCTTGCTCATGTATTCTGATTGGTTGTCAGACTCCCATAGGGCCATGCAGGGGTAACTTTTTAGGCTGTCTTGAGTCCCAGGCTTGGTTGAATCTTGCTGGGTGATGCAATCTTCCCAGGTGCCATGTAGTGAGATGGGTAGAAGGATAATCATATTATGTCCTGAAAGTGAAGTTCTTTTGTTTTGTAGATAAGCTGGCACAACCTTTTGTCTTGTAGATAGGTTGGCATTAAAATATCTGCTGGGGGGGGGGCAGGGAGCTGAAGCTCTGAGTTTATGTCTTTAGAAACATGTTTCTCCTTTAGGGAAAATATAATATGCTGTCTTCTTAATATTTCCTAGAATATTTCATTGTTCTAGGAGAAGGGTGGATGCTAACTTTCTACACTGGTATTCAGGAAGCCTTCATGGTGGTGCTATCTTCAGTGCATCTTCTTCACTGTCCTTCAGATATTCTTCCACTACCCTTTTCTTCTTCAACTGTCTGGTCTATTTGCAACCTTCCACATCCACCTATGTTCCTTGGTAAGTAGCAGAGGTGGGTTCCTCCAGGTTCGGACCGGTTTGCCCGACATCACGGAACCATGATGACATCACGGAACCGGTTCGGTCGGTGCCGGTCCATGGGTGCCGCCATCTTTTTTTTAAAAAAAAATTGAAATTTTTTGTGCATTTTTTTTTTGCATTTTTTTCCTTCTGAGCATGCGCAGAAGCCGCGTTTCTGGCACTGCGCAGGCATCACCATCTTGTTTTCGGCTTTTTAAAAAAATGTTTTTTATTTTTCGGCACTTCGCATGCACAAGCGCACCCATGAGGCACGGCCACACGGCACGGGAGGAAGCGAACCGGCAGCGAGGTAAGTTAGAACCCACCCCTGGTAAGTAGTCTGCCAGCATCTCCAGATGCTATTATTTATTACATTTATATGCCACCCCTACTCCCAGGGACTGTGTATGGCAAAGGTTGGCTGGGGGGACAGGAGCATTGCAACCCTCTGGATACAGCAGAAAATATATAGAGGTGGGATTTAACAGGACTTAGTTAGTTAACACCTCCTTAGCTGATGTCATTTCTACACTTTTCTGAACTGCCGTTTCCACCTCCTCAAGCTCCTGTTGCAAAATTCTCCCCAGCCCAGGCAAAAAGCATTCGTTAAGGAGGAAAGCCAGGGAAAGGGAAAGGGAAGCAGGAATAGACAGTGTAACAAATGTCTATTCCTGCTTCTGTTCCTCTTTGTCTGGATCTTTTCCAAAGCACAGCAGGGGCCTTTCTTTGCAATTGGTTCTCCTGAAGTCAGCAATCTGGATTGCAGGAATAACCATTCTCCCAATAAATATTCCACTTTGCTTGCATACTGGTTTTCATCTGCTTATCCCAGTAGAGTTGGGATGAGGAACAATTATTTCCGATGGTGATTGCGATGGTCTCTCTAAAAAGAAACTCTAAATTTGCTGAAGACAAGAATTCACTCTGACGATTCATAGCCGCCTCCTTTATGAATTATAGTTCTCAGGACTCCCTAGGGATAGTGAATGATTGTTAAACTTTTGGAATAATCTATCCTCTGATGTTCAGACAGCTCTTCCCTTATTATATTTCCGAATAGCTGTGAAATCACAGCTTTTCAGAAAAGCATTGGAGGGGGGAGGATATGAATGAAGACTAAGGGGAGGCAGAGTGGGTTGGTTGTTAAGACTGTTCCTTAATTTGTCCTGGTATTTCTATTATTTTAATCTCATTTCATATTGCTCTGCATTAAGGGCATGCAGAAATTTTGAGAATGGAGTGGCATTTAAACTTAAACCAGTTTATTTTTGATTTGTAATATTAAGAATTATATTAAATATACCTATTCAGGGAACTTTTCCAGAATCCCACTCAATGAACAAAACTTCATATGTTCAGCTGTAACTATTCCCCTCCTTTAATGCAGAATGTCAAAAACAGCTGCTTGGTTCCTTTTTCAAAAGACATAACATGAAACAGCATCATGCCGTAAAACATTTTTCACCTGATCACTGTAAATGGAAGCCATCTGGATGGACTCTTGATGAGATACGATCCAGGATCCCTCCTGAAGAGACACAAAAATCCCAATGGACCTCTTTTGTAACACTCCTAGTACGTACTGGTACAGAATAATCACTGGCAAATTGGATAGAAGGAAATGGACATAGAAAGAAGTCCCAGCACTAAGACACAGTGGTCTTGGTTTGCAGACAAATGGGCTTCACATCAGGGGCGGGTTGCTCTCAAAGTTGCTACCGGTGCGCTGCGCGTGCATCTCCATGTTTTGCGTGCGCCCCTCGTGCAATTTTGCTTCTGCGCATGTGCAGGAAGCAAAAGAAGCCAAAAAATTCTGAAAAAAAAGATGGCGACGAGCGACGGACCGGTGAAGACGACGGACCAGTGTTGCGCGCAAATTACATCATCAGCCGGCTGCTACCGGTACGGTAGAATGGACCGCACCGGTAGGAACCCACCACTGCTTCACATACTCCATGCATGTGAATTGACTTGACTCAATTAAGGAGCTTAGCGTTGGGGAAATCTTGGGAAAAGGCAGCACCAAGAGCAACTAAGGCCAAGTTTGGATATCTGAACAACTAGCAATAGCAATAGCACTTAGACCTATATACTGGCTTCTCAGTGATTTACAGCCCTCTCTAAATGGTTTACAGAGTCAGCATACTGACCCCCAACAATCTGGGTCCTCATTTTACCAACCTCAGAAGGATGGAAGGCTGAGTCAACTTTGAGCCAGTCAGGATCAACTACAGAACTACAGATGCTTCTTGCTTAATGACCATTCAATCAGTGACCCTTCAAAGTTATGAGGACATTAAACAGAATATAATTACAGCCAGTCCTTGAAGTTACAGCCGTTACAACATCTGTGGTCATGCAATCAAAATTCGGTGCTTGGCAGGCCTCCTGCATTTAAACAACCATAAGAGGCACATCCACACCTCCCACTCACCACCACTTATACCAGCGGTCGGCAACCTGCAGCTCTGGAGCTGCATGTGGCTCTTTCAGCCTTCTGCTGTGGCTCTAGACGCCGCTGCTGTTGCCGCCTCCATGGCCTGCCTGCTGCTCTCGCAGTGTCTTGGGCAGCACAATGAAATTTAGCGCATTTCACAATGGGGAGACGGGGTCCCGTCCTCCTCCTGGAGCCCATTACGATGCGGAACCACAATGTGACCCTGCCCCACTCGTCCCTACAACAGCAGCATCGCCGTCAGCTCGCTCTCGCCTCCCAGATGTCAGTTGCTTTTCCTGCAGAGCCAGCAGGCTGCCGGTGTGGCAGGTCTTCGGCTCTCCACTGACCAGCTGATCATCGGCACGCTGCTTGTTGGTTCATCGGCCTCCGGATGTCAGATTCCCACCATCCAGCACCAGTTCAGGGGTTCCTCCCCCTCTCCCCAGGTATGGCAAACCCATGCGGGGTTTGACAGCGGTGTGGGTCAAGCCAGTATCTCGGGGTGGAGAGCAGATCGCATGTCTCCCCGAGTGACCGAGGCTCGTCCAGCACCAACAAGGGTTGGAAATAACTGCCCGCTGTTTCCTGCTGCAGTCTGTCGGGCAGCAAGACTCAGCTAGAGATGAGGTGCCGGAGAATCAGAATGAGAGGGGTGAGGGAGAGAGAGAGAGAGAGAGAGAAAAAGAGAGAGAGAGAGAGAGAGAGAGAGAGAGAGAGAGAGAGAGAGAGAGACAGACAGACAGACAGACAGACAGACAGACAGACAGACAGACAGAGAGAGAGAGGTGAACAACGCACTCAAGGCCAGATGTGGCAAGAGGTGGCTGGGAGGGTTTGTGTGAGGCAGGGCCAGGCATGACAAATAATTTAATAACCAGTTCTCTGCCCTAATGACTGGCTGGGTAGGTGTGGCTGGGCGGTCATGTGACTGGGTGGGAATGAGTGACGTCAAGTTGACCATGCCCACACAGTCACACCAGTTGTTAAATTATTGGCTACCCGTGTTTTCTTTTCTGTGGGAAATGGGTCCAAATGGCTCTTCTAGTGTTTAAGGTTGCAGACCCCTGACTTATATCATGTCTGCCCTTCTGGCTGCCCTGCATAAGACAGACAGCCCCCAGCTGACCTTTACTATTTTCCTACTTATGCTGAAGAGGCATGCCAAAAGGACAGAGATGGGTGGGGGGACAGATATTTATTTATTTTATTTAGGTAAACATTTAAATAAAAATAGGTGGCTGAGGCCTGGGGGGAATTGAAGCAGAGGCAAGCATGACAGAGTAGGAGAAGATTGAGGTCCTTACTTAATGACAAAATGATCTTCACCTAATGACCACAGCAGGGACTACCAGAACTGCCATTGCTAAGCACATAGGTGAAACCCATGATTTTTCATTTAAGAACTGATTTGTTTAGACTACAGCATGCCCTAATGTACGCTGAACACTTTCCAACTGTTGAAGAGTCTATTGATATTTGGATCTCATTTCTATGTCAGGTCTATATTAGACCTCAATCAAACAAAATGTTTACCAGTGAAGCTTTCTATCTTGGGTTTTAGGAAACCCTAATACCGATAGCACTAACATGAGTGTTTGTGATCGGCATCCTAATGGCTGAGGTGTGAAGTCCTAAATTCTCATGTGTTTTAATATTTTAAAATGTGCACAAACAGGGTTTGTCTTTGTTTCCTTACAGTGACATAACTGGTTGGCCTTAGCTAGTTCTCTTGTAATGCATAAATAACTGAAGAAATTAACCCAGCCTCTAAATAATCTCTCTCTCTCTCTCTCTCTCTCTCTCTCTCTCTCTTTCTCTCTCTCTCTCTCTCTCTCTCCTCCCCCCCTCCCTCCCTCCCGCAGTTTAAGATTTTACTCAAGCAGTAAAATATAAATTATCAGTTTTTTGCTTTTCATTTGAACTCTTGAATTTGAATATAGTACTGAGCCACAAGTTATAAGATAAATCGTAATGTTGCATTCACACATACAATGTTAAACCTTAAACAATAGTTTCCAAGTCACAATAGCATAATTTACACGTCTGCCTTAGCCAAAGAAAACAGATCACACTCTGGTTTAGAACAATATGCGAATCAACTTTATGGTTGACAGTATGATTCCTGTGTGCCCCATTCACCATCCCCTAATTTCAAAATAGCATGTTTTTTATAGTTGCCTTCATTGATTTGTCAGAATTGCACTGGCATCATCAGCAAAGTTTCTGTAAAACTTATAATCCGGTGGGCCATAGTTAAGTAAAGCTAAAGCTCTTATTTGTTTTTATTTCCAGGGTCCTGGTCAGTTGAATTTTGAACTCACTACAATATTTGGACAGCTTACTGCAGTTGATAGAAGCTGTTGTTCAGCTTGTCTAGAGAAAATCACCTCTCAAGATTTTTTCCCCCTTTCAAAAAGTGGGGGAAATGTATCATTAGGAAAAGTTTGCCTTACTTTCTGGCACAGAGTTTGCCTGGCACTAAAAATGCCACCTCCTAGCAAAATTCAGCAATAGTCAAACAGTTGGCAGGCCAGGGTATATATTTGGTGGACTTCTGGCCAATATTTAGCTCATACAAATCCTTGGGCAATTGGAGTATGAATAAGCCCTTTACCTTGATTTTGTTTCAATTAATGCCAGAGTGGGAGGTGACACTAGAAGTTGCCATTAAAACGTCCTACAGTATTGCTTGTAGGAAAACTATTGAAGTAATCTTGGTTGGAAGCCTCCACTTTATTTATTGGGAACTATATTTAGCAGGGTGTGAGTAGAATTAAGCCCAGATGTTAAAGCCCATAAAGACAAGCAAAGTTTATTAAGTAAGTTACATGTTCTGTAGAAAGATAGCTTCTCCGAACTACCTGTTCTCATATTAGATAAATGGAGAAGAAGGAAATCAGGATTTATTTGAAGGGGGAAACCTAATGTGTCAGTCTTCCAGTAAGGGCAAAGTAACACAGAGAGAATATGAGGAAAGCATGAGATCTTTTTTCATGTTCTTGTACTCAAAATGCCCTACTAATCAACAGGACAAATGGTGCAAAGAGCCAATCCTTCTGGAGATACATCTCCGCATTGAAATTGCATTCTTCAGGAGATAGGGAAGTGGCTTTGTCAAATTCTTATTTGGGGGAATATTTTTTGGACTTCCTAACCATCTGGAATTCCCAGATGAGTCTCTGTCCACCTTGTTTAGCTTCTGAAATTAGCTGAACTTTTTTTTTGTACAATTTTTTTTATTTTCTCCATCATTTCATATACAATTCAATACACATATACCTTAAGATATTACAATAAGAAATACATATTTGTTCAATATTTATTTATTTATTTATTTATTTATTTATTTATTTATTTATTTATTTATTTATTTATTTATTTATTTATTTATTTATTTATTTATTTATTTATTTATTTATATAGATTTGTGTGCCGCCCAACTCTCAGGGGACTCTGGGCGGCTAACAACATGTCAAATCCATTATTGAAATATAAAATCACATAGCAGTTAAAAATTATAAAAGTTAAAAAAACATTCAACATTCATGACCGGGGGGAGACCCGAATATAATCTGATTGGTCTCACTTTCACCCCGCCTGCCGGAAGAGCCAAGTTTTTATTGCTTTACGGAAGGCCAGCAGGGTGGGGATAGTCCTGATCTCTGGAGGGAGTTGGTTCCAGAGGGAGGGAGCTCCCACAGAGAAGGCTCTCCCCCTCGGCCTCGCCAACCAGCATTGATTGGTCGATGGGACCTGGAGGAGACCAACTCTGTGGGACCTAACCGGTCATAGGGAGGTATGCGGCAGGATGCGGTCCAGAAGGTAGCCTGGCCCTGAGCCATGTAGGGCTTTAAAGGTCAAAACCAACACCTTAAATTGGGTCCGGAGACTAATGGGCAGCCAATGCAGCTGGCGGAGGATAGGTGTTACGTGGGCGTATCTGGGCACACCCACCACAGCTCGCGCAGCTGCATTTTGCACCAATTGCAGTCTCCGGATACTCTTCAAGGGTAGCCCCATGTAGAGCGCATTGCAGTAATCCAGCCGGGAGGTGATGAGGGCATGAGTGACTGTGAGTAGAGCCTCCCTCTCCAAGTAGGGTCGCAATTGGTGCACCAGGCAAACCTGTGCAAAGGTCCCCCTAGCCACAGCTGAAAGATGTTGCTCCAATTTTAGCTGTGGATCTAGGAGGACACCCAAATTGCGAATCCGTTCTGATATAATCAATCATTCAAAAATCAATCTTATTCAACACTTGCCTCATCAGTCATCAGTCTGTTCTACTTTATACCATTACACTCCCCTCTCTCTATCTCCAACTTCTCCTCCTACTTTCTAACTGCTTCCCTCCTCCTCTACCCTCTCTACACCTTCTCTTCCTCCCCTTCTACTTCCTCTTTCACTTTCTTTACCTTTCCTTGAGTGCTTTTATACTAACTCATTTTATATTTGACAGACTGATGCTAATCTCAATTTTAAACTAATCATATCTCTTTTTAGAAAAAAATAACCATTATAGTTATATTATTATTCTTTTTATGTTGTACTCTCTTCTAGGTACATGCTGCTATTTCCATCTTACCGCCAAAGAAAAAAAGAAAAAAAAGAAAAAAGAAAAAAAAGAAAAAAAGAAAAAAAAAGAAAAAAAAAGAAAAAAAGAAAAAAAAAGAAAAAAAAGAAAAAAAGAAAAAAAAAGAAAAAAAATCTAATTTTCTAGTTTTGTCATCTGGGATAGGCACCAGTTAGTTTCAAATGAAATTAGCTGAACTTGACTAAGTGCTGCTACGATCCTAACTTTCTCTCAACCCACCCACTCCAGTGTAGGAAATATAATTAAGCTTTATATGAAGCATAAATAAATAGCATATTAGGATGTAATGCATCAGGAGCATTATAAGAAATTGGGTTAGAGTAACACTCACTTCAATCCTGCATGAACAGAAAAGGCAGACTTTTATGGTTTCATAGCAGGGAGTTTTCCAGCAGAGTTGGCTTTGACTCTGAGCAAGGCTTATCCTCAAACAAAAATTTGAAGCAAAAAAAAAAAAAAGTCAAATGAGATACCATTGTTTGGATGAAGAGTTCCGGAAGTTTCCAAAATTATCTTTTTTGGGGTCAGTGGTCGGTCTGGGAGTTCTGACATTGACATTGAAATGATCCAGGTGTCCATTCACTGCTTGCCCTTTCTCCAGATGTTCTTCAAGGCCAGCGGATGCCATTATAAGTCTCTTGGCGTAGACAAAGCTTTCAAATCCTCTCCTCACTCCATTCCTCCTCCCCCTCACCTCCAGGAAGTCCGTAAGGGAAGATTTTTCATTTGGGAATTTTCTCTTTCACTGCACAACCGCTGGTGATAACAAAACCACACACTCTTTGGATGGGATGATAAAACTGAGGTTACTTTTCTGAACTCCTTCCTGCTTCCCTGATAGGAGTTTTCAGATATGTTGAACTCTAGTTCCCATTGCCCCCAGGCAATGTGGCCTGGATGGGGGATGTTGGAAATTATATTCCAATATATTTGGAGAACGCCAAGTTGGAGAACATTGTCTCAGACTAAGCAAGCAGAGTAGACAATGTAGTAATTCCAGGGTAACTCCAAAGGAATAGTCAAGCTAGTTTGTTGCAATGCCCTATAGCATTTTGAACAATTACCGTATTTTTCAGAGTATAAGATGCACCGAAGTATAAGACACACCTTAGCTTTGGGGGAGGAAAACAAGGAAAAAAAGGCTCTGTCTCCAAGCAATTTGCCAAACAGCAAACAGCACAGATGATATACACTGTTTGCTGTGTATTTCTGTGCATGTGTGCTTGACCCATAGAAATAGCAAAGAATTGGAGAAATGTACATTATGCCAGAAAGTTTTCTTAAATGTTGTCACACTAACTCCTCCCAATTATTTAAATAGATCTACTCCAAGGTAACTAAACTTTAATACTAAACAGGACAGTGTTACATTTCAGACTATACTTGTACAGAGCTGTTAAAATTAATTAAAATTTCTGGAAGTATACATTATTCTCTATTATTTAAAAGAAGATACAATAGCACTGGGCCTCTTCAGAGCAAGCATTTATTTTAAAAAGCTTCTTTATTTTGTTAAGTTGTCTAGATTTACAGGGATCTCCAACCTTGGCGACTTTAAGACTTGTGGACTTCAACTCCCAGAATTCCACAGCCAGCAAAGCTAACAAAGCTGGCTGTTGAATTCTGGGAGTTGAAGTCCACAAGTCTTAAAATTGCCCCTGGCTCTAGAACAATAATAAAGCAGTCTTTAAAAAATAAGTCTAATAATTTGAACATTCTACAGACATTTATAGTTATTCACTTACCCCCTTCCATCCAGTTCAGCAAAAAATAAAAATCTGCTGTCTCTCCCAGCTATTTGCCTCTTTGCAGTTTCACTTTCATTTTCCCACGTGGCAAATCAGCTGGAGGTCGGGAAGCTGCTAATGACTTGCTTGGCTTTACAGGCTCTTCCCTCTTTGCTGCAAACAGGTAAACTGCTGGAAGACAGAGGCCAAAGGGTGGGAGTGGCTGGGTGGGTGGGGCTACATTCGGTGTATAAGATGCACCCAAGTTTTCACCCTCTTTTGGGGGGTAAAAAGGTGCGTCTTATACTCCGAAAAATACGGTATATTATCTTCTACTATGGCAATATTTTGGGTAGATCAACTCAACATCAGAAATATATTAAAGGTTTTGAGATCTGGTCTCTTCATCAAGTTGGGAATCCTCTTCCAGTTTTTCTAGAGTCTCCAATCTCCAATCCCAGTGCTTGCTCCCATTTTTCTCATGAGCGTTTCTCTGTGCTGCTTAGCAAGGTGCATCAAATAGCTACATACCATCAGATCATCAGACTTGGTTTCCCTCTCTTCCAAGTGATGGGAACTATTGTTCCTATTATTATGAGATGAAGATCCAAGTCCTAAAAATAACCAAAGTAAGATGCCATCAAAAAGAGATAAGATTTCAGCTTTCCTCTATTCTGAAGGGGGATGGAAGGGAGGAGAAACAGAATTCATTGACTGTTTTGCCTCTAAAGGAGAATATTTGTAGCTCAGGGTTAGAATTAAGGGTCCTCGATGCTCTTGGAGCTTCGTTGTTTTCTTGCAGACACTTCATTACCCAAACTAGGTAACATCATCAGTACTAGTAAGAGTAGGGTTTCTTCTCAATTTATATTCCATTGGCTTGCCTTGTCAGTGTTAGTGGGAGTAGTCTTGGAGTATTTTTGGTTGGCTTGTTTACTGTTAGCTTGTTTGGCAGTTCCTTGATTGGGATATTGTTTTCTTCATAATTGTTGGCCTGATGTTAATCGTGGTGTTAACAGTATGCACAGTACGGTATGCAGAATAGACTTAACAGAATGCATCCATGAACATCAACCAGCAATCAGAAGCCATGATGAAAATTCTTTAATTTCACAACATATGGACAGATTTAACCATAGTTTCAACTGGGAAACTGTGACCCTCCTAGACCAAGCCAAATCCCCAAATCCTGGAGAATTTCTGGAAGCCTGGGACTCTGACAAATTGGCCATCAATAGACACGTAGACATAAACAACATCTCTATACTGTGCAAAAGAGAGAATCAACAAGCCAAAAAGAGAAGAAAAAGACCAAAACACCTCCCCAACAACAATCAACATCCAGATGAGCATAGAGTAACACCAAGAATAATATCAAATGAGCGATCACGAAGTAAACAATACCCCAATGAAGGAAGTGCCAAACAAGTTAACAGTAAACAGCCCAACCAAAGAACCTCCAAGACCACCCGACAGAGACAGGACAAGCCACTGGAATATAAATTGAGAGCAAATCCCAGTCCTTACTAGAACTGTTCTCCTGCTCTCCAAGGATCAAATTTTTTCTCACTTCAATCTAAGGCAATAGCAATAGCACTTAGACTTATATACCGCTTCATAGTATTGCCCCCAACAATCTGGGTCCTCATTTTACCGACCTCAGAAGGATGGAAGGCTGAGTCAACCTTGAGCTGGTGAGATTTGAACAGCTGAACTGCTGAACTAGCAGTCAGCTGGAATAGCCTGCAGTAGCTGCATTTAACCACTGCGCCACCTCGGCTCATGTAAAGTCTTCGGCAAAGTCTTCTTCAAGATATGCTTGTGTCTTGTTGACTTCAGACACATGTCAAGTAGTTATCTTGGCAACAGTATGGAAATAGTTTCCGTTGTCTTCTTCAGGGATGCTTTTTCAACACCCCAGGGTAGCTTACAGCCCAGGTATTCCTTTGTGGTTTTCAATCCAAAAACTCATCAAGTCTCAACTTGCTAAGATTCCAAGGCCAAGATTGGCACTTATTTTCCATCCATTTTTTTTGCTCACTGATGTCACTGATGTCAATAACTCAGTAAATAAGAAAGTATGGAAAGATCCCAAACTGTAAAATAAAGAGGCCATCACTCAGTCCTTCTGCCACAAACACTTATTGCAGGGAGATTAGTGTGAGGAGCAGAGATTAGTCTTGGCAAAGTTGTGTTTAGGCAAGAAGCATCTTATGAACCTCTTCCATTTCAGCCGTTTGAAGGACTAAAAAACTGCGGTGGTGCGACCCCTCCTGAAGAAGCCTTCCCTGGATCCAGCTGATTTGAAGAACTATCGTCCAGTCTCCAACTTACCTTTTTTAGGGAAAGTTGTGGAGAAGGTGGTGGTGACTCAGCTTCTGCAGCTCCTGGATGAAACAGATCATCTAGATCCTTATCAGTCGGGTTTCAGGCGCGGCTACAGTACAGAAACTGCCTTGGTCGCCCTGATGGATGATCTCTGGCGGGCCCGGGATGGGGGGAACTCCTCCATCCTGGTGCTACTTGACCTCTCAGCGGCTTTCGATACCATCGACCATGGTATCCTTCTGCATCGGCTCGGCAAGTTGGGAGTGGGAGGCACCGTTTTACGGTGGTTCTCCTCTTATCTCGCCGATCGGATGCAGTCGGTGTTGGCAGGAGGGCAGAGATCATCCCCTGGGCCCCTATTATGTGGGGTGCCCCAGGGGTCGGTTCTCTCGCCCATCCTGTTTAACATCTACATGAAACCGTTGGGTGAGATCATCCGCAGACATGGGGTGTGTTTCCATCAGTACGCTGACGACACCCAGCTGTACATCACCACCCCGTCTGACTTCAGGGAGGCAGTGGATGTAATGTGCCGATGCCTGGACGACGTTAAGATCTGGATGGGGAGGAACAGACTCAGACTAAATCCCGATAAGACTGAGTGGCTGTGGATATTGCCTCCTAAGGTTCATGACAACTACCCCTCCTTGGTCTTTGAGGGTGCGAAACTGACCCCCTCAGACCAGGTCCGCAACTTGGGGGTCCTCCTAGATCCACAGCTAAAATTGGACCACCATCTTTCTGCTGTGGCTAGGGGGGCCTTTGCACAGGTTCGCCTGGTGCACCAGTTGCGGCCATACTTGGAGAAGGAGGCTCTACTCACGGTCACTCATGCCCTTGTCACCTCGCGTTTGGACTACTGCAATGCGCTCTACATGGGGCTACCCTTGAAGAGTATCCGGAGACTTTAGCTGGTGCAAAATGCGGCTGCGCGTGCTGTGGTGGGTGTGCCAAGGTACACCCACGTGACACCGATACTCCGCCAGCTGCATTGGTTGCCCATCGGTCTCCGGGTCCAATTCAAGGTGTTGATCACCATCTTTAAAGCCCTTCATGGCTTAGGACCAGGATATCTTCGGGACCGCATTCTGCCTCATACTTCCCTCCGACCGGTTAGGGCCCACAGAGTTGGCCTCCTCCAGGTCCCGTCGGCCAAGCAATGTCGGCTGGCGGGCCCTAGGGGGAGAGCCTTCTCTGTGACTGGCCCCGTGCTCTGGAACCAACTACCCCCAGAGACCCGGACTATCCCCACTCTGCTGGCTTTCCGAAAAGCCATTAAGACATGGCTTTTCCTGCAGGTGGGGGGGACAGCTTAATTCCACCTGAGCCTACCCCCCAAGTATGTATGTGTTGAATGGATGTTGTTGTTTTAAATAACTGTTTTAAATTTTTGTACTTGTTTTTAAATTCCATGTAATTTTTGTTTATTCTTGTATTTCTCCTTGTTGTAAGCCGCCCTGAGTCCTTCGGGAGTTGGGCGGCATATAAGAATAACAAAATAAATAAATAAATAAATAATGTTTGTAGCCCATTTTAAGACTTTAAGAGGCAAATTGTATGTATGAAGCCAAGAAGATGCTCCTAGAATGGGACTGTGGGAGGCAATCACATGTACAGTAGCTCTGTTATGACCCAGCCTTAGCAGAAACAAGAAATAGACTTTTTGTCCCCCAAAAAATCCCTCTTTATTTATCTCCTGTGAATTAATAGCATTCACACACCGAAAAGTCCAGGCAATAGTCCTTCAAAGAGTTAACTGCAGTAACAGACCTTATCAGTTCCTTGCTATAATTGCCAGGCCATGAACTCCCAGCCGCAAAGCTGCACATTAAGTTCTGGCAAGCAGACTCTGAGGTATGAAACACAATTAGCCAAATCTTCAGAAATCCGAACTGTTGTCTCCTACGACCACCCTTTCCTTCTATTTATTCCCCAGCCAGGGAGGGGCCTTTCAGCGTCCATGTGTGCCTTACTTCCCAAGTCGACTCATTGTCCTCAGCTGTTCTCCTAACAGTTCTGCGCATACGCACATCTGGAACAGGCCCAGCTGTTCTTCCTCCCCACTTATCTCAGCCTCCAAAGGCAGCTGCCTCTCCAGTGGCTGGGAAATGTCGGATGGCCCTGGCTCTACCTCTGTGTCCGATGCAGAGCATCCATCAGAGCCTTCCCCAGACTCCAGAACTGGCCCAAGTTCCTCCCCAGCCTCCTCATTGTCCAAGTCTTGGAGCAGAGGCCTTTTTCCCTTGTTTTCCTCCCCCAAAACTAAGGTGCGTCTTATACTCCGAAAAATACGGTACCTGTCCTAAAAGGCTTTTACAAAAAGGTTACTGTTTGAGATTTGTCCAAATCCAGATGTTCAGATGTGTAGCACCACCTTCAATAGCACGAGCATGAATAGCAGCGACTGAAGATTGATAGGATCACACCAAAAAGATGCAAAGTAATCTTTTTAATGTATCCTGTAAAGGTTATGGGAATCTCTCCCTTGCTGCCCCTGTTTGCTTTATTCAAGCACGCTTCCTAATGATGGAGAAGTTGCTCTGTGCATGATCAGAAGTCCCACAGGATTGCTTTCTTATAATGCGGTCCCTGCACTGGAAAATCCAGGACTGAGTACTAAATTGTGAAGAATTGGTGGGATACCTGACCCATATCTTTTGGGGGATTAACCCAGATTTTTTCTCTCCCAACCTATCAGAAACCTATCCTTTCCTGAACCAAGGAAATAGCAAAACAAAAACAAAAAAGCGTTAATTGATGAGATCCCCTCCAGAGGAAGAAGAATTGTGCAAGCAAACAAGCAGAGACACCACATGCTCCCCAGCTGGGAGCTATAAATCCTGCATCCCTGGGGAACCCCATGGGAACGGAAGCCAAATGCTGGTGTCCTGGGACGGGGAAGAACTGATGTGCATCCTGATGAAAATGCGCCAAGGAAGTGAGCCTGGCAGGGCTCCAGAGAGCCTTGGGCTTTCTCCTGCCTTTCTCAGATTCCTTTGTCTGTAATGCTCTTCCACACAGCATTTAAAAACACCAGAGAGGGAGATAAAGGAGGAAACCCATTGGCAGCAAGAGCAGAGCCTGCCTCTACGTACTAAGCATGTGTGAGGCAGGTGGCACGTTTGCTCTCCAGGCATCTGGATGCCCTGTCTTTGCCCAGTTTGAGGTTCCTTCTTCATTTTTTTAACAGCTTTAGTAAGTGCTCAGACTGGTTGTTGATTGAGAATCAAACCAAATAGGCTTGAGACAAATTCCTTGTGTGTCCAATCACACTTGGCCAATAAAGAATTCTATTCTATTCTATTCTATTCTATTCTATTCTATTCTATTCTATTCTATTCTATTCTATTCTATTCTATTCTATTCTATTCTATTCACTCTACTCTACTCTACTCTACTCTACTCTACTCTACTCTACTCTATTCTATTGAGTTTGGGGGGGGAAGGAATTGTGTTTTGGGTGTGCTCCAAACCTGTAAATTGATGACATTAAGGACCTTGTAAAACAATGGTCGAGCTTTGGAAAATGGGGGTGGGCAGGTGGGATGTTAAGGATTTGTAAGCCTTGGGAATATAGTGGGGTAGTCCTTTAAAATCAGTTTTTAGGATTATAGTAAGTAACTTTTATTTTATTTTTCATTTGTTAAGATTTATATCGTTTTTACTTTTGGGAGCTCAATACTCTGTATATAGTGTACATATCCCCCTCCTATTTTATCAACAAACAGTCCCTTTGGTGGATGGGTGGCTATGTAAATAGACTGAATACACACAAAAAACAACAGGCTTGAAAGTGGTTAGTCTGAGATAAGAACTTGGGTGGTTTAGTTTGAAACCTTAACCATTACAGCATACCCAAGCTGTTTACAGAGTCAGCATATTGTCCCCAACAATCTGGGTCCTAATTTTACAGGCCTTGGAAGAATGGAAGGCTGAGTCAACCTTGAGCCTGGTGAGATTCGAACTGCCAAATTGCAGGCAGACAGCAGTCAGCAGAAGTAGCCTGCAGTACTGCATGTCAGCTACTACACCACTGCGGCTCTTACTATTATTTATTTATTTATTTAATTTATATTGCCGCCTATTCGCCCATGGTGAGTCAAGGCGGCTTACAGAATATAAAACCACATTTAAAATAGGCTAACTAACTAAACTAACTAACTAACTAACTAACTAAAAACTAATAAAAAGAATCAAATAAATTAATATAGTACAATATAACAAAATCATCCCCCACCTCCCACTCCTGCCCCGGTGACAGCAGATCACACAAGCCATTTAATGGGCTCCATCCCGCTCTGGGTTCCTCAGGCCCGCTGGCAGAACCAGGTCTTTAGTGCCTTCCGGAAGAGTATTAGAGTGGGGGCCATTCTAATCTCTGGGGAATGATGTTCCAGGGAGAGGGAGCCATCACAAAGAAGGCCCTTCTTCTGGGTCCAAGCAGGTGTATCTCCCTTGGGGAGGGGGCCTGCAACATTCCCTGCCTCCCCACTCTGATGGGTCGAGTAGATGTGACCAGCAAGGTCCCTCAGATAACCTCATCCCAAGCCATGAAGGGCTTTAAAGGTGACAATCAGCACCTTGAATTGTACCCGGAAGCAAATCGGCAACCAATGCAGCTCCTGCAGGAGAGGTGATACATGTGCACCAGAGGTGGGTTCCTGCTGGAGCTGCCCGATGTGCAGCTCCGGTAGGGAGCGGCTGATTGTGCAATTTGCGCGTGGCCGCTCCAGAGCCCTCTCTGCCGGTCTACCGCGCGCGTCGTCATTTTTTCCGTGAATTTTTGGCCAATATTTCTTCTGCGCATGCACGGAAGCAAAATCACGCCAAAATCTTACAAGGGGACGTGTATGTGTGAGAGATTTTGGCGAGATTTTGCTTCTGCGCATGCGTGGAAGCAAAAGCTTGCCAAAATCTCGTGCGCGCGCACGTCTCCTCGCAAGATTTTGGCACGATTTTGCTTCCGTGCATGCACAGAAGCAAAATCGTGCGAGGGGGCGTGTGTGCATAGCGAGTGTGCGCGCACCCGAAGCATGGAGATGCATGTGCAGCACACTGGCACCGGTAAGGGAGCAACCCGCCGCTGATGTGCACACCAGGGTCTGCACAAAACCATGCGGGCTGCTGCATTTTGCACCAACTGGAGCTTCCGGATGCTCTTCAAGGGCAGCCCCATGTAGAGCGTGTTGCAATAGTCAAGATGGGAAGTGACTAAGGCATGAGTGAATGTGAGTAGGGACTGTTGGTCCAGGAAAGGGCGTAACTGGTGCACAACCCACAGTTTCGCAAAGGCCCCCCTGGCCACAACCGCCCCCTGCTCTTCGAGCAGGAGTCGTGAGTCCAGGAGAACCCCCAGATTACGCACATGGTCTGTTTGGGGTAGTGCCACCCCGTCCAAGACCAAAGATGGCAATTCTCCCTGAGCCAACGAACCCCAAACCCAAAGCCACTCGGTCTTGCAAGGGTTACTATTTATACTATAATATTAGTATTAGTATTATCTTTGCTTGCTTCTGCCACAACTGCTTTATTTTTATTTGCAAGCCTTTGTATTTTTGTGGTCTTCTCCAGTTCTTTCTCTCCTCTTCTGCTGTCTCCAGGTACTGCCACGTCCACTATCCAGACTTTTTGGGTTTTCTGATTGATAATTGTTAAATCTGGGTTGTTATGTGGCAGGTGTCTGTCTGTTTGAATTCTAAAGTCCCAGAGCAGTTTAGCTTCTTTGTTTTCTATGGCTTTTTCTATTTATGGTCCCACAACCACATCAAGGTAGTGTCTCACCAGGGGTTGTTGTTGTTGTTAGATTTAACAATAATAATAACAACAACAGAGTTGGAAGGGACCTTGGAGGTCTTCTAGTCCAACCCCCTGCATAGGCAGGAAACTCTACACCACTTCAGACAAATGGTTATCCAACATCTTCTTAAAAACTTCCAGTGTTGGAGCATTCACAACTTCTGGAGGCAATCTGTTCCACGGATTAATTGTTCTAACTGTCAGGAAATTTCTCCTTAGTTCTAAGTTGCTTCTCTCCTTGTTTAGTTTCCACCCATTGCTTCTTGTTCTACCCTCAGGTGCTTTGGAGAATAGTTTGACTCCCTCTTCTTTGTGGCAACCCCTAAATTTTTATCCTATTTATTTAGATCAACCCAAGGTGGCAAACATACCTCATTTTTCCTCCTATTTTCCCCACAACAACCACAACCCTGGGAAGTGGGCTGGGTTATAAGAGAGAGAAACTGCCCCAAAGTCATCCAGCTGGCCTTTCATTCCTAAGGGAGGCCTAGAACTCACAGTCTCCTGGTTTCAAAGCCAACACCTAAACCTAAAGTGACCAGATTTTTTTTTTAAGCGGGACATGGGGGGGGCCCGCAATTTGAGTTTTGCCCTCTGCGCATGTGCAGAACGCTACGCATGCGCGAGGGCAAAAGAAGGCTAATGTCGGCATCCAGGTGGGGGGGGGAGGCGGGAGGCCTTTCCTCGCCTCCCGCCTCCCCTTCGGAAGCCGGCAGTGGCTTGGGCTGGCTTGCGAAGGGGAGCTCTCCTCCTCCCTCCCCCCCCCGCCCGCCCGGGGGTCCCGCGCCGCCCGCTGACCTCGCAAACGTCCTTGAAGGCTGCGAGAAGCGGAGCACGGCCCAGCCGGACATCGGCCTCACCTTCCCTCACGGCCCTGGCACCGCGGCCGCTGCTTTAACGCGACCCACTCGCCGGAGGACGGAGCGCCCGGAAGCTGGCCGTCGGGCCTGCGCTTCACATCCGGCGCGTGGTGATGACGTCGCGCGAGGGACTTTTTCCCGCCCTCGCCTTCAGCAGCATCTCAATTTAAGCTCGTAGGTGACCAGATGTCCCGTTTTGAGAGGGCCTGCTGCTGCTGCCCAACCTGGCCGTCCTCGAGTGCCTGCAGGCCCGATTTTTTGAAAGAATGCCCTAGTCGGGCATTGTTTTAAAAAATCGGGACTTTTTAAGAGGGCGGGCGGGACGCGGAACAAATGGCGAAAAAGCGGGTGTGTCCCGCCAAAATCGGGACGTCTGGTCACCTTACCTAAACCTCTAGACCCAACTGGCTCATTAAATGTAGCGAAGGCAGGAATTTTACACTCTGAGTGAATAGTCAGTCTGAAGATACTTAAAACATCCACAAGTCTATGGAAGATTTCATGACCCTGTGTGAATGGCTACCATCCCATGTTTCCAAGAAGAGTTTCTAATTGTTTCTTGGGGACAGGATGCTTTTAAGATTTATTAGCAGAGCAATTAAACCTGTGAGTTCCAACATAGCCGCAGGAGCAATCTTTCAGAGAGCAGAATAATTTGATGAAGTAGAATACCTTCGGGGTCTTCTATTTAAAAACAACCCTCTTCAAGGCCTTTTATTGTTTCCCAAACATCACGGTTAGTCAGTAAGGTACTAAACTAAACCTTCTGCCATGCCAGCCCCTATCTTTAAAGCATACTCTACTTCCACCCCACCCCTTTTCTTTTTTTTCAAGGAAGCCTTCTCTTCAGATTTGCCTAATTCTCTCTTCACGTTATCTGAACCACCATTAAGGTCTTGGTTGGAGTACGTTCTCCCTTGTCCCTTGACCTTTAGATTTTATTCCCCACTTAACCCACTTACAGTGCAGACCTACCCAGGTTTATTCAGAAAAAGCTGTCTAGAGTTGTTTCATTATAAGATGGGTCGCAGTGGTGAAATCCTCCCGGTTCTGTCTGGCATGCATGAGCTGTTAGCGGCGGCAGCGCATGGTTCAGAGAACCGGTAGCGGCGGCAGCGCAAGGCTCCGCCCACAAGCCCAGACGTCGGTTATTTCCAGTTTTTACCCTCAGCGCATGCGCAAAGCCTTCTGCACATGCACAGTGGGTCAAAAATCTGACATTGGAGCGTGCACTTCCGGACCAGTAGCAAAGGTAAGTAGATTTCACCCCTGCATGGTTGACAAATAATTTTAATAAATAAACCTCACTGAAATCAATAGGATTTTCAAGTAAGGGCATGTAAGGCTCTTAAAACTTTTGCAGGTTATGGTGACTCTCTATTTTTCAGGCTGAAAGCCAGAAATTTCTAGCCCTGACTGCTCAAATTTAAAGGCTTTTTTTTTTTTTTGCTTAACATTTATTTTTGAACATGGGACAATTAAGGGCATTCGTATGTAACGAATGTTTCAATATACCATCAAGTAAGAAGGAAGTTTAATCAACAAGAATTAGAATTTCTTTTTAGAAGTCATAACGTCTTTAATGATTTTCTGTTTTCCTTTTGAGTTATGGTAACTTAATACCATAGCAGCTTCAAAGGAGAGAAATTCCTTTTATTAATCAAACAGCTTTATAGCTCTGTGTTTGTGTGTGTGTGTGTGTGTGTGTGTGTGTGTGTGTGCAACATATTGAACTAATATATTTAATCTAAATGCTGTTGTGGAACATGCTAAGCTAGGTTAGCATTCATTTTTGTTAGGTTTTTAAAATAATTTACCATGTTGTATTAACCCAATCTGGTTGATCACTTTATTATGTATTATGCAAATCCAGATACAAGTTAATTAATCATATTTGAATGCAGCTGAAATCTAACTACTTAATCAATAATTAAAAGTGATACGATTCTAACTGTATAACTTGGTGTTGTTTCGAAATGCTCATCAGCCAGATTACTACTATAATTTTTAAAAATAAATCATTCCCTTTTTGATATTGAATGATTTATTTGTATATAACTTTGTAGGACAAAGAATATTATTTCAAAGGTTTCAACCAGACTATAGCTATTGATTTATTATGGTTGATAGAGAGACAATACTGTCTGACCAAAGGAAAAAGTTCTCATCTGTTTTTTATTTTAACTATGCTGATTCCTGGCTCTAGCAGTGACTGTGATACATAGTATGGCATGTAGATGTTGAAGGTTGTCCAATTAATGCAGTTTACACATTTTAACCTTAAGATCACATTGTTTTTTCTAGGGAGGGAAATTTCCAGGCATCCAAAGTCCATACCAAACAACTCTGCATAACTGCAAAATACAAACAGCCTTGCCTGTTTATAAAAGTCAGCAGGCTTCAGCTGCAGAGGTACTTACTAAAAAGACAGGAGCCCCTGCCTCCTGTTCCTAGGTGGGCCGGAGAAAATTTCAAACCGAGGAATCATACCCATTTTGGTAAGGACCAGCCCTTCCTTCCATCTGTTCCACTTCAAAGCTCTTTTGCCCACCACAAATGTCACCAATTCACACCGGAAATGAGAGACAATTGTTTCTCAGCAAGAAACTGATGAGAAAGAGAGAGAGAGAGAGAGAGAGAGAGAGAGAGAGAGAGAGAGAGAGAGAGAGAGAGAGAGAGAGAGAGAGAGAGAGAAAACCACCACATTTTATTCTTCCCCTTCCTTCCAATCAGAATAAGTAATATTCAGTCTGGACCAGGATTCCAAAAACCTTGGCTAGGTTCCCTTATTGCAATAAGTTACCATACTGTATGATTATGCAAATCCATAATTGGTTTACCATATTTTACTATATAAATACAATTAGCTGAGTTCACCCATGCTGCTTATGCATAAACTAGGGCTGTAGTTATCCTACATGTAATCCTCCAGCATCTTTTGTTGTCCTCCCAAAGCTATCTTGAGCCATAATAACTACAAATGAATGTTGTGCGTTTCCCACCGTGTGAAATTATTTTAATCCCTAAAATAGGTAAACAGGAAGACTAATTGAATGTGGGAAAGTGTATTCCTCTGCCTACCAGGAGATGGCTTGTTTTAAACAAGTGTCATTTACCAGATTAATGTGGCTTCCAAAACTGGAAGCAACATTAAATAATAGCAAAAAGATACAAAATAACTCTTTGTTTCCATCTGGTAGTTATTCAGATTTTTGCAGCTCACATTCGCAGGCTAAGATGTTAGTCTGCTTAAAACAATATCTGAGAATTTAGGAATTATGGAGCTAGGGTCAAGATAACCTTCATTATCCTTCTATGTGTTTTGTTGGGCAGTTAATTTAGGATTGTTTTGTTCCAGCTGTGAAACAATGAGCAGACAAAAATAAACCATGCATGTTTGCTTTAAATCACCTGGTAATCTTCAATAGAACTTAATCTCCTTTCTGCCTGTTCTCATTTTAAAGGTTAATAGGAAAAGAAAGGAGACACATTTTTAATTATGTAGAGGAAGGTATCCTGTAGTATGATATCATACTAATTATGCTGCAACAAGAACAACAGTCCCAAGGCTACCAAATCTGCCCTGCAAAAGATGATCACTAGATGGCAGCAGAGTTAGGATTTTTCTGTATTCCTTTGCTGCCATCTGGTGATCGTCTGGATTTCTTCAGCCCAGATATGGCGGCTTTATTCCACATCCATTTGGTGTCACTGAAATGGAATGTGAATTGGAGTCACAATTGGATATTTGCTACCACCCCAGCGAGGGAGGACGTTTGAAGACACCCTGACTCCAAAAGCATAAATCACTATGGAGCACAAAAAACAAAAACAAAAGTGAAATCAGGTGCCAAATCTTTTTCAGCCCCTCTTCCTCTCCATTTGGACATGCTGGCTGAATTGTGACAAAACAAAGGCGCTTGGGCTGCACTGTCAGAATTTAGCAAAGGCATAAATCATACAAATGAAGGAGACAAAGAAAGAATTTCTGGATGCAGTAACAGGGGAGTTTAAAGAAGCCAGGGGGCTGCAGCTATTTAATCACCAGGGGCCAAACTGGATTCTTGGTAACTGATAAAATATATTTGGAATAACAGGCAAAGTGGAGGAGGAGGGGGGGGAGTGGAAAGATATGGAGATATTTGATTGAGAACCAGCTTGGCTCGATAGAATGGACAGTCAGGACTTGGAAGTTGTAGCACATTCAGGGGAATGATTTTGGAACTGGGGTAAACGGAGTTAAGCCCTGTGGACAGGTTGCCAACTGGCGAGATGAAAGGAAGGAGGGAAGAGTCCCCGTCGCCAGCACTGTCTCTTTAAGAGAGGTCTGTTCCTTGCAAACCTGACAGAGAAGCTTTTCTTGTTTTGAAGGCAACTCAAATAGTCCACTAAGGCGTACTTGGTGTAGCATCCAATCAGGGAAACTGTTCCCCTGCAGATTGTGCTAATTTATCACACCCAGCACCCCTCACTTCATGTTAGATCATCTAGAAAGATAGCAAAGACAATTCCCCCCCCCCACATCTTCTGTTGTCAAGAAAACTAAGAGGCTGCACCCAGGAAGTCATCAAGCAAGGAGCCTTTATTTTCACGAGCTGTTTGTCACAAAGGTAGCCCTCTCAGATTCCTGCATGGTAATAGCTTATTATCTGAGGACCAATGAACAGAAAATAATGAGTACATTCTTTTGAATTCTCCAGGGTAGAAGTTAAGTAAAACAAAAGGCTAAGCCTATTAGAGCCGAGTGTTAAAAAGCCTGAGATGTTCACAGAAGTAAAATCATGAAAAGTCCCAAAACTAAAGCATTGGTCTGTGACTTCTTTTTTTTTTATGTCTTAATAAAAGGATGTTCATTACTTTGCCCTACTTTTGTTGGATATCTTTGAAACAGAGCAATGATCCTGACCAGTGGTGAAATCCAAATTTTTTAACTACCAGTTCTGTGGGCGTGGCTTGGTGGGTGTGGCAGGGGAAGGATATTGCAAAATCTCCATTCCCACCCCACTCTGGGGCCAGCCAGAGGTGGTATTTACCAGTTCTCGGACCTACTCAAATTTTCCGCTACCGGTTCTCCAGAACCTGTCAGAACCTGCTAGATTTCACCCCTGAATTCCTGACCTATGCCTTTTATATATCCCTGCATGTATATTTTACTTTGTTTGTTTGTTTGTTATCTCACTGTTCCTCCAAGAATCACAAGTTGGATAAACAGTTTTCCTTCTTCTCTGTATTTCTCTTTAAAAAAGGCCTTAAGAGGTAACTTAACTGTGTCAGGAGACTGTGACTAGGCTCAGTGAGTTTCATATTTCTAAGAGTTTTTAAATTCTTCCCTTCTTATGTCAATTCGAGCATTCTACCCACTTTACTTACAGGAAGTCACAAAAGTCCATTACAAAATATTATACTACACTACGGAATGCACAAAAGTGCTAGGCGGAAGAAAAAAAATCACCCCTGATTTGTACAATAAAACAACCAAGATGTCTCTTGAAGGCATAGTATCAAATTGTGTGTATTTTTGTGAGGTAGAAAACAGCTTAAAAAACCACTAAAAGTGAGCAGAAAGAAGAAACAATCTTCCTAGATTACTTTGTTAAATTGCAATTGAATTACAGGTAGTCCTCGACTTACAACGTTTCATTTAGTGACCATTCAAAATTGCAGTGGCACTGAAAAAAGTGACCTGATTGTTTTTCACATTTACAACCGTTGCAGCATCCCCATGGTCACGTGATCAGAATTCAGATGCTTGGCAACCGGCTCATATTTATGACGGTAGCAGTGACCTGGGGTCTTGTGATCCCCTTTTATGACCTTCTGACAAGCAAAGTCAATGGGGAAGCCAGATTCACTTAACGACCATGTTACTAACTTAACAACTGCAGTGATTCACTTAACAACTGTGGCAAGAAAGGCCATAAAAAGGGGCAAAGCTCACTTAACAGCTGCCTCGCTTAGCAACAAAAAAAATTAGGTTCAATTGTAAGTTGAGGATTACTTATATAAAACAAAACTTGAAAGTCTGGATTTAAAACTTTATCTAGTGAAAATGGGAAAAGAGAATGGATATTCAAAAATTTTGGTTTTTCATTTTAGAATAGAATAGAATAGAATAGAATAGAATAGAATAGAATAGAATAGAATAGAATAGAATAGAATAGAATAGAATAGAATAGAATAACAGAGTTGGAAGGGACCTTGGAGGTCTTCTAGTCCAACCCCCTGCTTAGGCAGGAAACCCTACACCACTTCAGACAACATTGACTCTTGGAAACTGTCTGGATAGGGCCCAAACTGGCTTTTACAGAACTCTTAATGTTTTATGTTGGAGGAAAGTGATTTACAATGGTTTAAATGGATTACCCAGCTACTATCATTCATCATTTGCAAGTATATCATGATAGAATTTGGAATCCTAAATGAAAGTGTGAGAAACTATACCTCCTTTAACCAAGTTCCTAGTCCTCACAGTTATAGTGAAATCTTCTCAACGGCTAGTGATTACACATCTCCAATCCCTACCTACAGTATGTTCCTACTAAAATCCAATTTCTTTAAAAATCTGCAATTGCACTTAATGCAATAAATTAGGCAATTCAAAAGAAATATTTCCATTCCGCTGCAAACTCCCCTTCCCATAACAGAATGCCGTTTCTTTGCGTTTATGGGTATGTACAGTACAGATGTATTTGCATACATATATATTACTATTTTTTTAAAAAATGCAGCCCTGTTCTATTCCAGCTCCTTGGAGGAAATGGGACCAGAGACTGTGGAATCCAGCTTTGCAAAGTTTCTTAACTCCGTTCCTGCTCTGATCATGAAGTTGTAGAAACCGAAGGAGAGGTGGCCTGTTTTACAGTAAATTAGGCTCAGCAGTAGCTGAGAGAGAGAGAGAGAGATAGATGAAGTAAGATTAAGCAACAGCGCTCCATGCTTGGCCAAGGAGGGAGCCCCCAACAACCCAGGCTAGTTTCTGGCTCCAAGGGTTATCTCAGTCTGTCAGCAACGTGGCTGAGAGCCATCCAGCAGGAGTTTGATGAAGTCTTAGTAAGTTTTGATCTCAGGACTGCTATTCCCCATCAACTAGCAAAAAAGTCAGTTTGAAGGAAACATGGCTTTGTAGTTGGAAAAAGCAAGCCATGATTTCCCCTAGGGCTTCATTTGAGAGGCTGCTCTTCTTATGATGCTAGCTCACGGTCTACCAATAATCAGGCGAAGCGCAGGAGAAGCAGAAATAATGTTCATTGTTTTTCCCCCATCCCCTTAAGGAGAAAAAGGGCAGCTTGAGAACTCTCTTCTGGCAACATCCATAGACGTAGGAGAGGAGTTGGATGGGAGGATCAAAGTTCTCATGCTTCCTCCTCCTATGGTTGCCTCTTCACCTTCGAGGCTGCTGCTCATATATCCTTGTACCCTTTCCCAAGATTCCTCCAAAAGTCTTCCCCTCCCCAAAAAAGGAAAAGAAAAATGAAAGAGAAGTAAAGTAAAAGTGTAGCTGACCCTCAGCACTCTCTCCTGAGAACTGTTAGGTTTGACATGGAGGTCTGAGAATGATGGGCTACGTCCCAACTGGCGGGATGTTATCGTCTCTGAGTCAGAGTTGCACTGTGAAGAGCCCGTCTCAGAGAGACACAGAATGCTACTTGGAAATGTCCAAATTAGGACACTCCCTAGAATCACAACCCTGAGCCTGGGCATGAATCCAGGAACCCCAGTCCCTGGTCAGGAAAAAGAGAGGGCAGCTATATATGGATAAGCAACATGTTAATGTCTTCAAAACCCATCAGAGGTCCCATCTGTGGCATTGGCAGGAGAAGCGTCAGCATTTAATAGTGTGTGTAGGCAGTGGCGGTGTCCTAAGCACTGACAAAGCACTGACAAAGGCTCACTGGGGCCCTAAGCACTGACAAAGCACTGACAAAGGCTCACTGGGGCCCTAAGCACTGACAAAGCACTGACAAAGGCTCACTGGGGCCCTAAGCACTGACAAAGGCTCACTGGGGCCCTAAGCACTGACAAAGCACTGACAAAGGCTCACTGGGGCCCTATGCACTGACAAATCTTGGTGCCCCCCTCCTTTGTACATACTGTATAAATGAAGCCAAGCTTCATTGGGTTTTTTCTTTCTTTCTAAACTTTGTGGTGCCCCCTTTGGGCCTGGTGCCCTAAGCATGTGGTTAATACCTGTGTGTAGGAATCTTCCGTTGGGGTTACATTGGGAAGAGGACAGAAGTATAGAGCTTGGAGATTCAGAGAGACCCAGCTTATGATGATGATGCCATAGGGAAAAAATAGCATCTGTCTACATGTGATCTCTTTGAGCTTGATGTAAAAAACAACAACAACCCTGTTCAAGTCAGGCTTGGCTTCTGGTGATTTTGTGGACAACTTACAATTGCCAATATTCCACTGCTAACTAGAGCATACAAAACATTCGCTAGACCAATTCTTGAATACAGCTCACCTGTTTGGAACCTGCACTGCATTTTGGACATTAATACAATCGAGAGAGTCCAAAAATATTTCACGAGAAGAGTCCTCCACTCCTCCGCTCGCAACAGAATACCTTATGCCACCAGACTTGAAATATTGGGCTTAGATAACCTAGAACTACACTGCCTTTGAACTGATCTAAATGTAGTTCATAAAATTATCTGCCACAATGTCCTATCTGTCAATGACTACTTCAGTTTCAACCACAACAATACACGAGCACACAATAGATTCAAACTCAATGTAAACCACTGCAAACTCGACTGCAGAAAATATGATTTCAGCAACAGAGTGATCAGTGCCTGGAATTCACTACCCGACTCTGTGGTTTCTTCCCCAAACCCCAAAAACTTTAGCCTGTCTACTGTCGACCTCACCCCATTCCTAAGAGGTCTGTAAGATGCGTGCATAAGCGCACCATCATGCCTACCGTCCCTGTCTTACTGTCCTATTGTCCTCATTTATCTGTACTTACTTTGCTTATGTTTATGTTTATACCTATACCTGGGCTATCTTGTACATGTTTGACAAATAAACAAATAAATAAATAAAATAAAAAACTTCCCAACCTAGCCTACAGTCTTAGGGCTCCTTATCCAAGTCCTAACCAAGTCCGTTTCTATTTGACCATTGAGATCAGTCACAATGGATCAGGTCTTCCTGGGACCCTGGCTTGCTTGCCCTGCAGTTAAGATGAATTTTAAAAAAAATTGTTTGGAGAGGCAAGCAGATCTGATGGAAAACCTTGGACCACATAAGAGTTTCAGACACTTCATGCAGGATCGGGGGAGGGGGGACTGCACAGTTATGCTGGACCTGGCTGCAGCTCCCCACATTTCAAATAAGCATTGCTGCGTCTGATTGTTCCACTGTGGAAACTGTGATGACAATAAAACCCCCTCCAACGTCTCCCTTCCCTCCTCCCAACTTTATTCCAAACAAATCGCTGTAGCAGAACACCATAAATCAGGCAGGTCAGCAAATTTATCAAGATATTTAGGCTACAGTCCTATTCCCATTTGCCTTGAAGTAATCAGTAATTAATTCAAGAGGGTCTCCTTTTGAGTAACCTCCATAGGACGGCACCATTAAGGCTTCCAGCATAGTGTCTGAATTTTTAGAGGAGAGCCATGCATCTTAATAGCCAAATGACATCACTCACAGATATATATGAGTATTTTAAAAAAAGGAAAAGAAGGGGGGGAAACCAAAAGGAGAGGCAAGATGATCTTATCCGCCACCATCCTCTCCCCCCACCAAAGAAAGTTCAATGAAGGGTTTTTAGACTATTATGGAAAAAGCAGTCGGTACAGAAGATGGGGTGAAACAGAAAAAAGGGAGGGAGGGAGGGGGGGAGGGAGGGAGGGAGGGAAGGAGAGAGAGAGAGAGAGAGAGAGAGAGAGAGAGAGAGAGAGAGAGAGAGAGAGAGAGAGAGAGAGAGAGAGAGAGAGAGAGAGAGAGAGAGAATGAGAATGAGAATGAGAACATCCCACACTCTGCTGTCTAACAGGAAACCCCAAGGTCAGATTTTCCAAGTATCCTTTGGAAACCCTGGATATTCCTCAAGTTTCAACTGCTGAGTCAGAACCGACCGAGCACATGGAAGCTTCCAACAGAATATCCAGTTGTCAATGTGCAACTTTGATGGGCTTTTCAGTTTCTCACTCGCAGGGGCAAAGGATTTTTAAGCTACTACGCTTAGGGAAAGTTTCCTCCCCTTCCTTTGCTTTGTTGGATCAGGCAGAGAAATGTTGGGCATGGCAACTGTACAAGTTCTCCATCCCTTGGGGGAAACCACTTTCCACAGTCAGCCCTTGTTTTTGCATCTGGTCAGCTTGCCAAATAGTCCCGAGCTATTTAATTGTGTGTGTGTGTGTGTTTAAGGATATGTAAAGAAACTTCACAGCAATTTTCCAAATTGCCTGAAAGTATCAAAAATGGAACAAAAGATAAATCAGTCTTTAAAATGTGACCATTAACAACCGTCCAAATGTAGGAAGATACTCTTTGTCTCTTGGGTGTTCTTTGCCTATCTCAGTTAGCTTTTTCTACTCTGGCCATGGGGCTTCAGGCAGGGGTCCTTCCTATTGCCCGCTGCCCCAAATTTCTGTTGCAGCATCTTCACAGAAAATAGGATCCTCTAACATTGATTAATAGCCTGGGAAGAATTCTCTGATAGTTTCTGGGTAGCCCCAGTAATCCCCCTCAATTGGAGCATCACAAGTACAGGTAGTCCTTGACTTACAACAGTTCATTTAGTGACCGTTCAAACTTGCAACAGCACTGGAAAATGTGACTTGTGACCGTTTTTCATAGTTACGACCTTTTGCAGCATCCTATTCCCTATGATCATGTGATCAAAATTCAGATGCTTGGCAACGGGTTCATTTTTATGATCTTTGCTGGGTCCCCAGGGGTCATGCGATCCCCTTTTTGTGACCTTCTGACAAGCAGAGTCAATGGGGAAGCCAGATTCACTTAACAACCGGGTTACTAACTTATCAACTGCAGTGATTCACTTAACAGATGAGGCAAGAAAAGTTGTAAAATGGAGCAAAACTCACTTAACACGTATCTCACTTAACAACAGACATTTTGGGCTCAATTGTCGTAAGTCGAGGACTACCTGTGAGATGTGTCTCCAGAAACCACGTACGCTAGGCAGCTACATAACAGAGCTGGAAGAGACAACTGAGGTTCTCAAATCCAAGTGCTACCCTCCCAGTTCAATACAGAAATCAAGTTAAAAAGCATTGTTGACAAAAATATTCCCACCTCCACTGGACCACATCTGAGAGAGAAGGAACCCCCAACCTCTCTGGATAATTTGCTTGTATTATTAGGTTTATTCTAACATTCAGTTTGAATCTGCCTTGAACCTGCCTCTCATTCAGGGATCTATATTCTGGAATGAAAAACTAAGATTGACCCTCTTTTCCATAATGGGTCTCTGACCAAAAATAACAACGGAAGAATGAGTTTGTTGGACAGAGAGAAATCTTTCACACTCTCCCACTCCTTAAAAAGTGGAGCCTGGATATACTGTAAGGGCTTGCACATTCCTTCAACTGAAATCAACCCTCCCCTTCTTTCAAGGTTGAAGGATATTGCAGATTCTTGCTGTTTCCTGTCTGTCACCCAGAATCTCCCAGGAGATGTGCCCGCCTCTGCATAATGTTATGGCCTTGAGTGAATCTATATTCAATTCATTATTGTGACATCACACATTCCAGGTGGGAGCTCTGTCAATGAAAGCAATTCATAATTTTCCAGACTGTACCACTTTTGACACAGAATGGGGAGGGGGGAGGTCTGCAAGATTAAATATCCCTAAACTCCCATCACAGAGAACTAGAATGTTGGAGGAAGGGCTGAATTTGAACTCTTCTGCCCGACTTCTACTAGTTCCTCTTTGAATGTCTTGAGTTTTCATTCACATCAATTTCCTGCCAACACCCCCAGTTCAGAGCCTGAAACAGTAATCTCAAAGAATAGTTTCATCACATAAGGAAGTGTGTGGCTAGAGAAGTATCACCTCACATATTACCTGGCCTTGCTTGGAATATAGTTTGGAACAGGAATGAATTGTGCATGATACACATTTGGGTTTGAAGTATATATCTGTCCCTGGTCAGGAAAGCAACGAAACCAATTTCTTTGCATCACTTGTGTTGAAATCAAGTAATGTGTGAAATGATCCAGGTCAATCCTAAGCGTTGGTAGATTTTGTTAAAATTGCACAGGATTAAATGTCAATGTAAGCAATTACCTTTAGCAATGTAAGCAATTGCTAAAGGGAGGAGGAGGAGGAAGAGAAAGAGAAAGAAGTAATCTATGGAGATTTTCAGTCAGCCAGGTCATGGTTGTCCCAAAGGTGCTTTTTTCAAGAGGCAACTGGACTTTCTGTTTTCTTTTTCTTTTTGAAGACATTTCGCTTCTCATCCAAGAAGCTTCTTCAGCTCTGAAGCTTCTTGGATGAGAAGCGAATGTCTTCAAAGAAAAAACAGAAAGTCCAGTTGCCTCTTGAAAAAGCATCTTAGGAAGAGGAAGAAGTGGAGGAAGAGGGAGGAGGAGGAGGAGGAGGAGGAGGAGGAGGAAGAAGAAGAAGAAGAAGAAGAAGAAGAAGAAGAAGAAGAAGAAGAAGAAGAAGAAGAAGAAGAAGAAGAAGAAGAAGAAGAAGAAGAAGAAGAAGAAGAAGAAGAAGAAGAAGAAGACGACAAACAGAAGAAACAACCCAGTTCCCTAGGGTCGCCCGTTTTACTTGGCTGGATCTTGGCTGTCACATGAGTGCTTCTGCGGGAAAGTTGGCATTCAGCAAAGCAGCTGGCTCCTTCTCCTGTCACCGGGGCTCCTTCAACACTCTGGCAGCCTCTGATGCTGGGCAGGCATCCACACCCCTGCAGATCAGCCAAACACAGGCTCTCTCCCCTTGGCTTTTGCCCCCAAGCTGCTGCTGTTAAATCAACATCCCTTCCGCCCCGGAGACCGAGGCTGCGCTGTGGCCAAGACACCATCCTTGACATTTCCCTTTGATGTGTGCATTTGTGTTTGTGTGTGTAGATTGGGGAGGAATGGGATAAACCAGGCCTGGGACCTGGATTTGGACAGTAAGATCAGAGCACTACTGCAATGCAGGTGGCAGGAAGGAGTCATCTCCCAAGAGCGGTTGGAAATCCTAATTTGGTTGCTGCTTTTGTTTTTAAATGCTTAATTTTGAGAATCCCAGTTCTCTAAATGAACACAGAAAAGGAACCAATCAGCTGTGTGAGCCTTCTGCTTGTATAATCATCGTTATAATCATCATTAAGACATTAATGGGTTCAAATGGATATAGATGGTACAATATGTTAGGATCTGGTATGTATCATTTGCTTAAGTGGGAAATGGACTGGAATTTGCTGGGTATTGTAGAATGCTAAGAGTCTTCTGGGAAGAAGGAATATTTAAAAAAATGCAGAGACTTGAGCCTGTTCTCTAAGAATGCAACGGCAGCATCTTTTGCACAAAACTGATTAACTGCAGCCTTGTTCACATCCCTTCCAATCATCCTGAGAGGAGAAAGCTGTCAGCTCTGTTGCAATCATCTAGGTGTAATTTCAACACCAGTTAAGGCAAACACCAGTGCACACAGACTTCCAAATAGGAAAGAAAAAAGGCAGCTAAACAAACATTGGCTTACTTTCTAAAACCTAGGACCTATGGACTCATGAATTCAGAATTGAAATTCCAGTAAAAATGATGAGGGTTTAGCGATGAAACTGGTTTTCATGGTTTGGGCTCAATTTAAGAAAATGTGCCGTGATTAGAATATTGGAGCATAGTTAGACTGGTTTTTTTTTTTACTTTAACAAAGTAAAACACTACTAGGGCCTTTATCTAGCCATGGTTTTCAATTCCTCATCCTCCAGAAATTAATCTTCCAGTCCTGAAGATGCAACTTCCTGTGCAAATATGAATCCCAACAGAGATGAAATCGTTGTCCCAGCAGATACTGCCCAGACACTGGGAATCAGGAGAATAAATTATTATTATTGGTTGTTTTAGCTCACGGGTGTCACGTGACCTTTCATGACGTTTTCCCCCTTCACCGAGCTTGGGTGGGCATGGCCTGCGCATGATGCATCCGGCCCGTGGGCTGCCAGTTTGACACCCCTATATTTAGCTCAATGATTAATACTTTGACTTTTGCTTTTTCTTTTAAAATGCTTGCTAGGTATTTTAGAATTGCCGGTATTATTATTATTTTTGCAAGCAAAGCTATAGAAGAACACATGCACAAACACACTTGTTCGTGCAACAACAAAATTATAAAAGCAAGGAAGAAAAAAATAGGAGGGAGGGTTGTGCTATATGGGGTCAAATCATTACCATTTCAAAGATCCCAAAACCCACAGGAAACCTTGTGGGAGAGGTTAGGTGGAGTTGAAGAATTCACAGCTAGTTTCCTTTTGCAAATGTGTGAACACATTATTCCAAGACTTGCAGATTCACAGGGAGTAACTCTTAACAATATTTGATATAAACAGTGATTTTATAAAATATATATGTACTGATTTTTATTACAATTGTATATAGCTCGTATGGGAATAGTTAAAAAGTTAACTGTTCTGCACTTATTTCTGTGCATGATCTAATTGATTGCATTGAGTTTTCATTAATAAATAATTGGTTTTTTAAAGTGTGGTCCAAGGTCCATTGAGGTTCCCCAAGACTCTGTCATGGACCTGCAAAATCAAAATGATTTGTCAGATATCAAAAATTATTTGCAAATAGTTAAACAGAGTGACTGTTCTCATTATTTTATATGTTAAAAATGTGGGGGGAATGAAAAAATATTTTATTTATGTTAATATCTACTAATGTTCTTTTTGCATTGTTCAGTAAATAAATATTCTACAAATGCATCAATTTTCATTTTTAATAAAATAAAATATTGATAAATATATTTCTATATACAAACAAAAGCCCTTTTGGGGCTTTCCAACAATTTTAAAAGTGGAAAAGGGTCAGTAGAGATTCTGTCATCCAGGTCGTGGTTGTCCCAAAGGTGCTTTTTCAAAAGGCAACTGGACTTTCCTGTTTTTTCTTTGAAGACGTTTCACTTCTCATCCAAGAAGCTTCTTCAGCTCTGACAGGATAGTGGGGAATGGAAGGATTTATACTCCTTGCAGACAGCTGGTCATTTGCGTCCTTTTAGAAGGTCGTTGAAAGTTCAAACTTGGAAGTTTATCTGTGTCCTCAGGGTCACCTGAATAAGGCTCCTGGTTCCTGTAGTCTGCAAAGTTTTCCTCTGGAAATCCATTCCTACTCCCACACACCATTCAAAGGGTGTTCATCCCAAATTGTATAGCTAAAAGTCTGTAGAGATTCTCAGTCTGAAAAAGCACCTTTGGGTTGAAAAAGCACCCAAAGGTGCTTTTTCAGGAGGCAACTGGACTTTCCTGTTTTTTCTTTGAAGACAGGGGGAAAGGGGTCCTGAAAGCAATAAGTTTAAGAAACACTGATTTAAAGAAACCTATCATTCCACTAGCACAGTGGTTCCCAACCTGTAGTACGTGTACCACTAGTGGTACGCGAGGGCCTTCCAGGTGGTACGCGAACACTTTCGGGGTCATAAACGATTTTTAGTTAGTTATTTTTTACTTCACAAAAATGTTTACTGCCTAACACAAGATAATTTTATTTATTTATTTATTTTGGTTTTCTTATATGCCGCCCAACTCCCGAGGGACTTAGGGCAGCGATAATCTGGCAACGATTTGCAACTGTTGCCACACACCACCCACCTGGTCCCAGCGGCCCGAGAATCCAGTTGCTGGATGCGCGGGGCCAAAAAAGGAACGGTACAATTATGGAAATAAAGTGATATCTGATCGAATTTAGTTTCTCTGGAACCAGGTGGTACGCGGCGACTGTACGGGACCTCCAAGTGGTACTCGATCACAAAAAGGTTGGGAACCACTGCACTAGCATGATATGTAAAAAGCCATCCACATCTAATTATCCTTCCTATATTGGAAGTTTCTTGTGTTCTTTCTCAGTAAATCAGCCATTCTTATTTTATGGTTTACTAGTTCTACTTTATGAATGGCAAACGGCAGTGAAAAAAAATGCAGGCTGTTCCCAGTTCATAATATTACAGGGTCCAAAAAGATAGAAGCACCTACCTGACTTTCATTGATTTGGGAAAGCTAAACAAGATCACACCAGGTGAGGACTTGGATGAGAGGCCACCAGGTAATGCTTGGGCAGTGGGCTAGGCTTAGAGGGGGGAAATGCATCCTGGGAAAAATCATTGGCAAATCACGTCTATATAATTAGCAAAATGTGAGATGGGGGCGTGTCTGTGAAGTTTCCAGGTGTTAAACTTCACACAGAGTTTATCTGGTAACACCCAAGTACAAGAGAAAGCAAAATGTACAGCATACTTAGGGTACAATCGCTAGGACTCCTAGTACATCTTTCTCTGACTGGGTGCCCTCCAGATGTCTTGTTATTGCCATTCAAAAATTCTAGGAGCTGCATCTGGAGAGAGTCAGGTCAGAGCAGTGCTTCTCAAATAGTGGGGCAGGCCCCCCTGGGGGGGGCATGGAGCGATGCCAGGGGGGGTGCATGACCCCGGGGAATGTGCTTTTTTTTTGCCGTAGGGAGTAGGGTTTTTTTGCACCGAACAATAGCACACAGCACAGAGCAGGAGATATGAAGTGTAGATAACAAACCCTTAAGAGACACCATGGAAAAATATTTAACAGGGATGAAAAGAAAGGAGGAGAGAGACGGAGATAATGAGACAAACGTAAGTCTCCTGAAAGCTAAGACGAGGAAATATGATGAAGCGTATGTAGTGCTGGGCTTCATTGTGACTACGGTGGGAGACGAGGAAAGAGCGGTATGTTTACTGTGTCTAAAAATGTTGGCAGCGTACAGCATGAAGCCAAATAAATTAAGGCGTCACTTAAACACATTACACCCCAATCACGCTGATAAGCCACGAGTTTTTTCAGCGAAAACATGCCGAATATTGCAAACAATCGTCCCAGCGGAGAGTTGGGTGGTGGTGCGTGAAATGTTTACTTCTTTCTAGGGGGGGGGGGGGCGTAACAGAAAATAATTGAGAAGCACTGGGTTAGAGAAACCTGTTAAATAGGTTACCGATGATTCTAATCCCCTGTGCCTGAAATATTGGCTTGTCTACCACTTGATGATTCAAAGTTAGCTGAATGAACTGAGTTTACACCAAGGATCCTAGGCGCACCTATTCGAAAACAAGTACCACTAAATTCCATGAAGCTTTCTCCAGAGTAACGGCATTATGATTTAAGTTGAAATCCTATGTATTCTAAAAATAAGCCCTGGGGGCTATGTTTGCATCATCCTGACAGGCAGTTTTCTGGATTGGTAGAACATGCTGAATTCTAAACTAACCAAGCAGTTCTATCTTAACTTATCCTGTTGTTGACTATTGGGGGGCTCAGTATAACATGTATACACAACCGGGGTGGGGGTGGGGCTCTCTGCCAAGTGATGATTGTGCTTTAATACAAGTGAAACAAACAAAAAATGTATTGTTTTCAATGGGCCTTAGAATATATTTGCAGGTTCAGGACTTGCTCCAAATAAATCTACATAGTTGCATTTGCATACATTTTATGTCTGGAACTCCCTCCTGTGTTGCTATAAGGGAAACCCAGACAATGCAGTCGAAGGAAGAGACGGCTGCGCCAGCCCAGGCAATACAACTTTCCAAGGGACAAGGTGTTTCCTTCGATTCTGCCAAGGGCACGACTTTCTGTCTCCAGGATCTGGTTTGGAGCCAAGGAGAAAAAAACATGACATATGTGCCTGCATAGCAGGTCTGTTTGTTTCAAGGCTTGTGTTTATGTCTCCTACCCCCAATAAAATGACAGAGCATGGCTAGTGGTTCCTTCTCAGAATAACTCAATGTGGAGATCATCAGGATGCTGGCTGGGGGATTCTGGGAGTTGAAGTCCAGCTCAGTTCCAGTTCCCAAGGTTGAGAAACACTGCCTTACCTGTAAGGCTTTGGTAACCAGACATAACGATGCAACTTAGGCCGAACCACATCAAACCCGCTACCGGGTGTTTCTGTTGGTTACAGGAGTGCCCATATTGAAACTGTTTCCGTGGGAGACAGAAGTAGATAAAGAGAACATTTGCTCCATTTGCGCACAATCAGATCTTCTCCCCTTGTGGGGATTATCCCAAAATGCCACTACCTGATGGGGAAAGCCCTGCAGCTGTGTGCTTGCTCCAAAGCATGTCACCTCACTTGGCATAATGGGATCTTTCCTGAGGGGAAAGCGGAGGATAGGATGGGAGCAGCCTGAGTAGTGAACCTCTCTTACATGAAAAGCCTGAAGGTCATTTTGAATTCTGAGGGAATCTTTCACTTTGGGGATGGTCTGTTTACAGAGGGCTGACTCAGTATTCCCAAGAGAGATGTTAATGTGCACATTTCAAGACTCCTTTAAACAAATGTTGTCGTGTCCCCCCCCCCCTGCCTTTCCTATTTTGGGAGCAAACTCTAGTGGTTAGGACAAGGTTGCCCCCTAATGGCAAAGTCCTGTTTGCGTGGCTCGACACCATCTTCCCGCCTCCACAAAGCGTAAGACACAAAAGGGGAAAGATCACTTCCCTCAGGAACAACCCCAGGAAGTGCGATCGATTTTGTTAGGGGCATTTTTATTCCCCCACCCCCGCCCCCCGGCAGAGTTCCAGCTGTTAAAAATTGACCTTTTTTTGGAAGTTAAAAGATCTTTAGGAACCGTAACACAATGTTCTTTGGTTCGGGTCCAACACTTGAATTAGTATATATATGTATGTATATATATATATATATATATATATATATATATATATATATATATATATATATATATATATATATATATATATATATGTATATGTATATGTATATGTATATGTATATGTATATGTATATGTATATGTATATGTATATGTATATGTATATGTATATGTATATGTATATGTATATGTATATATGTATATATATATGTATATATATGTATATATGTATATATACACATACATACATACATACATACATACATACATACATACATATATCTATATATATCTATATCTATCTATCTATCTATCTATCTATCTATCTATCTATCTATCTATCTATCTATCTATCTATCTATCTATATATATATATATAAAAGAGGACGAAGGGAATGCTCTTATATTGCCTTGAGGTCTTTGAGAAAAAGTGAGACATACAGGTACCGTAGTTACAACCATAATGGAGCCTGTCCATTTCAGCCGTGACAGTTATAAAGCAGCTCATCCATCTAACCAATCTGATTTTATGATTTTTTTGTGGCAGTCGTTAAATGAACGCCACGATCATTAAGTGAACTAATTGTTTGCTATTGGCTGGTTTTGCTGAAAACCAGAAGTAAATGCCGAATTTGGCAAAAACTTCACAAAATGTGGTCACGTGACTGCGGGTCACTGCAAATAGCCATAAATGCAGGCTGGTTGCTAAGCGATCAAAATCCTATCACGTGACCATGGGGTAGGCAGCCATCGAAATTCGGAATGAGGTCGTAAGTACCTTATTTTTATTTTATTTATTTGTTTGTCAAACATGTACAAGATAGTAGGTGTTTGTATGAACATAACATAACATAATGTAACATAACACAAGCATAGAAGTACAGATAAAAGAGGACAATAGGACAGTAGGACAGGGACGGTAGGCACAGTGGTGCGCTTATGCACGCCCCTTACAGACCTCTTAGAAACGGGGAGAGGTCAACTGTAGACAGTCTAAGGATAAAGTTTTTGGGGGCTTGGGGAAGAAACCACAGACTCAGGTAGTGCATTCCAGGTATTGATCACTCTGTTGCTGAAGTTGTATTTTCCGCAGTCGAGTTTGGAGTGGTTTACATTAAGTTTGTATCTATTACGTGCTCGTGTATTGTTGCGATTGAAGCTGAAGTAATCATTGACAGGAAGGACATTTTGGTATATGATTTTATGAACTACATTTAGATCAGATCGAAGGCGACGTAGTTCTAAATTGTCTAATCCCAATATTTCAAGTCTGGTGGAATAAGGTATTTTATTGCGAGCAGAGGAGTAGAGGACTCTTCTTATGAAATATTTCTGGACTCTCTCTATTGTATTAATGTCCGATATGCAGTGTGGTTTCCAGACAGGTGAGCTGTATTCAAGAGGTTTAGGAGGTTTGTTGCAATTTCAATCGCTAAGCAACTGGTCGTAAGTCAAGGACTACATGTACATTTCACAAAGAATACTAGAACATTGATTATCCTATGATGATCCAAAATTACCCAGAGATAGGACGGCCTAGTGTCTCTAGGCTCTCTCCACTTTGCCACTCAAATGAAGCTCACCCTGTCTTGCATTATCTTTCAGTTCAATCCACTTCCTGGAATTGTTGGAAAGATACCTTTAGGCAAGGAGAAGCCATTCACTTATTTGCTCTGAGATCTTTGGAAGAGAAATGTGATAAAACTGTCGCAAATAAGAGTCCCAATAAGCAGAACGCGAGAGATTCAGAAATTCACCAAATTGCCCCATCCACATGAAAAATATCAAGGGGATCCTCCTACAACTGAATGAGTTCACCCCGCACTTTAACTGTCCGCTTCAATCCCAAATCTTAACACAAGGCAGTTGAGTGAGGCAACCAAAGGACCAATTAGGACACGGAAACCAAGCAGTGGAACTTCTAACTAAGTAAACATGCAAAGCGACTTCTTTTGTTTTTGTTTTACAAGATGGCAAATTAACAGCAACTGACTTCTCCAAGGCTACCCAATTAAGATGTGAATTGTTTTATCAAAAGCATCTTGAAAGCATCCAAATCTGGCATGTGCTTGGAATTCATGCAACTTCCTGATTTTACATTCCAACCTGGGTCCCACCACAGAGTGCCCTATTGTCTTGAAATGCCCAGGAGGCTTACTGTTGTTTTCTAAGAGTGTTCTATCAGGACTCCTTGTTTTCCTAACGATGTTGTTTTGTTCATGCCTAATATTTCCGGGTTGGATTACTTTGTGTAAATCTTGGAAAGGTCCGGATTAGATTCTCCCTCCTTCCTCTCTCTCTCCAGTCCTGAACTGTCTGGCTTTGTTTCTGTTTCCTTGGCGTAAATTTTCTCCTGCGTTGCCAGCAAAATCTGGTGTCTATTGCATCTTCAGCTCATGCTTAACTTTTCCCTCATGTGCTCTGATGTTTTGGGCTGGAACGCTGGGACTTGGAGTCCTTCGGAGACTTGCGTACACCGGGTCATGTGGCTTTCTGTGCTTTCAAAGGCAACATTTTTCTTGCCCGTCCCCTCCCCACTTTTCTGAATAAACATGAATAGAAATTGGTGGCATCTTGGGTCTGCTTATCCAGCAAAATTAAAAATATCACTAAATATTGATTGTTTCCTGATTGCTTATTTGTACCCTATGACAATCATTAAGTGTTGGTACCTCATGATTCTTGACAAATGTATCTTTTCTTTTATGTACACTGAGAGCATATGCACCAAAGACAAATTCCTTGTGTGTCCAATCACACTTGGCCAATAAAGAATTCTATTCTATTCTATTCTATTCTATTCTATTCTATTCTATTCTATTCTATTCTATTCTATTCTATTCTATTCTATTATGTTTTCACTTCCCCACTTTCCAATATTCTGCTTGATAAAAAAAAATCTTTGAAAGTTGGCTTATTCTTTCCGCTGGTGCAAAAAGAAATATTGTTTTGTTCAGTTTGAAATGAAATAAGTTCTCCTGCTCAAGCGGGGGGGGGGGTGTTACACTAGAAGATCTCTGAGGTCCCTTTCAACTTTATTATTCTATGTTCTATACACTCTGTATCATGTTCTAGAATGAATTGGCAGTGATCCTTCACTTCCTCAAAGACCATTAAGAAGTTACAACTGGTCCAGAATGTGCTGCACCTTTTCATACAACGCCTGTACTATGTGAGCTACACCAATTGCCTGTTGACCATCAGGTACAATTGAAGCTGTTGAGGGTTCTTCATGATTTAGGGCAGGGGTCTGCAACCTGTGGCTCTGGAGCCACATGTGGCTCTTTCATACCTCTGCTGCGGCTCCCTGTAGCTCAAAATATGCATCACAACCACCAATGTGCGACACCCGCCGGCACGTGATTTATTGAGCTTTTCGACCCATCTTTTTTTTTCAGAGTACAAAATGTTTTTGTTGCATGCAGAAATAAAAATGAGTTTTCTCTGTACCAGGTCATTGATTTCATAAATGCAACACACTATAGTTTTTTTATACATAGCATAAAGGTAAAAAAAACAATATATGCAGTGTTATCTTCATTTTAAATGTCAAAAGGGTTTTGTGGCTCCCGGTGTTTTCTTTTCTGTGGGAAACGGGTCCAAATGGCTCTTTGTGTGTTTAAGGTTGCCAACCCCTGATTTAGGGTGTCTAAGCATTTCCTGGTTTACGTATCTGCAGGAGCAGCCATCTCAAATGATCTCTGCTGATCCTATAAGATCTGAAAGGGGTGGCATGCTCCAGGTCTCATCAACAAAACCCTGTCATTTTATAAGATTCAAAAGAAGTGAATGTGCCTGCTCTTTGGGATGGCACTCTCCCTGAAGTCCATATGATCTTTAGGAAGATCATATGGACCTTTAGGAAGGTCTTAAAACCTTGAGTTTTGAGGATGGATGGATTAAGCAATGGTAAGAAAAAGCCTTCTGTGCAATGCTCAAGGGCATGGCTCTCAAGGCCACAATGGAACTGGCAGTTGGATGCAGCCCTTTGTCCAAGGACCCACCTCTAGCTATCGCTAGAGTTAGTTCTTAACCTAGGCCAGGAGTCTCCAAACTTGGCAACTTTAAGACTGGTGGACTTCAATTCCCAGAATTCCGCAGCTAGCATGGCTGGCTGAGGACTGCTGGGAATGTGAAATCCACAAGCCTTAAAGTTGCCAAATCCACAAATCTTAAAGTTGCCAACAAGTTTGGAGACCCCTGGCCTAGACTTAGGGAGGCCAATGAATATCAAGGGGGGGGAAGCAGGGTCCTTCCAGACATCTCTCTCCAGACCAGAACTTGGACATCATCAACAGGATTCAGACAGAAATGGATTTGAGTGACCCAAGAAGAGATTTTAATTTGGTACAACCAGCAACCTGCTGCTTTCTTAGATTCCAGATTTGAGACTAATCCATCTGAACATTTCGCTCAACCATTGATTGCAGATAAAGTGCCCTATTTCAATCCATCATAAGGATGAGCAGGATAGCAATAGCACTTAGACTTATATACAGCTTCATAGTGCTTTACAGCCCTCTCTAAGCAGTTTACAGAGTCAGCATATTTATTTATTGAATTTATATTGCCGCCTATTCGCCCATGGCGACTCAAGGCGGCTTACAAAATAGAAGACCACATTTAAAACAATAAAAACTAACAAAAAGAATCAAATGAATTAATATAGTACAATATAACAAAATCAGCCCCCACTCCCCCCCACCCCGGCGACAGCAGATCACAGGAGCCATTTAATGGGCTCCATCCCGCTCTGGGTTCCTCAGGCCCACTGGCAGAACCAGGTCTTCAGCACCTTCCAGAAGAGTATTAGAGTGGGGGCCGTTCTAATCTCTGGGGGAATGATGTTCCAGGGAGTGGGAGCCACCACGGTGAAGGCCCTTCTTCTGGGTCCAACCAGGTGTATCTCCCTTGGGAATGGGACCCACAACATTACCTGCCTCCCTGCTCTGATGGGTCGGGTAGATGTGACCGGCAAGAGACGGTCCCTCAGATAACCTAGTCCCGACTCCCAAGCCATGAAGGGCTTTAAAGGTGACAACCAGCACCTTGAATTGCACACAGAAGCAAATCGGCAACCAATGCAGCTCCTGCAGGAGAGGTGATACATGTGCACACCAGGGTCTACACAAAACTATGCGGGTCGCTGCATATTGCCCCCAACAATCTGGGTCCTCTATTTTACCATTACTAGGATCCAGAGGTGGGTTCCTACTGGTTCTAACCGGTTCTTTAGAACTGTTAGTAGTTCTGCAATGATGTCACTTAGCCGGTTCTGTCAGTGTCTCCGTGGGCGCCGCCATCTTGGATTTTGCTTCTGCACATGTGTAGAAGCTATTTTTTTATTGCTGCAGGTGCATGCGCAAAGCACACGCACATGCACGGCGCGGCCCTGAGCGACCCAGCAGCAAAAGGATCCAGAACCCACCCCTGCTAGGATCTCTGATAATGAAGTTATTTGAGAAGAAGAAGGCCAGTTCTGCAAATGACGGCTGGTCACATTCAAAGGCTTCCCAGTATATTAGGCAAAACAGATGAGGAATGGGAAGGAAAAGAAGAAAGAAGCAGCAGCAGATTTTTCTGTTTGGGGAAAGAACATGCCATTTGCCTTTCTCTAGTGAATGAGATTTATTTGCTGTTTCCCTGTTGGCCAAAGCTATTTCCTGCAGCACCTGGTTTCACTGTAGAGGTTCCATCCGTAAAGATACGCTAGAGATGGACGCCAGGCGAACCAACTCCCCCTAATTCCAATTCCCTGCTCTTTTTGTTACAGCAACTTCACCCTCCCCAATCCATGTGTGTTGGTCAAACATCCTTCTCTAAGCCCCACCCGGGCTCTTTCTTCCCCCACGCCTCTGGGGAAGGCAGAAGAAAGCATTCCCGCATGGGCTGAGAGTTGGAGGCAGCCAAAGGTAAGCAGGCTGCCAGCACTCCATCTGCTTTGCGCTTCCCCAGCAGAACGAAGAGCATAAATCCAGCATGACACGGCTCTGGCTGAGAGGAGCAACTTTCCTCGGCCTCCGAAAGAGCAAACAGATGTCGAGGGAGAGTCAGTCCGTGCAAGGGAAAGTCCGGGGTGTTGGTGGTGCAAAATATACCTCTGTAAAGGTGAGCAGCATCCCTGTGACATTACAGAGGGAGATGGCAAGGCGGGAAGGAGGAGGCTTCCTCCGCTTTCTGTTTCCGAATGTAGGGCTTATTAGGATCAAGGCTTTCAGCCAGGGCTCCACCCCAGCCCTGTTTTCTAATTCCAAATAAATACAATTGGAATAATTGAAAGGGCCTCTGAACAGGCGCCAAGGGCAATATGTATTGCAGTCTAGGAAGGACTTTCAAGTGGAAGTGCTCCTTCCAGTAATGCCTAAACCCTTCACTTTTTTTTCTTTAAAAAAGAAAGAAAGAATGTATTATGGATAAGGGTGAGAGGAGACGTGTACTTTGCTCGTTCCATTTTGTGAGAAAGGAAAACTGAGGGGGAACAGAGAAATGCTCAGGAAGAGAGCTGGCTTAAAGGGATTCCAAGGGACGTTGTGAATAATTTGACATTTCTGCAAAAATGCCAAATCCCAAAGCTCTTGGTCTTGAAGCGGCACTGGATTAATTTAATTTAATTTAATTTAATTAAAAGTTCTTATAGGCCGCCCAATCCTGTAGGACTCAATAAAAATAAGCATCAATCACATACACACTCATTTGGGTGTCAACACATATTTTACATGCCTGAAACTTTTCTATTATTATTATTATTATTATTATTATTATTATTATTATTATTATTATTATTATTATTATTATTATTATTATTATTATTATTATTATTATTATTATTATTATTATTATTATTATTATGTATCTGTATTAGCGAGCACTCTCTAAGCAGTTTACACCATTAAGCAATGAATATTTACATTGCCCCCAACAATCTGGGTCCTCATTTTACCCACCTCGGAAGGATGGAAGGCTGAGTCAACCTTGAGCTGGTGAGATTTGAACAGCTGAACTGCTGATCACAGTCAGCTAAGGTGGCCTGCACTCTAATTGCTGCGCCACCTCGGCTCTTCTATGTGCACAACTGCAGATCACCCACCTAATTTGAACTTCGAAGGATGGGAAATATATGCTAATACAGCAGCAAACATAGATTTGGTGGGATGGTTAACATTATGGGATATTTTAAGGTCATATCCTGCCTCATAAATTTTTCTGAATCTTGTTCACCCAGCTGCCAAATGTTTCTTAATTCTTCCTCCCTTCCTGTCAAAAGGCCCAGGGTAAGAAGAAAAAAAAAGATTCCTCCACCCCTTTATTCTTTGTCCTGTCCCTTGACTATGAAATTCAGTGACTTTTGTTTTAGACTTTCAGATCCTTAGCACGTTTTGCTTGGTTCCAAATCTCAGCATTTTTTACAGGATGCAGAAATTTGACTTGTAGCTTTAACTCTGATGGAGAATTTTTAATGATGCCACAGAATGGAAGTAGGGCTCCCTCCTAGGCCTCTACCTTACCTGACAACCACAAGATGCAGGGACTTTTCTAAACTTCTCCAGTAGAAGACATTTTCTAAAGTTTTTTTTTTTTGAGGAGGGGGAAACTTAGCCTATCATAGCAGCTGCCTGACTTCTTTTTAAAAAAAAACATCTTTATCTTCTGCTAGCATTTGAAAAAAGTAACTCTGTTGCCAGCCTGTTTTCCAGAGGTGGGATTCAGCAGGTTCTGACCAGTTCTGGAGAACTGGTAGCGGAAATTTTTAGTAGTTCGGAGAACCGGTAAATATCACCTCTGACTGGCCCCGCCCCCATCTATACTCTGCCTCCCAAGTCCCAGCTGATCGGGAGGGAATGGGGATTTTGCAGTAACCTTCCCCTGCCATGCCCACCAAGCCATGCCCACCAAGCAAAGCACGCCCACCAAGCCACGCCCACAAAACCAGTAGTAAAAAAATTTGAATTCCACCAATGCTGTCTTCCATCTTGCAATTCCCATAAAACTCCCAGATTGGGCATCAATCTGGAATATCTCATGAAGCGCCCAAAGGCCACTATTGAAGAATGAAGAGAATGTTTTCCAAAATGGTGGTATTCTCCCAAGGGGGAGATATAAGGGAGGAGGGGAGGGGGAGGAGGAGGGGGAGGCGGAGGTAGTCTCTAGAAAAATATTGTCACCATATTGTCTAGCTGGTGCTTCTCTTTTTACATTGCCATTTCTAGATTTTTAATTCCTAGAGTTGTCATAGTCTATTTCAAAGAAGGGCAACCTCAACCCATGGTCTACAAGAAGCCTCTAAAATCCCCTTTTGTGGCTTCCAGAACCCTTTTCTAAAATCCAGCAGTAGGGTTTTTTGCAATTTCAACATTGTGATGTAAAGATGGAGATGGGTTTGCTTATTTTTTTTTTTTTACTAGCTTACTATCCTACCTTTCATTTATGGGCTAAAGGCAATACACCCTTGTACTTCTCTCCCCTCCCTCACTCCATGATCCTATGTGGTAGATTCAACTACGAATAGCCATCCTGCTTTTCAAGACTGCTGTCTCATGCCAGCTGACAGCATGCAAATATTGGAAATAATAATAATAATATTCTTTCATTCTCCAAATTTGCATTCACAGGGTGAGTCATATGCCCTGGATCCCATTGCCAAAGGAGATTCCATCCACCGTCTCCCTTTCTAAATGAGGTCTTTAGGGATAAAAGAGGCAAGAGGTTGGTAGCAGAGGGCGAGATGAGAAAGGAGGTACTTTTTTGCCTCCCAAGCAGTCTCGGAATTAATCGACTGAATCATCAGAAATTTGGAGAGAGTTTAGGAAAAACTATGAAAAGCTTTGAAGGACAAATAAACTTTTTGGGGTCGGGGTTTGGGGTTTTTTTGGGGGGGGTACTTTCAAGTCAGTGTTAATGTCTGGTGACTGCCTGAAGTTTTCTTGAAACCAATACAAAAATACAACAATGATAACCCAAAATCAAAGCAACTATGCAATAAAAAAGATAAATACATAATACCATTTTATATATTTGTTTACTTATTTGTATTCCGTCTTTATTATGTTTACAAATAGATCAAGGCAGCAAACATATCCAACACGTCTCCTTCCTCCTATTTTTCTGATAACAACCCCGTGAGATGGGTTGGACTGAGAGAGAGAGTGATTAGCCCACAAATAAACATGCTATTAATACTACACAGATCAATTTTTGTTGGGCTACATGAGATCACCCCCTTTTACCTCACCACTTTACCCTACAGCCCTCAGCCCAATTAAGCAGCACCAGCATGCCCAAAGTTGTCTCCTCTCTCCTTTTGCTTCTTCAATAGAAGTGTGAGCATACATACCTATGTATGTAAGTGTGCACAAACAGAATTACAGTGTTTTCTTCCTGGTTAACTGCTAGGGTCTTTTTAAGAGAAAGCAGGAAAAAAAATGTTTTAAAGCAATTAATACGTGGACACTGGGGAGCACATAGCTTTTAGTTGTGTGGATGGGAAAGGCAGCCATTCAGTTCCAGTGAAAAAAAGCAGGCCTACCCACAAGCCTGACCATCAGTCTAGGTCAGACATTCCTGTGTAAAACACATCACTGTTTCCTGCCGCAGAGAATCAAGTCAGGGGCTGGAAGTGGTTAATGGAGTCACCAGCTGAAGTTTGACGGGACCCTTCACCCTGCCGTTATTATCTCACTGTAGAGATGCTGTCCAAGCCCAAACAGCTGCTGTGCAACCATTTCCCGAACTTCCCAGGTCTATTTCCTCATGCAGCAAGCTGGCCTGTGGAATAGGGCTGATTAAGACCTTGTTCCATTTCGCTCTGCTGTTATTTTTTGCATGTGGGAGTATATTTCAAACAAATCCTGATAAAATTGGTTTGAACTGTGTGGAAAACAAAGTTATGACAATGAAATCTAAAATATGGGCAGGGCGTTGCTTCAGAACCAAAGCCTATACTGTATTGAAAGAGACAGCAGCCCAACCTCCTTAACTTAGGTTTATGCTGCAGAATATTCCTTCCGTTGTTGCAGCACTGAACTGTTTTGTTAATTCAAAAACCGTTTGATGATATCTCAGCAGAAGAAGCTCCAGGTTTAAGATCTGCTGCTTATCTTGTGGATACGCCACAGTATATCCGTGGGTCACCACAGCTCTATGGTTGCCTGTGTGTTTTCAGGTGCAATTCATGGGGCTAGATATCCCCTGTAAAGCCCTTCATGGCATGGTGCTGGGCTATTTGAGGGACTGCCTGACTTCAATTGTTTCTATCTGGACAGTGAAATTGGGCAGAGTGGGGGTGCTCCATGTCCCCTCAATGAAAGAGAGCCATCTTCGGAGGATTTAGGAAGCATGTCTTCTCTGTTACACCCCTGCCTCTAGAACGCTTTCTGCCCAAGGTCCCACCCTGATGATGCTTGGCCAGGAAGACCTGGATCTTCTCCCAGGCCACAGTGGATGTTGAGCCCCTGTGGGTTGTTGTTTTTTCCCCTATGTTCTCTGGACATGTGTGGTCCTTTTTTCCTCAGTTTTATGTTCCTTTCTCATTTTTTACTTGCAAGCAGCCCAGAATCATCTGGAGTCGGGTGGCCTCTAAATATTGTTTGTATTACGGAGGCCATCCCAAGCCATGATGAATTAGGGCAGCTTATTTTTTAAATACATACATAAAGTGAGCAACAACATGGTGTTTCTTAAGGACAATGGCAAGCCAGAGATTTTATGGCAAGAAAGTTGACCAAAGGTCCTCCTCCCTGGCTCTTGCTGCCAATAAGTTATGAGGCCACAACATAAAATATTGCTGCATCATTCATTAGGTCACCTGAGGAAATTGCTAGGCCTCATTGCTATGCAGCCCGGGTATCTCTGCCTTTAGACCAGGAGTGGGGAACCATGGCCCTAATATAACTTCAACTCCCAGAACTCCCATACTGGCTCAGGAATTCTGGGAGTTGAAGTCCACAAGTTATAAAAAGGCCATGGTTCCCCACCCCTACTGTAGACAATAATGAACATGTCACATGCATTATGTCTCCACTTGAACCTAACCATGACAAAGCAAGGCCTGGCAATACTTATTTCATCCCATGCATCTCATCCCAACCTGGGAGCAAGACAGGGCTAAGCCATCTTTAGCTGTACCTGTGACAAAGTAAGGTTTACCTCCTTATTACTACTATTATTTAGGGATCAGTCAGTGTGAATTATCTTAGCTTTTGTCATCTATTAGCTTATAGGAAGTCAAGGACTGTAATGATTGGGAACAAAAGCAAAAGCAACAGTGTATGTGGATTGACAATGGGGAGAGCAGATCTCACACTAATTCATTTTTGTGCCAACTCAAGGATGGGTGGAGCACACATGAACTCAGGACTGGGGGAAGCGCCTTAATCCCACACATGGGTGACTTTGCAACTCTGCGTGCTCTGTTCTCTGACCATACTGTATCTTTGATCAATCAAGAACTCAGGTAAAGTATTGGGTGTAGAGCCATGCCAGGAAAATGAAGAGAGAAGTATTAGACATCCTTTTTTCCAGGATCAACGGTGTAATCAAACTGAAGGTCCCCCTCATCTACAATTCCCTGTTTAGGAAAAATAAGAGAGTTGAGAGAAACAACCATTCACTTCCTTCCTAACCCACAATTTTGCTTTGTTGGAAGCTGTAGTCCACAACCCCAGGTTTCGAAATCCTGAGGTACTGTGTATGTCTTCAGTTTAGAAATGCAACAACATTACCCTTAGGAAAGAACTGCAGCTTATTTTCAACAAAGCATCTACTACTTTTTGGCAGACTTGAAGCCTGTTTATATTATAATAACGAATGAATCTCACTAGATAAAGATGCTGACTTAGCAGACTGGCGCACTCAGCATCTTGCAGCAGGGCAGTGAGACACAGACTGGCTTTTAGTTATCAAGAAGAGGAAAAACTCAGCAGCTTCCACCTCCGTTGTTTGCCTGGTTTCTTTGGAATGTCCTAGCAAGTTTAAACAGTGTTGCAGATGTCCTCATCAAATGTGGTCTAGCCAAGCACCTTTGCTTGACTATTTAATGTGTTTTAAAACCACATTTCAGACATATACCAGTATATGTTTTTTCTGTCGAATCACCCTGGTATATCCAAATATGGGAGGGAGCATACTGCTTCCTTTTTGCCTTTCGGCCCCTCCAGGGGCCATCCAGACAGTTGCTATAGACGACAAACTATTTTCTCTATGTGTAACACATTTTTTGCTGATAATTAAAATGAAGGGAGACTAGTATAGATCTATTTCAAGCTATTTAGCTCTTGTCAGCTTAGAGGTTAAAGCTACTGCCTTACAGGCAGGCTGCCCAGGTTCAAATTCCAGTAAGGGTATGGCTAGCTGACGAGAGCTATATATACATATATATACGTATATACATATATACATATATACATACATATATATACATATATATACATATATATACATACATATACATACATATACATATACATATACATATACATATACATATACATATACATATACATATACATATACATATACATATACCGTGTTTCCCCGAAAATAAGACCCTGTCTTATATTTTTTTGAACCCTGAAATAAGCGCTTGGCCTTATTGCCATGCACTCAAAAGCCCGATTGAGCTTATTATCAGGGGATGTCTTATTTTGGGGGAAACAGGGTACATATACATATACATATACATATACATATACACATACACATACACACACACACACACACACACACACACACACACACACACACACACACACACACACACACACACACACACACATATATATATATATATATATATATATATATATATATATATATATATATATATATATATATATATATATATATATATATATATATATATATATATATCTGATAGGGAAGAGAACCTGTGGCCTAGAGGTTAAAACTGCTGCCTTACAAGCAGACTGCCCAGGTTCAAATCCCACTAAGGGTATGGCTATCTGATGAGAGCAAAATAGCTCGAAATAGATCTATAATAGTCTCCCTTTATTTTCATTTATCAGCAGAAAATGTTACACACACACAAACACACACACACACACACACATATTCCAGTGCAGATTATAGAACAAAAGACATCTCCAGTGTGTAGACTACCCTTGGCAAAGCTCATGAGTGGGACGGCAATATCTAACTTTTCCAGATAATTTCCAACATTTCTGGAGAGCACCAGGTTTGGGAAGGCTGCCGTAGAATCCGAGCTGGAAGGAGCTTCGTAGTCTAACTCCATCCCATCCCATTAATGCAGAGGTACAATGAATTAATGAATTCTACTGTCCAAGTTCTTTTATGACAAATCCAAGCTAGGAGGTTCCTTTTCAGCTAGTAGCAATGCAATCCGGGTAACCAAGATCATGCTTTTAAATTGTTGATGGGTGGGTCTTTTATTTGCTGCCTTCAAGTCAGTATTTCCTGGATCAATCCCTGCAATTTTCATGGCAAAGTTTTTCAGAGGTGGTTTGCTGTCTAGGGCTGAGAAAGAGGGAGTGGGCCAAGGTCACTCAGCTAGCTTCGTGCCTAAACCAGAACAAGATCTCATGATCTCCTGATTTCTAGCCTGATGCCTTAACCATTGTCCCAAATTGGTTCGCTTTAAGATTATAATTTTCAAAAACATGGCTTGATGCTTATTAGTCATCTCCTATAGTTAAAAGAAAGCCAATTATGGATCCACTCCCTTTAGAACAGCTAAACATATTTTCCTTCTTCTCAGTAAGTCTTTGCATTTCTATAAACTCTGACATTTTCAGAAGCCTGCTGTCTCTTACAGATGAATAGTGCCATTTTGGCTACAACATGATCCACCCTTGAAAAATACATTTGGAATGGGTAGATTCAAAACAAAACATTACACTAAAAAAGGAGTTGGATATTTTACATTTAGTACGTTGCAGGAATCTACTTATTGTTAGACCATATTATATGATCTAGGGCAGTGATGTCGAACCTATGACACATGTGCCACAGGTGGCACGTGGAGCCATATCTGAGGGCACGCGAGGAGTTGCCCTATGTCAGCTCCAGCGCGCATGCGTGTGCTGGCCAGCTGATTTTAGGCCTTCTTTTCGACCCTTTTCACTCTTCCCAGGGTTCAGGAAAGCCTCCTAAACCCTGGGGATGATGAAAAACGGCCCAACGGGCCAACTGAAAGTTCGGAAACAAACTTCCAGTTGGGCCGTTTTTCGCCGTCCCCAGGCTTCAGGAGGCTTTCCTAAACCCTGGGGACAGCGAAAAACGGCCCAACGGGCCTACCAGAAGTCCAAAGGCTTCAGTGAGGCCTGTGCGCAAGTGGGGGGGGGCAGCGTGGTGGGGTCATGCGCATGCGCAGGGGGGAGAGGGCATTGCATTATGGATATGGCCACATGCACCCTTTTGGCACCCGAGCCAAAAAAGGTTCGCCATCACTGATGTAGGGCAACGTCTTAAGCCACAATATGGTTGATTTGTTTGGGATAGCATGATTGTGAACACAGCAGACATCTTTTGTTAACCAAGATTTAATATGTTTTATGAACTTAGCCTTGGAGGTGGGAAGGGGTTTTAAGATATCTTGTTCAGTGCAGAAATCTAAATTAAACATCCTTGAGAGATAGCTGTCTAGCTTTTGCTCAGACACATCATTACTTTTTTGGAGTAATTATTTCCAGTGTCAAACAGATTTTACTGTAAAGATGTTTTCCCTAGTATTTAACCAGACTGCCTCCCTGTAACTTAAGACCATTATCCTGTATCCTACAATTTGGAATAACATTCTGCTGTTTGCCAAGAACTTTTGATAAATGATAAGCAATAGATGAAGAGTATATCAGTTTTCCCCTCCATATCCTATCTTACAGTAGCTCTCAATTATTTTTATTCTCTGTTCCAGTTCACAGCTTCAGCACAAAAAGAGACATTCTGTAAAGAGGGGAGATTGTTTTGAAATCAGAGCTGGCTTTTTAAAGAGAGCACAGACGAGCAACCTCAGCCCACAGTCTTAGTTACGGTAAGTCAATTCCCCTGATGATGACCTGCTCAACCCTGAAGCTGAGGAGTTTGGGGTCTTCCCACGAGTCCAAGCCAGATGCTTTACTGTGGGTGGCTTGAACCACCTACACATGTTTTGGGCTTGCCAGCAAGTGAAATAATTGTGGGAATTCTCTCTGCAAAGGCAGAAAACTGCTGTGTCATCTCTTCCCCCCTCCTCATCAACGTGCTGGCGAGGACTAGCATCCATGATTCAAAAGAAAAACATGCCTGCCCTTTTTACGGAACCATCACTCTGTCCTTAAGTAATTTTAGCAGTAATTGGTAGCTAGATGCTGCTGGGGGCGGGTGATGGTGAAGCAAAGTTATTGCTGAGAATAAAGACCAAACTCCATCTGTTCTTCCTTTCAGTCCTCCAGTCAGCACCAATTTTCCAATCCTTTTGCAAGTTTCCCAAATTACTTCCCTTCCATACTGTCAGCCCCAATGGGTAGGAATGGAACTTCCTCCTCTGAGTCTACTATTGGAATTGAAGGACTAGGGGTGACATAATAGCAATGTTCCCATATTTGAGATGCTACCACAAAGAAGAGGGGGGGGGGTCAATCTATTTTCCAAAGCACCTGAGGGTAGGACAAGAAGCAATGGATGGAAACTAATCAAGGAGAGAAGCAATCTAGAACTAAGGAGAGATTTCCTGACAGTGGGAACAATTAATCAGTGGAACAGCCTGCCTCCAGAAGTTGTGGGTGCTCCATCACTGGAGGCTTTTAAGAAGAGATTGGACAGCCACTTGTCTGGAATGGTATAGGATCTCCTGCTTGAGTAGGAGGTTGGACTAGAAGACCTCCAAGGTCCCTCCCAACTCTGTTATTCTGAGAGAAGGTCCAACTAGTATCCAACGATAAAGGGAGAGGAAAGGAGAAAGTGGATGAGGGACTAAAATAGTAGAATGGAACTACTGGGTATGAGCTGCTAGTTCCACTTTATTGAAAGTGGCTGCCTAGGAACAGACTTGGTATCTCCCTGCTACAGCTCTAGGATAGATCATCTGCCTTACAGTGTCACAGATTTCATCCGTAGCCTCTTATATGGCTAGAAAAAACCCTACCCTTGTTTTGGCTGTGGCTTCAACAAGTCACACCTGCTGGATTCAGACACCAGACACTAAGCTCTAAACCAGGGGTGTCAAACTTGAGACGACACATTGTCGTCAGGTGACGTATCACAACTTTTTTCCCCTTCGCTAAACCGGGGGTGGGCATGGCCAGCGCCTGATGCATCTGGCCCGAGGGGCGCGAGTTTGACACCCCAGCCTGCTCTAAACCAAGGTTCTCAAACTCAGATCATCTCAAATACCTCAAGAGAACTAATTCACTAGCCTGAAGGATGGGACACTGAAGCCTCTTCATACATTAAGAGTAAATTGCAGAAGAGCATCCCAGGTGCCTTCAAACATACCTTTATTAATTTTTGTAAACACACAACGCACATACCCAGAGCCATGTGCAAAACAGCTGTGAAACAGAGGCATTTCACTTTGGCCACTGAGCTGGCAGCATTTTTATGCTTATGCATTTTATTAGAACACCAGTATTTTTTTTTATTACTGGGTTTATTTTAAGATCATCTCTCAGAAATCTAAATTAGATAAACCATCACACTAAGAGCTGACCACAAATCATGTGTTTTTCTTTTTTTTCTGGCTGAATAATGATCTTACTTGCTTGTTTATTTTTCCTGCCAGTCTCTCCCCTTGCCCAGCTGAGCCCATCCTTCACTCCTTTACCTTAAGGGAGTGATCTGGCTTGTTCTCTCTCTCTCTCTCTCTCTCTCTCTCTCTCTCTCTCTCTCTCTCTCTCTCTCTCTCTCTCTCCCTCCCTCCCTCCCCCCCTCCCTCCCTCCCTCCCCTCTCTCCTCCTTACTTAGCACAGAGATCCTTGCAGGGGGCAGCCAGATCTCAGCCCTCCTCCTTAGTATCTCTTTCCCTTCCCGGCCTACTTCTCCCTCCCCTCCCATTACCTCCATCTGGAGAAATCCAGAACCATCCTCAGATGTGATGATGTTCATCCATCGTGTTCGAAGAGGACCTTGACATCTATGAGAATTGGGGGGGGGGGAATGTCAAGATTTGCGCGTGAATTGGATTAAAGTGAGGGAGAGGTGCGCATAGTCAGCCTCACTCTCTCTTCCCAGATTCCATCTTGCTCCAAATAGCAGGACAAGAGTCGAGACAGTTGGAGATGGGCTGGGCGCAGTGGTTGACCAGGACGTCTTTCATGTCTTGCCGTGCTCTTAGCGTACCACATTGCTTGCAGAGACCGCCTTCATGACCGTTGTCCTATTCTAGTAGATTTCATCCGCTCAGTCCTCTGGAATCTGTCTTCACATGCTCGGGATAGACAAGTCCCTATCTCACCGAAGGTCAATGACCCAACGGCTACTCTCAACCTGGTTTGGCCAGCTTGTCGAAGCTGTTGCCCGGGGTGTGGCCACTGCGCATGCTACAACTGCTAGGAGCCACAGATGAGAGCTGAGTGACAGGTGGGGACCAAAGGTGAACGAGCTGCACTAACAGCTGCCCTAGAATGAGCTGCCGTAAAAGGACACGGCATGCCCCTACACCAGAGGTGCTACCCCTCCCTGAGCACCCCATACACTCCTCCTCAGATGTAGCACCGCCATGGAGTGCAGAAGCAGGAGGGGGCTCTCAGAGAGCAGTGCTGCTTGGTGCAACAGGCCTCGGAGTGCTGATGGTGAGGCCTGGTCAACTGGCCTCAGGAAATCCATGTGGATTTGCTGAGAGGAATTGTGAGCTCCCCTCCCCCCACCATCTTTCTGGAGCATTTCCCATAGCCCAAGTCAAAGGACTCTGTGGTTCTCAGTGCTGTGGTCTTGCTAGGCAGCATCTGCAGAACCTAAGAACTATTGTTCCAAGTTACAAAAAATTACTTGGAGAATTACCTGTAGTCCAGAGGCTACAGGTTTGGGCCCCTTACTATAAATTGACCAAGTGCCACTTTGTAGTTTAATTCACTGAGATATTCATCAGTTGAATGTCTTTGATATGGTCAATTGACTAATCAATAAAGTTACAAGTACTTGAAAAAAGTGACTGATGACTGTTTTTCACATTTATGACCATTGCAGCATCCTTATGGTCACAGGATCAAAATTCGGACACTTAGTACCTGCCTCATACTTATGACCGTTGCAGTGTCCCAGGGTCATGTGATCACCTTTTGCAATCTTTTGACAAGCAGAGTCAATGGAGAAGCCAGATTCACTTAACAACTGTGTTACTAACTTAACAACTGTAATGATTCACAACTAAAATGGGGCAAAAGTCATTTAACAGCTGTCTTGCTTAGCAACAGAAATTTTGGCCTCAATTGTGGTCATAAGTCAAGGACTACCTGTATACGATTAGACCAGCGGTTCTCAACCTGGGGGTTGCGGCCCATTTGGGGGTCGAACGACCCTTTCACAGGGGTCGGGAGACTTTGCCCGGACGCCGCCATTTGGGTTCTTTTACCCTCTGCGCATGCGCAGAATGCTTTGCGCATGCGCAGAGGGTAAAAGAACCCAAATGGCGGCAGCGGGGCGGGGGTCATAGCGGCGTGCGGGCGCGGCGGTGGCGTGGGTCGTGGTGGGGGCGCGGGAGCGGGTTGCGGGTCGCAGCATTAGGAAGGTTGAGAACCACTGGATTAGACGAATCCATAGATATACCATGATCTGGTATATGACACTTTTATTACATTTCTCCCCCATCAAAATCACAAGGATGGAATACTGAACCTATTGGTGGCCTGACTTTTGCAGTTACAACAGTGATGAAAAAATAACTTTGCAACGAATCCTTGCATTAACAACTTTCACGGATCTGTAAAGCAAAAGAAAGCGGAAGTTGGATCATAAGCACAGTTGCAGTTTTACTTAGCGCCCGCTTTGCTTAATGACCAAGTTGCAGGTCCCAATTGTGATAGGCAAATGAGAAGTATCTGTGTGCCCTTCTGCTCCAAAGGAGGACTGGTCAGTGATGTCAGCCAGCCTGCTTTATCCTGCAGTTGCTGGCAACTGCAGGGCTTGTTAAAAGGACATCATCAAACATTTCTTTGCTCCCAGTTGCAAAATCTAAAATTGATTGCTACCATAAGGCGGTAAGAGGAAAACAGAAGGGAGTATTTTTGGGCTTTTTTGGCTCCTGAATTAAAAAAAAAAGAATTTCGTAAGAATGTGTGAAAGGAAATTCACAGCAGAACAAATAGCCTCCTCTAGCCCAGTGTTATCTACTCATATTAGTAATAGCATTCCAGGATGTCAGGCAGGGATTTTCCAAGTCCTGTGTGGAGATGCTGCAGATCAAATGCCAGACCTTTTGCAGACAATCCACGTGGTTTACCCCTGATTGTAGCAGAAATGTTCCGATGTCTGGAACTGACAATAGGGCTACCTCCATGATACTAAAGTCCCTGTTTGTTGCCCTCCAACAACTGGCTTGATATGGTAGGTCTGCTCATAGGAACAATCCCACCTTCCCATTTTCCTTAAAAATTTCCAATCCTATTTTGGCTAAATGTAGTGCAAGCTCATAAGGGATGCCTTTGCTGTCCTCACATTCAGGGCTAACCCGGCCGGAACCACTTTCTGTATTCCTCCTTCTTCAGAAGAAAAGGCAGTTCCATCTTCTTGACCCAACTTTCTCAACTGTGCAGGAATTAAAGAGAATAGCCACAGCACTTACTGTATTTATTATTAGCTGGGGCAGAACACATTCAGACACATTGTCGAGATCACTTTGCAAAACAACAGAATTATCTGTAGAATTGAATAATTTTACATCATCGGCAAAAAGAACACAATTGCTTTTAAGTTGATCACATAAATCATTGATATAGAGCAAAAAAAGCGTGGGACCTAAAACGTTGCCTTGCAGAACACCACTGTTACCAGATGCAGGATTAGAGAGCGAATTCCCTATTTTGACTTTCTGCAGTCTATTAGACAGGAAAGCAGCAACCTACTTGTGCGAAGGTCCAGAAATGCCGTAAGAGTTTAATTTCAACAGCAGTTTATCACGTACTACTGTAGCAAAGGCCTTACAAAAATCTATGTAAATTGCATCAACAGCTTTACCTTGATCAAGACATGTAGCCCAGATGTTTTTACAGTGCAAAAGTTGTAAATTACAGGACGATTTTTTCCTAAAGCTAAACTGTTTGTCGGATAGCAAATTATTTGTCTCTAAGTGGTGAACGATGGATTGCTTTATAATTGATTCCATAACTTTGCATGCAACACAACACAAAGAATTTGGTCTATAATTTTCGACTGAACTAGGGTCACCCTAGACTTATACACCATTTCATAGTGCTTTACAGCCCTCTCTAAGCGGTTTACAAAGTCAGCATATTGCCCCCAACAATCTGGATCCTCTGAAGAATGGAAGGCTGAGTCAACCTTGAGCCGGTGAGAATCAAACTGCTGGCAACTGGCAGTCAGCAGAATTAGCCTGCAGTACTGCATTCTAACCACTGCGCCACCACGCCTCATTATAGGTATCTAAATCAACCTGGCTGAAATTTGATTTGAGTCATTCTGATGTTTCCATTTCCACCAAAATGTTTTTATCAGAATTGTCTGAACTTACACAGCATTCCAACTACTTACTAACCACAGCAGCTTTGTTGTCCCCTTTCCTATCTGCCACTGGAAAGGAAATTTTTCAGTGAGGAACAGGCCTGCTTGCTGTGGTATGGCAGCTTTTGATTTAGCAACCAAATAAGCTTAAGCATTTGTTCTGGATCCTGAGGGAAGTTTCCTATTATAAAGCTTCCCTAATATAAATAAGTAAACTCAGCAATCCTAGTTAACTATTTCTCCCGGGTTGGTTTTACAATAGCCCCTGTAGAAGGAAAATAGCGCTGCGCTGCCATCTATCGGCAGCCTCCAGAACTACATCACCTTCTGGCTCCAACTTAGACCCTTTTAGACTGGAGGATGCATAAAGAACAAACAAAACGATTGAGGCCAATAAATCCCACCGTTCTCCTAAGCTTCCGTGCAGCTGCACGGAAATAGCTTCAGCTCAGCCAACCATTGCTTTTCCTCCAAGCCCTGCAGGAGAAAGCGAGTGCTGGAAAGGATAGAGACAGAGAGAGGAAACTGTAGCCATGGCAGCTGCATTAAGCTATTGATCTGATGGGGGGGGGGGGAGAGCGGGGATCAATAGCTATTAAATGTACAATGAAAGCAGGTGCTAGGAACATCCATTGAGAACAGTTGAGTATCAAGGAAATGAAATAGGGAAAAGCAACAGGCAGCTGTGCCAGAAGCTCTTTTGGGGAATGAATGCAGGAGTGCAGTTTACTGGCTTTGTGCCAGGTATGAAATTAAAGTATTTCTTTTATTTATTTATTTATTTATTTTGTCAACACGTGTACAAGATAACAGGTATGATATAAACATAAACAAAAGCAAAGTAGGTATAGGTAAAAATTAGACAATAGGACAGAAGGACAGGGACGGTAGGCACGATGGTGCGCTTATGCACGCCTCTTACAGACCTCTTAGGAATGGGGTGAGGTCGACTGTAGACAGTTTAAGGTTAAAGTTTTTGGGGTTTGGAGAAGAAACCACAGAGTCAGGTAGTGCATTCCAGGCACTGATTACTCTTTTGCTGAAGTCATATTTTCTGCAGTCGAGTTTTGAGCGGTTTACATTGAGTTTGAATCTATTGTGTGCTCTTGTATTGTTGCGGTTGAAGCTGAAGTATTCATTGACAGGTAGGACATTGTGGCAGATGATTTTATGAACTACACTTACCGACTGCCTTGTTTAAAACCTGATCAAAGTTATGATGGTGTAAAACAAAAATCAGTTTTGCAACCAATTCTCACATTTAGGGCCCTTACCGTTGCCCCCTGGTCACATGATCACTATCTGTGTACGGTACTTCACAACAGGCTTCCAACAAAAGCAGAGTTAATGGGGAATGCAAAACAAAATTGTAAGTTACATGATGTCTCATTTAACAACCAAATGGGAAGTGGGATAGCATAAGCCCATCACAGTCACATGATTTCCCACTTAATGACACTTAGACTATGGCGCTTAACAATTGAATTGCTTGTCCCGATTGTGATTGCTAAGTGAAGTATGCAAATCTCCACCTATCTACTGGTATGTCCTACCCCCCAGGGGCGGGTTCCTAATTTTTTTACTACCACTCTGTGGGCGTGGCTTATTTTGTGGGTGTGGCTTGTCAGCCAGGTGACCAGGTGGACGTGGCTTGCCGGCCAGGTGACCGGGTGGGCGTGCTTTTCAGACTGCTGAAGGGAGGGGAACTGAGATAGGTCCTGCCGCCCATTGCCCCTCCCCTCAGCAGCTCGAGAAGCCTCAAACGTGCGAAAATGCCTAGGATCATCACTGCACGTTCGTGGCTTCTCGGACTGCTGAAGGGAGGGGAATGGAGATAGCTCCTGCCGCCCGTTCTTTCAGCGTCTCCCTCAACCATCCTCCCCTGCTTGGACTCACTGTGGAGTAGGAAGGCAGCGCATGCTCAGTGCCGGAATCTCAGCTTCTGGGCATGCGCAGAAGAAATTTTTTTAAAAAAATTATTTTTTTTAAAAAACGGCGGCACCCAGGCACCAGCAACCAACCGCACCGGTACTGTGACGTCACCAGCGGGCCGCTACCGGTGCTATAGAGTGGACCGCACCTGTAGGAACCCACCACTGCTACCCCCACAACATTTGGCTTCAGACATTGCAGCATCCCCATGGTCATGTGATCAAAATTTAGACACTTGGCAATAGGCTCATATTTATGATGGTTGCAGTATCTTGGGATTATGTGATCACCTTTTGTGACCTTCTGACAAGCAAAGTCAATGGGGAAGCCAGATTCATTTAACTGTGTTACTTCACGTAACAACTGAAGTGATTCACTTAACTATGGTAAAAAATATCATAAAATGGGGCAAAATTCACTTAACAAATATTTCACTTAGTAACAGAAATATTGGGCTCAATTGTGGTCCTACGTTGAGGACTTCAAAATACTACCTTCTACATTGTTGTGTTTTGATTTCAGCATTATAATCTTTAAAAGGTGCTTTAAAAGTTTTATCTCTGAAAGAGAGAGAATAAAACATACAATACACAATTTTCCCCTAGTTTTCAGCCATCCAAAGGAAAAACAGGGGAGGGGGGATTCTCCTATGCATCCTTTCCCCCTTTCTTTCTTTTTCTGTGCCTTTGTTTCTCTAATTCTACCCTATTCCCACTGGCTCAAGTCCTGAATAGAACTGGGCCTTTGAGCCCTCCTGACAGAATCACTGAGAACAGCTAATTTATCCCACTACAAATAGCATTTCTGATAGGAAATCTGGTTTAGATGGGCATGAGGTAAAGGCTTAAACCAGAGATCTTCGAATTTGGCAACTTTAAGACTTGTGGACTTCAACTCCTAGATTTCTCCAGCCAGCATAACTGGCTGGAGAATTCTGGGAGTTGAAGTCCACAAGTCTTAAAGTTGCCAAGTTTGGGGACCCCTGGCTTAAACTCATCTCGCCATCAATAGGCCATCTTAAGTTTGTTTCGAGCATCTTGCAGCTACTACCTCTAGTTAACATCATTACATTAATTGCTTCATGTAATTCATAAAGCAAGATTGAGGTAACAGTGTGGGAACATCACTTCCTCTGTCTCTAGTGTTGAGAAACAAGTAGGATGAGATTGTGCTTTTGGGAGTTCAGCTTTGTTTCATAGTCCAATGCAACACAGATGCATCTGCTAGAATTATACAAGTGCTTCTTATAATGGCATGAAGCATTTAAGCATTTAACTGGTGCAATTTTCAGAGCTGGCCTCCTCCCTTGATATATGAGCAAATTCGATGTTCCCCGCTTTCACACTGATTGAATTTCATTGCAATGAAACCATATTTATGAAATATGTTAATGTACCCTTAGTAATAGTTTATGGCTCTATTCCGTCAATGAAGCAGGCACCTCAAGAGTTTCTCACCCAAACTCCAGGAGAAAAATAATTCAGGTTTATGGAAATGGAATGCTGAAAAACTTGGTGGCAGAACAGGCCTGTAGTTTCAGGTTAGCTTTTGTTAGTTTGGCCATTTTCTAAGACCATGGTTTAAGAAGAGATTGGACAACCATTTTTAAGACTATGGTGCTGATACAGGGTCTCCTGCTTGAGCAGGGGGTTGGACTAGAAGACCTTAAAGGTCCCTTCCAACTCTCTTATTCTGTTATTTTGTACTAGAGTCTGATGTCTGCATCAAATAGGGTGGATCTTAAAATTCCCCATGAAAGAACATGATAAAAAGAACAGTAATTTGCATTTTAAGAAATATATCTAACAACAACAAAATCCAGTAACAATAAAAAAGTAATGTTGGATATGTTGTCACCAAGCTTCTACAGATTCTCTTCCTCATCTACAAGTTTTCCTTTTCCATATACAATTAGAACTTTTGCTGTTAGTTCACAGCACCATCTCTTACACATGTATACATGCTGAAAAGAGTTTTAGCTTCCTTATTAACAGATCATGACAGCATCAGCCATTCAGCCAGTAAGATCTTAATTTGAGCAAGAAGAAAGTTTAGGAATTTACCTCTTGGCTCCCCAAGCTGTACATCCTCAGCCCCATGTAGACTCCTTGGAAAATATCAGTTCAATGCCTCTATGTACTCTTAACCATCTCTGGATCGTGAACATGTTGGAAAAGCAGATCTGCGATAGTTGGGTTTTAAGGATGCTATGAATATGGAGTCAAATCTAAATTTGATTGAAATGAAACCAGATTAAGCTAACAGATACAAACTCAAAGTGAACCGCTCCAAACTTGACTGTAGAAAATACGACTTTAGCAACAGAGTGGTTAATGCCTGGAACTCACTACCTGACATTGTGGTTTTGTCACCAACCCCCCAAAACTTTACCCTTAGACTGTCCACTGTTGACCTCACCCGATTCTTAAGAGGTCAGTAAAGGGCGTGCATAAGTGCACCAGCGTGCCTACTGTCCCTGTCCTAATGTTCCCTCTTATCAGTACCCATCTTATGTATATAAACAATGTTATATCTATGTATATTACCAACACGTACTTGACAAAAATAAATAAATAAAATAAAATAAATAAACTGCAGACTAGGTAGGCATGCTTGCATCCGTAACTCAAGCCATGTTAAAGAAAGCTCTTACCACCCTGTTTTCATTCCTGATGATTGATAGTTAGCTAAGAAATTAGCAAAGCTCTTAGCAAATGAGTTAATCTTCTTAATCATAGTACTATGTGTTCCAGTTATAAAACAACTGGGAAAGTCACTGAGTAAGTTTTTTGGAAGAATCAGAGATTTGACCGGACAATGATGATGATGATGATGATGATGATTTGCATCAGCCCAACCTAACTAAATACTTCAAGAAGCGATATTGGCCAGTGACAGAGAATACAGTCTGTCATAGCAGTTGGTGATTGCATTGTGGATGGAAGTTGTAATGTGTATGAAGAAAGACAGTCAGGAAAGGCTACTGTACAGTCCATCCCTATGACAAGCCCAACCAGACTGAAATCACAAATCAGGATATGGCATTATAAAGGGTCTGCCAATGTCAATGTCTCTACATATTCCCATGGCTGACTGAAGTTTTCTGCTTTTGTAGCCACTCTTCCTTGACATTTCTGAATGTAAGCGTAGAGCTCAAACATGTTTTAACAATGAATAGCAGCCTACTGACTTGCCCTTTTCCTTTCGAGGAGCAGTGAGAATTAAATCCACAGTCAAAGGTATGAACCAATGAGTGACAGCAAGACTAGGTCTCACAGGCACCTTTCCCCAGAGTCCCCACATCTTGAGCCTCAAAATCTTAAAATATGTTGGTTACAGCTTATAAACATATTCTTATTAAGCCTAGCATGAGAGATCTCAGTGGTCTCAAATTCTGCTTGTGCATGAATGATAAAGCCTGTGGCTCTGGAGGTTGGCTTTGTTTTCGTGGCAAGCTTAAGAGCACAATGCAAGTTACTTTCAGCTTCTATTATTCATCCATTATTTATGTCCATACCTAATCATACACCATATCTGAAGTTCTTTTGTACTGCCCCAAGAAATTGTGTATTATTTCTTTTTTTCTTTTTAAATCCACTCCACCCGCTTATTTTTGAAAAACGTATCACCAGGGTAGTTCAGGAAATAACAAATTTATGCAGTGAATATTCCATATTTTTTTGTTTTGATTTCAAAGAAGGAAATTGCTTTTATGTAAAATTCAAGAACCTGAGATACAATCAAAGTAAATGGTCCCATAAGATACCCAATTTTGATTACATAAAGATCAAATTATAGGAAAGGTTTCATAGGTATGTCTGGAGAACTTCCAAGAATCAATCATCATCAAAATACTTTGCACCCACATCAAATATGTTACAAAGGCTCACTCCATAGTCTCAACCATTTGAAAATATGTAATGTTTTTCTAGTAGGAAAAACCTTCATTCTAATTCCTATTCATCAGGTGCCAAATCTTTTTCCAAAGCGACTCAACAAATGTTTTTGACTTTGTGGAATTGTATATGTTTCCAATAGGTTCTCCAATATTGTTATTATAGAGAATACCTTCCCATAGAATGAAAAATCTATTTAAACCCTGTTTCAGATTGACAGATGATAATTATTTATTAGTCACCAGTTATATGAAGACAGCAATAGCAGAAGGAACTGAAGGTAGAGTTATTTGTCAGAGGTACTTAATATGTAATTCTTATAAGAAGTTGGACAAAAAGGAGCATCTTGTTTGAAGTTTTAATAGTGATTCTAATTGATTTCCCTGTGTTTTTATATTCTGTATTTTGCATAAACTGTATTGAGTGTCTCTGAAAGGCAAGCAATAAATCTAACAAATAATAAATGGGTACAAGAGAGAGGCCAAAATTTGCTGGATCTGATATTGTAGGAAATAACTAGCTGTTTCAGGCAGATTTTACTATTGTAAAAGGATTTACATTGTGAAGGAAGCCATTGTGGAAGGCTTCCAAGTAGCCCAAAGAACATATTCTTCGCTACATCTCTTGAGATCTGCCAACTTAAATTCTAGTTAAAATACAAATGTTAGGGTGAGTCCATGGTCCAGCTCACACTCTTAGTCATGTTTCTTCCTTGAAAAAGCAGATTCTGATTTGGTATATTGGGGTGATTCCTCTAGCTGTATGTTTTTTGGGTCCATAGAAAGTCAAGGCAGAGCAAAGGATAAGTTGAACATTTTGTATTTCGAATATCATCAGGTTGTGCATCTTCCTTTTGTTATATTTACATACGGATGTCCTGTTCTGTGATGAAAATAGGTAGGTATACCCAGATATCAAACACATGCGGCACGTTTTGCTAAATTGCCCCTTATATCATACCCAACATCTTATACAGCTGGTTGTTAGGAAGCTTTCTCACCTATCACAATGAGTTCACAATCTCTTTCTCACAATCACAATGATTATAAAGCAGCTACAAGATCAATGTATTGAATTATCTAAAGTCACAATATATTTCATTATAGTACTGGTTATCAACAGCGAAATTTAGCAGCCGCGAGCTGCCGGTTTCCTCTAAATCCCATCCGGAAAGTGCTGCGGCAGAGAGAAGCAGCCAGCTTGAATGCTGTTTCTCTGTGCCGCAGCGCTTTCTGGATGGGACTTACAGGACCCAAAGTGGCGGCTCACGGCTGCTAAATTTCGCTGTGCTGCACAAGATGCTCTCCCAGCAAGAGCAGCAGTGGAGAGAAACAGCTGCCGACCCAGAGAGCACATGGAGCGTCTCCACAAGTGACCGAGGCTCGCCCAACACCAAGGGCCAGAAGAAGCAGCTGCAAGATCTGAGATGCCGGCATTCAACCCGGCTGCTTCTCTCCTCTGCAATGCTTTCCAGATGGGACTTCTTACAGGAAAGAACCTTACCCAAACCGCTTCGGCCCCCCTGCACCTCCCGTGGCCATGCTGCCCCCCATGGCCCTTTGGCCAAGCGCTGCAGGCCGCAGCCGGATAAATTGCTTCAACCCGCGGGGCTGTGTTTGAGGCCAGAGGGGGGCATGTGGGCGGTGGCTCCGAGGAAGCCCAGATCCAGGGACTGGCGCGTCTGCCAGGTCCCTACCCGAAGGGTAAGCTGGCGGCATGCAGGCAGAAGGATGGCAAGAGCCAGGCCCGAAAGGCACCCAAGCCTTGCTGTGTCCACCCTGAGGCAGCCCTTTGGCTGAGTGCCTTATCTTCACAGGCAGCCGCGGTGAGCAGAGCGGGCGAGGCACAGAGATCAGCTGGGCTGCATGGCCAGCATAGTAGGCTGCGGCAAAGGCAGGCAAGCGGGTGAGGCACGGAGATGAGCTGTGTCGCGTGGTCTGGGTGAGTGAGCCAGATAATAGCTGGGCACGGGCGTGATTCTAGCCACTGGCCAAGGTGAGATAGGGTAGGGTGGAGCAGGGCAGGTGGGCTCAGCCAGTGGGATTTACCGGTTTGCCGAACTGCACAGAAACGTAACAACTAGTTTGCCCGAACCGGCAGCAGCCCACCTCTACCTCAACCTATGATGGTAATTGGGTCCACAACTTCAGTCCTAAGTTGAGATGATGATAAAGCAGGTCATCACGTGAATGTGTCCAATTTTATAACCTTTTTTAAAAAGTGATCGTTAACATGGAGCTCATAAAAGCACATATAGCAGTTGCTAAGTGAACCCATTGTTTACCAAGGTTTTTTTTTTTTGCTGGAAACCAGAAATACAGGTTTCTAGAAAAACAACACTGTAGTCAGTCATGTGAATGTGCATATATGTGGGTCTGTTGCCGAGCATTCAAAATGTGGTTACACGACCATGGGGGGGGGGGGATAGTGGCCATCAGAACTTCAAATCATGTTGTATGTTCCTTTTTCGGGGTCTGTCATTACTTTGAACTGTCGCTGAGGAAACAGTTGTAAGTCAAAGACTCGCTGTAATCCAGTTAGGTTCAGAGAGGTGTTATTGGCATTCCCAGAAAATAAAAATGATGTGAAGTTGTAAATTAAATCAAAAGTAAAACTGGGATGAGAGAGAGAGCACTGTAAAAAGTTAGAGGGCTGAATGTGAAGCAACGTCGTCTTTCCCTTCTTGTGGCAACCATTTTGTGAGAAAGATCTATGACACCCACTCAGCCTTTTGGAGATGTTCAGTTTCACTCAAAATTTGGCTACCCTAGCCACAGTACATAATAAAAAAATTACTCCTATCTCTGACATAAAAAGGAGAAAGATCAGTATATTGATTCTCCCTCAGACCCTTCCATCTTCTGCTTCTTTTAAGGAACAGAGAAGAGGTTCATGTTTGTGTATAAGTAAATAAATGAAAAACCAACTCACATTATAAGCATAAAAAACAAGGTCTTCAGCCTTCTGTATTAGTTTACATTTTCCAAAAAAAATTTTTTTTTGGCTAAAATTGAGTTTTCAAGTTGCATATGGATTACTTTTTTTCTAAAATGCCATGCCCTAGAAATTTATCACACTGCAGAAATACATGTTATTCCAATAGCTATGTTCATACGAATAGTCAATGCATTGTTGAATAAACAATTACAGAATGTTAAACCATCTGAGTTAAGATACTATCTAAAGTTCCATATTTGCAATAAAGTTTTGAGATAATCTAAATTAGCATTAGGAGCAAGCGGTACGCAGAATATATGGATGGAAATTGAACATTGTGGTTTCAGTCCATCAATTACTTCTCCAATGTTCCATCAGGAAGATTTCCACATTTTTAAAATTTAGAATCATCTAAAAAGAATTATAATTAAAATTAATGATATTTTCAATTGAACCTGGCAGATTTGGATCTTTTTCTTTTTCAAGGGTCACCCAAATGAATTGATAATCTCTGTTCTCGATGATGACAGTTCCCATTGTTTTATTCATTTAGGACAACACAAACATAAAAAGAAGTCAGTCAAAGCCATGGGAAGTGAGAGAATCACAGATGCAGAAATCCAGCAGTCGTCTATTTTTACAGACAGAAGAAGAAAATGAAAAAGAGCAGACCAGCTCTCTCAGCTGCCACCAGATTCCTATTGGAGATTATCCAGCAAATGACAAGAGTGTGAAGTTACAAATGGATTTTCTACTGATGCTTTAACAAATTGATATCTTGTAAAAACTATGAACCGACTAAGCAGTTACAAGTCTGTGGCATAAAAAGGAGCATTAAAAAAAATTGGACCTATTTAACAAAGGCTGATTTACAGGTGACATTCCAGTGATATGGAACATTCCAGCGGAACAACATGACTTGTATATTTAAAAGTTTACCACCATCTGTCTAAATGAAGCGAAGCATTCTTGGAATCCCAACTGCTCTTTTAGGCCTCTCCAGTGTCACATGACACTGAGGTATTATTTTGTGACAAACCCTGACATGCTTTTAAAGCTTGACAGAACCGTTTCTCAAAATGGAAAGCTTGACAGACTAAAAACCGTAGTGTGTTCTCAATACACAACTCCTTTGTACAATAGCCTGTCCAATTTTTAATGACTAATTCAGATAAAGATGGACCTGACCCAAATTTTAAAAAAAATTATAATTGCTGGCATAACTTCTGATAAAAGGGATGGCATAAATCATTTAGGCAGGCAACAAATGCACCTCTCTGCTAAGGGACGGTGGAAATGTATATGAAGAGTCCAACTAATAGCATCTTGAAAACTGGCTGGGTGACTTTGGGCCAGTCACTCTCTCAGCCCAACATATCTCATGGGGAAAACAGGAGGATGGAATATTAAGTGTGTTCACCACCTTTCTGTAAAAACAATAAAGGTGGGATAAAAAAGTTTTATCAGCTATCTCTGTAGTTTGTTAAGAAACCCAAAAATTCTATACAAGCAGTTAAAATATAACTTTGTCTTAACTTTGACTTTGAATACCAATAGTTTGTTGTTTACCTACCTTGTTGTTTTTCCTTTCTCCAAATAAATGTTTATATAGTATATCTAAAATGTTGGGTTTTTTATTCAAAAAGAAATACAAAAAGAAAGGCCTCTTCACAAGCAAGACTGTGGTACATAATTACCACTTACATTCACAAAATTTTCACATTTAAATTCTGAATTTGGAAAAAGAACATCCTGATCCAGAAGGGGAGGAGAGGAGGTAGTTTAGTTTGCAGTTGCTGGTCTAGAAACCAGGAGACTGTGAGTTCTAGTCCTACCTAGGCATGGAAGGCAGCTGGGTGACATTGGGCCAATCATACTAAGCTCAGCCCACCTCTCAGGGTTGTGGGAAAAATAGGAGGTAGGAGTGTTGCGTTCACGGTCTTGAATTACTTATAAAATAATAACAACAGAAGTTCTAAGTTTATAGTTAAGGCAGTTGAGCTAAGAACCGGTTGCGATGAACAGATTGTGTCCTGTGAAGTTGATGTGTTTATCTGAACGTTGATTCTTGTATTTACCACATACGTATTTTATTAAATATTTAAATATTTTGTCCTGAAATTTAATTCTGTATTTTATTTTATATTTTTATATGGTCATAAGACTAATCATTTAATATTCAATCAATCAAGTAATAAAGCTGGGCTAAAACTCAAATATTTATGTAAAGGGAGAGGCAACTGATATGTTGAGAGATGATGTAATCATACAAGTGCTATAATTTGGATGTGAGGGATGATCTGGCTGTGACATCTGTCACCCCATTGATCGCCAGGGGTTGATGGTGCTATAATTTAAATACTTGCATCAGACATGTATGATTTTGTCACTTGTAGATTTTAAACTTTCGATAGCACTGTGGTTTGCTGCAGACCCTGTTGGGGATATAAACCTTTTAAGGTTATTAGAGATCTCTTCTTCTGCATTAATACAAAATAAATACCAACATCTTTGATTAGGTTAATATTTGTTGGAGGAAAGTTTTGAGTTTCAAAGAACAAGCTCTCCAAAGTCCAAATCTCGGATGTATTTGACTCTATAGCTATGCAGCACTTTGGATTTGAAAGTAAAGAACCCCCGATTGGGTTGGGATCTTTGTGTAGCTCTTCTGCACAATTGCTTAAAGTGTCTGTGTATTTCTCAGGATCCCATGGCTATTCTCCACAGTGAGACCTTGAAGAGAGACACTTAATATATGGAGTGACTCTGCAGTGCACCCTTGCATGTTCTAATAGCAATTGGTAAATTCAGTGTGTTACCAAGTCCTTTTCACATACCAAAAGAAATGAGATCTGTTCTTATTCCTACTTGTGGTAATGCCCAGAGACAGCCAAATAAGTAGTGTTGGGACTGAAATACTCCTGAGAGCGTTATAAAGTAGCCCCTCGTCCACATCAAATGGTTATCTTCCGGCATTTTTCATAAAATTATGAAATTATTTTTTCATAATTTTTTTAAAGTTTTTCATAAAATGAAGACACAACAACTTAATTACTGAGAACTGTTTTAGTTAAACCTTTAAACTGAGTTTCACAGTAAACATTTTTTGTAGAAACTATCATAAAAAGGGATCAAGAAATTCTACCAGTAACTGAAATAACTGCTCTTCAGCATCTAAAATGATCGTATTAACAAAGAAAAATACAATTTTCCTACATAAGGATACATTTGTTATTTGGATTTTGCCACTGAAACTAGCCAGAGTTGAAGAAGAAATTCAAGTAAACTGCAAATCTTTATTCAAGCAACTGATGTTGTCATTTCTCCTCAAATACAAACCCCAAAATTTGCAAGAGGGACCATCACATTTGTCAAAGTTTATCTGAACATACCAAAAGACAGTTACATCTCTAAAGGTATAAAGAATACAAGAAAATAATGTTATTTTTTTAATGCTTCCCATCTCCCCTATAAGGTTACTCTGCAATACTCCTTGACTCTATAAAATAAAACAAAAATAAAACTGGGCCTAAAAATATGTCATAAATCATTCAGAAAACTGAATTGCAGCATCAGATTTGTGTGCTAAGAAACAGATCTATCATCTTGGAAATTGGGATGAATCATGACTTGCCATATCAAGGCATTTAACTGGGGTGGCAAATATGTGATTTTCCAAATATTGATGGATTCCAATTTTTGGGAACTGCAGCTGGCATTGCCGATAACAAATACTAAGAATTATACCTCAACATCTAGAAAGTTTCAGAGTCCTCATATCCTACAGTAAACCATTTTTATTGTCTAGAAATTTCTCCTACTCTTCATCTTTGCTTTTATACCAAGTTTATTTGTTTTACTAGCCTTTTAGACGTGAACTTCTATATTCATAATAACAATTAAGCAACATGCTGTTGGCAATTATATTGTTAACCAGCCCATATGCAGTTAAGAACTTGAATTCTTTTAGTTTTGCAACCTCAAACAAGAAAACAGCTTGGCATCAGTGTCTTTGCTGGCATTTCAATCTCTCTGAGAATAGATAATGAATACTTGAGAGCCAATGGAAGGAACAGCTTTTGCCATGGCCTTCAATTTTCAGCATCTGCAATTAAATGAAAAGCAAGCAGTTTTAGATCTCAAAATAGAAGCTATGATAATCCACACAAGAGAAGTATCAGGAAAACCATTACCTCAAGAAAACACCACCGATTTTTTACACAGTTAGCATGCTTACAGTGATAGGCAGGACAAACAAAATGTCTTAACCAGAATAAGGAGCAAGTGCAGAATTTGTCTTATCCATATGCATTGTGGCCTAGAGTAACATTTTTTTTAAGCTATCCAAAAAGCTGGAAATTGGTTGAGACTTTTGCAATGAGCTTGAACAAAGCAAGTTCTGTCAAATCATTGTCTGAATTAACTCCAGGCTGACACATGCATTCCTAGAAGAGTCTTTCTAAGCTACAGTTTGAAGCAATGGTTGAGGCACTCAGGAAAATTGTTTAGCAGTAGCTCTCCCCTATTCTTTTCCATATTTGGTGTAGTGTGGTACAGTAGTTCAGATATTGGAAGTCTAATAGACAGCACCCAATTCAAACCCATCCCTGCCAATAGAAGCTCAATGGGTAACAATGTCTCTGGCTGAGCTATTTATAAAGTTATTATTCTGGGAAAAATAGGGTGTTATGCACGCTCCCTTCAGCCCTTGGATGAAAGATAGGATATAAATCAAATTACTGAATGCATTACTATGTCTCAAACTAGGCTGCTCATAAGGTTATGTTCTGAGGAAAAATGGGAGAGGGCCCCTAGGCATGCTCCTTTCAGTTCCTGGATGAAAGATGGGCTATAAATCAAATTAATGAGTGTATAAATATTTATATTTGTCATGGAGAAACTGTAATCTCAAGGCCCAGTCTTTTTGGAGGTGGGAAAGTTCCATACATTCTCTGCTAATTTCTCACCTACTGCTACCTGGTAGAATTAGAATTAAAAATACAAAACAGAGGATAGGACAAAAACAAACCTGGAAATACAGTGAACATAAAGTGATTACTGTATATATCTGCATTTCGCAAAATCAAAATATTTGATGAAACATAAGCAAGAACAGAAATATTTAGCTGGGAGTCTTTTACAATGAGATCCTATCTGTATCTAGCCATTACAATTCTCAAATATTATCCTTAAGTTGCAGTAGGGTTTTGGGGAAAAATCAAACTGAATGAAATACTAAGGAACAATAATTATTTCTGCAATTAGGTTATTTTCTTATATTTTTTCATCAATCTATTTTCCTTATTGGAAAATAACAAGTAGACAAAGCTATTAGTGGCTAATACTTAGCTATTACACATTACCGTTCAAAGCACTTTCATGATAGTTGCACAATATCTAACACAGAGGCACTAACTGCCTATTATTTTCTATATGTTTTGGACTTCAACTTCCATTAAACTCAGCTAATGACAAAAGATTTTGTGGAATTGGTCAAAACTTCTGGAGGGACAAAACACTATGCTATCACGTCACCTCTAGTCTTTCTTTTCTCTATAGTAACTATACCCAATTCCTGCAACCGTTCTTCATATCTTTTTGTCTCCAGGCCTTTAATCATCTTAGTTGCTCTTTTTCCCAAGTCTCAACATCTTTTTTTTTAACGTGATCAAAACTGGATGCAATATTCCAGGTGTGGCCTTACTAAGCCTTTATAGAGCGGTACAAATACTTCACATGATTTTGATTCTATGCCTCTGTTTATACAACCAAGGATTGTATTCGCTTTTTTGGCTGCTGCCACACATGCTGGCTCATGTTTAAGTGATTGTCCAGTAGGACTCCAAGATCCCTCTCACAATTACTGTTTTTTAGCCAAGTTTTGCCTACTCTGTACTTGTGCCTTTAGTTTTTCCTGCCTAAGTGTAAAACCTTGCTTTTCTCCACATTAAATGTCATGTTGTTGGATAAGGCCCATTGTTCAACTCATATTAACATTGTTCAAGCAATGTTAACATTTTTCATAACATTTCAGATACAACAGCTGATGTTAAAATAAGAACTTCACATTTAGCCCAGTGCTTATTTTTCCAAAGTAGTTGAAAGATAATCTTAGCTATAATTTAGAACAGAAAACCCAATATAAAGCGAACTACAGGTAGTCCTTGACTTACAACCATTTGTTTAATGATGGTTTGAAGTTATGGCGGCATTGAAAAAAATGTACTATGATCCATCCTCAAAAGTTATGACCGTTGCACCACTCCCATAATCACATGATCGCAACTTGGATGCTTGGTAACCGGCTCGGTTTATGACAGTCGCCGTCTGCTGTGGACAAGGTGGTGCAACGGTCGTAACTCACCTTTTTCAATGCCATTGTACCTTCAAACCATCATTAAATGAATGGTCACAAGTCCAGAACTATCTATAATGAGATGAGAATAATCTATACCACACATACTTTTTCCTAAAAAATGTAGAGCAAATTTGATATAAAACTCCCCCTATGCCATCTTCTCCAGATAATTCAATTAGACAGATTAATGAAAAAGAAGAGACATTTGGATTGCTGTTCTAAAACACTGGGCTTAATGCAGCATTTTAAAGTGAAGAGTGACTCTTAAGTTACTTTCAATGACACTCAAATGCTGATGTTGTTACTATTTCCTTAATTACCTTATGCAAGCTAAGTCACTGTCTTGCACTCCATTGTAGATTTAAAATACGAGTGAGACCAGTGGAGCTATATTCTGAAAAATTCAGAGCTTTCAATGGGGCGTGCATAAGTGTACCACTGTGCCTACCGTCCCTGTCCTACTGTCCTCTTTTATCGGTACTTTTTACTTATGTTATGTTTATACAAACAACTACTATCCTGTACATGTTTGACAAATCAATAAATAAAATAAAAATAATAAATAAAAAAGCCCAAGAAAAAGATTGAGGGATCGTAAGACTTATTTCTTGCAATTCAAATCTTCCTTTAGGCCAAATAGCCCCCCCCTCTTTTTTTAGCTACCCAAGGTTTTTCCTATGGAAAATCCTTACTACAACTTCAATTATCTTTTTCTCCTTTCATTTCCTTCAGCACATATGCAAATATGCATGTACCTACATGCCAAAGAAAATTATCTATTACTTTTCCCCAAACACCTTTTCATATTTCATACATCCACTCTCATCTACAGCAAGCTGATTTATAAAGTAATTTATGTGGCATACATCTATACAACCAAATTTACGTTAGTTATATTGGCTTAACATCTAATCTCCTGAGAAATTGGAAGATGGACTCATTAAGCAATGGGCACATAATTCTCTTTTTCCAATGTTTTATAGCTGGAATCACTAGATTCATGGACGCCACTGTCCAAAGCAAAGAAGCCAAAATCCCAAGATAACCCTCCCCTGTCTTTACCTATCCCAATGTTTAAATGGCAAATGTAAAAGGACATCTTTGCATTAATGCCACAAAAATCTTTGTCAGAAGAGAAAAATAATTGCATTCATACGAAGTCATATTTAACTAATGATGTCCAGAAAGTATTTGTTGCAAGTTACTTTTGCAAATACAATCTCTGGCACACACATAAGGAGCAACCAAAGTTTTAGCTTTTCTGAAATTGTGAGAGGCCCAGTTTGCAGAAACCCAGTCACGTGCTATATAACCAGGAAAAAGCAGCACTGGAAGAAAATTGCATTCTCCCTTAAATCTAATTATAAGTTTAGAACTGGAAGAAGCATTTTGTCACCTCAGGGATAGAACAGGAGAGAAAAAAAATGTTAGTCCAGTCATTCCCCTTTGTTCACGCCCAAGGAGAGACAAGAATAACGATGCAACATATTCCAGATTGTTGCAGCTTATGAGAGCTGAACTGGGACAGGCTCTGCAAACCAAGCCTAATGCAGCTGTTCACTATGAAGCTCCTACCAAATTTAACAGGAATTAATACTAAAAATCTAACAACTGTTAAGATGCTATTTATGCCTCTTCTTCTCTAGCACTTATATTTCAAAGCAGCTGTTTCAGAGAAGTTAGGGGTAAATAGCGCCCTCTCTTGTCTAGTGAGACAAGAGTAATGAAATTAAACACTTCTCCCATGACAGCTACATAAAGGTTGGATTCTACTCAGTAAGCTTAAACAGACCACTGATATGGGGGGGGAGGGGGCAGCATATTGTGCAAGCATAACAAATAGTCTTGGGCAGAAAAGGCTTCTTGTTAACCGCCTCCCCCCTTTTTTTCTTCCATTCAATCATGCCCGATTCTCAAACACTGCCTAGATAGATCCCTGCAATTTTCTTGGCAAGGTTTTTCAGAAGTGGCTTGGCTTTCACCTGCTTCCTAGGGCTGAGAGCGAGCGACTGGCCCAACATCACCCGGCTGGCTTCATGTCCAAGGCAGGACTAGAACCGCCACTCTCCCAATTTCTCAGGATAAATCAGTAAGACTAGTCACTTGCCTTCTATCCCTGCATCAACTGGGACATACTGAGCAGCATAGCACTTTTAAAGTTTATTAATTATCTGCCTAGGGAATAATTCCCATAAACAGAAAACCTATTCATTTGAAATCCAATTTCATTCTTTTCACATTTCAATGACTGATTTTCATTATAAGCATTCAGTCTGAAGACAATTAAAATTAGTTTGTTCTTGTAAAATCATATTTTTAAACACGTCTTATATTTACCGGTATTGACCCATATTTATATTAGTTACATATATGCAGCTGGTCCATGTCTTAATTTTATGGTGTAACCCTTAACCCTTAGCAGAGACAACTGCCTCTCATCAAGGTTAACAGACAGTATATTCATATACAGAACATCAATTATGAGCTTCTTTTAATGACAAATAATGATTGCTAAAATGCTCTGACATATAAATATTTCTGTCAGTACTATTTTTAAAACTGATTGGGTTACTAATGTATAAATAAACCACTAATCTATGTTTGTGTTAAAAAGTGGTATTGCTTTAAATTGTAAGCATTGTAGGCTTGCTGATAATTATAAAAGAGAACAGGTTAGCTTGAGTAATTTGTGTGTCCGTGTGCTTAGTGATTGCTTCTACTCATTGCTCCTGCATCTGTTTGAAGACAAGAAAGAAGTTCAAGGTTTTTGATGAACTGTTTGCTGAGTGAATAGCTACTGTATTTTTCGGAGTATAAGACGCACCGAAGTATAAGACACACCTTAGTTTTGGGGGAGGAAAACAAGGAAAAAAGGCCTCTGCCTCCAAGCAATTTGCCAAACAGCAAACAGCACAGATGGTATACACTGTTTGCTGTGTATTTCTGTGCATGTGTGCCTGACCCATAGAAATAGCAAAGAATTGGAGAAATGTACATTATGCCAGAAAGTTTTCTTAAATGTAGTCACACTAACTCTTCCCAATTATTTAAATAGATCTACTCCAAGGTAACTAAACTCTAATACTAAACAGGACACTGTTACATTTCAGACTATACTTGTACAGAGCTGTTAAAATTAATTACAATTTCTGGAAGTATACATTATTCTCTATTATTTAAAAGAAGATACAATAGCATTGGGCCTCTTCAGAGCAAGCATTTATTTTAAAAAGCTTCTTTATTTTGTTAAGTTGTCTAGAACAATAATAAAGCAGTCTTTAAAAAATAAGTCTAATAATTTGAACATTCTACAGACATTTATAGTTATTCACTTATCCCTTTGCAGCCAGTTCAGCAAAAATAAAAACCTGCGTGTCTCTTCCAGCTATTTGCCTCTTTGCAGTTAGTTTCACTTTCATTTTCCCACGTGGCAAACCTAATCAGCTGTTCCTCAGGAAACTGCTACTGACTTGCTTGGCTTTACAGGCTCTTCCCTCTTTCCTGCAAGCAGGTAAATTGCTGGAAGACAGAGGCCAAAGGGTGGGGGTGGCTGGGTGGGTGGGTCTACATTCGGTGTATAAGATGCACCCAAGTTTTCACCCTCTTTTTGGGGGTAAAAAGGTGCGTCTTAAACTCCGAAAAACAAGGTAAGTGCTAAGAGTTTGACTTTGTGTCTTTATATTAAAAAGTTATTTGTTTGCTATTGAAAGAAGATAAGTTCAAGAAAGATTCTTCGTGGACTGTTTGTTTTGAAGTTTTACAAGTTTACAAGTTTATTTAAGTAAATTATATTTAACTCTTTGAAGACTTCTGTTTATTGACTATAGTATCGAACAGCAATGCGATATTCCGTTGCGTATATTCATTTCACAAATTCATAACCTCAACCTCAGATGTTATCAATGAATAATAAACGGTATTATTGACTTTAGGTGAAGTGCATATGTAAGTCTTCGCAGGTTACCACCTTTTATCAACAATGGACATAGTTGTCAGCACATACTACACTGAAGTTATAGGCGGGTTTTTTTTTAAAAGAAAAACCACAATATGTTCTCAATATGAAACACTGTACTACGTGGGAGTGCTTTATGGTACACAGTCCAAGGTCTACTATGCAGAGAACATCATTACTTACAGTTCTTCCATGGCAGAATGAAAGGCAAAGTTCTGGGAGCTCGCAGGCCTGAAGCTAGATGGCTCCTATGTCCAATTATTGGGTTGGATCTTGGACTGGGGAAAAGAAAAAAAGGAAATGTTCATGCTCTTGCTTTTGCTTAAATTTAATGTGTATTTTTTACAGGAGAGAGAATAATATATAGGTAGTCCTCACTTAGCAAGCATTCATTCAATGGGCATTTGAAATTTCAACAGCAGTGAATGAATGGTAGTTGCACTCAGTCCTTGACGTTATGGTTGTGCAGGTGATCAAAATTCAGATGCCCGACAGCCTGGACTCCCAACAGCCATCCACCCCCATGTCTGCTCTTTGGGCTGTCCTGGACTCTGCTGCCTCTGGGCTCTGCCACCTCCACCATCCTGGGCTCCTCTTTGCCAACCCTGCACGCCTCCCCTGAGTTGACCTTTGCCTTCTTCTTCCTCTCACTGCTGAGGCAGCTGCTGGCCACACCAGGCTTTCTTCCTAAAACATAAAACTTTCTTGTAAGGCTTTGGAAGATTTCAAAGCTTCGCAAGAAGGCTATATGCAATTTGGGCAAGGCGCATTTACATTCCATGGGGTGAGCAGAGACCAGGGCAAGAGAGACAATCAGAATATAGGGCAGCCAAAAGGGCACTAATGGGGGGAAATAGCTTGGGTTGGGGTGGGTCCTTGCCTAACAACCAGGGGGATTCGATTAACACCAGCAACAGAGAATGCCTGGATTGCCATTGGTTAAGTGGGGCGGTTATGGGATGTTGCACTTTACAACCGTATCACTTAGTGACAGAAATTCCAGTTCCAAATACTGTCATAACTCAAGGACTACTAATATTTAAAGTTTCTGCAGGTCAGGACTAATACCTCTGTATGTTCCTTGTAACAGAAAGATAAACAGATTTGCCACTGACATTTGCTACAGTTCTACTCAGCATTTAATCGTGCTTTTTCCAGTACTGAACAATCTCTATTTACCTCCCCCGTTTGTTGCCATTTTATAATTAAACTAAGATTGAGAAACGAGCTGCCAGTGTTACCAAATTGGTTCTTAACAAAGCCCTAAGACAGGAGCTTTCAAATAACAGGTTATTACTAAATTCTTGCATTGCAATAGTTCTCTGACATTTAGATGGAGAAGGGATGTTATTTTTTGCTTTACTTAATAAAACAGAATGGAGACAGAAAGAAAAAAAAAGAATAGCAAAAACAAAGAGAAAACCCAGCTTGGTTGATTTGGGCATTTATTCGCATAACAACTCCACAATATAGAAACCTAGCATGGATATATTGCTGTAGCTGGCAACTGAGGTCTACTTGCTTACAGATGCATAAGTTCATCTTCAGGAGTTTCTGAACAGCAGGCAGAGAAAAAGAAGAGATGTGAATAGGATCTCTCTCTCCCCTCCTTCTCGTCCTATATCTGTCCGCCTCCGTCTACTGCCGGTGCCACCGCACGAAGATGAGCCTTCCATGGCTGCCTGCCCGCTCCGGCCCAACGACTCTTGGCTTTCCTGTGACCCACGCAACGTGTCCAGATTGCCTGTCGTCCCCCCACACCTCTGTTGCTGTCTGCTGCTTGGACAGGTAGTCAACTCACCTGTGCTGCGCCGTCTGCGCAACCTGAGTGTGCCGACCAAAGAGTCAGCGGGCTGCAGCTGTTGCCGGACAATGTCAGCCCCAGCGCATTCACCACCTTTTATGCGCACACCAGGATGAGGTGCCCAGCCGGGCTGATCACCTTGAAATCGTGTTTCCCCCAAAATAAGCCGTAGTGCATATTTTGGAGCTGACAAAAATATAAGATCGGGTCTTATTTTCGGGGAAACATGGTACCTGCATTAGCTATGCTAAGATACATGGAATGTCCTATCAAACCAACTCATTATGCAATTCATTAGAAAAGGCCTCTTTAAGTTGGTTAACTAATGCTCTTTATTCTAGCCCACATCTCTGGAGTAAAGCTGGAAGGCAGCTACATACACCCACACTTTCGATTTTACCTTAGTGCAATTAGTAAATTTCAATTAGCTGATACTTTTCTAGCTGAGTCATTAAAGGTGGATCTTGATTGTAATTATTACATTGCTATAGTTTTCAGGGCCAATGGTCTAAAACTGGATTTGTCTATCTGGCAGTTCTATCAAGCGTAAATTTCACCCAAGAACTGGGAAACTCAATGACAAGGATATATGTAATTCATATAAAATGTTAATGATGGAAGCTTTTAAACTTCTCTGAGTTCCATCACAAGGAACCATGTTGAAAAAGCAGTCACAGGAGGCCAGTACCGTGTTTCCCTGAAAATAAGACCTAGCATGATTTTTCAGGATGCTCATAATATAAGCCCTACTCCAAAAATAAGCCCCAGTTAAGATCGTCAGTCCTGGGAAGGGGGATGTGTGGTGAAGGAAAAAGAAATGAAGTGGTGGCAGGAAGGAGAAATGCAGTTGGTAATGCTGAGGGAGCGAAGAAGAAATCCTGCTAGTTTTGCTTATTTCGCAATCCTTTGCTCCCCCAATGCCAGCGATGCTAGCTTTGCGACCAGTCAGTCGTAAGTGTGAACAGACTGCAAAGTGCCCAGATCGTGATCACATGACTGTGGTGCGCATGTGTGATATTTTGCATTGGAAGTGCTTTATCTTTTCTAAGGCCATCGTTAATTCAAACTGTCAGTAAGCAAATGGTTATAAGTTGAGGACTGTCGTAACAGTACATCAAGAATAAAGTAACACCTTTCTTAAAGGTCAGCAATAAGCCACGATGTTTCTAATTTATAGCAAAACTTTTCAATAAAAATTCCTTTTAAAAATTCTCTATTTAGAGCAAACAGGAATGCACAGGAGTTGAGAGAATGATCTTACGTTTAAGAATGGAAAGGAAACACAACTTACCTGTTCACTGCATAGCAGCTTGTGCCCCAAATAAAGGTAGAGTCTGATTGGTCTGCTATATCTATTATTGTACAAAAATATCAGTTTTTACTTATGGAAAAGAAAATAAGTTGTGTTTTTTATTACGGAAAAAACTAATCTAGGGTTTGGTGCCAAAGGAAGCAATGCAGAAATATAATTAATCTACATGAGAATGCATAACCTTAGGTTGTAAAATGTTCTAATTTCTGCTTAGCCAAGGATAATAACAGCACAGGATAGAAAATAATGCAAGAACAGGGGGTTGACAGGAGTATCTTTTCATATTAAATATCATTCAAAAAGAGAAAGGGAAGGCTCAAACTTGCAGTATTCTATCAACTACACAATTCTCACCTTTGTCCCAATCTTCTTCACATGGAGGAGATTGCCATGAACTTATCACATTCACTTTTCTTTTATTCTCTGCTTGACTTGCTATAACAAAAAAGACGAAATCATGAGGGAAAAAATGCTCCTAAGATGGCCGAATTTAATGCTGTCAGCATTAATCTTTTGGAATCACATTTGGCTACACTATACTAACCCATCCTAAGGGGTACCCTACAAATGGCTTCAGTTTATAGAAATGATGGAGCTTAACGGCTATTAGGTTTGGTGGCAATATAACTGCTTCTGAAGGCCATTCTTTAAAACATTGCAAAAAAAAAAAATCCCTTGACCATTTCTTCCATTGGTTTGAGTGATAGTAGCACTCAGTAGGGTCTACATCTTCTATTAACAGTGATGGCGAACCTTTTTGGCACCGAGTGCCCAAACCAGAATGTGCATGCATGTGTGAGTGCCAGAGCGCCGGAAACGCGAAGACCAGCTGGCCGGCGTGCGCATGCCTGTTTTTTGGCCATTTTTCAGGCCGTTTTCAGGCTGTTTTTCCATGACGTTTTTCATACCTAAGGCAGGATTAGAACTCACATCCTGGTTTCTAACCTGGTACCTCTACCACTAGAGCCAAACTGGGAACTGGAAAACGGCCGTTTTTTGGCCGTTTTCAGGCGCTCCGGCACCCGCGAAGACCAGCTGGGCGGCACGCCGGAAAACAGAAGAGCATCTGGCGACGGTGCGCGTGCCCACAGAGAGGGCTCTGCGTGCCACCTCTGGCACGCATGCCATAGGTTCGCCATCACGGTTTTATAACATCTATCTGGAGGCTCTAGAAAATGAAGGAGCAGGAATTTATTTTGGGTCCCCATTGCTTCCCACGCATGAACATGAAACTAAAACTTTCAAACTCCAAACTAAAACTCTGAAATACAGGGTTCAAATCCAACTCCCCCCCAACTGCAAATATCATGCTAGTTCTCCTTATTTCTCTTATCCCAATTTACTTTTTTACTTACAATCAGGAGTTGAGCTGCAAGAACATGTTGTTTTCTTAGAATAATCCCCTTCTCCTGTCTTAATTCAAGATGTGAACTACATTATAGCCAATACAGTTTAAGTTAAAATTATGGGATGAGTATTTCAGATCCAGATCAAGGGGCTCTTTGGCCAATCTTAACTGCAATTAACGTCAATGCCAACCTTTTGACAACAATTAAGCCATATCTGTTAAATACAGGCTTCAATCTGGTACTCAGTTACTATGAATCACTATCCCACTGGCTCAGAACAGTAGTTACTCCCAGGTTTACAGTACATTGGGTTAATGAGGGATAAGTATTCAGGATTATGCCAAATGATATTCAAGCTATATTGGTTCTTTCATACTTACTTATCCTGGCACATTTATACATATATTAGAGAAGAGGTCGTAAATATCTAATGAGATTTTGATTTCCAAAGTACTTCAATCTGAGTGGTTAAAACATTGCTATTTTTTTCAATCCAAAGAGCTAACTTAGAGAATGCTTTCTTCTTGCAGTATCAGCCCAACTAGCAGATGGGAAAAAGTTACCCTGGTACCTGCAGAAGGGTTTATTCTGTCCAGACTCAATATGTTCCATGCAATTTTGATTCCCACACTACAGAAAGTGAAGGGGCTAACTAGGAGCTCAAGAATGCCTCTTCTCAGTAGATGCCCAGGTACTTCCTAAGATAAGAAATGCCTTACACTTCCCGGTTTTTAAGAAGTCCTTAAAAATATTTTATACTATGGGTCATTTGGGTGCTGATGGTACTGTCTGTTAAGTTTTCTAATGATTTTTAATCACTTTTTATGTATAGCACAGTAAATCATCTGAAGTTATTTAAGCAATGGACAGTCTATAAATCAGGGGTCGGGAACCTATGGCTCGCGAGCCAGATGTGGCTCTTTTGATGACTGCATATGGCTCGCAGCAGGGGTGAAATCCTCCCGGTTCGCCCGGGCCAGTCCTTCGGCGTATAGCCGATGGAACTGGCGGCGGTTGCGGCGCGGAGCTTCTCCTGCCCGCTTTCCCGTCCCGGCTGAACACAATCACCGCTTTCCCGTCCCGGCTGAACACAATCATTTGGGTTATTTTTCCCTCTGTGCATGCGCGCGCATGCACAGAGGGAAAAATAACCCAAATGGCGGCGTTCAGCCGGGACGGGGGGAGCTAAAAAACGGCCATGGCCACATCCCCGCCGTTCTCCAGCCAAGCGGCTGAAGAAGCCCCAGAGCCCCGCCGCCAACCTGCGTCTCCTGCTGGGAAGGAGCCTCTGTCGCTGTCTCTCGCGGGGTTCCAGCCACCCGACTGAGTCCCTGACCGCGGCACCGGCAGGGTTAATGCGTATGGGAGAGGAGAGAGCGCGCTACCGCCGCCGCTGCTACTTTCACCGCTCCGATATTTCTTTGGTGGGCGCGCGCGGGAGGGACCATGGAGCAGAGGCGCCCGGCAGCTTAAGGCAAGAGGCGGGTGGGAGACGCGGGCAGGAGCCTGTCGCCGCCGCCGCCACTTCTGGCATCCCCACGCCTCTCACCCCGCTCGCCGGGTGCCTCTGCTCAGCGGTCCCTCCTGCGGAGGCCCACCAAAGAAATATTGGAGCAGCGAAAGTAGCAGCGGCGGCGGTAGCGTGCTCTCTCTTTCCCTCCCATGCAGGGAGGGAAGGAGAGAGCGCGCTACCGCCGCCGCTGCTACTTTTCACCGCTCCGATATTTCTTTGGTGGGCGTGCGCGGGAGGGACCGCTGAGCAGAGGCACCCGGCGAGCGGGGTGAGAGGTGTGGGGATGCCAGAAGTGGCGGCGGCGGCGACAGGCTCCTGCCCGCGTCTCCCACCCGCCTCTTGCCTTAAGCTGCTGGGCGCCTCTGCTCCATGGTCCCTCCCGCGCGCGCCCACCAAAGAAATATCGGAGCGGTGAAAAGTAGCAGCGGCGGCGGTAGCGCGCTCTCTCCTTCCCTCCCTGCATGGGAGGGAAGGAGAGAGCGCGCTACCGCCGCCGCTGCTACTTTCGCTGCTCCAATATTTCTTTGGTGGGCCTCCGCAGGAGGGACCGCTGAGCAGAGGCACCCGGCGAGCGGGGTGAGAGGCGTGGGGATGCCGGAAGTGGCGGCGGCGGCGACAGGCTCCTGCCCGCGTCTCCCACCCGCCTCTTGCCTTAAGCTGCCGGGCGCCTCTGCTCCATGGTCCCTCCCGCGCGCGCCCACCAAAGAAATATCGGAGCGGTGAAAGTAGCAGCGGCGGCGGTAGCGCGCTCTCTCCTCTCCCATACGCATTAACCCTGCCGGTGCCGCGGTCAGGGACTCAGTCGGGTGGCTGGAACCCCGCGAGAGACAGCGACAGAGGCTCCTTCCCAGCAGGAGACGCAGGTTGGCGGCGGGGCTCCGGGGCTTCTTCAGCAACCCACCCACCTACCTCGCTTGGTGCGGTTCCCCGCACTTGACGTCTTGGAAGAGGGCTGGGCGAGGGAGAAAGGAGCCACGGTGGGGATTGGTTTGCAGAGAGAAAGAAAGAAAGAAAGAAAGAAAGAAGAAAGAAAGAAGAAGAAGAAGAAGAAGAAGAAGAAGAAGAAGAAGAAGAAGAAGAAGAAGAAGAAGAAGAAGAAGGGAAGGAAGGAAGGAAGGAAGGAAGGAAGAAGAAGAAGAAGAAGAAGAAGAAGAAGAAGAAGAAGAAGAAGAAGAAGAAGAGAAAGAAAGAAAGAAAGAAAGAAAGAAAGAAAGAAAGAATCATTACCAATGCTATGATGGAAATCACCAACTCAAAGACAAATATCACTTTGGAGCAAGGAAGCTGCTACAGCAGCAACAAATTAAACAGCACAAAGACAGGGATTCTCTCAATATCCCATTGTCCCTATTGACATTTAGTTGAATTCACTTTTAAAATATATTATATGGCTCTCACTGAAATAAATTTCCAAATTTTTTGCTTTCATGGCTCTCTTAGTCAAAAAGGTTCCCGACCCCTGCTATAAATGATTACATCAATCAATAAACCTCCAAGTATGATGCTAATATTCAATTTCTGTTATATATATTTGTGGTCTAAGAACATAATGACATTCACTTATTTCAGAAAAAGGGAAAGTAATATCTAGCTTTTGTCCCTGTTTGCTTCATTCCACTGAACAGGAGATGCCAGTGACCCAAAATTATTTCCAAAACCTAACCCCGACTACCTTTTATTATAACATGTACAATTTATGTCACAACGTTTGACAATAAAAAGTCATTGATTTATGAAACTAAGGATTCAAAGGACCTGTTAGGTCATTTTAAAAAAGTAGCTATTTTACCTATGCCACTCCAAATCACATTTAACAGCGAACCACACAGTCTATAATACCTGCAACAGATGCTGAAAGTCCTTTTGAAGGCAAAAGATAACTTATTCAACAAACCATTTTTGAAACTCTAACAGCAAAGTAAGAGACTGTTATAGCTATCAACAGTCAATTCCTAAAGATTTATTTTTTACCAATGTCCTGCTCGATGCATCGTTTGTCATCACAGCTTGATATATGTTGGCTGATCTCGTCCCTGGGCACCTGATGACGAGCATTAAATGGGCAAGTGACCAGCTGTTCCACAATCCCAGGATGGTTCTAGAAAGATAAGTACAGATAACAAAATCACAGCAGCCTTACTGACAGGTCACCAGGACATTGTTTTAACAACATGAATGCATTTTTATTCAAATCTTAACAAGCAGTGACATATAACTGTGACACAAAGTAAGTACTCTAGTTTCCTCCCTTCTCTGTGAAACATCCATTTGGCATCAATAAAGTTTGCCATCATCTTCTTCACAGATTTTTCTTTTAATTTCCTAGTCTGGTTTACAGCCGAACTACTAACCATATCCAATCTTGCTTTATTTTGCAACATTTGCCACATGTGGCTGGGTGCCATTATTTAGTTGGGCTCTGTAAAACAAGTGCACAAATATGTTCTCTTAAATAACTCTAAAGAAAGGCAGGACACAGGGAAAAAATATCTCAAAACCCACCTCCTGTTGGATTCTCCATACTGTCACCATCGCTAGCACAAGTGCGAATCCCTATATAGTGGCCACATTCAGAAAATACTTCTGGTCATTCAAATCATAATTTGAAACCAGGATTTCCTCTCCATACTTGGCATACTAATTCCATTATTCTCCTTATATTTCTCTCTTTGATCTACTAGGTCACTTTTGATTGGCAGGACGACTCATGTATTCTTGATCTTTTTGGGACTTTCCCCCATGCCTTAGTCCATTATTTTCCAAAGCCTTTTCATTAAACTCCAGAACTACCACTACCACAGCACATCTATCAACTGTTTTTTGCACATGATTAAATCTAAATCAATGCATGAATATCTATGGAGATCTTTTTTTCAAGAGGCAACTAGATTTTTTTATTTTTCTTTGCAGACATTTCGCTTCTCATCCAAGAAACTTCTTCAGTTCTGACTAGATCAGGGGTCGGCAACCTGCGGCTCCGGAGCCTCATGCGGCTCTTTGGGGGCCCTGCTGTGGGTCCCTGTCCCATCACTGGCTGGCCCGCCCTCCCCTCCCTCACCTGGCCTGAGAAGGTAAGGGCGACGGCGGGAATGGAGAAGCGGCCAGGGCTTATTCTTCCACACTGGTTGAGCTGCTGGTTGAGGAACGATCGCCAGCCCCGGTGTAGGCTTTCCTTCGGGCGACCCACCTCCCCCTCTTGCGGCTCCCTGGCTGGCTATGGCGGGCCCAAGAGGGTGCGCATGTGTGGGAAGACTCTCCTTCTGGAAGCCGCAGAGCCGCAAGAACCTTCCTTCTGGAAGCGAGAAGCCGCGGAAGGTGGGCGGCTTCTCGCTTATGGGGGGTCTTTGGACACGGCTTCTCTCCTGTCCTAAGGTTCCAGCCATTGCCTTGCCATGCCCCTCCCCCCGCATGAGAGGAGAAGGAGGGGGAGGAGGGTCCCAGGAGCCTTAGTGCAGGAGCGAAGTACCTGCCTTCGCGCCACATTTACATTTAAGGCAGCCTTCGCTTCTTGCCACTTCGGGGTGGAGCTTACGCCCTCCCTGCCGAAGAACTGTGGGGGTGGGGTGGACATGGCAAGGCGGTGGCTGGATCCTTAGGGCAGGAGAGAAGCCGCGTCCAAAGACTCTCCTTAAGCGAGAAGCCGCCCGTCCTCCGCGGCCTCTCGCTTCTAGAAGGAAGATTCTCCGCGGCTTCCAAAAGGAGGGTCTCCCTGCGCATTCTCCTCCTGGCCCTGCAACAGCCAGCCAGGGAATCGCGAGAGGGGGAGGAGGTCACCCAAAGGGAAGCTTGCGCTGGGGGTGGTGATCGTTCCTCAGCACACAGAGAGAGAAGGGGAGAGAGAGAGGGAGAAAGAGAGATGGGAGAAAGAGAGAGATGAAGGAGGGAGGGAGAGAGAGATGGGTGGTGAGGAAGGGAGAGAGAGAGAGAGATGGGGAGAGGGAAAGAGAGATGAGAGGGAACAAGAGAGATGGAGAGACAGACAGAGAGAGGGAAAAGAGAAAAATTCCTTTTTCTCATAGAAAACAGAGCCACAAAACTTGGGTAGGTGTAGCTGGGGGGGTGTCATGTGACTCAGTGGGAGTGATGTGAAGTTGGCCACGCCCACCCAGGTTTTGTGGCTCCGGGTGTTTTGTTTTCTCTGGGAAACTGGTCCAAATGGCTCTTTGAGTTTTTAAGGTTGCCGACCCCTGGACTAGATGGTTTGCATTTATGAAGTGGCACAACATAGGAGAACAAACCCCTCAGGACAAGATTCAGCAGTCCATCTGCATTTAAAAGACAAAGGCCACTCTTTTGAAGACAGCAAAGTCCGCATTTTGGACAGAGAGAACCACTGGTTTGAAACAGGGGTCAAAGAGGCCTGTTTCCCTCCCTCAACAGAGGGGGAGGGATACGACATCATCTATCTGCACAGTCCTTTCAGCAGTTCCAAGAAGGCTCCACACCCATTTGCACTACTCAGGTGACCCTGAGGACACAGATAAACCTCCAGGTGGCCTCAACGACTCTCTAAAAAACAATGCAAATGACCAGCTGTCTGCAAGGAATATAAATCCTTCCATTTCCCACCATCCAGTCAGAGCTGAAGAAGCTTCTTGCATGAGAAGCTAAACATCTTCAAAGAAAAACAAGAAAGTCCAGCTGACCCTTGAAAAAAGCACCTTTGGGACAATGCATGAATATAATCTAGTTATTTATAAGATTAAAGGTGTGGCTTTGTAATTTATGAAAAGAAATGAGCTTGACTAATTTCATTTCAGGTTGTTATTTGCCATTCCTTCGGAGCAGACATACATAGCCTAGGTATTTCAGCATTGATACATATTGAGGATAACTGAAACATTGATTTCAACAAGATTTAAACTTTTGGATAAGCTTGCATAGGAAAAACTTGTAGCTGTGTGATAGAAACGTATTGGTGGTATCTTTCCTGAAGTGAGGCAACTTGAGTTTCCATCATTTCATTTTGAGGGCCTTATTATAAAAGAGAATTAGATAGCTGATTTATTTTGCAGGGAGGTGAAAGACAAGCCAGTTTACCTCATTAGCACTGAATGAGTTGCTCTGATGAAGTAAACATGGAAAGGCATTATAATGCCAAATCTAGATGAAGAAATTGAAGGCCAGGTGCTCCAGGGAAAGGAATAGAAGAAGAAGCTGAATCTAGTTTGAAATGTTTTATCAAATTCAAAATATTCAGAAGCTAATATATATTTTTTTTAATTTTTTTTTATTATTTTTCTTCATTAAACATCTGAATATTTTGATACAGATCTACACCCGTTTTTACAACATTTGTTATATCTCAATTATGCACATTAAATCATAAATTTACAATCTTTTCTGTCTTTGTTTTCTTCTCACGTTGTCACACAGTCTTTCCTCTTTTTTTTAGTCCAGTTGTACCATCTAGTCCATGTTTTGTAGTATTCTGAGTCGCATTGTCCTTTGAGTTGAATAGTCAGCATGTCCATTTCGGCACATCTATATATTTTGTCCATTAGTATATTTTCTGGTGGGATTTGATTGTCTTTCCAATATTGTGCATATGTTATTCTTGCCGCAGTTGTAATATGTAGTATTAAATATTGTATATTTTTTGGATGTTGTTTTTCCATTATCCCCAGAAGGAAAAATTCTGGGGTAAATTCCATTGTTCTCTCAGTAATTTCTTGTAACCAGGCATGCACTTTTTTCCAGTAGCCCTTTGCTTCGGGATACAACCACCACGCATGAAAGAAGGTACCTACGTCTTTTTTACATTTCCAGCAAGCCGAATTCATTTTTGGGTATATTTTGGCCAATCTTGATGGAGCTAAATGCCATCTATAAAACATTTTATAATAATTCTCTTTATATGCTGTTGACTTAGTTATTTTGCAGTTTATATTCCATGTTTTCTCCCAGTCAGCTAAGTGTATGTTGTGGCCTACGTTTTTTGCCCATGCTATCATGGGTTCCTTGACAATTTCCTCCATTTTATCGAATTCCAGCAGATATTTATATAGTTTTGATATTATTTTTTCGTCCGGGCCAATCAAAATTTTATCCAGTTTTTGCATTTCCATTTCTATACCCATACCCTCAGTATCTTTTTTGTGTCGAGTTTTTAATTGTAAGTAAGTCAACCAATCAATATTTATATTTTGTTCCGCCAATTGTTCTCTACTTTTTAATTTCCCTGTCAGATCTAATATATCGCTATATTTTGCTGCTTTGGTTATATCAATTGGGTTGGGGTAGGTCATGGCTTCAGAAGCTAATATATTTTATATTAGTTTTGGAAAGTAAATTTACTGGAAGGCAAGAGTCTGCAGTTAAGGGACCAGTTTGTAAAGTATGGTTAAAAATGCATCTTCCTTGGAAACAGGAATAAAGATTAAACATGTTAGGTTAACTGAGGACACTGTGACAATTCAAGGACTGGCTGAGGATAAACTACTCAGATTCTGTCTTCTATTGTTGAGACTAGCAATAAGACAATACACAACACAAACTATTCTGCTCCACTGATTACTGCTTGTTTGGAACTTAATCTCTGGAGATTATCAAGAAATGTGTGAGTTAAGAGACTTCCAAATGAAACTCTGGCTTGCAATGGCAAGCCTTTGTCATGTAAAAAATTGGTGGTCTCAATGCTGCTGATGGGTCATTTGTCTTGTTGGCACTAAGAAAGGACTGCAGCCCATTTTATGAGGAAAAACCCCTTAGCCTTTTCGCAAATGAATTGCCGTATTTTTCAGAGTATAAGACGCACCCCCCCCTAAAAGAGGGTGGAAATGTTGGTGCGTCTTATATACCGATTACAGCCATTTTTGGCCTCCTGAAGCCCTGCCCTCACGCCCCATTTTTGCGAAAAATGGGCCCGTTTTTCACAAAAATGGAGTGTGCAGAGCATTTGGGAGGCCTGCAGAGTGCTCCTGGGGGCTGTGGGAAGACAAAAATGGGGAGTTTTTGCCTTCCCCCAGAAGCACTCTGCAGGCGTCCCAAAACGCCTGTGCGCCCTGTTTTTCGCAAAACGGGTGAAAAATGGGCCTTTGTTTGTGAAAAACGGGGCACGCAGAGGGTTTGTGAGGCCTGCAGAGTATTCTTGGGGGCCGGGGAGAACAAAAACTTTTTTTCTTACTTACCTCTTCGAAATCTTAGTGCGTCTTATACACTGGTGCAGCTTATAGTCCGAAAAATACGGTAATAGTGTGCCATTGCACAAATCATGGGGAAAATATTTGATCATATTCTTGGGAAAGTAAAAACATATCCCCAGGAGTATAAATTATGTATAAATATTATCAGAAGTCAGGAACCCAAGGAACCTTCAGTTTAAAAAATTATTTTTAAAAAATCCCTCAAAGAACAAATATTTGGCTCATTATTGTGGAGTATGCTGCCTAAGCTGAGGTGACATGTTGAAATGTTTAGATTCACTGAGAAAGATACAAGTTTTGAGTTTTTTTGAGCTGGAATAAAGCCAAAATGGAAATTCACTATTTTTAAAGTTTATATAAGAGCTTCTTCTCCAACTTCTTACAGGTGAATAAAATCATTGGTTCTAGGAATTTTACATTATATCAACCTAACAATAAATGAGTAGCTTATGTCATATTTGGGAGGGGGAATAAGGAACCTCGAAATATATTCTGAAATAAAGCAAATTCTGCCTAAGCTGCGAGAACTGATGTATGATTGTTTATTTAGGTGCTATATACTGGAATAACATCTGAATATTCCTGAATATTACAAAATTTTTCATATGAGCAGCTAAATTAAACAAGCAATTGAATCAGCACCTGCATAAACAGATTTTTCTTAATGAAGATAGACTATTTTACATCCTTTCCTGATTTCTCACAACAGAAGCCTATGGCCTAATTACACTTGATCTTAGCCAAAAGGCCTAATTCTAGCTAAATTGATGAACCTATTTCTGAGATATGCCACTTAAGTATGCAGCTGCGTGGGCTTCACATGATTGAAACATCTCCCATACAAAAAAGAAAAGGAAAAAAAAGCTATAGTAGTAAATACATTGTCGCATAGGACATTCCTATCCTAATCTCTTTTCTGGCCTAGTTTTGAAGAATATAAATTAAATGTATTCAACTAGAGAAGCACCTTATTTCCAATAAGAATCATGTTTACTTGGAACAATTTTATATATCATCAAGAATTACTTTGATATTTTCCATGAACCTAAAGACTTCATTGAACCATAAATGGGGCTATAATTACTTAACTTTATATTGAGAAGGATTTAGTCAACAGATACCGGCATATATTGCAACATTTGCATATTGCTAACTATATGGACTCTTGGTAATTTATATAAATTCATCCAATAATAATACTGTAACACTGAATAAAACATCTAGCTACATTAAGAATGTTCTTTGAAACTGTTCTGTCTTTCTAAAAGCAAGCAGTAGGGATATCTGAAGTTCTAAGAGTTAAGCTGTTAAATAGAGATGGTGCACAAATTAAGAAACATTTTTTTCTAACCAGTTTTCCCCTAACATGGGAAGATACTCACTATCCCTGATAGGAAGCACTCACTGAATGGGGCAACTACCCTTGAATTAACTTGTCCTATAATACTTAAGTGCCAAAGCATGTAGGACTCTGGTGACCAAAGCAGTGCCCACAATACCAATGCTATATAATTCAGGATGCTTTCATGCATTCGCAAACAGGTTATACCAGGCACAAGTTCTGAAGAGTTTCCAAAGGTAGTTCCATACAGAGTGCATTGCAATATTTCAGCCAAGCGTTTTCACTATGTTATTTTATATTATTGCATCTATGTATTTATCAAGCTAACTGGGCACTATGGATTGAATTAGTGTAACTGTTTCCACTTCATCATTTTCTTGACAACCTTCCTAAAAAGGAAGGAGACTGACCAAGCTCTGTCTAAACCTGTCGGATCCAAGAGGCTAAACCAGGGCTGCCAAACTCGCAGCCCGGATGCGTCATGTGCCCAGTTTAGCGAAGGGAAAAAAAGTCCCGATATGTCACATGACGCTGTCGTGACACTGCGACACCTGGACTAAACTATCATCTCTTTCACAGCAGCTGGCAACATCCCCTCTCCTAGCAAGCCATTGACTACTTCCCTGATTACAGAATACCAGAGTTGGCTCATATTTAATTGATTGTCCACTAGGATTCCAAAATCCTTCTCACAGTTACTGCTATTAAGCCAAATTTCACATCTCTGCGTGTACTTAGGTTTTTCTTACCTAAGTGTAAGACTTTACTTTTCTCTACATTGAATTTCATTTTGTTAGATAGGGCCCAGTGTTCACGTCTGTCAAGATCCATCTGGTTCTTGAGCCTATCATTTAGGGTGTTGGCTATTCCTGATGTGAGTTACTCAGTACACTACTTTCCTATTGTTGGTATATTACTTCTGTCTTAATTGCTAAAATGGCTTACTATTTCTCTAAAAACTGCTGGAAATGTAATGAACAGGTCAGATCTTTTTCAATATCTGGAAAATGATTCATGCTAAAATCATATTTACAAGACCAAAAATGCCATTTCAAATTTGGTACCGCTGAAGACCCAATGAAGATAGCCAGTTCTTTCTCTATCATTTGCAAATGATGAAAAAAAGAACACTGGGACCACATTTTGAAATGGAGGGAATGGAATGAAGGAGATTAAGACTAAAACATACCCTGAAGAAACTGGGAAGAGCAGTAACACCGACTTGTCCAAAAAACAAGTAATGTATTATTTGGGAAATAAGCAGGTAGGCAAATATTATGTATACTCTGCATTGACAACTACATTTAACAAAAGATTTCCACAGCTTACCTTACGACACTTGACAAGGTGGTAGGGGAATCTACAAGCCCTGATTTGATGACTTTTGTCATAAGGGCACTGAATTAGTTTTTCAGGATCCAAAGCATCTATTAGAAAAAAACAGTGAAGGTCTAATGAGTATTCCACAAGTACTCTTCTAAATGCAATGCAAAAACACACCAAAGCATTGGAATTAATCAGATAGGTAAGAAAAGCTATCAGTTCTTAGTATTCCATAACCACAAAATTACTTCAAGTTTGCTGGCTAATTAAATTCACTCAGAAGGTTTAGGTGATTAGGGTACTAAACAAAGAAACGTAGTCAGTAGTGCAAGACAATGCGGCAGATGTTAATGAGCACATTTATGAAATGAAGAAAAAGCTGCGGAAAATCTGTATCCCTGAAGCTACTCAATTAGACAGTCCAATTAAAAGAGTTATTCAAGAAAATTGAAGAGGTGCTGCTCACGGTCCCCACTGGCCTTATAAGATAAGTGGCATTCGTCTGAGCCAAGAGGGGGCTGTCATTGTGTTAGGCTACACCTTTCCGCTTTCAATTCAGAGACCACAACAACACACAGCTACAAGGGGGGGGGGGAAATCTGAGGACAATATTATTAAAATCTCAAGTGATCTATAAAAAACCCTGAATCTTTGGTAGCAGACAGTTCTCATTCTTTCTTCTTTTCTTCAATATGGGTATTTCCAATGAGATGCTATATGAAAAAAATTTCTTCCATCAGTGCAAAAGATTACATTTAACAAAATAGCATATGTGAGATGTTTTTGGATTGTACAACTAAAGTACAATTCAGTATACTTATGCTCCATTTAGAAACAATTCAACAGTTCGCCGTCCCAAGTGCAGCAAAATCTTGTCTACTTGATAAGTTTTTAAGACAGGGGTGTCAAACTGGCGGCCCGCGGGCTGGATGCATCACACAGGCCACGCCCACCCCAGCTCCGTGAAGGGAAAAAACATCATGATACGTCACATGATGGCAACATGACGTGGCGAGTTTAACACCCATGTTTTAAGAGATGTGATCAACAGCTGAAAGCACTAGATACTTTCAAACAAAGGAATTCAATTCCTATCATATGCCTATTACTAGTAAACTAACTAAATCAGCCTAGTCATTCTTCTGGCAACTGACTTACCCCATCCACTGGAAATGCACATTTTTCAATATCTTGGCAACATTGAAAATTGACATTTTCAAAGTCCTCCTACTTGCCATAAAGGAGGCTGTCACTTGGTTTTCTACCGTCAGCAAGGAAAAAAGGTCTAAAAACTTGCAGTGCCCTGATTAGGGTTGGGATTAATCTTTTTCTTCCAAACTCCCAGATGGCAACTATGGGTGTAGAGGGGAAGAGACTACCTACAAGAAGCCCCGTCGTAAACCCTCATGGGTTTCAAATGCTGGCTGGGAAGGATGACCCTTTATTAACTCTTTTATTCCACATATATAGGGACATAGTATCATCCCACAATTATTTGGGAGCAAACTGAATTGATAACCACCCCTCTCACTTACTGACCGGGTTAGTGAGTTCACACAGCACATTAGATTGTCTTCATGTAATGAAACGTGTTGTAGGAAGAAGGCCTGAATATGACATTCTCCTGACTCTGGGATTGGATTCTATGGGAGGACAAACCATTTCTATAGCTCGTAGCATGTTTAAGTAAACCAGATTCAATTGAGCTCCAGCACTTCCCCCAATGTGAAGTTTACCAATGGAACTCACAAAAGTACAATTTCCCTGGACTTTCGAGTGCTCAGGATACCTTAGAAATGGAAAGCAGCTTTTCTTTTAAGCTTTAAGTTGGACAGGATGTTAGACTCATTAGAAATACCGTAGTCCTCGACTTAGAAACTACAACTGAGCCCAAAATTTCCATTGCTAAGCAAGACAGTTGTTAAATGAGTTGCGCCCCCTTTTACGACTTTTGCCAGAGTTAAGTGAATCACTGCCGTTAAGTGAATCATGCCGTGGTTAACCGAATCCGGTTTCCCACATTGACTTTGCTTGTCAGAAGCCAATGGCCCTGGGACAGTGCAACAGTCAAATACATTGCCAGTTGCCAAGTGTCTGAATTTTGATCAGGTGACCATCAGGATGCTGTAACAATCATAAGTGTGAAAACTGGTCCTAAATTACTTTTCTTGGTGCCACTTCGTAAGGACACTAAACAAATGGCCATAAGTCGAGGACCAACTGAGCCGCAATTGCACAGGTGCTTGATGGGACTCAGTAGCTCAGTGACCTACAGAGATCATTCCAGACTACTCAACCAGATCAAACAGAGCTGGGAGAATACTGTACTTCTGAAAAGCTGTCAACACTATAGAGATGCAATACAACGAAGATGAACAGTAATACTAGTAGATTTGTGCACTCTAGCCCTATTCTCAACCAATGACAACGGAACAGGGAATTGTGCTTGGTGTTCTGCTGCGGTTTAGAACTGCACAAGGTCAGGGATAAAACATTTCCCCCCTTGTTCTTTTCTAGTAGGAAAGACAAAACTCTGCTTAATGCAAATGTTTCGACTGCAAGACCAACCACAATGTGTGAGCCTTTATGTCACCCAATTTTAGTTCCTTTGATTCCTCCCTCCTCTGTAACATATCTTCTTTTTCCCTTAATCTCCCAAGTTGCCCAGAGGTGATTATTAAGACCCCAGGTGGCAACTAAGATAACAACAACAACAACAACAACAACAACAGAGTTGGAAGGGACCTTGGAGGTCTTCTAGTCCAACCCCCTGCTTAGGCAGGAAAGCCTACACCACTTCATACAAATGGTTATCCAACATCTTCTTAAAAACTTCCAGTGTTGGAGCATTCACAACTTCTGGAGGCAAGCTGTTCTACTGATTAATTGTTCTAACTGTCAGGAAATTTCTCCTTAGTTCTAAGTTAAAGAGTAAAAACACAAAGTATTTATTCATGTACATATAGTCCACATTTAGCTGCTATTTTTATTAATTGAATTTATCTTACCATAGTTGTCTTCTGTATTCATTGTTTGGAAACTGGTAGAAGCCTGCCGAAAACTATGGTAACTCTGCTGTTAGGACTCACAGTCTTCTAAACAGTAGAAACCAGGATATAATGAAAGTTATTTCAATTAATACTTTTTTATGGTTCATACAGCTGTTACTCATATAATGGTTGTCAGAAAAGCTGGGTGGGAGGCAATAACACAGAATTTATGAGAAACTTCAAATAATCCAGCAAATGCTAACCATTACACATATCTCTTATACTTTCTAAATGGGCACCTACCTGAACTATTGGAAACTGTGAAAAGGTTTCTGCTATGTAAATTCTAAGAACAAATTTCCTTCCCTACCATCTTTTGCTGTTTTGAAAAAAAAAATGATTGAAAAAAGATTACAGCCAGAAACAAACTCCCTAGTTTTGTAAAACAATTTATTATCATTTCCTTTATGTAGGCTGTATCATCTTTGAAAACTGCAGACTGCTATTTGTGCAAAAATCTGGCAAACTGGTAGCTATGGGCCATAACTCAGTGTTTCTGCTTCATTAAATATCCTTAATTCTTACACATAAAATGGTTCAATTTATGGAAAAGTGCCAAACCCAGTAAGATTTTTGTATTCCCATTTTAAGTCTTGAGCGTGTTAAGAATGCCAAAAACCTGTGAGATTTGCAGATCACTTAAGATTTCAACCATTACAAAATAATAACACAGACTGCAAAGGATGGCATGATAAAGTAGCAATGATGGTGCACTGGAATATCCGCAGAAAATACCATTTGCCTGCAAGCAATAACTGATGGCACCACAAAATAGACACAATAGAAAATCTAGAAGTTAAAGTGCTCAAGATTTTATAATTCAAACAGACAAGCACCTGCTACATAACACCCCAGACTTAACAAAAGTCTGAGCAGTAGGTAGTGGCAGTATTTGGAGACACAGAATAAAAGAGAAAATTATAAAATACAAAGATCTGCAAATAGAAGTAGGACAAGATGTGGCAAAAGATAGAACAAGTAACGAAAGATGCCTTGGATTGAATCCCAAAAACATCTGGGGCACCACTTGAACACCATCAGCATTGGCAAAATCACTATCAGTCAATTGCAAAAGCCAGTTTTAGTTGGAAGAGCTTTCATCATATGATGATACCTTTAACACCATCAAACAACATCTATCCCAGATCCTTGGGAAGGACTTGATAGGTGGATAAAAATGCTAAATCCAGTCTAAACAACTGGCTGGCTGTGCAACAAACCATAACAATAAAGAGGGAAGTATACACCAGGGGAAAGAATAAGGCAATATTGTCCCCTAGCGCACAGCCAGCAATAAGTGGTCCCTTAATTACTTTTTGGTACCTTCTAGATTCCAACAAGATGTTGAAATTACCGATACTGGAATATTATGGATTACACCCAGAAGTACGGTACTATTTGGGTAGCACAACGTTTTGGATAAAACAAAATGATCTCTGCAAAGTCGGAAAGGGTACAAGGCTCAAGACAGAAATAAGTCATTTCTTAAGTTATCACTGTTACTGTTATTCACATAAATACAAAAAATAAGGCACAAAAAGATCACTCTGAGTTTTCAAAAGAACTCACAAAACTTTTAAATTTTGTTGGAATTTCTACCTCGTTTTCAGCACAAGCAGGATGTTATACTGTATGCAAAAAAGAAAACACTAAGCTGAAACAAACTGACTGTTGAACAGTTTAACTAGTGAGAAGACAACAGATGATGCAGAATATTTTGTCTATCAGCTCTCAATACATTTCAGTATAGTCCTTTTACTTCAAAGATGCTACAGTGAGCTCTTTAAAACATGATGACAGCAGCAATTGACAAGTGCCTTCTTTCTGGTGTATGCTCTACTGACAGAGTTGTGGTTGACTTCACTTTCTCATGACATTCTGGACTGGGGCCCAATTTGCACCTTGTAGGTGCAAATTATTAAAGCTTGGTTACCATAGTTTCTCATATTTGCACACACACCTTGTTTCAGTTCTCATGCCATTTAAAAAATTATCCTATATCCGTGATGGCAAACCTATGGCACGCATGCCAGAGGTGGCACGCAGAGCCCTCTCTGTGGGCACGTGCACCATTGCCGGCTGCTGTTCTGGTTTCTGATGCGCGCTAGCCAGCTGCTCTTCACCTGCACCAGAAACCAGAAGACAAGCTGGCTGGCGCACATATGCGCACCGGCAGCTGGTCTTCAGATTTCTGGTGTTCTGGCACACGTACACAGGGTCCAGTTGGGCACTCGGTGCCGAAAAGGTTCGCCATCACTGTCCTATATTTTTTCTAGTAGCAGTGCTTCAGTATTTGCTAATTCAATGCTCACAGCGATTTTAGAGAATTTCTATGAATAACAAGAATGGGCTGTATTAATAGATCCTTTTCATAGAACAGCAGTTGTGTGAAAAATATGTATGTCCATGTAAAGGTTTTTTCTTTATTTATTTCCCCCCCCCCCCAAATGTGGACATATTAGCATTTTATCATCACTAAAGGTAAGTAACTGAGTAAAAATTGACTTTGTTTATTTATTCAACAAAAAACTAAAATATACACAATTCCCTTCTGTGGAAAAAGCAAGCAGTCCCTTGACTCTAATACCTGGTTTTTACCCCTTCGACAAAAACCTCAATAGGCATTTCTTATAACTGTCTACCAGTCTCTTTTTCCACTTCTCCATGAAGAATTTTTTTTTCAGCTGTGCAATGCTTTGAGGCTTCTTGCATGCACAGCCTGCTTTTAAATCACCCCACAACATCTTGATGGGATTTAGATCTGGGGTTTGTTTTGGCCATTCCAAAAGCCTCCCCCCCCATCCAACCAATGGATTTACTGGAAAGCTTAGGCTCATTGTCATGTTACAAGGTCCACTTTCAGTTCAATTTTCTGACAGATGGTCTCACACTATCCTCAAGCACCCTCTGGTACAATGAAGACTTCAAAGTGGATTCTATGATACTGAGCTGCCCAGGCAGCAAACTGGGCCCAAACCATAACATTTCCACTACCGTGCTTTGCAAATGGCATCCGGTTCTTCAGGTGAAATGGAGTCTTTGACATTCATCAAAAATGTCTTCTGATTCTCTGGCAGAAGAACTCTGCCTCAACTTTCCAGAGCATATTGTTGAAGAAATCCTGGTCTCTGTCTAGGTGTTTACAACCAAACTTAAGTCTTGCCCTGTTCTTCCTGGAGGGCAAATACTTCCTCCTGGTACACCCCCCCATGTAAAATTAATTTGTGTAGCTTCCTTCTAATAGATAAATGCACTTTGGCATTAATAGTGGTGAGAACCACCTGTAAATCATATGATAAAGGTCTGTGATCCTAAGAGCATTTTGGTTTCTGATATGGGACTGAACTTGCTGGGACGGCCTGGCATGGACAAGTTGGCAGCTGTCTGTAGTTTTCCGTATTTGTAGATGACCTTCCAGACATGAAATTATTTATGCCCAATTGTTTGGTGATCTTTTAACATCCCTTTCTAGACTAATTAGGCATCTATAACCTTCTTTCCGAATGCCTCAGGGAATTATTTTGATCTAAGCAAGGCGATTCCACCCACACTTCAACAATAAAGAGTAAATGCTTAAGGCGCTGGGCTGGAAACTAGGAATTCAAGTTCTGCCTTAGCCATGAAAGCCAGCTTGGTGACCTTGGGCCAGTCACTCTCTCTCAGCCCAACTCACCTCACAGGGTTGTTGTTGTGGGAAAAATAGGAGGGGGAAGGTGTGTTGGATGTTTGCCGTCTTGAGTTCTTTGTAAAAATAGATAGAAAATAGATATAATGTCTGAGGTTTATTTAAGACAAGTCGCACCCACATCCTAATTACGTTCTAATCATTTACACCTGATCTGATGTACTTGATTCTAATTTTAGGTACTTGAGATAGTGATAAATGTAGGAATGTACTTGTTTTTCACATGTAAAAATTGCATTTAGATTTAAGTTATACAACAGACTATCAAATATAAATGGTACATATTTGTTATAGTCTATCTCCATTATCAATATTGTTGAAATGAAGAGGAGATAGCTGTATGTTGAAAAAAAGCTGAAAGTCTAAAATTTCAATAGGGTGAACTTACTTATTCATATGATTGGGCAGTTTGAATAGGGGAATACATTTTCCCCTTCCAGGAATAAAATGTTAATCACATGTATTTTCCTAAAGTTTCTTTAGTTTTACATAAATATAGACAAAAATATTTTTTCCAAGTCTTGCCATTATTCAAAATATATAAAACACTGTACTTGATGAAAAAAAATAGCATTTCAGTATAAAGTTGCAAACTCAGCCTATTTAATTAATAAATCTAAAACTTTAAAGACAGCACAGCACTATTCATATGTTCTTGCTCGTTTAAATATTTTAGTATTTATAAAAGTATAATCTTATTAATCTTTATAAAAAATCAAATCAATAACAACCCTTTAGAGCAGGTGGTGTCAAACTCACATCGTCACGGCGGCGTCACATGATGTATCGGGACTTTCCTCCCCTTTGACGGGCGTGGGCGTGGCCAGCGCGTGACACATACGGTCCCTGGGCCGGGAGTTTGACAGCTCTGTTTTAGAGCAAAGCATGTATGTCAGCTTGCCCTAAGAGCATTTGAAACAATTACAGGATATCTGCTATAATTCTTATCATCGAAGTCCAATAAAATGATAGTAACCTGCTTTCCAAGAGACACAATATTTCCTGGATAAAACTGGGAAAGATGTCTACAGCTCCTAAAATAACCTTCCCAGTAAGTGAAAAGCTAAATTATAAAGCCACTTGAACAGAATAACCTAAACAATAGATCTCCCAACATTGATTACACCAGCTCAGAGAACTGAACTTGGAGAAAGACCACCAGAAAAATTACTATTAGAATAGCTCTTTAGATAAGAATCAAATTTAACTACAGGTAGTCCTCAACTTATGACAATTCAGTCCAAAATTTCTGTTAAATGAGACCTTTGTTAATGAGTTTTGCCCCATTTAACGACCTTTCTTGCCTCTGTTAAGTGAATCACTGCAGTTGATAAGTTAGTAATCTGGTTGTTAAGTGAATCTGGCTTCCCCGTTGACTTTGCTTGTCAGAAGTTCACAAAAGGGGATCACACCACCTTGGGACCCAGCAACGGACATAAATAAGAACCAGTTGCCAAGCATCTAAATTTTAACCATGGGGGATGTTGCAAAGGTTGTAACTGTGAAAAACGGTCATAAGTCACATTTTTCAGTGCTGTTCTATCTTTGAACGGTCACTAAATGAACTGTTGTTAAGTCGAGGACTACCTGTACTCTTCAACTCATACAAGCAGTAGAGGAAAAAGATGGAAGGCAAGAAGAAGAAAAACAGGAAATCCAATAAGACACACATAGGCCAGATGTTAAGGATGCTGCAACTATGCACGGTTTCCATTTGAAATTTTGAGAGCCAGGGTGAAAGGAGGAAGAGAATATTACATTAGTAGATAAATTGCTGGTCCTGAAGATATGAAATCCTGACTATCAGAGTTATGTGAGATATCACTGGTCTGAATATATCAAGAGGACCATTGCTAAGTCACTCTGAAACCAGGCTCAAGGGACACTATTGTTGCAGGGTGGTTATTGTGAAGAGAAATGGAAGCGAATGGTTCACACACCGCTTGGCGCTCTTGTAGAAAAAGGTGGTTAGAAGCCTAATAATAATATCAGATTCCCCCATGAATGAATGGTTTTTAACATTATGTCATGTTTTTAAATTGTCTTGTATCATTGTATTGTTCTTATACCTATTGTACGCCGCCCTGAGTCCTACAGGATTGGGTGGCCTATAAAAACTTTTAATAAAATAAAATAAAATAAAATAAAATAAAGAAACAAGTAACGAATGAGAAGCGGGACAAGACTGGGATCCATCCTGTTCCCCTTTCGTACATCACCGTGATCTAATGTATTTATTCATTTGTTGTCAGATAGCCACCGTGTTCCTCTTTCCTACTAATTAATTTGTCAGGTGAATGCAGTACCCATGTTGCAAATTGTATTGAACAGCAGACAGATTAGACAGTATAATTGGTAGAACGTTCCAGCATTGCTGGCTAATATATATTAGCCATAAGGCCTTTTATTAGAGCTTCAGAAGAGAGCTTGAAGGTAAGACGTTTTCTTGCCACTGTAATCTTTAAATGTTTTTAGCGCCGATATTTTCCCAAGTTTTTCAACTTTATAGAACCGTAGAGTCCAAATAAATGTTGTAACGCGCCTTTACCTCCTCCTACAGAAACATACCTCCTCCTACATACACCCTATGCTATTTTACAGCCTACTTATTTTACAGACCCGAAACCGGCATGTATGCCTTAACTTCACAAAAGATAAAATAAATAAATAAGCTTTATTCTCTTAACGCGGGAGCAACGGGGAAGTGTTCGGCGGGAGAAATAATTAATAAATATATCTCAGAGAGCCCTGGAAATTAATAAATGGTGGCCCTGACCTTTGGAAAACACCACCCCGTATCAGAGCGGGAGAGAGAAAGGGCGAGAAGCGAAACTTTCGAAACCACGTAAAGGACCCGATACCTACAAAACCGCTCCTGGGAGTCACATGCGAAAAGAACCTTACCCCGCCAACGTGCCTCTTTTGAGCGCATGCGCACGGCCTCACTTCCGCCCGCTCTTTTTTCTCTCTGCTCCACAGGTGCTAACAGGGCGTGGACGATCGGCTCCTTCGGTCTGTGGCTCATGCTGCGTCCCGCCTTAGCGCGCGAGGATTGCTGGAGCGAGATCGGGTTGGAGTAGGACGGGCTGCCGATAGTTTTGGTCTTCGCTGTTCCCAGAAACTGGCTGGTGCCATTTAAATGTATGATGCCCTTTGCTGTTGTTCAGACGCTAAGACGTGTCCGGTTCTTCCGTGGACCGCAGCACGCCAGCTCCCCACCTTCTCTCCACTGTCTGCTGGAGTTTGCCCAAACCCGTCTTCGTTGCATCGGTGACATTTATCTAACCACCTCGCCCTCGACCTTCCCCTTCTCATTTCGCCTTCAATTTCCCCCCAATATCAGGCTGTTTTCCAGTGAATCCTCTCTTCTCATTTGGTGGTCAAAATATTTGAGCTTCAGCTCTTCAACTCTTTCCTCCAAAGGATAATTAGGGTCGCTTTCCTTTAAGATGCTCTTACTCATCATTAACTGAGCCAGATTGAGTCCCTTGGGAGTTGGGCGGCATACAAATCTATTAAATTAAATTATTAAATTAAATTACTTAGTTTATCTCTTTTTGCAGTCAAACTCAACGGAATCCTCTTTTTTTCCTCTCCTGGAAAATAGCACTCCTTGTCCTTGCAGCAAGTGGTGCATCTATCACTTCACCTGTTTTCCAGGATTTCTGGATAGTAATGGTAGATAGCAGATAGTAATGGTAGATTTCCTCAGTATCTTAGTATAGGAGCTTATAAAGAGGCTGGGAAAATAATGAGAGGTGTATTAGATGCAAAAGAAATAAAAGTTTGTTAATAGGTTGCCCCATAAATAGCAGCTTAGGCCAGGCTGCAAAAAGCTCCAGTTTCAAATCATTAAGATTCTGTCTTAAAACTAACAATGAGGGCTGGAAGTTCTTGCAGATTGCAGTATTTTACTGTTGATCCTAGAGTAACTTTAGGGAATGTTGTGTAATACCTGCTTCCTGCTGTGAAGAGCTGGACAGTTAACATGCAATCCATCTGGTCCTGGAGATCTGAACTGTGTTCCTGTCAAGTTGGAATTTCTGCTCTTTGAACTATTAATAACCAGTTAAATGGTCAGATAGAACACTGCTCAGAAAAGATTGCAAACAACAGTTGAGCTCTGCTTTTTCTTTGTGATCTGATACCCATTTGCTATCTTCAGTGAACAGCTGACATGGTTTCACTTCTCATCCTTTATTTTTTTTAAATACATACAGTATTTACAAAGCCTTTTGTTAACTTGTATTTATTCTGAGCATTTGCTTTCCAGGCATCATCTCCACAAACCCAAATTCCTATATGTGCCCTTCTTTGGTGCCTTTCTTTGGTGACCTGTCCCTCTTTCGACTTCATGTCATTTGATTTTCTGTTTTTCACAAATCTTTCGGGATAACCACAGTGCCCTGTGTGTATGGGCATTCATTTTTCCTCATTGGAATTGTTTGTGATTGTGCTTCCAATATTTCATTTTTAGAAATTCCTACCCATCTTTTCCCATTAGTTTATTTTGTGGTATAGTCTGGTCCGTAAGTGCTCCGAGTACATAAAAGTAATGTTTTTTTAAAGTTCAAAATTCTGTATACCATTCCGCTTCATTTTTTCTTTACATCAAAAATTCTGGCATTAGATGCTCATTCCCATCCCCAGTTCCTACTCCTTATATTTGCCTACTAAGTTTTCCCTAATGATTAGAATCAAATCCAAAATACCTTTTGAATCCCCTTCACATTCAAAAGGGGAAGGCTATTCTTGATTTGATCCTAATCATTAGGGAAAACTAATAAGTAAATAAGACCAGTCAGTAATATAGGTCATTCATTTCATAGAACAGGGGTATCAAACTCGTGTCACGGCGTCACGTGACATATCGGGATTCCCCCCCCCTTCACTAAACCGAGCGTAGGCGTGGCCAGTGTGTGATGCATCCAGCCCGCGGGCTGGGAGTTTGGAGCCCTGTCAGAAGGTCCATGCTTAGTAGGGTTTGACATCCTCTTACATCTCTGATGGAAGAAAGATTGTCAGCAATGCAGGCAGGAAATCTTGGAAGAAGCATGTATACAGACATGGAGATAATAAAATGCAGGTAAACCAACACATAGGCCATGGAGGACATGAGAAGAGAGAAAGAGACAAACAAGGTGCTAAGTCCTCAACTTACGACCATCCCAGGTCCTTGACTTACGACCACTTTCATCCTCGACTCATGACCGCGCCGGCTGCTGCTTCAACCTGATTGGTTGAAGCGCAGGCAGCCGGCGCGCGGCAGAATAGACATTTCTCATTGGTCCGGGGCTTGACAGCTTCCCTATAAAAGGGAGCTGTCAAGCCTCACCGTTGTTGTTGCTGTCACAGCTGTTGGTAGAGTATAAACGTTCCTGGTCCCTGTCAGCCTGTCTTGAGTCTTCCTTTCTGTCAGCTGCCGCCTGGCTATTTAACACAAGGTGCACTGTAGTTCTCTACTCACCCAATACTATTTCTCCAGATTTTGTTTCAAACATTGAAAATGTTCTGGATTTCAATTCTGCTGAACCTCAGAACGGTGTGACAGAACCTCTGAGGCACAATATATTCACAGGTATCGGTAGTCCTCCACTTCTGATCACAATTGGGACTGAATTTTTTGTCTATAAGTGATACGGTCATAAAGCATGATGTCACATGACTGCATTGCTTAGCGATGGCAATCCCAGCATTCCCTGTTGCTGTCAGTAAGCGAAATCCACTGTTTGTTAGCCGAGCCCTCCTACCACCTCTGTTTTTTGGTCATCTTGCACCCTGCTTTGTGGGAAGGCAAGCAACCCCAGAACTGCATGGCTTAGGGCCGTGATGGCAAACCTATGGCACGCGTGCCGCAATTGGCACGTGGAGCCATATCTGCCGGCACGCGAGCCATTGCCCTAGCTCAGCTCCAGCACGCATGTGCATGTCAGCCAGCTGATTTTCGGCTCATGCGGAGGCTCTGGGAGGGCATTTTAGGACTCCGGAGGGCCTCCGGGGGCAGGGGAGGGTGTTTGCCCTCCCCAGGCTCCAAGAAAGACTCTAGAGCCTGGGGAGGGTGAAAACCGGGCCTACCAGGCCCACCGGAAGTCAGGAAATGGGGGAGGGGGGTCGTGCGTGCATGCGTGGGTGGGGTAGCACGGAGGAGGTTGTGCGCACATGCGCAGAGAGAAGGGTGCAGGGGGGACATTAAATTATGGTTGTGGGCACACACACACACGATAGTGCATGCATGAACGCTTTCGGCACCCGAGGGAAAAAAGGTTCGCCATCACTGGCTTAGGGACTTCTTGGTGTACCGTAGCTCTGCGGTGTTACCACATATATCTTCCTATCTAGTAGAATGTCAGTCTTATGATTACACTTTCTAATAATGGGCCCCTCAGAGTTCCTTTTTCTAAAACTAGGGGTGTGTTAGACTGAACCCCAAGCAGCTGATCGAACCTTTTTAACTGCCTTTTCTTTCAAGTTATCCTGTCATGGGAATGGGAACCTGTTGGACTGATCGAACCTTTTTAACTGCCTTTTCTTTCAAGTTATCCTGTCATGGGAATGTGAACCTGTTGGACTGTTGTTTCATCATTGCTCTGCATGCTTACACTTGCTGATTATTTTGTATGGCAGTTCTCCCCCTCCTTTATTTCAAACATATCAGATCGAGCCCGTTTTCAAATTTCAAAGCTGCGATAATCAGAATAAAATTGATTTCACTGACCCATAACTGTCACTGTTTCTGAACTTAACCAACTAAAATTTTAAATAAAAAAATAGGGAGCCTTCCAAAAAATAAAAATCAGACTGAAGACAGTTTTTGTTCATTTACCATCATTTATTTTCAGAAGAAAGTTGTTGCTGTGCAATTTATTTTGTTTTATTGTTTTGAAAGATTGTCAGAATAAGTGTTGGAAGGGACCTTCCATGTCTTCTAGTCAGCCCCTTCCTCAGACAGGAAACCCTACCATTTCAGACAAATAGTTGTCCAATCTGTTCTTAAAAACCTCTGGTGTTGGAGCATTTAGAACTTCTGAAAGCAAATTGTTCCACTGATCAATTGTTCTCACTGTCAGGAAATTTTTTGCTTAGTTCTAGGTTCTAGCTTCTCTCCTTGATTAGTTTCCATCCATTGCTTCTTGTCCTGCCTTCAGGGGCTTTGGAGAATAGCTTGACTCCCTCTTCTTTGTGGCAATCCCTTAGGTATTGGAACACTGCTATCATGTCACCCCTAGCCCTTCTTTTCATTTAAACTAGACATATCCAATTCCTGCAACCGTTCTTTATATATTTTAGCTTCCAGTCCCCTAATCATCTTTGTTGCTATTCTCTGCACTCTTTCTAGAATCTCGGCATCAACAAATGTCAATTTAAGGTGAAACTGTCTCAAACATCAGTTTTGCTTGTTCATTTTCAGACTAGTCTCTATTGCTGTGGTGGTGAACCTATGGCACGCGTGCCACAGGTGGCACGCGGAGCCATAGCGGCCGGCACGCGAGGGTTCCCACCGGCAAACCGGAAGTGCGGAAAAACGCACTTCCGGTTTGCCGGTGAGCTGTTTTTTGCACTCCGGAGGGTTCAGGGAAGCTCCCTGAAGCTCCGGAATGCAAAAAACTACAAAACGGACAAACCGGAAGTGCACTTTTCCGCACTTCCGGTTTGTCCGTTTTGTAGTTTTTTGCATTCTGGAGCTTCAAGGAGCTTCCCTGAACCCTCCGGAGTGCAAAAAACAGCACACCGGCAAACCGGAAGTGTGTTTTTTCGCACTTCCGGTTTGCCGGTTTCGTCGTTCCAGGCTCCGGTAAGCCTTTGCGCGGGGGTGGGGGTGTGTGCGCATGCGCAGGGGGCAGCATGGGGGGGGTGTTGTGCGCATGCGTGGGGGGGAGGGAATGGGTGTGGGCACGCGCGCGAGCGCGCCCCCCCACTTTTTGGCACGCGAGCCTAAAAAGGTTCGCCACCACTGCTCTATTGCAACTGGTCAGCTTTTAAAAGTAATAATACATTTGTGTTTGGATTAGCATTCTGCCTGGCATTCCCAAAGGATTATAACACATTAAACAGAAGCATGAGAGAGATTTTAAAAAGTAAATAACCTGGTTTTGGAATATATGGGGAGCTCAGTTGTTTATTATTATGCTTTTAAGGGAAGTACGAAATGTAGAAATCAGTAACAAATCTCATTTATCTTGAGTCCAATTCCTAATGATGGTGGATATATTAATTTACTTTCTTGCTAACAATATGAAGTTATTTAGATTTGTGCTAGAATATAATATCTGTACATATAAAAAATAGATCACAAAATGGTTTGCTATTACTTTCTTCCAGGATTTTTTTGTTAATCTAATGTACGGCACTTTTTCATTGTGGCGCCTCATCCAAATATTAGGTTTGCCTCTGCTTAGATTTTTGTATTAGCCATAGTTGGCTAGGTGTGTTTCCCTAGAAATCAAGGCATTGTGAATATGCAGACTGTAACCCTAATATTAGAAGCCTGCTGTAGAGTCAAACTATTTCCACTAGTAAAGTTTGGCTCTTGGTCATAAAATCAGATTACTCTGCTGAAGAAAGAAAATTAGAAAAAATTTACAGGATAATAGAATAACAGAGTTGGAAGGGACCTTGGAGGTCTTCTAGTCCAACTCTCTGTTCAGGCAGGAAACCCTATACCATTTCAGACAAATAGTTGTCCAATCTCTTCTTAAAATTTTCCAGTGTTGGAGAATTCACAACTTCTGGAGGCAAGTTGTTCCACATATTAATTGTTCTAACTGTCAGGAAATTTCTCCTTAATTTTAGGTTGCTTCTCTCTTTGATTAGTTTCCATCCATTGCTTCTTGTCCTGCCTTCAGGGGCTTTGGAGAATAGCTTGACTCTCTCTCTTTTGTGGCAACCCCTTAGATAAACAGGATAACTGAAAAACACTGATCTATCAGAACACCTAGCTCAGGGGTATCCAACCTTGGCAACTTTAAGACTTGTGGACTTCAAAACGGGCCAAAAAGCGGGCGGTGGCAGGGCCAGCCAGTGGTGGGATTAGCCCAAACCGGTCCGAACTGGCTGAATCCCACCTCTACCTTTGAGGCGAGTGGCCAGGAGGCGGGGCTGGGTGCGATGAGTGATGTTGAGTTGGCCACGCCCACCCAGTCACACGACCACCCCGCCACACCTACCCAGCCAGTCATTAGGGCAGAGAACCAGTTGTTAAATTAATTGAATTCCACCACTGCATGGCACTGGAGTCTCAAAGCTCAGTGTCTTTAACCACTGAGCCATCACCCCTAACTATTACAGTACATAGCATATGTACAGTATAGTACATTAGTAAAATGCCAGAGTGAGATTTTTACTGCAGGTATTTAAACTAGAAAATTGTCCAGCTAAACTGCCTTCAATGAAGAGGTTGTTTCAAAACCCTAGATCTGAAATCAACGATGTTATACAAGTTGCAATATGAGATAGGAGGATGCAGGAATAATTACCTGCCTGAAATTATGGAAGCCTTGAATTTGATTTGGAAGAAAGAGATGAAAATCAACTAGTTCTCATTCTACTTCCTTTCACAGGACAGAATATCTACATGTAGTCCTCAACTTACAACTGTTTAGTGATCAAAGTTACAATGGCATTGGGGGGGGGGGGGAAAGACTTATGACCCCTTTACAACCATTGCAGCATCCCCATGGTTCAGGGGTGAAATCCAGCAGGTTCTGACAGGTTCTGGAGAACCGGTAGCGGAAATTTTGAGTAGTTTGGAGAACTGGCAAATACCACCTCTGGCTGGCCCCAGAGTGGGGTGGGAATGGAGATTTTGCAGTATCCTTTCCCTGCCACGCCCAAGCCATGCCCACCAAGCTACACCACGCCCAAGCCACGCCCACAGAACCGGTAGTAAAAAAATTTGGATTTCACCACTGCCAGGGTTGCATGATCAAAATTCAGATGCTTGGCAACTCTCATATTTATTATGACGGCTTCAGGGTCCCGGGATCATGTGGTCACCTTTTGTGAAATTTGGGCAAGCAATGACAATGGGGAAGCCAGATTCACTTAACAACTGTGGCAAGAAAGGTAATAAAATAGGGCAAAATTCACTTAACAAATGTCTCGCTTAGCAACAGAAATTTTTGAGTTCAATTGTGGTTGTAAGTTGAGGACTACCTGTATTTCAGTCCCTTCAGAGATCAATAAGGCTACTTAGTGACAGACCTGAGAAATAACAATGATGCTAGGAAAAGGAATGGAAGAGAGAGCAGATAAACTTAATTCATAGAGGAAATAGCAGCCTGCCATAACCTGGTGCTCTCCAAATGTGTTGGCCATGCTAGCTGAATATCCTGGGAACTAAAGGCCAACTCATTTCAACTTGATGAGAAAAGGCTGGCTAAACAATTTTCACATTATGGATGAGGTGGGAAGCATGCTGTGATTAGATTGCTTGATCAGGAATCGTGCTAAGGTTGAGCGAAGATTTTTATTTTTATTTATTTATTTATTTTGTCAAGCGTGTATATGATTACAAAGTATAAACATTAATATGAATATCTAAGAAGTGCAAGCATGGTTTTGAGTACATGATATTTTATGAATACATGGGGACTTTAGGACAGGGACGGTAGGCATGCTGGTGCGCTTATGCACATCCATGGGTGGGTTCCAACTTACCTCACTGCCAGTTCGCTCCCTCCCTTCCGCACCTCGTGAGCGCTCGCATGCTCAATAACAAAAAATCCGGGGGGGGGGGGGGAAACTAAGCAGAAAAAAAGATGGCGATCGCATGCACAGTGCCGGAACTTTCCAACAGCAGTAAACACCTAAAAAAAAGATGGCGGCGCCCACGGACTGGCACCAACCGATCCGGTTTGGTGATGTCATCATGACATCAACAGTGGGTTGCTACCGGTTCGGACGAACTGGTCCAAACCTGGAGGAACCCACCCCTGTGCACGCCCCTTACAGACCTCTTAGGAATGGGGTGAGGTCAACGGTAGACAGTTTAAGGTTAAAGTTTGGGGGATTTGGGGAAGAAACTACAGTGTCAGGTAATGTATTCCAGGCATTGACCACTCTGTTGCTGAAGTCGAATTTTTTGCAATCAAGTTTGGAGCGGTTTACATTAAGTTTGTATCTATTGTGAGCTTGTGTATTGCGGTTGAAGCTGAAGTAGTCATTGACAGGTAGGACATTGTAGCATATAATTTTGTGTGCTACACTTAGGTCAGATCGAAGGCGGCGTAGTTCTAAATTTTCTAGGCCCAAAATTTCAAGTCTGGTGGCATAAGGTATTCTATTGCGAACAGAGGAGTGTATCCCATATGCATTCTGGATTTTGACAGGATGGATGAAAAAAAAGAGCAAACGGTGATATTTCCAGGTGTGCTTGGATTTGCAGAGTGGAGTGGGGGTGGGGGTATTTTTTTTTAAATCAAAGAGATTGGTATTTTTAAAATCAAAGAGCCTTCCCTAACCCCAAAGCTTGGCTGCATTCAACTCTTAAGAACCATGTGCCAGTTTTCTTTCTTTTTTTAAAAAAAATCAGAATGCAGGATGTCACTTGATAGTGAGATACGCGGCATATAAATTAAAGAAATGTGTAAACAGGCCACCTAGCACAAAGATGTCTGTGTATCAGCCAGAGAGAGATGAATGACCAGCTAACCATACCAGAAGCGGTTTGATGTGTTATTTGATGCACTGTATATGGCTGAGCTTTCCTTATGGATAATGTTAAATATAGATTAGAATTACATGTAAATGGTCTGTAGCCTTTTTAGATGGTCTGTGTGCCTTCTGAATGGATTTCTGTTCCAGAGAAAAACGGCTTTGTAGACTTTAAATTAAGCCAGCCTGGTTTCTTCCTGGAAAATAAATCGTGAAGAATTATGTCTAATAATTGTGCCTAACAGATCATGCATGCCTAATTAAGCCCATGATTTTTCACCTTCAAATGTATTGTTCCTTCTTGCATAAAGTATAAAAGTACAGCAGTCTTAAGAATATTAAAAATAAGCTAGTTGAAAACATGAAGAGCAGGCTTGCCATTTGCCATTTGCATGAAATGAATAGCATGCACGTAGATAACTTTCACTGCAGCTAAGTAATAAATTCATTTAAGACTTTATATGGCCAGTGTTGGCTGCAAAGATCAAGCATGTTTTTTTAAATCTTTATTACAGAATAAATTAAGATATAACAGGCATAGAGTAATTTTGTCCTTGTGGAAGCTATGCAATATATAAGATTGTCAAGCTGAGTCTGTTTTTAAGTTTCCTGATGTTGTCACCTACAACTGTTACTTTCTATTTGCTCCTTGGCCCTTGCGCCTGTCTCCTTTGCGCCAGCTGTGACTACAAAGTCTCCATTCTGTCATGTTGCAGAACAAGGGAGTTTACCTGTGTGTTTCTACAGAAAACCATACGGAATTCTGAATGGCATCTCATGGTTACTTATTCTGGTATCCCTAATTTGGTTTAGTTTGTCGTAACACAATATTGGCTATTGTGAATTTTAAGCCATAATTAATAGTTTAGTGCTATAGGAGAAGCAGGACACTCTTTTTTCAGTCTCTGGCTTCTGCTAACTATGGCTTAGCATTATTATGAGTCCAGCTATTAAATACTGTATTGAAAAGATTAGCTGATAAAACCAAACTATGCATCCATGCCTTTGCCGATGTTTGGATCCAGGCTTAACTATAATTCTCCATCTACCATCCCATCTTTCATTAGGTAGAAATGAATAGAGAACATAATCTTCCCAAAAAAATAGCATTGTGCTTTCTCATAAAACATATCTTAAGAGGGCCATGAAAATATTTACTGACACCTCGCATCCTGGACGTAAATTGTTTCAACTCCTACCTTCGAAACGACGCTATAGAGCACTGCACACCAAGACAACTAGACACAAGAACAGTTTTTTCCCCGAATGCCATCACTCTGCTAAACAAATAATTCCCTCACCACTGTCAAACTATTCACTAAGGCTGCATTACTATTACTATTAGTCTTCTCATCGTTCCTATCACCCATCTCCTCCCACTTATGACTGTAAGACTGTAACTTGTTGCTTGTATCCTTACGATTTATATTAATTTTGATTGTTTCCTGATTGCTTATTTGTACCCTATGACAATCATTAAGTGTTGTACCTCGTGATTCTTGACAAATGTATCTTTTCTTTTATGTACACTGAGAGCATATGCACCAAAGACAAATTCCTTGTGTGTCCAATCACACTTGGCCAATAAAGAATTCTATTCTGTTCTGTTCGGTTCGGTTCGGTTCGGTTCGGTTCGGTTCGGTTCGGTTCGGTTCGGTTCGGTCTGGTCTGGTCTGGTCTGGTCTAGTCTAGTCTAGTCTAGTCTAGTCTAGTCTAGTCACCTGTTAGACAGATGCCTCCAATTTCCTAAAATGCTATGAGCAATGATGGAATTTATGCTTAAAAACATTCGAATGTATTGGAGTAAAAATATAACTTTGCTTGACTCATTTGAAAAGCGAAAGTACTTTTGCAAATAATAGCTTTACAAAAGTGAGAATACAAATTCAGCTCCTGAGCCATTTTTGTTTTGACCTTCTCAAGGTTACCATCCTTGAAAAAGAGATAAATCCCTCGAGCAGAGTAAAAAAAAAAAAAAGAGCTTGAAAAGTGAATTGCTCTCTTGCTGTGGTGCACTTTTCCCGAGACTTTGTGTTGAAATTCAATAAAACCTAAAGAAGGAGGAAAGAAACCTTGACAGCCTTATGTCAAAATAAAATTACAGGGGGACTGCTGTCTGCGTACAGTAATTTTCTTCTTTTCCGCATCACTGATTTTAAAAACGCTCTGTCTCTCTTGCAGGGAGCCTGCTGCTCGCACAATTCAAAAATGCAAATATCTGGTGAAGTGAAGGAAGAATGTAAGAATACTCAACATTTAAATAAAAGTCTTAATGGTAAAAAAAAAGTTGACTTGAATTAGATATGACCACTCATATTTGATTAAGAAGAAGTGTCCACTGTCCACATGGTGGGAGTGTTGTCTAGAGGTTGGACAAAATTAATATTTCTTTCAATGTTTAAACCACTCCAATAACCAAATACTGTAAAAAGAGGATTAAGGTAGTGCTGGATTACTAAGGATGAGTGTATATCCATTAGAACAGAGGTCTCCAACCCTGGCAACTTTATGAGGTGTGGACTTCAATTCCCAGAATTCCTCAGCCAGCTATGCTATGCTGGCTGAGGACTTCTGGGAATTGAAGTCCACACCTCATAAAGTTGCCAAGGTTGGAGACCTCTGCATTAGAAGACCAATTTGGAGTAGGTGGTAGGTTTCTTTACCATGAATTTTTGAAGGGACTGGAAAAAAAGAAAGGACTAGAGAAAAGGACTAGGAGGGACATGATACCAGCATTCCAGTATTTGGGAGGTTGCCACAAAGAGGAGGGGGTCAACTCCTGGCTCAGGGCCAGGTTACCTTCGGGACCGTATCCTGCCGCATACCTCCCTATGACTGGTCAGGGCCCACAGAGTCGGCCTCCTCCAGGTCCCGTCGACCAAACAATGTCGGCTGGCGGGGCCGAGGGGGAGGGCCTTCTCTGTGGGAGCTCCGTCCCTGTGGAACCAGCTTCCCCCGGAGATCAGGACCATCCCCACCCTACTGGCCTTCCGGAAAGCGATAAAAACTTGGCTCTTCCGGCAGGCGGGGTGAAAGTGAGACCAAGTAGATTACATATGGGTCTCCCCCCTTGATTGTACATATGAGATACTCTTTTTAACTTTTGTATTTTGTATTTTTTAACTACTGTATTTTATATTGTATTTTATATTGTATTTTATATTGTAATGGAATCTACATGTTGTGAGCCGCCCAGAGTCCTCAGGGAGTTGGGCGGCATAGAAATCCATTAAATTAAATTAAATTAAATTAAATTATTCTCCAAAGTACCAGAGGGCAGGACAGGAAACAATGGATGGAAACTAATCAAAGAGAGAAGCAACCTGGAATTAAGGAGAAACTTCCTAACAGTGAGAACAATTAACCAGTGGAACAGCTTGCCACCAGAAGTTGTGAGTGCTTCATCACTGGAGGTTTTTAAGAAGAGACTGGACAGTCACTTGTCTGAAATAGTATAGGTTCTCCTGCTTGAGCAGGGGGCTGGACTAGAAGACCTTGAAGGTCCCTTCCAGCTCTACTCTGATTGATTGATTGGGCTTGATGTCTGGCTTAATACAATTAATGGAAGCAACAATAGCAAAAGATTTCCACTACAGTATAGTGACCAAACTGGCAAGGTCAATGGAAGTCCTCATTTTCAGGTCAGAAGCTGACACGCAGCTTCTTGTTTTAAGGATAGGCTGTCATGACATATTTTAGTTGTAAAAAAAAGCTTGGTGCTCTGTTCCTTGGGTTTGGGGCAGAGTGTGATATCACACTTCTCTTCTGTACATAAAACCCTGGTGTTGTGGTAGAAAAACCTGATAAGCAGGCCTAGCTGAACTGATGTCATGTGCTTAAGGGCTTATGGCCTTCAAGGAGCAGCCAGTGAACAGAATTACTATTTTAGTTTCACAATAAAGGATGACATTCCCCTCAAAGTAGTGTATTGAATTTATGTTTTTTTAACCACTCTAACTACATGTAGTCCTCGACTTACAACAGTTCATTTAGTGACCATTCAAAATTACAACGGCACTGGAAAATGTGACTTATGACCGTTTTTCACAGTTATGGCCTTTGTAGCATCCTCATGGTCACATGATCAAAATTCAGATGCTTAGCCACTGACTCATATTTATGACGGTTGCAGTGTCCCAAGGTCACGGAACCACCTTTTACGACCTTCGGACAAGCAAAGTCAGTGGGGGGAGCCAGATTCACTTAACAACCAGGTTACTAACTTATCAACTGCAGTGATTTACTTAACAACTGTGGCAAGAAAGGTCGTAAAATGGGGCCAAGCTCACTTAACAAGTAGCTCACTTAACAACAGAAATTTTGGGCTCAATTGTGGTCGTAAGTTGAGGACTACCTGTATAGACTTTTCAATGAAACTAAGTAGTAAGAATCTCCCTTAATACAATCCTTCCAGTAGTGGGTTGTAAATCCTGTTGCTACTGGCTCGCGTGCGAAGCTTCTGTGCAGAAGCGTCCTGGGTGGGTGGGCGGAGCCTCCCGCCACCGCTGCTACCGGTTCGTTGAACCGGGCCGAACCAGGAGCAACCCACCACTGAATCCTTCCCTATGTTCATATACAGTATTATACTAAGTTAATTAAATCAATTGTATGAGTTTGTACAACTGCTTGTGCCACAATTTAACCCTATTGTTTGGGTTCATACAAACTAACTGACCATATTTAGTCTATTGTGCTGTACAAACATAACCATCGATTAAAATATTTTAAGCCCTTATCCTGATAGTTCAATTGTATCATACTCACTTCTTTGTTTTCCTTTCCACTAACCAACTTAGTAACTTTTTCTTTGAATTGTTCTGTCCCTCCCAAAAAATTCAATCCCTTAGTGATGATTCTATCTGCAGTCAGTTGCTTTAATTTATTTGGTTATTTGCAATCTAAGTTAAGTTAGTTGCATTCTGAGCTTATTTATTTATACACAATCTAATTTGCAATCACTTTTGCCCTAACTAATATCGGAGTCACCCTGTGTCAGGTAAAGGAAGGCTAATCTTTCTTCAGACCCTTTGTTTTCAATTGAAGTGAAAGTAATACACACATAGCTAAGAACTGTTATTTATGCCTACTTATTTTTCAGAAAATCTAATGGCTAGTGAACTGTGAGATAAGAACTGAGGTGTGGAGAACTTGCCAAACTGCAGATAAGGTAAATTATTTTTTTTTAAAAAGGTATAGTAACAGATTGTATTCATGGTTCACTAAACACAATTTGGGTTAAGGTGGATGGATGGCATGGTGAGCCAAGCTACAATGTGGTAATATGTCATAGGTCAGATAGAGCAGCACCAACAGTTTTGGTGATTGCAGGAAATTGCTCATTACTTCATGATACATCATCTGATTCTAATAAAATATTTAATATATTTGTATTCTGCCTTTTGGCTGACAAGAGGTCAAGGTGGCTATATAACATTTAGAATGTGATATAGAATTATATTTTTATTTTCAAAATGCAGTGATGATTTTTGAAAACATCTGGATGCAGGATGGTAATAATGGACAAAGATCACATTTTTTCTTTTTTCTTTTTTCTACTCTACTCTACTCTACTCTACTCTACTCTACTCTACTCTACTCTACTCTCTTTATTTTTATATCCTGCCTTTATTATTTTTCTTCCTCCTATTTTCCTCACACAACAACTCTGTGAAGTGGGTTAGGTTGAAACACAGATATATATTGCCTTTGGTCATAACTGTTCAAAATGTTGCTTTTCAAGGAATGTATGGAAACTAGAGAAGAGACTAAAATTTCTTCGTATGTGTGCTCCCTTATACCCAGGGCCAGTGAATACATGGATCCTTGGTTTTTAGGGCCTGAACAGTCTGTATGATTTGATTTTTCCAACAGCAGTAAACACCTAATGAAAGTTTTATTGGGGTCATCCACAAAGGGAAGTAAAAAAAAAAAAACCAAGATCCTGACTGGTCCACTGGTCATATTCTTGATACACTGTTCATAAAGATAGATACTTAGTACTGAAGCAAGAGATGATAAACCTGGACTATTATTTTTCTAGTCCATGTTTCTCAGATAATTTTAGAACTGCTAATTATTGAATATCCTTTGTAGATTTAACTGTTTGAAAAGTGAAAAGGAAGGTGTGGTAAGGAAGACTTAACAATTTCCTGCCAGCCAACAAAGAATGCCTGGAGCACAGAAGGGAGACAAGAGGAAATTGCTGGAGTTGTCCTCTTTTGGTTCAGTTTTGTGATTCTTAAAGAAATGAAGAGTAAAAATGGGTAAAAATATGTTGTAAAGAGTCATCATTGGCAACCTTCAGTCTCGAAAGACTATGGTATCGTGCTCTGGAAAGAGTTCCTAGAACAGCATCTAGTGTGGCTAAAAAGGCCAATCCGAGAGTGGCAATCCCTTCCACACTGAGGGCAGATCCATTCTGTCCCCTGCCCGGCCCCCGTATTTCGCTGGTTCTGGGACTGCCTCTTTGCCTCAGCCTGCCGAACAAGTGTCTCCTCGAAATGGAGAAGGCCATACTGCGTCTTTAGCCTCCAAGCTGAACGATCAGAGGTCAAGGTTTCCCAGCTGTTAATGTCCATTCCCAAGGCCTTTAAATCCCTCTTACAGATATCCTTATATCGCAGCTGTGGTCTCCCTCTGGGGTGCTTTCCCTGCACTAATTCTCCATACAGGATATCTTTCGGAATCCGACCATCATCCATTCTCAAAACATGCCCAAGCAGCGAAGATGTCGCTGTTTCAATAGTGTATACATGCTAGAAATTCCAGCACGTTCCAAGACTGTGATATTTGGAACTTTGTCATGCCAGGTGATGCCAAGGATACTTCGGAGACAGCACATATGGAAGGTATCCTGACATGCGTAAAGACTCACTGCAATACAAGAGTGTGCTCAGGACACAGGCTCTATAAACCTAGATCATTGTATGTTCTGTCAGCTTCTTATTAAGCCATACTCTCTTTGTGAATCTAGAGAATGTGGTAGCCACTTTACCAATATGTTTATTCAGCTCAGCATCTAGAGTTTGTGTGTCGGCGATGGTTGAGCCGAGATACACAAAGTCATGGACGATCTCCAATTCTTGTGCAAAGATTATAATATGGGGAGGTGAATCCACATCCTGACCCATGACATGCGCTTTTTTCAGGCTGATTGTTAATCCAAAATCTTGGCAGGCCTTGCTAAAACAGTCCATGAGTTATTGAAGGTCTTCGGCAGAGTGAGCAGTAACGGCAGCATCGTCAGCGAAGAGGAAATCCCATAATCGGTCTGCTCAGCTCCATATCGATAACAGCAGTCTTGCGTATGTCATCTATTTCTTGCAGATCTTCAGAAAAACCGGGGGTCATTGTCCAAGTGCCCAACTTTAGGGCTAAAGTTTTCTTATGGTTATTGCACAGTGCAAAGTTATCAATCTGCTTGTCATTTTGCCAATGAGGCATAATGACCTCTCCCACCATCGAAAGCGTTGTAAAGAGTAGAGTTTAAAGAAATCTTGCAAAATTCACACTTTGCCAGACAGTACATTTCTAGGGACAGTTACCTTTAACTTTTATCCTTCCTCCCTCAGGTGCAGAAAAGGGATGGGGGTTTGCCTAAGTTCTTGGTTCATTTCATGCATGATCCCTATGTAAGTGAACCTAAAGATGCTTTATTTAGGTTTTGACTGAGCATGATGTGACAGGTCATGCAAATAGAAACAACCAAGACTGGCGAGTGCTCTACAAAGGGATTTACTCTCGAGTTCTCATTTAGCATGAAAAGCTTTTGAATATAGTTTTGCAAGTGTTGTGCATTCTATAGTCGCCCATTTGAGTCATGGTGGTACAGTGGTTAGAGTTCAATACTGCAGGCTACTTCCGCTGACTGCCAGCTGCCTGCAATTTGGCAGTTCAAATCTCACCAGGCTCAAGGTTGACTCAGCCTTCCATCCTTCTGAGGTGAGTAAAATGAGGACTCAGATTGTTGGGGGCAATAGGCTGACTCTGTAAACTGTTTAGAGAGGGCTGTAAAGCACTGTAAAGCGGTATGTAAGTCTAAGTGCTACTGCTATTTGCCCTGTATGGTAGTTTGGAAGGGACTGTGGCTGAGAGGCATCTTATGCTCATGGAGTGTAGTTCTTCTGATCAGAATGCCATCCTTAAGCTTCTTACAACATTAAAGAATCTCACTTCTTCTCCAATATAGGGAGATAGAACCTAGAGCAGTGTTTCCCAACCTTGGCAACTTGAAGATATCTGGACTTCAACTCCCAGAATTCCCCAGCCAGCGAATGCTGGCTGTGGAATTCTGGGAGTTGAAGTCCAGATATCTTCAAGTTGCCAAAGTTGGGAAACACTGACCTAGAGGATTCTCCTGAGAATGGCTGCTAAGAAGCAGCACATGAGTGCCAGTGTGGCGAACTGGTTTGAGTGCTTAAGACCAAGCAAAATTCAAATTCCCCACTTAATTATAAAGATCACTGATGACTTTGAAGCAATCGTTCCCTAGCAATCATTCCCTCTTAGTTCAGGCTCTCTTGTTTTAAGGAGAGAATCGTATATCTGCAGAGTTGGAGATACTTTATTTTCAAATTTTATTAAAACATTCGAATAAAACACATTTTTAAAAAATTAAAATGTTTAAAAGGATTGTCTTGAATTTTTAAAAAAATTTATCCCGATTTCTTCTTTCAATGGGATCTTCATGATAAAACCTGGAATAACAGGAGTTAATTAATTTTTAATAATCTCAAAAAAGGCTCATACCATTCCCCCAAACTTCTTGCAATCTGTCAACATTGATAAAGGTCCAAGACAAAGAAGAGGGGAGGGGAGAAACTGCTAAGTATATTGTTTAGCATATACTGGTTTTGAGATGTGAAAAGAATCCTGCCCCCGACACTATTATTAGTTTATTTGAACAAGACGTCCTAAGCTAGGGAAAGTTATGTCAAAACTCCAAGCAAGGATATCCACAGAGTGTGTTTATGTCACGTCCACCATCTTGCAAATTGTAACATACACTGCCGATGCTGAGACTCTAAGGCTGCCTTTCCTAGCACAGCCTCTAGTCCCATTTACTGTTCATTTTCTTGTATCGTAGGCCAAAAAAAATATTGCTTTTCTTGCCATCCTTTCACCGTTCACTTTGACTACATTGGTACCATTTCAAATAGGAAAAAAATGACTACTTCAGTACTTTGCTAAACATGTGCTAACCAATTCAGTGCTAGCTTATTCAACAAGCTATCACTAAGCTAATGTAAACATAACTGTTTAGCAGCTCAGATATAATGGGAAAACTTTATAACCTCTCACCACATTCAACCTGTATTATGAGCAGTGTTTGGCTGGTGTCAATTCACATGGTAGTCTGTGGTTCGATTTCTGGTGGTACCAATACTATTGGCCCCCCAAAAAATTTCACCTCAAAAGATGAACCTTTTTTGTTGATTCAGTTATAATTAACTTAGATGGCCTTTGTAATGGCCAAACAACATTTTTGAAAGTGCCATCTCCCCAGCGAAATACCTAGCTTTTACAATTACTCATTAGCAATGAAACTTGTTTGCTTCTGTGGATATGTAGGCCTTAAACAATCTGCACCTCAGTCTGTCTCAAGGAAACCATGGTTTATAAATCACACTAGATTGGCTGGAACATCTCAAGCTAAAAATTAGAAATTCTATAATAGATTGTTTAATTCTATAATACATTACCGTTGAAGTTGTAGATTCTACTTTTTCTGTTCAGAATAGCTATCAGGAAGAAAAATATGAGCATTAGTAATTATATATGTCTTAAATTAGCCTCTTCTAACATTCTTTCATATATATATATATATTTTTCTGTCGTATTATCCTGGTGTACCCAAATATGGGAGAAAGCATCACAGCTTTCATTTTGCCTTTCGGCCCCTCTCTGGGACCATCCAGGCAGTTTCTATAGCCGACACGCTATCTTCTATATGTGTAGCATTTTTTGCTGATAAATGAAAATAAAGGGAGACTATTATAGATCTATTTCGAGCTACTTAGCTCTCATCAGATAGCCATACCCTTACTGGGATTTGAACCTGGGCTGTCTGCCTTGTAAGGCAGCAGCTTAGCCATTAGGCCAAAGGCTCTATTCCCTATCAGCTCTTCACCAGGAAAGGGTATATATATCAAATGGACTTAAACCAGTGGTTCCCAACCTTTTTGTGATCGAGTACCACTTGGAGGTCCCGTACAGTCGCCGCGTACCACCTGGTTCCAGAGAAACTAAATTCAATCAGATATCACTTTATTTCCATAGTACCGTTCCTTTTTTGGCCCCGCGCATCCAGCAACTGGATTCTCGGGCCGCTGGGACCAGGTGGGTGGCGTGTGGCAACAGTTGTGTTAGGCAGTAAACATTTTTGTGAAGTAAAAAATAACTAACTAAAAATCGTTCATGACCCTGAAAGTGTTCGCGTACCACCTGGAAGGCCCTCGTGTACCACTAGTGGTACACGTACCACAGGTTGGGAACCACTGACTTAAACAGTTCTCCAAATAACAGTAGAGCAGCTTTCATTCATGCAAACAGGGCTGGAAGGATACAGTGCTGGGTTTCCATGCTTTAATTTGTAGGGAAGATTGGATATGCAATTCCTTCTTCCAAAATAGAAATTGACTCTAGGACAACTGATATACTATTCTATGAAGAATTCCCAATCAGAGTCAATAGGAAAAAAAACAATATCGAGAGATTGCGAGAAAATATATTTGACATATCATAGATGTTTGATAACATTTAGATATATTTGACAACTTCGTTATAGACCAATTCTTCAAAGCAACAACTATCCAAAGAAGACTGATGCCTGCCAATATCGACTCTTACCTTGATCATCTTGTTTCCACTACAGTGCATTCTATATGCAGTTGCATTTGTAGACAACTCAAACTACATGTATGTTGTCTAAGCAAAAGCATTTTTAGTATGCAACTTACACCCATTGTAGTATTGTACTATGCTTACTCTCCCCCCATCCCCCAAAATACTTTTTATTTATTTTTATTTTATTTATTTGTTTGTCGAACATGTACAGGATAGTAGGTGCTTGTATAAACATAACATAAGCAAAGAAGTACAAATAAATGAGGACAATAGGACAGTAGGACAGGGACGGTAGGCACAGTGGTGTGCTTATACACACCCCTTACAGACCTCTTAGAAATGGGGAGAGGTCTACTGTAGACAATCTAAGGTTAAAGTTTTGGGGGTTTGGGGAAGAAACCACAGAGTCAGGTAGTGCATTTCAGGCATTGATCACTCTGTTGCTGAAGTCGTATTTTCTGCAGTCGAGTTTGGAGCAATTTACATTAAGTTTGTATCTATGGCTTATTACATAGGCTTTCTACACCATAAAGCATACACCACAAAACATACACCCCTTTGACATAAAAAGTTGATTGTCCCAGATTTAAGAAACGCTATTGACCTTGTGTCATTTGTTAAACCATTTTGATGCTGAATTAACAGGTGAAATAACAGGCAAAGCAGTTATTCTGTTGACTCACCTCTTCCCAAAAACAAAAACAGGAGCAGGACATTTATCAGCATCTAAAAAAAAAAGAACAGTAGTAAACAAGTATTAGATGCTGTTTGCATAATTACATAGCTGGGAAGCTCTTTTTCGGTTTTTGCACGAAGCGCTCAAGTTGATAAGACATGAACTACATACTCTCATGAGATAGTTATGCTTAATGGCCCTGTTAAAATTATTTTGCCAAAAAATCAAAAGCATTCTAGATACAAACACAAAAATATTGTACGGATCCTACCCATTGGTTCAGAATCTAAGCAGCAGGGATAACCTAAGCAAAAATAATAGGAAGGGAAGACAGCAAGTAGAATGCTCAAACTCCAGTTAGGAGAAAGATGGAGTTGTTTGATCAGTTTCACTAAGTCTCAGATCTATTTAAGCCCTTTCTTAAACCATTGTTCTTATATCAGTGATGAGTGACCTTGCTGCTCTTCCCATCATCTAGGGCAGGGGTAGGCAAAGTTGGCTCTTCTATGACTCATGGACTTCAACTCCCAGAATTTCTGAGCCAATCATGCTAGCTTAGGAATTCTGGGAGTTGAAGTCCATGAGTCATAGAAGAGCCAACTTTGCCTACCCCTGATCTAGGGCAGCACCCCTGCATGCGGTTTTGAACATTTTTCTCATCAAAGGCTCTTAAGGACAACACTAAATTTCATAGAGCATCCCAGACAAACACGTAAAGGATGCCCTCAAATTTTCCTATTATCTAAATTTGTCTCAATGGTTGCAATTCAAAAGTGGAAAAAGACCTATTGGCCTAAATCAGCAGGAACACTTAATCATTTGGAGAAAGATCTGGTTCCTTAAATCTGTTTTAAGCTGGGGTTTCCAAGAGGGAAAGAGTTACTGCTTTGTCGTAAAAAAATATATGCATTCAGTTCAATTATAATATGTTTCTATTTGGAAAAATGTGTGTACAGTTGTGATGCTGTATTCTGGAAATAAAAACTTACCAGCTTCCCAGTCTTCCTGCGACGGTGGGCATTGCGCGCCAGTTACCTCTTTGATTCCCATGTTTAGATTGGTAGCCCCTGCAAGCAAAATGTTCAGAAAGAGTTATGAACCGTGATAGTGATATCAAATACCGTATTTTTCGGAGTATAAGACACACCTTAGTTTTGGGGGAGGAAAATAGGGGGAAAAATCTACCTACCAGGTATTCATCTGGCTAGCGTCCTTAGTCTGTTCAGCTTCAGCACATTATTTTATCCCCTGGTTAGGGCTGAAAAAAATATTCTTTGAAGGGAGTAGGAATGAAAACAAGCCTGCAAAGACTTAGGGCTGGTAAAAACTACTTCGGAGGGAGTAGGGATTAAAAAATGCTGCAAGTCGGTAAGATCTTTAGCACCTTGTTAGGGCTGAAAAGACCTTTTTCAGAGGGAGTAGGAATGAAAACAAGCCTGCAAAGACTTAGAGCTGGAAAAAACCTTCAGACAGAGTAGGAAGCCGGGAAGATCGTTAGCACCTCGTTAGGGCTGGAAAAAAAGCTTCAAAAAAGCTACATTCGGAGTATAAGACACACCCAAATTTTCAGCCTCATTTAGGGAGGAAAAAGGTGCGTCTTATACTCTGAAAAATACGGTAGTTATGAACAGTTACGCACAGTGATATTTAGTTCCAGGGCTGAGCGTATCTCTTTACGACTTTAGAGCTCATGTTTGTGAATTCACATAATGAGATATTGAAATTCAAAGCAACTCTGTTGCAAGGCAGAGTATCCTGGTCTTGGATAACAGACCAGATCTGATAACCAATATCTTCATTAGCTTTTAAAACAAGCTCTTAAAATGCATAATTTTCCATAGGCTTTTAACTGCAGATTACAATTGTTAATTTTAATGATTTTACATTTGCTTTACTCGCTTTAAGTGTCATGAAATGTTTTTAACGTTGATTTTAAATGTACTTTTCATTTTAAACTGCCAGGAGTCTTTGGTAGCTGCTCTATCAAGTTAAATGAATAATAATAAAAAAATGGGGTTATTTTGTGAGAAAGACAGGGGTGGGCTTCAAAAATTTTAGCAAGGGGTTCTCTGTCTGGTTGCTGGGTGGGTGTGATCATGGTGGGAGTGGCCTAGTCGGCATCCTGTACCACAGCAGGAGGGGGCGTTTTTGCCCACCCCGGGCTCCGGAGGCTTTTCTCGAGCCTCTGGGAGGGCGAAAACGGCCTCCCCAGGCTCCGGGGGCCCTTCCCGAACTTCTGGTAGGCCTGTTTTTCGCCCTCCCTGAGCCTCCGCGCACACCCTGCACTTACCTGCATCCAAAACGGGCCGTGTGAGGACTCCTGGGAAAGGTGGGATGGGCGGGGCCAGCCAGGAGTGGGATTTGGGGGTTCTCCAAACTGCACACAATCTTAGCTAGAGGTTCTCCCGAACCCCTGTGAACCCCTGGAGAAAGAACTTGCTTTTGCATAAAATATGAAAATTAATGGAAGCTCTCCATTGTCTCAGGTGAGATCCCTTCTTAAATACATAAACATTTTTTGATTATTTACTGAGAGAGGAAAGGGGAACAGAAGAACAGCTTCTACTTTGTACAACAGATAATTTCAGACGCATCTAAGTCAGGCAGTCAACATGGGAATTAATTGGACCATTAAATCATTTTTCAGGACCAAAGGTTTAGTACTGCCCACTTTATTGCTTCATGTCCAAGTTTAAATGGGGGGAAAATATGTTAATTGCATATCTTTTTTACTTCTGTTTGGAGGAACAAAGCATAAAATATTCCTAAATTTCATTTCATAAAATCAAAGAACAGAGTGGGAATCACACCCTTTTCCAGAACGTTCCTGTACTTACTCTACTTCATAATAGTGTATTTTGTATTTTTTGCCCAGGGAAATTTAATTTTATGCCATGTACAGAAATATACAAAGTGGTCATCTTTCTCTGTTTGAAAAGTTCATTGACGCTCCCATGTCTCCTTGTAGACTCCCATACAATGCCAAGGTTTATATGTAGCTATTGTAATCTTCCTTCACTTATTTGACTGCATTGTATGTCAGTCATGATAGCTTTTCACTTTGATTTCCTTACTCGTGATGTCTAACTTTTTAAAAGAATGAACCCGTGATCATTTAAAAAAATACTTTTCATACCTTTATTTCTCACTATAAATTCATTTCTTCTCTTTGCACCTTATTTTACAACCCATTTGAATATTCAGTATATAGTCTAGGCAGCATTATTTATTTGGTTGAAATATTTGGGGATGCTGATTTCTGTAGCCAGCATAACTCTCAGCTTAATTCACAAATTTTTGTTAATAACATAACCTATTACACCAAGAGTCATAGCAAGCAATCAAGCAGAAAAAAGAATCAAACTCTTACCGTTGCACACATCCAGATCAATTTTATTCTCACAATTTTCAAGATGGGAATTTAATTCTTCCTTGGGAATTCTATGGCGAGCATTATAGGGGCATGTTGCTAGTTTTTTAGCAATCTTCTCATTGTTCTAGGCAAAAAAACAAAACCCAAGAGATGATTATAATGTAGAAATTATGGCTGTCTCCAAAATCCTGTCATCAGTGATACTGCAGGAAATATGTTTTTGGAAATATAAAAGATACAGCAGAAAAGGAATTGTCAACCCATATTTTTTTAAACCTGGAGGAGCCCTCACAGTGCCACTAATATCTCAGGAGTGGAAAATTAAGGGATTTAGCAATCTTTTGACCCTTAACACAATTTCCTAAGGAGCAATGGCGTGTGGAACATGAAAATAGATCTTGGCAACAGTAAATTTCAAGATTAAAAAAACCTCCATACTTTAGGAAAAGGGTTTTAATGAAATCGAACAATTGACTGTTCCAAGGAAACTGTATGGGCTATTTATGGGAAGATCACAAAACAAAACCACTGTAAGTTTTCCATATATTTTTCATCCACAATTTTACTGAATAACATTCTGCTTTGGAACCTGCAAAATGTTCTTTTGTAGGCAGTTCTGAGTTTTTCAGGAAGTGGTACGATATGGATCAGGTCTGCTTTGTGTTTTCATTCCAAGAACTCACTTGGAAGAAGTTCTGCTTTGATGTTGACTAAGAAACGCGAGAACAATTCAACATTGGGGACAAGCACATCTGGTTTCAGAGTTGGGACTTTCCGTAATTAAATGTTTTGAACTTCTCTCTTTCAAGTTTTGTCTAGCTTGGCTTTAAATGTCAACACACATTGTCTATATATACCGCATTTCATTTTCTCCTTACCTCCTTGCACTTCACCAAGTGATAAGGGAAGCGGCTGGCTCTGATCTGATGGTTTTTGTCATAGGGACACTGAACCAGCCGTTCCGGATCCATGAGAGACGTGGGAAGGCTGCTGGGTGGTTGTGCTCCTAAAGATGATGAAAAATAAATTACTGAATAGAAAGGTACTATTAAATAGCAAGGTACCCAGATGCACATGCTAAGACTCAGTGGAAAGCATAACAGATTAAAAAAAAGAGACCCTTTTAATGCTAATATGTCTAATTATTTCTTAAATTCTAGAAATTTAGAAATTTTTAGAAACCATGAAATTGTGTTGTTCAGCAGCCTGTAGCTTATCTTGTTATGCCGTCCATTAAAAAAAAATACAGAGATGAACCCTTGGATTTAATACATTCAGGTTTTATTTAGGAAAGGTGTTGCTGCTTCAGGGCTGCCAGGCTGCTGCTGCAGCCACATGATCCTCATTTTGAACATTCAGTGGCGTTTACAGGCATTCAATTCTTTACTTCCTACCAGTGGTGGGTTCCTACCAGTGCGGTCCACTCTATAGCACCAGTAGCGGCCCACTGGTGACATCACAGTACCGGTGCGGTCGGTTGCCGGTGTCTGGGCGCCGCCATTTTTTTAAAAAAAATTTTTTTACATTTTTTTTAAAATTTTCTTCTGCGCATGCCCAGAAGCCGAGCTTCCGGCACTGCGCATGCGCTGCCTTCCTACCCCACAGTGAGTCCAAGCAGGGGAGGATGGCTAAGGGAGCGTGTGAGACGCTGAAAGAACGGGCGGCAGGAGCTATCTCCATTCCCCTCCCTTCAGCAGTCCGAGAAGCCACGAACGCGCAGTGATGATCCTAGGCATTTTCGCACGTTTGAGCTGCTGAGGGGGGAGGGAATGGGCGGCAGGACCTATCTCAGTTCCCCTCCCTTCAGCAGTCCGAGAAGCCACGAACGCCCGGTGATGATCCCAGGCATTTTCGCACGTTTGAGGCTTCTCGAGCTGCTGAGGGGAGGGGGAATGGGCGGCAGGAGCCTAGGATCATTGAATGGGGAGAAGCATTCAGGCCGGATGGAGCCTCCTAGAAGAACCGCTGCTGCGGTCTTGCTGCTCCCGCTGCGGGGGGCTGCGTTGTGGGTGGGCAATGCCCCCCCTGCTTCTCCGGCCACTGCCAAGCTCCCGAGGCCCACGCCCACCCATTCACATGCCTGGCAAGCCATACCCACAAAATAAGCCACACCCACAGAGTGGCAGAAAAAAATTAGGAACCCGCCCTTGCTTCCTACCCCACCTAATAGTCGCCACTTGCCTACCTGCTGGGAAGGGAAGGGGATTTGTGCAACCTTCCTGGCTGATGCTACCTGCTTTTCTGATCCTTGCAGCTCCTTTTGTGCATCCTATGAACCCTCCCTGATCTGCAGCCTCCCATGAACTTTCCTTGACCTATGTATCCTCTGTAACCGGTACAGCACCTCTTACACATTCCATGACTCCACACATCCTTGACTGGTGCTGCGCCTATACCTACCCAACCTAGACAACACTTCTTGCACACCTCCATGCCCCCTTTCTGACCTCACCTGCATAGCATCTCCTGTGCACATTTGTGCACCCTTCCTGATCCGAACAGCACACCTCTCGGGCACCCCTGTATACCATTTTCGACCCACACTCCTGGGCATCCCCTCTCGCTCTCTTTCACCTGGCAGCAGCCACTTATCTGCCTGCTGGCCTTGGACATGCAACTTACTGCTAGCTTCCCCACTAACTTTCTCCTCGCAAGTTCCCACAAGCAAAGTTAATTAGGAAGCCAGCTGGAATTCTATGGAGGGAGTTATGGAGTAAGGAAAAAAAAATACAATGACAGAATGACAGGAAGGAAGGGAAGAACTGGAAGGAAGAATTCCCAATGCTTCCTGCCAGTTTCCCATAAGGTCAATGGGAAGGTGGCAGGAAGTCAGAAATTGCTCCCATTTCCACTGCTTTTTTGCCCACTTGTGGTCATTCTGATTTATCTGTTTAGATAAGAAAATATCCCCAAAACAATCCAATGGGGCATAGGTGGCAAATACACTGCTCAAACTCTTGTTCCCCGCAACCTTCAACTGTGCATCATGGGGTAACAATTTTTGAACCAAGGTACCTCAAATTGGCTAACTTAGAGAATGTTTTCAAAATCTGGGGCCTATGGACTCTCATATGATTGAAATTTGACAAAGTTGATAAAACATTTTGTGATGTAAAAATGATCCCCAAACAGTTTATGACATAGTACAAAATGTCATAAAACATTTCCTGTGCTGAGGTTTGACTGTGTTCAGCTTGGGCTATTTTCAAGACAGATGCATCTCTGTATCACAACTTTTCCAGTAAAGGCCGTGTATTAGATGATCCATCATTGTTGAAGACATTGAGGAATTTGGTAAGGAAATGATGACCCAACAGGGCATCATGGGTTGTCTAAGGCTACCTAAGCCTATTATTAAATGGATGGTTTACAAACTGCACTGACATGGATTTTAAATGGTTGAATAAGCCATAATAGGCTGGATGTATATATCATGCTAAGCTATGTGATTTGCTTGGCCATCTATTATTCTGACTATATAAATATCGTGTCAAGACTGTTGGGATTGGTTCAGTCGGTTCATTTCTGGTTCACTAAATCAGAAATCAAAGTATGGTTTATAAAGTATAGTGGCTTTGCTCACATAGCAAGCTAAGCCATGTTTGATATTGATTTAAATGGCATAGAAATCAGTATTCTAAGTCTCATATCTTTAATTGTTCCAAAACCTATGCAAGTTGAGTGAATTAGAAATTCCCCATTTAATTTTTCCCCAAAACTATTTTTAAGGGGGGGGGGGGAGAGAAGGCTATGAATTTTCTTGACCATGTTTTTACAATCAGCTAATCTGCAGCTTTTTGGTTAATTAACTCTTGCTCTGGGTTCACAATATATATCTAGCCAACTATATTTTTCATGCATTCTATAAATCAAATGGGAAAGTATATACCGGTATTGTGATTTATAAACCACAATTGATACCTTAGTTTGAAGCATGAATTGAACAATGTTTAATTCAACTAACTAAATTTAAACAAGTTTTATATTAGTAGAACATAAGCCATATCATGGCTTACAAAACATTTGTTACAGTCTGAATTCTTTTTTAGTACTGATGAACACAGCCATTAGGTTCCTTCACAGAGCCAACTCAGATGTATTTATTTTTTCATTCCATAATTTTTTCATTCCATAATGTAAGGGGTGTGTTATTTTATTGTGTTGTAAAAACACAATTTTGTTTTATTCACCAAATTGGCTTAGTACGATAGATGAAACCCAGTCACAAACTTTTACTGAATAATTGAAGCAGTAACAAAGAACAAAAGACTTACGGTGTGTTCCTGCTTTCCAGCTTATTCCTCCGCAGACTGTTAGCTGAATTAAAAAACAAAAAGCTAAGTTCTCACATGTGGAAAAAAAGGAGGGGGCATTTCACATTGCTTTTTATTTATTCAACTTGTAATGTACCCACCCATCTCAAACAGGTGATACCCTGGCAGGCAAAATAATTAAAACAAAACACAAACAAAAAAGAAATATAAATACGAATATCAACCAAGAGATATCTGTTGGTGTCAACATAGCCAGGAAATGTAGCCCTTCACCCCAGACCTGGGCACGTAATCACATCTTCAAGGTCAATAGTTAATCTCAGAGAGACACTGCAGGAATGACATATCATCTGGTCCCCACCAGCCAAATTTCCTTGGCTGGCAGGACCCATAGCATGCCTGCCCTGCAAGACCAGATTGAACAGGTAAAAGCAACTGGAAGAAAGTGGCCCCTCAACCAAATACAGCCCCCCAAAGCAGCAGCCTTACGTGTACCAAATAACCAACCTGTGTAGCTGAAGCTTCTGAATGCTCTTCAAGGGCAGGCCTACCGTATTTTATAAAGTAGCTGGCCATTAATGGAAACACCTGCCTTTCTCTGCTCATTTGCTCTAATTGCCTTTGTCTTTAGCAGGGTAAAGAGTTACAGCTAAACAATTGGCTAAATTCAAATGGACACAGGTTTCTCCTAATAGTTGAAATGTAGAGTGAACCAATGGTGGGAAACTTTCTTGAAGATCTTTCTGACATCATTGTGTCCAAGGAAACCATTGTATTACAAAAGGTGGGGGACAAAAATTGCATACACCCTTGTCTATCTTTAAAAAGTATTATGGATACTTCAAAAATCATTCATGTAAAGAAGTTTCTCAACTACAGAATAATAGTGATAGTACAAAACTATTGTAGATAGTATACCGGTTAATGGTTTTAACTAGTTCCTTTCTCACTAAATGCTAAATACCCAACAACGTGGCTGACTAATTTGTGGCTCAGTGGTCTAATTAATGGTTCAAGGTTGAGCAAACCCAGGTAATTTCATTAAGTAAGCCATGGATTAACTAACCATGGATTGGGTTGCTTTGCAAACACAACCACTAGCTTGTTTCACAATTTGCTCTTCCCTCAAAATGTCATCTTCATTTTGACTCAAGGTTTGCTCAGAGTTAGTACTGTAAGTCAAGCTAAAAGATTCAAAACTCTGGCTGTGGGGAAGAAGGTTTTTTTTTAAATGCACTAGGAAGAGACTCATAGTTGAGAAAAGGATCCCAGTTTGAAGAAAAGCAGGAAACCCTGTTTGACTTGTACAGCAAGGATAACTTCCAAGCTAAGATTGGCAGACATCCCACCTCAACTCTTTCCATTTATATTGCTGATCACTGGTTCTGGGTAAAGAAGGGGCAGAGACAGTAAAGAGAGTACATCTGTTTAGAGTAATGTTGTCAAAGCCATGAATGAACTCATCTGTTTGTTCATTAGTACAATTGGCATAACATAAGGACTCTTGTGCTCTTCCTCGAAACCTCTTGTGGTAATCAAAAGGAGCCTGAAAAATCCTTTTAGGGCCAGTAGCCTTTTGGCAACTCTCTTGTTCATGGCCAGGGGAAAAACCCATTATAGTAATTTGGGTTCCTGGTTTGCAGTTTCTTTCTTACCTTGAAGGAGAAATCTTGAAATGGGGAACCTCTCCGTTTTTCCCCTATTATCTTTCTTTTGTAACTGTATACCTGGTTTCATGGTTGTGCCTAGGAGTCAATTTTTGACTCCCCACGACGTCAAGACAATGTTGATGACTGCTGACTACCTGGACTAGTCCTACAATTTTCTTTTGGCAAGCTTGGCTCTCTTATACAGTTTAGTATCAGGTGTTTAGTTATTAGAGAACCAATTTGTTATACTATAGTGATGAAGGCGCCAGGCTAAAAACCAGGAACCCATGGTGTCTACTCCCACTTAGGCACAAAGCCAGCTGGGTGACCTTGGGCCAGCCACTCAGCCCTAGAAAGGAGGCATTAACAAACCCCTTCTAAAAAACATTGCCAAGAAACTTCAGGGACTGGACCAGGTAGTTGCTAGTTGCTCATGTTAATTTGAAGGCACAAAAAACTCATGGACCTAGTGATTGTATTCACATGACATAGTCCTGGTTACCTAAACATGATAGCTATGATAGCAGATAAATATGATAGACATGATATTTATAGATAGCTATGATAGCAGAAAAATATGATAGACATGATAGCAGTGTCTCAATATCTCAGGGGTTGCCATAGAGAAGAGGGAGTCAATCTATTCTCCAAAGTACCTGAGGGTAGAACAAGAAGCAATGGGTGGAAACTAATCAAGGAGAGAAGCAACTTACAACTAAGGAGAAATTTCCTGACAGAACAATTAAAAGAGCCGAGGTGGCGCAGCAGTTAGAGTGCAGTACTGCAGGCTACTTTAGCTGACTGTGATCAGCAGTTCAGCTTTCAAATCTCACCAGCTCAAGGTTGACTCAGCCTTCCATCCTTCCGAGGTAGGTAAAATTAGGACCCAGATTGTTGGGGGCAATATAAATATACATTGCTTAATGGTGTAAACCACTTAGAGAGTGCTTGCACTGTGAGGCGGTATATAAGTCTCACTAATAAATAAATTAAATAAATAATCAGTGGAACAGCTTGCCTCCAGAAGTTGTGAATGCTCCAACACTGGAAGTTTTTAAGAAGATGTTGGATAACCATTTGTCTGAAGTGGTGTAGGGTTTCCTGCCTAAGCAGGGGGTTGGACTAGAAGACCTCCAAGGTCCCTTCCAACTAATTCTATTCTATTCTATTCTATTCTATTCTATTCTATTCTATTCTATTCTATTCTATTCTATTCTATTCTATTCTATTCAATACAGGAAGTCCTCAAAAAACCATAAATACAAAAATTAAAAATGATTAAGAAAGAACAAAAAAGAACCATCAGTGGCAGGCAATCTTATAGGCAGTTTGGTCCTGGAGTACTGTAGTTATTATTAACACAAATACCCAGGGAAATAAGCATGGCTTCAATTGGTTTCTAAATGAAGTCAGATTTGGGAGCTGGCTAAATACAGTTAGTCCTTGACTTACGACTACAACTGAGCCCAGAATTTATGTTGCTAAGTGAGAAATTTGTTAAGCGGGTTTTGCCCCATTTTACAACTTTTCTTGCCACTTTTGTTACGTGAACTACTGCAGTTGTTAAATTAGTAACACTGTTGTTAAGTGAATCTGGCTTCCCCATTGACTTTGCTTGTCAGAAGGTCGCAAAAGAGGATCACATGACCCCGGGACACTGCAACCGTCATAAACATGAACCAGTTGTCAAGCATCCAAATGTAAGTCACGCAATCATGGGGATGCTGCAGGGTGCAACGGTCTTAAGTGTGAAAAATGGTCATAGGTCACTTTTTTTACTGCCGTTGTAACTTTGAATGGTCACTAAATGAACTGTAAGTTGAGGATTACCTGTGTTTATTCATTTAACCCATGGGGTTCGGGGATGGGTGTTCATGATGACATCCCTGTACAGCAGGTGAGTTCACAAGGCTAAAATGCAACTGATTAGACTGCGGTTCATTATGTCATATTATAGGAACAGAGCAGTACTAAGTAACAAGCTAGGCAGAAGTGAAAGAAGCTGTTTAACTGCAGGAAAGGTTAACAATGTGCCTCAGAACTGCTCTGCTCATTGAGCAGCCTGGTTACAGGAAGTCCCAGCCTCATAGGGGAAGCTGCATTCTCTACTGCCAGAAGAGGAAGCGGTGCGGTGAAGTCTGCATGATAAGCTGAAAGCCCCAAGAGCAAGTCGTGCCACAGGAGTTGTGGCTGGGTGTGGCCTGCTTTTGAATTTCTCCCCTCATCGAGCCTGAAGCCCCAAGGGGCACTGCCGATTCCTTGGGAAGATGTCCCTGTCCTCCGTGTACGAGCACAAATTTGCCGAGAAGCTGACAATTCTTAATGACAGGGGCAAGGGGGTGCTCATCCGCGTATATAACATCAAGAAGGTAGGCGCTGATGTGCCCCTGGGGCAGGTCATTCTGCTCTTCGGACAAAGAGATTTCCAGCTGATCCTAAGGAAGGAATATAGCAATGTCGGGGGTCTGTAAAGTGTGGGTGTGTCTATCTAACTGGAGCCTTTCTCTATTTTGTTCTCCTGGCTTACAGCAAAGGTGGGAGGCCCATAGAGAAGATCTCCTATTAAACTTGGTTTGAGGAAACTGGTGGATAGAGAAAAAAAATAGTGCAGCCTACAACTACCACCCAGAAACACTAGCTGAAAGAAAGATTAAGAAACAAATGGTTCTTATATAGCAAGTATATGGTAGTCTCAATAAAGGTCCAGGAGCACTTTTTGTTTTTAGTGATTGAGTGATTCTTAGGTGATGCTTTAGAAGAAAATAGTTTGATTCTCCCCCCCCCCCTGTCAATCTGCAGCTTTATTCTAATTTTCTCCAGCTTCAGACTTGCTTTCCTTCCTGTATCCTATTCTAACCCTTCTTCCAGACCAGGAAGAATATCCTTGTCATTATTTAAGTAGTTCTCACAACACGTTACACTGAACGTGATTTGGTGTGCTTGGAGAATCCAAGCCTGGTGATTAGTTTATGGTTCACTGTGCTGTGTGTAGCACAAACCTAGATAGTTGGCTCAATGCTGTAAATCATTGGTTAATCTGGTGCACATAGTCCTTATGCAGACATTTTCTTCCTCCCTTTCTAGTTTCCCTGCTCAGACGATGTTAGTTCAAACATCACATTGATAAAATGGTTTGTTTTGGTTTAGTGCAGAGGTGGAGAACTATGGCCCCTTTATGACCTATGGACTTCAGCTCTCTTTGTTTGTTTGTTTGTTTGTTTGGTCGCTTTTATATGCCGCCCAACTCCCGTGGGACTCAGGGTAGCGAGCCAGCATGACTCAAGGTCATAAGTCATAAAAGGGCCATCGTTCCCTACTCCTGGTTTAGTGTTTTGTTAGTGCTTATGTTTCTTTTTAACATAAAACTTGGGTTTATGGCTTTCTATGTTAAATTAATTCAGCCAATTGTGGTTTACTCAAATTATGGCTTAATGCAATGTGTGAACCTAGTTTGTGGTTTTAGCATGCTGCTTTTTCTGAGCTGTCTTTAATGCCTACATTGTGGCCAGAGGTGGGCTCCTCCCGGTTCGGACCAGATCGCCCGAACCGTTAGTGACCCGCTGGTGATGTAATTTTGGCGTCACGTATCCGGTTCTGTCTGTGCCGGTCCATGCTCGCCGCCATCTTTTTTTCTGAATTTTTCTGAATTTTCGGCTGATTTTTCTGTGTTTTGACGGCTTCACAGCATTCTGTGCTTTGAAAAAAGCCCTCCTGCCCGCCCCCGGGTTAATATTGACCTTTATTTCTTCGCCCGAAGGACAGCTGATGAACTCCTCAGCTGTGTTTCGGGCTGAATCCACTTTCTGAGCATGTGCGGAAGTGAAATTGCGCGAGGTGACGCGCGTGCACGAACCGGTGGCAAAGGTAAGTGAAACCCACCCCTGATTGTGGCCTAATGTTCCCTCTATCCAAGCAGGGACTGTTTCTCGCTTATGATTTCTATAGTGCTCAGTGACAGAATTAAGATTATATTTTAAAAGCAGAGGATAGCGTGCTAGGGCTTTCAAATGTTTCACGCATGTCCCCAATTTCTTCAGAAGAGCCTAAAAGCTTGACAGGGGATTTTCCATCTTAACAAAAGTCCTGTGAGCTAAATTTAGAGCAGCCTCCCCCCCCCCCCCAAGATGATATCATCCACATTTTGGAAGTTGTAGTTACACATATCTGGAGGAGGAGATGAAACTCTGGAAAGCTCCCCGAGAAAAGGAAACTGATGACAAGTTGACTATGGATGTTTGGACGAAATGAGGATTTAAGCTAATATGCCTTTGGAAACACCATCCCTTGAACTGCTAAGTACTCTACCTTATTCTTAGCTGCTTTAATTAATAGTGATTGGAGAAGGCTTTAAGAGGAAGGAAGGAGACAGCAGCTTTAGAGTAATTCAGATCAACAGACAAGAAGCCAGCAGAAGTAGCTGCTTCCTCTTCCTGGTTGGAACTGTTGGAGGAGGGCGGTGACATCTTATGCAAATTAGATTGTGCACCCGTGTTTACATTCCTCCCCACCCCCCACTGCTGGCTACAGACCATATTTTGATAGCGATCATATTATTTCCTTGTGGCATAGCAATTATCTCCCATTGTACTAAATGGCAATATACAATTCTTAATACAATTAAGAATTTTGGGGAGCTATATATGCTATTAGTTCTTGTTTCTATCAAGAGTTTGCTACCTGATTGTGGTAGACTTTGTTGCTCAAAGTGTAATTTAAGGCTGATGCATCATCTCACTAGTGTCCTTTTGCAGCCTTTAGGGTGGGTAGGGCTTCTTTTGATTATCTTTTTGGGTTTTTTTAAACTTTACTAGTGATTTAGGGGCCAACTGGATGCTTTAACCTCAATTTAAGGCTTTTTTTTTTCATTTAATTATTCCTTTACCCAATTCCATTGAATTGTGGCCATGCAAAATCTGGTGCTGACTTGAGACAAGAGAAATTATGCACTTTTGTGCTAGAAAAGCATACTGCTGGTGCAGTGGTTAGAGTGCAGTACTGCAGGCTACTTCTGCTGACTGCCGGCTGCCTGCAATTTGGCAGTTCGAATCTCACCAGGCTCAAGGTTGACTCAGCCTTCCATCCTTCCGAGGTGGGTAAAATGAGGGCCCAAATTGTTGGGGGGCAATGTGCTGACTCTGTAAACCACTTAGAGAGGGCTGTAAAGCACTGTAAAGCAGTATATAAGTCTAAGTGCTATTACTAAGTGCTGTTGCTAGAAGGATCAGGATCACACATAAGTCCTGGTTGAGAAGATTTATTGCTCAAGCCTATACCCACAAATCTAGTCAACTAACATATGTTACTCAACTGGTGCCAGATAAGGGTCAATGGCATTCAAGAGGGGTTGGACTTGGACTGTTTGTGGGAACATAGTGACTCTAGGCTCATGACACACTTAACCCCACCCCTCCCAGCTCTGACTGCTCTTCTCCTACATCTGCTGTGGTTTCATATATTGTCATATGGAGATGGAGAGGCAGAAAGAATTTTAGGATGCTAGGAATCGAATAAGGATCTAACTGTAGTTCCATTTGCTTGTAGGATTGCCTTCTGCTGTTCTCCACCGATGTTCTGGTTGTAAATAAAACAACTAATAGACATTTTAAATCTCCGTTGATCCCTCACCTGGAGGGAAGTTAAGCTTAATGTGCTATTTCTGAATCATTTTTAATGCTTTTGAGGAGTGCGTAATAGTATCCCCTGTGACACATATGCTTTTACTGTTGTTTTGAACAACACATCTGGAGGGCCCCCAGCTTGAGAAAGGCTGCATTTAGAGTACCACTTTGGAGAATGTCATTTTAATGGATTGATTCATGATCTTCTATTAAGTTAATATCTTAAAAAGGGACGCATTTGCCTGCGCTTGGTAATAATTGACCAATGACATTGAGGCAGCTTGTTCCATTTCCATCAAACCATCAAAACCTCAAAGTAGAAGCTAAGGGAACAAAAGATACAGAGCTGACTTTTTTTTTGTTCCCTCCACCTTGCTCAATTAACCATTGAAAACGAATAAAGAACCATTCAAATGAACAAAGTCGGAGAGAAGGAAGAATGTCCTCACAGCAAAGATGGATCAGTCCCCTGAAAATCTGTTTATCTGTTGTTTTTCCTGGCAAATGACAATGTTCATTCCCATGTGGGAGGTTTTTTTTTGTTCTGCCATTTCTCATTTTCATTTTCTAAGGGAAGAAAGAGATTAGCTGCATGCTGCAGTGAGTGTGAGATTATGAAAAGCCTAATAATTATGCACATAAACAAATGCAGTTTTGACTTGGCTTTGTTATCTTTGCAGACATGCACGGATTCCCAGACCAAGCTTCCTTTCCTCATGGAGAAGACAATGGAGTCCTCTATCAAATATATCAACAAAAAGTTTCCCAACTTGGACACACGGAGCAGCACGGTGGGACCCTGAGTTAAGAGCAGAGTAGAAAATTGAACAAGTTATCCTCTTGGAAAAGAAAGACACTTCCCTGGAACTGTCTATATGGAGATTCTCAGTCATCCAGGTCATGGTTGTCCCAGAAGTGCTTTTTCAAAAAACTGGACTTTGTTTTTCCCTTGAAGATGTTTCGCTTCTCATCCAAGAAGCGTCAGAGCTGAAGAAGGCAGCTGCCTTTTGAAAAAGAACTTTGGGGGCTTCCCTAGAACTGCTATTCTAGTTTCAGCCAGAGCAATTTCTGCATGCAGAAAACTGCTACCTTCCTAACTCTGTTTTAACAACCGAGTTTTTTTTACTCTCAAAGTTGGTCTTACAGCAGTGAAAAGGGAAAAGCAATATTAGCTGATTTGTCTTCTTGTAATACATGTGAAAATGTATTTCTAAATCATACTCAGTAATCCAGTATTGCCTAGCTCAGTGATGGCGAACCTATGGCACGCGTGCCACAGGTGGCACGCAGAGCCATATCTGCTGGCACGCAAGCCATTGTCCTAGCTTAGCTCCAGCGTGCATGTGTGCGCCGGCCAGCTGATTTTCAGCTCAAGCGGAGGCTCTGGGAGGGAGCTTTCGGCTCCCGGAGGGCCTCCGGTGGGGGCGGGGAAAGGCATTTTCGCTCTCCCCATGCTCTAGGGAAGTCTCTGGAGCCTGAGGAGGACGAAAAATGGGCCTACTGGGCCCACCAGAAGTCAGGAAATGGGCCATTTCCGGCCTCCAGAGGGCCTCCAGGGGGGCGGGGGAAGCCGTTTTCACCCTCCCCAGACATTGAATTATGGGTGTGGGCACTCGCGCATGTGCGAGAGCGCGCGCGCACATGCGCTTTTGGCACCTGAGGAAAAAAAGGTTCGCCATCACTGGCCTAGCTCTAATCAAATTCAAATTTAACTTCAAAGAATTTTTTAATTATTATTTTAAAAGCAATAAAAAAAAGATTAATTTTGAAATACCCTGGTAGGAAAAAAAAATAAGATTCAGGAAGAGCAAGGAGTTCTCTACCCACTATGACTGCTCTTTGCCTTAAGTGGGGGTCCCCAAGCCCCGGGCCTCGGTCCACGACCGGTCCACAGACCATTTGGAACCGGGCCATGAAAGTAGTGGGTCAGAGTATACGCACATGCGCACTTCCACTTGCATGAACGACGGGTGAACACCGTTTGCGCAAATGGAGCTGTGCACGCTTTACCTGTCGCTTGCACAGAACCATCCCTTCCCCCCCCTCACCGGTCAGCCAAGCCAGAAAGGTTGGGGACCACTCTCTTAAGTGGCAAAAAATGGGGATATATTAAGGCTGCTGCTGCAGAACTTACCACCACCTTATGCTTGCTTTTTTCCCTCCTTACAGCAACACTTGGGTCCAGTACACAAAGAGAAAGCAGATATTTTTCGGGCGCTCACTGCCTATTATCAGACCTTTGTGGATGTAATGGAATTCCGGGTGAGTGTTAAGCCAAAGTTAGATCCATGCTGTGTGAGGTTAAGCCTTTTGCATTTGCTCTGTTTTAATTAGGGGAGAATTTTTGTGTTATGTAAACAAATTTATGGAGAAATACAGAAAACACAGGAAGCACTTTTTCTCACTCTTGTGTTGCACTTAAAGACATGATGGCATGTACCAATGCTGTCCATCCTATTATAGGAATCCTAATGAGTCTAAAACTATCGTCCCGATCAGTAGGCAAATTGTATTTGGAACGTAAGAATGGACATTATTTAGTTTTAATGTGCAGCAATACTATCCTTTCTTTGGGAATAAGCTCCAATGAATCCATTGCATTGACTTCTCACAAAATTAATCTTGGATTGCATTGGTAATATTTTTTGACTATATGGGGATTGCCTTCAAATCGTATGACATGGATTATGTTGTTGCAAATAGCGAGACAAGAGCACTTAGACTTATATACCACTTCACAGTGCTTTACAGCCCTCTCTAAGTGGTTTACAGAGTCAGCCTATTGCCCCCAACAATTTTGGGTCCTCATTTTATCGACCTCGGAAGGCTAGAAGGCTGAGTCCACCTTGAGCTGTTGAGGATTGAACTCCTGGCGGTTAGCAGAATTAGCCTCCAATACTGTATTCCAACCACTGCACCACCACTGCTCTTATTATCTAACATGCCATTCATGTTAGCTGTAACTGCCCCCATATTGATTAATTATGGGAGCAAGGAGAGAGAATCAAGTTATCTGCTTTCATTCTCAAGATGGCAGAATTCTATAGCCTTGAGCTTAATATGCATGGTCCAAACTAAATCAGTTTCAGTGACCTGCAAAACAGGCCTGTATCATGGCCACATTGTTTACTTGTTGGAAAACGTTAATCACAAATTTCTGGCCTCTTGCCCCCACCCTATCCAGCCTTGAATGAAGCCATATTTTATCAGTTTTCCCATAAAAGTCTACTTACAAAATAAACCAAATAAATATTTTGGTATCTGAGTAAATGATAATATATTGTTTGTATCTCACAGTTTGTGGGCTTATAAAATGGTTTCTAGGTTAAAGGACTAACTTGTAGTTAGTTCTGAATATGCTTGGGGTAAAATTGGGCTTCAGCTCTGCTTCTAGCATGCTGGCCAGTGGTGGGTTGCTACCAGGGGTGAAATGCTCCCGGTTCGCTTTTAACTGTCGGTCGTTGGAGAGCCGATTGCTAAGGTAGCGCGACGCTCCACCCACCCGCCGGGACACCGCCATTTGAGTTCTTGTACCCTCTGTGCATGCACAGAACGCTTTGTGCATGCGCAGAGGGTAAAAGAACTCAAATGGCGGTGTTCCGGCGGGTGGGCGAAGCGTCGCGCTACCTTCGCGATCGGCTCTCCGACGACCGACAGGTAAAAGCGAACCGGGAGCATTTCACTGCTGGTTGCTACCATTTTGACCCGGTACGGTGAACTGGTAGCAGCGGCAGTGGGAGGCTCCGCCCACCCACCCGGACATCATCAAAAACGTGCGCCCCTCTGTTCCCATTCCCGAACCGGTAGCAAAGGTAAGTAGAACCCACTACTGATGCTGGCTAAAGTATGTTCAAACTGACTGACATTGTCTTTACTGTTAGCACAAAATGCTGCATGTGATTGAGGAGAGACTAAGGCTCGTAGCCCAGTTTATTATTATGTTCATTTGGTTTGTTATGAGGCATACGTACAATTGTACATTTGGCATGTAAATAAACGGGGATAAAACTTTCCCATGCTTTAAAGCTATAAAGGTAAAGAATTTCCTCCCCTCTCCAAAAAAATATTGAATGTTCCTATAGCGTAGAAAATGATAATGGAAGTGAAAAAGTAGTAATGTTGACAACTATAGATTTTCTGACTATGGCCAAGAAAGCAAAGATTTGTCAGTCTTGAGTAAAATTAGACATGATTCATGTAGCTTTTAAGGATAAATAAGGAAGGATATAGTAACAAGACTGAACCTCTACCATTCAAGGCTGGAAGTTTTGAATCTCCATTTTCAAAAGCACAATGCATAGATATACCTTGACTCTGATCCTGTTTTGGCATAGCTGCTTGTAGTTACTACTATGCATTTCTCCCATAGGGTATCTCTTCTACTGTCCTCCCCCTAGTTTTGATGTGTAAGAGAGATAAGGCTCCCACACGGCTTTTCTGACATTTAAAAGATAAAAATAGAGAAAATGAAATAATGTCTACAGCTCCATCTTTTAGCTGTATAGTTTTGAGGTATGTGGTTAGAAGTGCCAGTCATCCTTTCTCTTCTTTATTTATTTTATTATTTTATTTATTTATTTGTTTGTCAAACATGTACAAGATAGCAGGTATTTGTATAAACATAACATAAGCAAAGTAAGTACAGATAAATGATGACAATAGGACAGTAAGACAGGGACGGTAGGCACAGTGGTCCGCTTATGCACGCCCCTTACAGACCTCTTAGGAATGGGGTGAGGTCGATTGTAGACAGTCTAAATGTTTTTGGGGTTTGGGGAAGAAACCACAGAGTCGGGTAGTGAATTCCAGGCACTGATCACTCTGTTGCTGAAATCGTATTTTCTGCAGTTGAGTTTTGAGCGGTTAACATTGAGTTTAAATCTATTGTGTGCTTGTGTATTGTTGCGGTTGAAGCTGAAGTATTTATTGACAGGTAGGACATTGCGGCAGATGATTTTATGAACTACATTTAGATCAGATCGAAGGCGACGTAGCTCTAAGCTATCTAAGCCCAAAATTTCAAGTCTGGTGGAATAAGGTATTCTGTTGTGAGTAGAGGAGTGGAGGACTCTTCTTGTGAAATATTTCTGGAATAAAATCATCTTTATTTTTAAAAATAAGCGATAAAACTCTAAAATTCCCTTTTAATTTGGGCTCTTAATTTCAATATTTAATGTTGGTAAAGATGAGCAGAACTATTCCAATTAGGAACAGCAGCTTAAAAAGGAATTTTCAAAGTTAAAAAAAAATATCCATGCAAACTAAGATCATAGTGGTCTATTATAAAATGACTTGTTTCCAGTCAGAGCCTAAGAAAGAATCCCAAGCTGCGATTATAAAAGGGTTAAAATACAAAAATATTATAACTGCAGGCACGCAACCTGAGCAAGAGATGCAAGTTGAGATTTAAATATCCAATCCTGTAATTTTTCAGGAAATAAAGACAATTAGTACCACTCAGAAAACCAAACTAATTATTTACTGCAGAATTCTAGCTAAATGTTTTTTTTAATCAATTCCTGCCAAATAGAAGGCTCTTTGAACAGATTTTCCCTTTGCTTCAATCCATCATGTCTCCTTCTCAGTCTCAATTTCAGCAGCAGACTTCCAGGGGAGGTGATATACAGTCCCCCATTTGTTTTCCAATCTCTATCCAACAGTTTCTGCCTCATTTTAAAAGAACTTGCAGGTCTCCCAAGTCTCCCAAGTCTAAGGTGACCAGACGTCCCGATTTTGGCGGGACACACCCGCTTTTTCGCCATTTGTCCCGCGTCCCGCCCGCCCTCTTAAAAAGTCCCGATTTTTTAAAACAATGCCCGACTAGGGCATTCTTTCAAAAAATCGGGCCTGCAGGCACTCGAGGACGGCCAGGTTGGGCAGCAGCAGCAGGCCCTCTCAAAACGGGACGTCTGGTCACCTACGAGCTTAAATTGAGATGCTGCTGAAGGCGAGGGCGGGAAAAAGTCCCTCGCGCGACGTCATCACCCTGCGCCGGATGTGAAGCGCAGGCCCGACGGCCAGCTTCCGGGCGCTCCGTCCTCCGGCGAGTGGGTCGTGTTAAAGCAGCGGCCGCGGTGCCAGGGCCGTGAGGGAAGGTGAGGCCGATGTCCGGCTGGGCCGTGCTCCGCTTCTCGCAGCCTTCAAGGACGTTTGCGAGGTCAGCGGGCGGCGCGGGACCCCCGGGCGGGCGGGGGGGGGAGGGAGGAGGAGAGCTCCCCTTCGCAAGCCAGCCCAAGCCACTGCCGGCTTCCGAAGGGGAGGCGGGAGGCGAGGAAAGGCCTCCCGCCTCCCCCCCCCCACCTGGATGCCGACATTAGCCGTCTTTTGCCCTCTGCGCATGCGTAGCGTTCTGCACATGCGCAGAGGGCAAAACTCAAATTGCGCCCCCCCCATGTCCCGCTTAAAAAAAAAATCTGGTCACTTTACCCAAGTCTCACCCTATGGATGTGAGCAAGAGCCATGTGGGTGGGCTTCAAAAATTTTAGCAAGGAGTTCTCTGTCCGGTTGCTGGGTGGGTGTGGCTATGGTGGGCGTGACCTAGTCGGCCACCTGAACCACGGTGAGGGGGGTGTTTTTGCCTCGAGCCTCTGGGAGGGCGAAAACGGCCTCCCCAGGCTCCGGAGGCCCTCTGGAGGCCAGAAATGGCCCATTTCTGGTCTTCTCAAATTTCTGGTAGGCCCGTTTTTCGCCCTCCCTGAGCCTCCGCACATGCCCTGCACTTACCTGCATCCAAAACAGGCTGCGTGGGGACTCTTGGGAGGGGAGGGGTCAGCCAGTAGTGGGATTTTGGGGTTCTCCGAACTGCACAGAATCTTAGCTAGAGGTTCTCCCGAACACCTGCGAACCCCCAGCAGCCCACCTCTGGCCATGTCCTATTTATGGATGGAAGTGCAGTCATCCTAAGAAGATGTATATTCTGTGAACGAGTAGCCTATGCAAGCTACAAGCCCAACAAAGCTTATGATAGAAACCTGTTTTATTCTCAGTTATTATTCCTGGTTTGCCTGGTTTTGGATCACAGCTATAATAATGTATTTCATGTGAATCCTGTCCAGAGTTGATTGTGTAATGAAATAATGGGGATAATGCTAAACAAAGTAAGGCGATAAATTACCGTAGTTATTAATTGAATAAGCTCATTAATGTTTATTTTCCCCTTGTAGGATCATGTTTATGAACTGCTGAATATCATAGATGCAAGCCAGTGCTACTTGGACATTGTGAGTTGTCATTTTCATATAGTACAGACATTACTTTTGAGATGAGGATGGAAAAGACACATTTTAGTACAAAGTCAACAACCGAGTTTCTACTTTTCTAAATTTCTAAACTAGAGGTGAAGAATTTGCAGCCCTTTAGACATTGCTGGCTGCAATTCCCAGCTAGCATAGAAGGCTCGCCAGCACCTGAAGCGCTTGAGATGCTCCATCCTTGCTATAAACTATGAGCATTATGTTACGGTTTCTTCACACTGTTGGGCAAAAAACAGCTGTGGACCTTTAACTACAAATTTGACTGATTGAGAAATTATCTGGCCAGGCCAGATCTGTTAGTCAGATCACCAGTGCTTTTAGGATTGGGGGGCATATTTGGAAATCTGAAGAGTGTTCATTGGCATCATCGCAAGATGGCAGATCATAAGATCCGTTAATCACACAAAAAACCAACAACATCTTCATGAAAGATTCCTGTATTGTCTTCAGAGAAGACTCAGGTTGTAAATCACATTGTTGTCCCTATGTAGCACAAACAAAGAACTGTCAAATGCAGGCAAGCAAGTACAGGTAGTCCTTGACCTTACGGCCACAAATGAGCCCAACATTTCCATCACTAAGCAAGAGAGTTTTTAAGTGAGTTTTGCCCTATTTTATGACCTTTCTTGCCACGGTTGTTAAAGTGCATCGCTGCAATTGTTCAGTTAGTAAAAATGGTTGTTAAGTGAATCTGGCTTCCCCGTTGACTTTGCTTCTTCTCAGAAGGTCACAAAAGGGGATCATATGACCCCAGGACACTGCAACCATCATAAATATGAGCCAGTGGCCAAGTGTCTGGATTTTGATCACATGGCCATCGGGATCCTGCAACAGGCATATTGTGAAATACATCATAAGTCATTTTTTTAGTGCCATTGTTGTTTCAAACAGTCACTAAGCAAATTATTGTGTCGAGGACTATCTGTATAGAGACAGAATAAAAAAATATTCTTACCTCCTAAATAGGGAATAGAATGAGCCCCACTCCTCTAAAAGTAAGCATGCATAGAGACACCAGTCCCCCCCCAACAGACATCTGCAAGCTCCTCTTTTGCACTTCCCCCTCATCCCAAATTATCCCTAACATACTATGTTTTTTCATGCTCTTGATCTCCCTGCCCATCTCTTTATCTCTTCTCCCAAGCTTTCTTTAAGAAAGAAAAAAAGGAAGAAAGGGAGGAGGGAGGGAAGGAAGGAAGGAAGGAAGGAGGAAGGAAGGGAAGGTGGGAGGGAGGAAGAGAGGAAGAGAGGAGGGGAGGAGGGGAGGGAGGGAGGGAGGAAGGAAGGAAGAGGAAGGAGGGGAGGGAGGGAGGGAAGGATGGAAGGAGAGGGAAGGGAGGGAGAAAGGAAGGAAAGAAGGAAGGAAGGAAGGAAGGAAGGAAGGAAGGAAGGAAGGAAGGAAGGAAGGAAGGAAGGAAGGAAGGAAGGAAGGAAGGAAACTGTTTGGTGTAATGGTTAAGATGCTGACCTAGTTCTAGTTCCACCTTAGGCATGAAAGCCAGCCAGGTGACCTTGGGCCAGTCACACACTCTCAGCCCACCCCACCTCACAGGGTTGTTATTTTTGGGGAAATGGGAGGAGGAAAGAGTATTTTATATGTTCGTCACCTGGAGTTGTTTAAAAGAATAATGGAGGATTTAAAAAAATCAAATCAATAAATAGCACGGCGGTCTCTCTCAGAAAAACTTGGCAACTTCTGCTTTTCTCCTGGGAAGTATGCTGTGCTCAACAGAAAAGAAGGCAGTAGTATAGACATTTGGAAACTGGGACTCTGCTTTCCGGTCTTAGAATAGAAATGTAAAGTGCTTTTAAAAACAGGGGAAGCAAGGAGGGACTTGATGGGCATCTGAAACTGTGAAATAGCTGGATATCTGGTGTTCTGCTACAGGCCCCAAACTCCCAATAGTCAGCCCTTTTCTTTCAAAACAGAAAAGGAACACATGCTTAAATATAAGGATGTATTTTATTTCTATATTGCTCTTCCTTTCCGTGGACCACTGAAGGAGATTTAAGACACGAAGGAGGAAAAAAGTATTAACAACATTACAGTAAACCAATAATGCTTTAAAAAACCCCACATAAGTATAAAAATTAAAAATGATTAAGAAAGAACAAAAAAGAACCATCAGTGGCAGGCAATCTTATAGGCAGTTTGGTCCTGGAGTACTATAGTTATTATTACATAAACACCCAGGGAAATAAGCATGGCTTCAATTGGTTTCTAAATGAAGTCAGATTTGGGGCCTAGCTGAATACAGGTAGTCAGGGGTGGGATTCTACCGGTTTGGACCGGTTTGGGTGAACCGGATGCTCCGACGATCAGCTGGGACCTTACTGGTTTGCTCTGACGAACAGTTTGGCCTGCCCGCCCGCCCCTGCGCTTTACTCACCTATATCTTCTCAGCTGTTTCTTGCAGCACAGCGGATTGCCGCGGCTCAGCTGTGTTATGCCCCAGCAGCAACGCGGAAGTTAATTTTTTTTGTTAAACTGCGCATGCATGAAGCGCGTGATCACCGAACCGGCACAATCCCACCACTGCAGGTAGTCCTTGATTTAGGACTACAGCTGAGCCCAAAATTTCTGTTGCCAAGTGAGACATTTGTTAAGTGAGTTTTGCCTCATTTTACGACCTTTCTTGCCACTCTTGTTAAGTGAATCACTGCAGTTAGTAACACAGTGGCTAAGTGAATCTGGCTTCTCCATTGACTTTGCTTGTCAAGGAGTCAGATGATCACATGACCCCAGGACACTGTGACCGTCATAAATATGAGTCAGTTGCCAAGCATCCAAATTTTGATCACATGACCACGGGGAGGCTGCAATGGTCGTAAGTGTGAAAAATGGTCATAAGTCACCTTTTTCCATTGGCGGCATAACTTTGAACAGTCACTAAATGACTAAACATTGTAAGTTGAGGACTACCTGACCCTATTATTGGGTATATCATTAAGAAGGCTTATATTGTTGACCATTCCCATCATTGGAACTATATGCAGAGACCTCCCAGTTGTCAACCCTGAAGCTGGCCTGGCCGAAGCCATCTTGGAGCTTCAGTGCTGCCACACTGGAGCTGAGGGATAGGGAGGGGAGATTAGAGATAACTCAGGTTGTGTAGTCAAAACAAAATATTTTCTCCTGGGAATCAAGGACATTTCCACAGGTGGCCGGAGAGAGGAGGAGTGATGTCACCAGGCCACCAGATGGTGCATTGATTGGACCATGTGACTGATTGTTTGGTGTTGAGGGTTTTAATTAGGTGAAAACCACGGGAACCTTCAGAGTCAGTTTTCACCAGATTCAGGCCAATATGATATCTCCAACAAAGCTTTTCTTTGAGGAATTCATCTGCCTCGGTGTTTTGCCTTGATATGGGTCTATTACTTGGAACCCTGACACCAGTAATACTAATCTGTTTGTTAAAATTATATATGTATATATTATTAAATCGAGGACTATTAACCAGTGGAACAGCTTGCCACCAGAAGTTGTGGGTGCTTCATCACTGGAGGTTTTAAAGAAAAGATTGGACAGCCACCTATCTGAAATGGTGCATGGTCCCCTGCTTGAGCAGAGAGTTGGACTAAAAGATCTCCAAACTCCCTTCCAGCTCTATTCTGATTGATTGCTGGCAGGGATGAGAAACTGTGAAAGGTGTGAGGAAGTGCTAGCTCAGTCTTTCCTTTTTCTTCCCTCCAATTCAGTTATATATATTCTTTTTCTCTGCAGAATGTGAATTATGATTTCACCAAGAACTACCTGGACCTGATCGTCACCTATGTTTCTGTCATTGTACTTCTTTCCCGTATTGATGATCGTAAGGTCCTGATTGGTCTGCATCACTGCACCCATGAAATGATCCATGGAACCAGGTTGGAGTCTATCTACTCAGGCTAAGGTTATATTACCTGGAGCGAGTTCATTGTATTTTTGCCAATTTTGGTGGAATATTTGCTTTCCATGTTGTCTTATTCTGCCAGGAGCATTCATTCAGCTTCCTATTGTGGGGTAGATATACACCAGTCAAGCAATAATGAATAAAATCAATCAATAGATAATCAATAAAATGAGAACTGTCTCCTTCAGCAGAAAGATTTGTGCCCCCCCCAGCTGCCAGTCATGCTTTTCTTTGCTTCATCTGCTATTTAGAAGCTACAGGAGACCCCCCCCATTTCTCCAGCACTAGAGTGTACTTTGGCTGTGGCTAACCCATCCCACTCCGGAGCAATTCCAACATGAAGCTTGATATGGTCAAAACAGTATGGCTGACTCTTGAATCAGCAAAGCTGTAGTCTCATTCTTTGGAGACAAGATTATGTAGAGGCTGGATTATATATTAGGCTGGATTTATCTATTGTGCTAAAGTACATGTAGATGAGGGGTGGTGGCTCAGCGGTTAAAGACACTGAGCTTGTCACCTGGAAAGCTGACAGCCCGGGTTTGAGACCCGAGTGCTGCGCGATGGGATGAGTTCCTGTTACTTGCTCCAGCTCTTGGCTATCCAGCAGTTTGAAACCATGCAAATGCAAGTAGATAAAAAGGTACCACTTTGGTGGGAAGGTAACATTGTTCCGCGTGCCTTGGCGTATGGTCATGCTGGCCACTTGATCATGAGAATGTCTTTGGACAATGCTGGCTCTCTAGACTAAGAAACCGAGATGAGCCCCACCCCCTGGAGTCATGACTGGGCAGGGGAAATTTTTTTAGCTTTGCCTTTTTACATGTGGATAGTGTGATTTTAATGGTTAGCTCTTCTGGGAGCTCAAGGTGATATGTACAATATTTCCTCTTCAAGTTTTCCACACAACAATATCCTGGCAGGATAAGTTGGGCTGAGAGTGATTACATGGTCCAAAGTCATCCAAAGCTTCCCTAACCATGGATGGACTTAAAACTTGGTCCAATCATTTCTTCCTCCATCCCACACATCCCATATTGGCAATCAATAATGTTTATGCACTGAGAAAGTATTAAAGTTTGTTTCAAAAATCAAAACCAGAAGCACACACAGATGACTGATTCAGCTGGATTCATAAACTTCTTTATAAACATAGTAATATATAAATTTACAATGCCACAAGTAGAATTCTTCTTCAATCAGTTACAGGTAAACACAAGCAGGAGAGTTAGTTTCATTTCAGCAGAGTTCAGAGTGCAAGAGTACAGAGGAGACTAGAGCCACACCCAGCCTTAAGCTTAAGTTTCAATTTCGATTCTCTGCACAGACTCAGAAGTATTTAACTCCCATTGGCTGATTCAGTTGCTATGGCTATTCATTGGCTAACCTTGTTAACATGGCTCTCCCAGTCATGAATATTCTAACAGAAAGTGATGGATGCAAAAAAGGATGGGGCTCCTGCCTCATTCTCCCCATCCCCAGTACCACAGAACAGGAAGCTAGCAAAGATGCAAATGGTTTCTGCTAAATTTCCCTCTTCTGCTGTCTTAACTGCTGCATCACTTGGACTTAGTGCATTCTATGAACTTACGTATTGTGGTTTGAGAAACATACTTTACGGCTTAGCATGCTGGGGAAGCCCACATCATTTTGCTTTACTCAGTATTTAAACAAACTGTGCATTAGCACATGTATGGACTCAGATATTGTGTGAAATGTCCAGGCAGCTTCCATGAAGCTATTCTCTATTACCTAGGAGTAAGGTGGGCATTGTTTGAAGGGGTATGTGGTACTGAGTCTTTATCTGGTAGGCGGTTTTAACAGATTGACTGCCCAGAGTCTACAATTGGAGCTAGGTCGATGTTTTGTGTAATAAAACAGTGCATTGCTTGTCTGACTTCAGTGAAGCTAACTTCCGTCGATTGGGTCAGATGATCATCGAATACGAGAATCCCTTGCGCAAGCTGCTGGAGGAGTTTGGACCTCATACCAAGGTGAGGTGCTGTGTGGTTGTACAAATCTAGTCCTTTGAGGTACATATTCAACCAACCCTGGTTAAGCTTAAATTGTAAGCCCAGCCTTTATGTTTTGGGATCACTGATGGGGCGATAGGTTTTAGCTCTTTCTGAGCAGAGGTTATTGTCTGGGATTGTGTTTTTGTGTTTATGTCAGTTGCGGTAATTGCAGAATTATTGCAACTCCTTAATTCTTTTCCCATTTGCTAGTTCTCCTCAGTGAATGCCTTTACCTCCATTTGTGGAGGAGTTTGAGAAAAATGAGTATGTGAATGGTCTTTACTTTTTTCTTCTGCTTACCTCCCAGTCAGGTGCCTTGTGCCTCTGCATTATCTCTGCTTGTGTGATTTAGGAAACGCAAATTTGCCAAGATGACACATTGTCTTGCCCTTTTGCTCTCACTCTCTCTTCATGCTATTCCTTCCTAAACGTGCTAATCCATTTTTTTTCTTCCCAGACTGTGAGCCATGCACTTCTTTCACTGCACTTCCTGTTTGTCCGTCGAAACCATTCTGCTGACCAGTGGCGAGGTGACCAGCTCTTCAGTTTGATCAGCAATCCTGCCAACATGCTGTCTCCTGCCAGTTCAGACACTGTGAGTATGAGTGTGGGAAAGTATGTTCAGCGGTCACCCCTTTGAACGGCTGATGCGAGAGATGCCTTAGACATGGCAAGCATCTGATTCTCCTAGTGTGCTGTTTTGAAATTGTCGGTAAAATAAAATATCTTGATTAGAGTAATGTATCCGCATGAACATAAAACGGCCATTCTCTCTTGAAATGTACATTACACAAACATCAACCAGATGGATTAACAACTGGCTGACCAACCGTACCCAGCGGGGAGTCATCAATGGCTCTAAGTCCACATGGAGAGAAGTAAGCAATGGGGTAACACAAGGTTCCATCCTAGGCCCAGTACTCTTTAATATCTTCATAAATGACCTAGATGAGGGAATAGCAGGAGAACTAACCAAATTTGCAGATGATGCCAAACTGGCGGGTGTAGCAAACACCCCAGAGGACAGACTCAAAATCCAGAGGGACCTTGACAGACTCGAACACTGGGCCCAAACCAATAAAATGAAATTTAACACAGAGAAATGTAAAATTCTGCACCTAGGTAAGAAGAATCAAAAATACACATACAAACTGGACGAAATCACACTCAATAGCAGCGATTGCGAGAGGCATTCCAGAGTAGACAGTCAACTTAATATGAGCCAGCAGTGTGCAGCAGCAGCCAAAAAGGCCAACGCAGTTCTGAGCTGCATAAATAGAGGGATACAATCAAGGACCAGAGAGGTACTAGTACCACTCTATAAAGCCTTGGTCAGACCACACCTAGAGTACTGCATCCAGTTTTGGTCACCACACTACAAAAAAGACATTGAAACTCTGGAGATAGTGCAGAAGAGAGCAACAAGGATGATAAAGGGTCTGGAAAATAAAATATACAAAGAGCGGTTGCAGGAACTGAGCTTGACCAGTCTGGCGAAGAGAAGGACCAGGGGTGACATGATAGCAGTGTTCCAATACTTGAGGGGATGCCACAGAGAGGAGGGGATCAGGCTGTTCTCTATGGCACCAGAAAGCCAAACAAGAAATAATGGATGGAAGCTGACCAAGGAGAGATTCAACCTGGAAGTGAGGAGAAACTTTCTGATGGTGAGAGCGATCAACCAGTGAAACAGCTTGCCAGCAGAGGTTGTGAGAGCCCCAACACTTGCGACCTTCAAGGGGAGACTGGACTGCCATCTGTCTCAAATGGTGTAGGAACTCCTGCTTGAGCAGGGGGTTGGACTAGATGACCTATAAGGTCCCTTCCAACTCTAATAATAAATCTAAAAATCAGTCAGTCAGTCAGTCTAGGCACCACCAACTTCAGAAGAATTCTGGACAGCTCACAATGTAACAAAGCAGGATAAAAATATAGTGTAAATAAATAAGAAAATGATGAACAGGGTCAACAATACAGAGAGTTATGCAAACAGATCAAGTCACACTAGCTCAGAGCCTGACAAAACAACACGTCTTTAAGGCATCTGAAACCCCATCAGGGTAGGAGCCACTCAGATCTTGGGGGAACCACATTCTAGGGGGCAGGTGCCGCGACAGGGGAGGCATGCTTCCAAAATCCTCATACAGTAGATGGCCCTGCTTAATCAACCAAACCTGGAACATGGTAGCTCTTAGATCAGCTGGGTAGACACCACAGAAGATCATGGCCCCTCAGATTTGCCTGTGCTTTGTAGGGCGTTATAGGGCACAGCCAGCAACCTAAATGGCATTTGAAGCAAACTGCCAGTGCTCTGCTGTATTCTGGACTAGTTGAAGCTTCCTTGTGTTGTTCTTTATGGCAGCCCTGTGTAAAATTACTAAAATTGTTTATACTGGTTATAATGAGGGCTGGGAGTCGCTTCTTTATATGTTTCTTTTTCTTTATTATATTCTTTTTTGAAGAGCCGACTTCAGTCCGTTATTTTTCTCTCCCCGTGCACAGAGAATTATTGGTAAATGTAACAATTCTGCAGTATCTGTTCATCTTCACCCCCTCTGAGGTATTTTTTTCCTAGCTTTGAATGCTGATTTATGAGACTGAGCAGAAAGAAGAGATTTACTCCGGATGTCCATCTTAGGCTCTGTTCCCACTTGCGGTTTTTCATGGCACTATTAAGCTCCATCAACCCTGTCTTGCCCTTGGTTGCACAACTTGTCCTCATCTTATTTGCAGCCCATACCATAGGGGACATAGCCTTAAGTTATCACTAAGTGTACTAAGCATACTAAAAGTGGCTCCCCCTTTTAAACCAATACTATCCCTTTGCAGTTTCAGCCTTCAGCCAAAATCTATAATGGGCTCATACCCATTAACTTAAAGGTGAGATCAGCTAACACATTGCAGGTACGATCATTTAAGAGCCGGCGGTGGCACAGTGGTTAGAATGCAGTACTGCAGGCTACTTCTGCTGACTGCTGGCTGATTGCAATTTGGCAGTTCGAATCTCACCAGGCTCAAGGTTGACTCAGCCTTCCATCCTTTTCAGGTTGGTAAAATGAGGACCCAGATTGTTGGGGGCAATAGGCTGACTCTGTAAACCACTTAGATAGGGCTGTAAAGCACTGTGAAATGATATATTCTGTAAGTCTTAAGTGCTATTGCTATCAAGGGTGTGTTTTGAGACTATTGGAATATGTGAACTTTCTCCTCCTCTCACATCACTAGCTAGGCCAGGGGTCCTCAACCCCTAGGCCCGTGATGGCGAACCTATGGCACGGGTGCCACAAGTGGCATGCGGAGCCATATCGGTGGGCACGCAAGCTCAGGTCCGGCGCGCATGTGTGCACCGGCCGGCTGATTTTCAGGCCTTCTGGGCCCACTGGGAGTCAGGAAACAGGCGGTTTCCAGCCTCCAGAGGGGGTGGGGAAGGCCGTTTTCGCCCTCCCCAGGCTCCTAGAAAGGCTCTAAAGCCTGGGGAGAGCAAAAAATGGGCGTGCCATTGCATGCTGGGTGTGGGGGGTCATGCGCGCATGCGCGGGGGTGCATGGAATTATGGGTGTGGGCACGCACACGTGATCCCCGCATCCCCCCCTTTTTTGGCACGCGAACCAAAAAAGGTTCGCCATCACTGCCCTAGGCCGTGGCCCACTACTGGGCCGTGAGACATTCAGAACCGGGCTGTGGAAGCAGCAGGCGAGCACACATGTGCATTCCCACTTGTATGAGCAGTGTGCGTGCATGCTTTCCTGCTACTCACACAGAACCATCCTCTCTCCCCCCACCCCCGGCTGGCCCGCAAAGCCGAAAAGGTCGGGGAACTCTTAGCTAGCCTACTCTACCACTATTTGCCCCCAGTATGTGCCACTTTACTTTCTGTCTTTCATACCTGTCACTTCTCATTTTCCTAGAAATGTTTCCAACCAAACTCTATCCAGGTTTCCAGCAATGGAAAGAGAAAACAAATCTCCATTATGTTATTTTTAAGGAAGAGGAGAAATTTTACAGGATTCCTTTTTAGCGGTGTTCTGAAATGATCTAATCTCCACCACATTGTTTGGCGAAGAAGAAGGGACTTATTGGCAGCTTCTCAGCTGTAAAACAGAGTCCTGGGCTAGGCAGCTTCTTCCTTGTTAACAACATTCTGAAATGGAATCACTGGGGATTTTTCTCTATAGATGTAGAAGCTTTCTTTTCCTCACTGCAGAATCCAGAAAACAAGAAGTGTCAGACTGTTTTCTTTTCATTGCTTATTTTATGGTTCTCTTGTATTTGTCAGTTTTAATAACCTCTTCCCTATGAAAGACAAATAAATGCAGCTATTGATGTTCGGTTATCTTACTCTACACAGGACAATCATGCCCAATTATGGCATCTCTCCGTTTGAGGCTGTTTCTGCCCTGGCATTTTCCCATTGTCTTCCTTTATTTTGTATGTGGGAGATGCTTCAATGCAGTGTGTGAAAACAAGTTAATAGAAAGGCTCTGACAGAGTCAGACCCGCCCTGTTGCTACGACAGTTCTCTGATTGGAGGATGTTTTCATCACTGTCTGAGAATACACCGAAAAGGGACAAGAGCAAAACCAGAGGAGAAAACCAATCACCTTGCTTCTAATGAACCATAGACTCATAGGCCAGGCCAACGTGATTCAGCAGTGATTCAGAACAAGCACAGTACATGCAGAACTTGAATAGATGGTGGAGGTGGCCAGTTTTAAGGTGGCATTATTTCATGCAAGAATGGGTGATATTCCTGTTAACTCAATAGGGTGAAAAAGTCTGGTTCTAATTTTCTGGATCATTTTACTAGCTGGGCTGAAGTTGACAATATGATTGCCAGTGGACACTTTTATTTAATCCCACTCATTGCCTTGCTCCTTCTAATTTGAATTTAAAAAAAATACATACTGAAATTTTAAAAGAACTCAGATATCTGGCAAAGAGACAGTTTTAGATTGAAAAGAGGCTGCCCTCTTTACCTTGCAGTGTGTGTGTGTGTGTGTGTGTGTGTGTGTGTGTGTGTGTGTGTATTTCTGTAGCCCATGCAAGCTTGTAATAAAAAGAAGGTGGCACCAGAGACCAGAGTTTTTCTGCCAGCCAGTTTTGTAAGAAAAATTAAGTAAACTAGGGTAGCTGGAAAGAAGGGGAAGGTCATTCAGACTGTGGAGAAAAAGGAAAGTACAAACACTCAAAGTGTATGTGGCAGCAGCCAAAGAGAGGGGAAGAAGTACCAGTTAAAGCAAGTTAGAGGGAAAGAGAGAGCAAAGCCAGACAAATGTGCACTTCTAGACATAAAAAGGAGAAATTTTTCACAGTGGTCAAGCCAGAGTTTTTCTTTGAAATTCCAACTGTTTGAAGACTCCTGAGCTAGAATGGACTGAATGTGATAATGGATGTCCCAATAACAATTCTCCCTTGTACATAACAAAATTATGAGCCATGGGGGTGCAGTGGTTAGAGTGCAGTACTGCAGGCTACTTCTGCTGACTGTCGGCTAACTGCAATTTGGCAGTTCAAATCTCACCAGGCTCAAGGTTGACTCAGCCTTCCATCCTTCCGAGGTGGGTAAAATGAGGACCCAGATTGTTGGGGGCAATAGGCTGACTCTGTAAACAGAGAGGGCTGTCAAGCACTGTGAAGCGGTATATAAGTCTAAGTGCTATTGCTATTATGTTTCTGAAAACCACATGGGTACAAAAGGACACTCACCTACAAGATAGGCTGTACGAATCATTGTGTATGTGGCTGTGGAGAGGATCTTATTTGTTTGTCCACCCTTTTTCTTCCCCAGATGGCCTGTGAATACCTTTCATGGGAGGTTCTCGAGCGATGGATTGTGAGTAAGTTACCATCACTTTAATTTGAAGTTCCAGCCTGGATCCTAAGCCTAGAAGAGAGATAGGCAGCTTTTAAGGCACATTCATCATTGTTAGAAAGCAATAGCAAGGCAGCCATTTGGTGGGGCATACCAATCCCAAACTGCTTCTACACTGGGAGTGCAACCAGTAGCAACACATTGAAAGTGCTCTGCTCTCAACTTTCCTCTGGCTTTTTCCTTCCGTTGTAGTCACTGGGTAAGAACAGGATGCAGAAATATAGAGGAACAAGCCCATGTGAAAACCTGCACAGATACAGCAAGAGGGAAAAAGGGGAATTAACGGACCAAGAAGTAACAGAGAGAGAGAGAGGAAATAGGATGGAGGGGGAGAAACAGGATGGGACAGAAAAAAGAGCACAAACAAGGCAGGAGTCGAGACTAACTTCTCCCTTCTTATTGTACTTGTTGGACAAATTATTATTGTTGTTGTTGTTATTATTACTGTTTGTACATAGCCTATAAAATAATTCTGACTGGATTTAGTACAAGGGTGAAGGTTCGTTCTCCGAGCTTGTGGGTTGGTTTCCAAACATTTCGTTACCAGGCTAGGTAACATCTTCAGCAGAGTTTAGGGCAGGGGTCCCCAAACTTGGAAACTTTAAGACATGTGGACTTCAACTCCCAGAATTCTCCAGCCAGCATAGCTGGCTGGAGAATTCTGGGAGTTGAAGTCCATAAGTCTTAAAGGTGCCAAGTTTGAAGACCTCTGATTTAGGGGATGTCAGTGTTCTTCTGTTTATAAGGGCTTCAGGTGTGGGTGTGTCAAGTGAGGGTCTTGTGATGGGTCTTGTAATGGGTCAGGTGTGAGTCATCAGTGAGAATCTTGTGATAGTCCTCTTAGTACTTTTACTTTTTACTTTACTTTTAGGATTTAGTACTTTAGATTATTGGACCCTCCTCAAGTAACTAAGATATTTAATGGTACCACTGTATTGTATGCACTGTCCCAAGTATTGCAACTTTTTGTAACAGATGAGTTGAAAAGTTTCCATTCTTCTTTTGTCCAAGTGCTTTATTATTATTTTTTTCTGTTTCTATAAATAAGGAATAGAATCGAAATCCTTCCTTTCTCCAAACTCAGCTCAGGGTTCTGAACGTCCATTCCTCGTCACAGACTTTTAAGAGCAAAACGCTTCCAAAACGGAACGTTATTAGGAAGAGGTAAAATTTCCCTCCTGACAAGAATAGTTTCTGCACTTTTTAGCCAATTTTTACATACTTCCCTCACTTCCTATGAAAATAGGAAAATATTCCTCCATTATCTTAGCTAGGGTAGATTTGCTTGTTTAGCATCGCATTTGGCAAAACTATGCTCCATGCATTTCCACCTGCCTCAGCCTCACTTCAAAGAAGATGTAAGGATTTGCTGCTCTTTGTGATGTTTTGGCTTAACTTGCCCTGTTCATTCTGCTCCCAGCAATTTTTGGACCCCTGCTGGCAATTTTTCAGAACACCAAAGGTTTGTATTTCCTTTCCCTCCCCACCCACCTCAGTAACGTTTCTCCCCCCTCCCCGCAGTGGGGTTCTTGCTCTGCCACAGTTGCCTAGGCTCTACCCAGAACTGCCTGGAACTTTGGCGGATGGCTCTTCGCGGCTCACTCTACATCACACTGATACGAGATGAAGTGCTTTCCATTCACAAGGTGACAGAAGAGGCCTTCAGTGGCATTAAAGGGTAAGTAGTGTGCTGAAGTGTGTAAGAGCTTGTGTGATAATGATCCTGCGCTGGTTAGACTAGGCCCATGATGGCGAACCTATGGCATGTGTGCCACAAGTGGAACGTGGAGCCATATCGGTGGGCTCAGATATGGCGATGAGCTCAGGTCCGGCGTGCTAATTTTCGGGCCTTCTGGGCCCACTGGGAGTTGGGAAACAGCCTGTTTTCAGCCTCCGGAGGGGGTGGGGAAGGCCATTTTCGCCCTCCCCAGGCTTCTAGAAAGGCTCTGAAGCCTGGGGAAAGCGAAAAACGCGTGCCAGGAACAGGGGGGGTCACACGCGCATGTGGGGGGGGGTTGCATGGAATTATGGATGTGGTCATGCGCCCCCCCCGCGCCCCTCCTTTTGGCACACGAACCAAAAATGGTTTGCCATCACTGGACTAGGCTAATGCTCACTTCATCCATTGGGATACTGCACGAGAGAACAGATGCCAAGGATGTCAGAGAAGTTGGTCATTTCAGAATTTTTTTTAAAAAATACTTGAGATATTCTCTTCTCCAACTCTTTTATACCATTGGTCCTCCTAGGCTAGCCGTAGTCTAATCTGATGTGTTCCAGAATTGTTGGGAATGCAGATCACTGAATTTCCAATCAGCATGGCCCAAATTGAAGGATGCCAGATAGGATAGGCCCGTGATGGCGAACCTATGGCCCAGCTCAGCTTCACCGCGCATGCGCGTGCCGGCCAGCTGATTTTTGGGTCTCTGAGGCTTTCCCCCCTCCCAGTGCTGTTTTGGGATGCGAGGCCAAAATGGGGCGAAGGGGGGGTCGCGCATGCAGGGGGGAGCATGGGGGGGTCACACGTATGCGCAGGGGTGAGGGGAGCGCGGAGGTCACACGCGCATGTGCAGGGAGGGGCATTGCATTATGGATGTGGGCATGCACATGTGCGTGACATTGCACGCGGGCGTGCTTTCGGCACCCGAGGAAAAAAAGGTTAGCCATCACTGGGATAGGCTGATCTTACTTTCCTGGCTCTGTCTGGATTAAGCTGCTTGCAGAATTATTATCAAACTGCATGTAAAAGTATATAGTTTCCAAATTACTGGAAGTAGTGGTTCCATTCTAGAAATGTGCAGTAATCACATCCGAGTGGACAAAGGTGCTTTGGATCTGCTATGGACATCCTCCCTGTACCTTAAAGGAGCTCCTGACAAGTACAGCGAGGATGCCCACGGATCTCTTTTTCATTCCATTCTCAATTGTTCAGATCACCATCTTAAATATAGCAACCCTGTTCCAGCTACTACATTTTAAGGAGGATTCAGATAAACTGAACATCCAAAGAAGGCAGTGAAGATGCTTAGGTGACTGGAAATGAACTCTTCCAAGGAGAAATTGAGAGAAGTTCCTTCAGGGAGAAAAAAAAACCCTGCTGGGGTAGAGAGGAGATATCTGTGATTGCACTTTTCAGCTACTTGAAGATGTGTCAGGCAGTGCAGAGGACATGGAATATTAAGATACACTTAACAGAGAGAAGTAGGTTCTTAGGAAGTTTCTTTTAACCTTCAACAGAGTTTGAATTAGATTCCTAGCAGGGAGTGAGGGAGTTATACTCAAGGATCCCACTTACTTTTGAACTTTCTAACTTTATGACTTGACCAGTATTAATAAATGATTAGTAATACCTCTCCAAGGATTCAGTTTGCGGCTTCCTATGTCTTCCTTTCAAAATCCTGATACCAGGGACTAAACTAAACATCTTCTATAAGTAAAACTCATCTTGCTGGACTTCTGCTTCACTGGACAGTGACTTTATTTAGAGCAGGGATTCTTAAATCGTGACTCATGCTCCTTCAACGTCCATGAGCAAATTCGAAGGAGTCATTGACAGTGGAGGTTTATATTCACAAAGCAGGAACAAGGTCAGAATTTGTTCCTCGTTCCTCTGGGTTTGCCCAAGCCAAGCAAGCAGCAAAGCCCACAGCTGGATTTGAGGGAGGGATAATCCCATAGGTTTTATCTGTCTGTCAAAATCATCCACCAATCACAGCAGCACTGTGACTGAGATACGGTTTCTGGCTGGCTGATGACTCCTGGTGTGGCACCTAGCATGTTGACAATTTCTGTAGAAGTAAAGTTCTGTGTTAGCAAATTTCAGTGTTTCTGTTCATTCGTTTGGATTTCTAACCTTTAAAAAGAGAAAGGCCTTTTGTGGCACGGTGAAAGAAAAGATGAAGTGGTGGTAATAAAAGTAAGCTTAAATCAAAAAGTGTGAAGTAAGTTGCATACCTTTGAGGTTGACATGGAGTTTTGTTATTGGAGAAGAATGTTATCAGTATGTAACTTGTCAGAAAAAAAACTCTCAGTTGAGAGTATGAAGCCAAACAAAACCAGAATAATACCTGGAAACAAATCAAGCAGACTTATTGAAAAAAAACTTGAGATTTTTCCATTCAAAGGAAGATGAACTGAAGAAAATAATACTACTACTTATATATATGACCATCCTTGTAAAATTGCTTCTCATCAAATTGTATACAGAATTACCCAGGGGGAAAAATTTCCACACAATTGCAGAAAATTGTTTGGCAATTGTCAATACGGTTGACAATTCGAGCAATTTGGTTATAGCTTTATTGGGCATCTAGTGTCAAACAATAAGAATTGTCTCTCCATTAAATGACACCATTTCCCATCAAACTACCGAGAGGGTGGAAGATATAAATGATCAACTAAACGAAAAACTAAGCAGTAGACCATTTGCTCATCAGACCGATGAAGTGACAGATAGGGCAAAGGATGCTATGTTAGAAATGTTTTTGAAACCAAAATAAATGGAAATTTACTTTCATGTAAAGAAGTGATAAAACTGAGTAAAGCTGAGGGCCTTTTTGAAGATTTGGGTAACTGCATGAATGCAAATCACTTAAAGTGGACAAATTGCATTGTGAGATGCACTAATGGAGCATATTCTATATCACAATGTCATAGAAACTTTTTAAATATGCCAGAATCTCATAGTTGGATTAGATGTAGGCAAGGTCTTGCTTTGGAAGAGTTGAGTCCAACAATTCAGGAAGTTTTACAAACTATTACCTAAATTGAACAAAAACTAGACCTATAAAGATTGTGTGACAAGATGGCTGACAAATGCATTTTTTCACTGTTTTATGGTGAGTCAAGATGTTTGACACCCATTTTCAAATGGAGAAATGAACTCGAACTATGAAAAGACATAGTTATCTACATGTTTGTCAACTGTGATTTCAGTATTTATTTAGTATACTCTTGACAAGCTAACGATTCTTAAGACCTCATTGCAAGGTGACAATTTCCTTGAACCTGGTGAGAAATAAAAATAATGAATGGGAAAGTTAAACTGGGGAAGTGTAAAACTGAAAGACTCAAATGTAGACATGTTTCTTGCTTTGAAACTATTGAAGGCGGTAACATAGAGAATAGTAAATATGATTTATATTTAATTCATCTTTATTTGAAATACGCTTTCAGAACAAATTCTCGTGTGCAACAAATCAAAATACAACTGGATATTACTATTCCTGATAAGGATTTCTTTAAAAATAATTCCTGATAATTTCTCTCCCTGAATTACTAATCAGTGTGTAAAAGGAATACAAAGAATTAAGTGAACCAGCTATAATCATTCTGATTCAATTTGCAACATCTTGTTTTTGAGAGTCAGAATTTTTCCATTTTGCTCCTATGAAAACCACACATCAATCCAAAATAAATGTGGAAGGAATAATGCAAGCAGCTGACTCAAAAAAAAATCACAAGATTTCAAAAATGATGTAAAATTAAGTAAGCTTATCCTCATGAAAAATATGCCTTTAAATTAGTTTCTTTATTGGAAAGGAAGGTGTTTTTTTTAAACATTGCAGTATCTATCATACTTTTGCGTAATATAGGGATTAAATTTTAATGGTTAAAAGTAAATGATACAATTATTACTTGACCAACTGTAGTCCCAGTGAAATCATTAGTTTTTAAGGGGACATACAAATTCAAGTATAATATGAAGGATTACAGAGTTTTGAGAAACTCTGGCTTTGGGAGAACGAAGCAATGGATGAATTGTGGTGGAATTTAGTCTGGATTCCCGGAAGGAAAGGCTGCTTTCAAGAGGGCAAAGAGGCAGCGGAGCTTAGAAAGTTTGGTTGGCAGAAAGAGGGTTAAAACAGCTCCACTCTAGCATTTCCCAAAATATATCTATAGTTACGTAAATATTTACTTTAGTCTGGCAAGATTCTGTCTATAGGTAAAGAACAATAAAGGAAACTCTGCCTGTTCTTGGGGCCTGACAAATGTGCTTTCTCTCTCTTTACAGCTATGGGAAACGTATCACTGATATTAAAGATTGTAAAGAGCATGCTCTGCAACAAAGGTAGGAATGTCCGTGCCCTCTCTGGCTATGGGCTACTCTCTGCTGTTTACTGTATATCCATTGCTTTGCATTATTTGCTTCAGTATTTGTTTTCCTTTCAGTCTCATCAGTCTTCAACTTTCCCTTCTGTCTGCCACCTCCCTCCCAGACCCATTTAACCAGTTTTCATGATGCTTTTTTCTTCATATTGCCCTGCAAACACCTTGGCCCTCTTATCTTGTACGTTGGACATTCTCTTCTGTGGCGTGAGCTTCTTAATCCCTTTGATGCTTATAGTTTATGCTAAGTTGTGTTTTGCTTTAGTGGTGCTTGTTTGTAAGTTACCTTGAGCCAGACCATAAAGTGTGTGTATGTGGGTCTCTAACAATGCTTTGAGCTCTAAGCACATAACCACTTATAAGCAGTATCCTGAATAACGGGAAGTGAGCTTCCTATAATCTTCTCGGTTGCCCTTACCACTCTCTGTATGGACTTTCTATCTGAGGCACTGCTGCCACCAGACCAAACAGTGATGCAGTTTGTTAAAACGCTCTCAATTGTGCCTCTGTAAAAAATGGCCAGGGCAGAAGAAAAAAGATGTGCTCTCCTCATCTGATGCAGGAAATGCAGACACTGGTTTGCACACTTCACTAAGTGTGGAGAGACCAATTCAGATTGTTAGTTATCCTGGCTTGCTGTATGATCCCAGCCAATAGAATAAACTTTTAAGATCATGGTTAGAATTATTTTTGAAACCTGATATGCTGATAATGGTAGATAAGTAGCAACCTGTTCTGCTTCTTTCCTGCACCCCCATCTGTTGTGCATCACAACTAGTAACTTGGCTATCTCATCCTGTCGTGAGAGGGGAAGAGGTCAGGCTCAGGGGGAGCATGCCTCTATGTGCCAGATGTGATGGAATAGCTGTGGGGAAAGATTGTTGTCTTCATGTCTGGAACCCAGGGGCATCCTTTTGACCATGGAGAGGAACAATTTTCTGGCCTAGATAGGTCTTTTGTCTTATTCAGTGGAGTTCTAATGAACCATAACAACCCCAAAGGCAAGGATGGAATGAACTGCCACAGAGTCCCTGCTGTTACTTCTCTCACTTTGACTGTAGATTTAAATAACATTATCCAGTTGGTATCTCTGCAGTTATTACCTAGTTCTGCAGTCTTTTCTCCATTGTAACTGCAGATGCTCCTGGCAGTACTTTTTACTGATTAAATACTGTCTCGATTGTCAAAAGATAAAAGGAGGTTGCATTTTTATTTTAATTGGTGAGTGTTGAGATAATTTTACTGCAATAGAGAGAAATCTGCAGGCATTTAGTCATCGTGGTTATTGAGAATTGTAGCTCAGCAGTTTTTGGAAAGCTTTTGCACATGCACAGAGGGTTAAAAATAAGAAAATGGTGACATCCGGGCGGGTGGGCGGAGCTTTGCGCTGCCCCCGCTACCGGTTCTCTAAACCACCGGCAGCCGCCACTACTGGTACACCCGGACCGGGCCGAACTGGTAGCATTTCACCCCTGGGACACATCCATGTCATTTTCTCAGCAGGAATACAGCTTGGTGGGCTCCAATCCATGTAATAATGGGTTCAACCTTCTTAGCTTTATGAGATCAGTCAGGATTGGCCAGATGCTACCACCTAGGTGGGCAATAGATAACTAACACACATTTGCAATAGTGGCAAATATCTGTAGCTCAGATGTAGGATGAGGGTGAGACCTGTGTCTACCACAAACCCAAGCACATGGATCAGATCCTCAGTTTCACAAGCAACCATCCCACCTCACACAAAAGAAGCTGTGTCCAGACTCTGTTCAGACATTTCAGCACCACAACACTAAGGAAAGCAGAAGAGAAATGGCTGCTTGACGTCTTTCTTCGTAACAGCTATCCAAAAAACTTCATCTTCCGACACACATCACCCAAACCACACCACACCTCACCACACAGCACCGACCCTCAACCAACCCACACAGCCCCCCACCACCAGCAGTTCACCTCTCAATGACCCTGACCTGATGTTGATGTCCTTATCACAAGACCCATCACAAGACTCACTGATGACTCACAGCTGACCCGTCACAAGACCCCCCACTTGACACACCCACACCTGAAACCCTTATAAACAGAGGAACAGTGACATCCCCTAAACTTTGCTGAAGATGCTACCTAGCCTGGTAATGAAACGTTCGGAAACCAACCCACAAGCTCGGAGAACGAACCCCCACCCCGTAACACACATTTACTTACCTTGATCTAAAAAGGAATAGGGGAAAATCCCTGTTTTGGCTGACCCAGTATTACAGTCTTTTCTTTATGTTGCTTGCTTTGGCCAACCCCAAAAACCCCTGTTTTCTGATGTTGATGACATGTAGGGAGGGCATTGGGAGGGGTGGGATTCTTTTCATATGGATTCTTTGGCTGGTTTCTTGACAGTGGGCAATTACATCGAGGCCGGCGTAATTTCTTGAGGCATGCTGTGCGGGAGATGGAGGCTATTCTGGCCAATGAACCTGGACTGCTGGGCCCCAAGGCAAGTCGGTCAGGGAGATATAGAGGTGGGCAAGAACTAAGAGCTGTGAAGGTGCAAGCAGATTTATTTATGTTGTGTGTGAGCAGTTAGAGCTGGGCCAATGCAGGCGCAAAGAGAGATTTGTGTACATAAAATGCACACAGGCCTCTATATGTGAGAAGGATGAAGCCAGAGCAAGTACAAATTACAGCCATTTGTTTAGTGAGTGTTCAAAGTTGCAACATGGCTGCAAAACAACAACAACACTGGTCCATCACAGCATCCCATAGTCACATTATCAGAATTCAGGCGCTTGACAATTGGCATGTATTTATAACCATCCTCGTGTGCTGGGATCAAAGGATTGCTGTTTGCAACCTTCCCAACCAGCTTCTGGCAAACAAAGTCAACGGGGAAAGCTTAACAATCAAACAATTCACTTTACCATTGCAGTGATTCTCTTAACAATTGTGACAAAGTAAGTCATAAAATCAGGTGCAGTTGTGGTCTTAAATTGAGGACTATCTGTATTCATACACCTGCATTGGCTTACTGGTTCTTGATTTGATGTGCCCTGCCCCGGTCTCTGTCTCTACTAACGGCGTGTGTTTTGTCAGTAACTGATGCTCAGTTAACAGGGCCCTCAGCGGAATGGAAATAGGTTTTTAAAAAGAGAAGGTTTTTGTGCTATCAGTGCCTGATGTTTTACACCCTTAGTGTTAACAAGCAAATGAAAAAAAATAATATTTACCTCAGGTTCCTGGCTGAATTAACTTGATGAAATATTTGGTCAGCCTAAAGACATTTTTCTTATTTGAGTGCTAGATTATACTTACCGGTGGCAAGCTTTTCTAAACTCATTCTGCAGGAATCCTGGGTAAAACAATGAAGTGATTTAAAGAGTAGAAAAGAGCTGGAAGAGATTTTCACCCTTGCCTGTCTGCTTTTTGTCTTTTTCTGTATTACCCTACCTAGCTGCTTTTCTCCAGTTAACCCTTTTTGTAACCATCCTAGCAAACAGCTGTTCTAAGGATTATGGAAATTGGTATGAACCCTGGAAAGGCACCAGGCTGGAGAACTGCTCCAGAATGCATGTAACAAAGGTGGTACCCAAGATAACTATCAAGGAACATATACTGTATATTCCTTTCTGGTAAAGGAACATTGAGCTGATCTTGGGAAGCTATGAGAGAGCCATTAAAGAGGAAAGAAAGGAGTGAGTGAGTCATTAAGGGAGACCTTAAAGGAAGAATTACATAGCCCTAGGAAATTTGAGAAATTCAAAATCATCATCTTCTTTTTTTAGTATAAACTCAAAACAATGCCATGTTGATTTTGTTTAGTATAAGATTCTCAAAATTTTGATAACCTTTCAAGATTCTGTTGTTCTACCTCAATATTTCTTAAAGTGTAGTCCCAGAACTCCTCCCTTTCAGGGGTCTACAAAACCAAAATTATTTGCCAGTTTATGTTGAAAAAACATATAATATAGAAGTCCAATCAAGCCACCTTGGAAAGAAGTAGCGGCAGCAAATGCATAGTTTTTAGTTTCAAATATGATAAATATTGATAAATGTAAACCATACAAACAAAAACTCTTTTGAGATCCTCCTTGATTTTTAAATTTGGGAAGAGATTCTGAGACAAAAAAAAGTTTTAAAACACTGTTCTACCTTACTACAATAATGAGCATTGCTGGAAGCTGTGGCCTACCATTTCTGTCTTATAAATATTTCTTCATTCTTTCCCTTAAAGTTATTTCCTCTTCTGACTCATCTACTTGCTTCCCTCCTCCCTCCTTCCTTCATCACTTTAGTCATGAAGAAATCTTTGACACATGGTGAGAACATGAACCAGAACTAAATGTGGCTCTTTATACTGATTCCAGCAATTTTAATAATTGGTCTGCCAATTTCAGGTTCTTCACTTCTTTAAATGTTCTTTTTCACACTTTAAATCACTCCATTATTTTGATCCAGAATTCACAATAGAACAGAGATTTGGGGAAGCTATTTGTCTACTCTAAAACCTTTGGAGAAAATGAACATAATTTTCATAAAGTGGGAATTCTACTTGGAATGAGATACTCAACTCTCTTTTGTCTGATACTCCTCCCTCCCTTTCAATATCAATAGGCTATTTATGTCTTCATGGCTCTGTCATTCTGCCGGGATGAGGTTGCCTGGCTGTGCAGACACAGTGAGCACAAAGGCAAGAACCAAGAGGAATTCACTGACAGGTATTGATCAGGTGGGGAAGTGTCATCCAAGGATTGGAAGTTTAGACTTGAGGTAAACTCTAAAGCATGGGTGTCAAACTTGTGGTGTCACGTTGCCGTCACATGACGTATCGCAATGTTTTTTCCCTTCGCGGAGCTGGGGTGGGTGTGGTCTGCGCGTGATGCATCTGGCTCGTGGGCTGCCAGTTTGACACCCCTACTCTAAAGCTTTCAAAGTTATTGAACCTATGTGGTTCACTATAGCTGCCAAAATGTCCTTTTCTACACCACTGTTAGAAATGCAAGCTCTAAACCTTCACAAGGGATGGAAAAGACCACTTGAAAAATCATCCTTTTTTCTCTTTGGGGGATAAATGTTCACATTTCATATTGGAGTGTATTCATGTCGTGCTAAATTATGGTTTGACCAATTGGCCATAAGGCCTGATCTACACCTAAAAACTTAAGTCTTTAAACAATTGGCCAAAGAGCCTGTGTAGCTTAACATGAGTAGGGCATAGGGCGGCATATAAGAAAAATGAATGAATGAATGAATGAATGAATGAATGAATGAATGAATGAATGAATGAATGAATGGCTAAACTTGTGTTTATGAGGCCTGATACTACTGCCCACTGGATTTGCAATCCAAACTCATAGAACAGCGAGTAAACTCAATCTGCTTTTTCTCAGCATTGTTCTTATCAGCTGCAACTTGCAAACTGCACTAATGGGAAGCAAAGAGAGTGATGAAGAGTTGGTCTCTCCAATCCATAAAGGATGGGTAGGAGAGGCATATTCAGATGTACATTCATCTTGAGATGGAGGGGAAATGAAAAGATAACTCTCCTCACAATATTTGGCAGGGGTTTTTTTGTTGCAGGGTAATCTTGCTGCAAACTGAGATAATGATTTACCTCTGGCAGATGAAACAGATGAAAGCTCTTTAGGATGTAGAATAGGACTTAGGACAAAATAGTACTAAAATAGAAATAAACCAGTAGTTAGCCTAGCTGTGACAGGAGAGCTTTGAGACAGGAGAGCCTTGTTTTCAGGCGCATGCATGGCTCCCCTCACATAGGGTCATTTTACTGGTCTCCCCTCACATGTATGCATAAGGTCATTTATAGTTCTGTTGTGTCTGTCCATGCCAAATTGTTCAGAGTTCATTGGCCAAGCTTGGGAAGTAAATGTTCCACTTCAGGGTGGATTTGCATACTGGAGACTGCAGCAGTTTTTATACCATACCATAAACATCACTGCAAAAAATAGATAGGAGATCAACTGAATTGAATTATTGCAAGATTTATTCTATTGAAAGTCATCTTTTAACTGTTGGATTGTAATGCAATTTTCATTCCCTCGCATCTCAATTAATTACCAGGTTTAAAGTAAACTAAGAAGCATGCAAACCAAACGCAAATCCAGCTTTTGCATGTGGAAAAGATACACAAACTCAGCATACAGAGAAGGCAAGATCAGGCACAGAGAGGCAGCATCTGCATGGGAATGTTTGCTGTTGGGGAACAATTGATCTGCCCCCTTACCCACATTGTGTATTCCTTGACTCCCAGCTTGGGTATCTGTTTATTAAGTTGTTCACATCTGGGCACAGCATGGAAATAGAAGAACGGAATATTGTACTGTAGTTCTTTCAAGAGAGTGGATTTTTGCAGAAAGGGTCTGAATAGTTTGGCAGATCTCTTTGTTGTGTGTTTGTGTGGGGAGCTGGTAGTGGCAAAAATCAGCTTTGTAGCAGCAAAAAGAATCTTGGGCAAGATTGCTATACTTCTTCCAAAATCCTATTTATTTTCCTCACAGCTGCTTGGCTGAGCTGCTGTTTCTGATGGAAAGACTACGCAACTTGCTTAAACAGCACCAAAATGTCATTCAACGGTACCATGTACAATATTTGTCACGCTTTGATGCCCAGGTGCTTGGTAACGTCATACAGGTATGGAAACAGCATAGAATTGAGATCAGTTGTATGGTGTATGGGGGTGAGACTGGAGCAGGATCCAATGAATAGACTCCATCCTAAAGAGATAGAAAAGATTGGGTGGGAAAAAGTGAGAACATGAAAGAATTTTAAGTGTTAAATTAAGTATTAAAGTCACCGACTGAGTGACTTTGGGCCAGTCACTCACTCTCAGCCCAATCCAGTTCATAAGTTATTGTTGTGGGGAACATAGGAGGAGGAATTGAGTATCAGATATGTTTGTTGCCTTGAGTTGTTTATAAACATAATAAACGTGGTATATAAACAAACAGTTAAGGCATGAGGTTAGAAAGCAGAAGATCATGAATTCTAGGTTTGTCTTGGGCACAAAGCCAATTGAGTGACTTTGGGCCAGTCACTTTCTTTCAGACCTAGGAAAGAGGCAATGGCAAACCAAGAAAACTGCAGGGATTTGTCCAGGCAGCTAATGAGAATCAAATACGATTGAATGGGAGAAAGAAAAAGTATCTGGATGCTGGCAAAAATCTTTATCTGCTGTCAGAGTGGAAGAATGAGATGAAATCAGTCCTATTTTTTCAATAGAAGGGAAGCTGCTTCACAAGTCACAAATTAGAAAAGGGAGTCAGTAAAGCCCTTTAAAATGATTTCCTTGCCTTGAAGCATCTGTTACTTATATTGATGGTTGCTTCTTTTTCTGAAGACACTTCAGGCGAGATACAGCATTAAATCGGACAGCACAATTCCTTTAAATAATTGCATGCGGTAAAGTTCAGTGTAAACAAACCACCGAATAACAAATTGTTGTCTTCACTCCAAGCCCTTTTGTTTCATGCAGGACCTGACTGTGTGCCCTGAAGAGGAATCAGTGATTATGTCAGCTTTTGTCAACACACTCACACCCCTGACTGTCAAACAGGGTAATTATGCTGTCAGCTAGAAGATTCTGTGTCTATTTTCCCTGCCCTCAGTGCAGAAGGTTCATACTTCAAGAGGCCTATATAAAGCTCCCTCTATAAGAGTAATTCAAACATGGTGCCAGAAAAAGGTTTGGGATTTTATAATAGGCACATACTATAGATACTGTGTGTTTGCTTTGTATGCACATTACCTCACCAGGGTGGGGAACTATGGACCTTTTATGACCTGTGGATGTCAACTCCCAGAATTCTTAAGCCAGCATTCTGGGAGAATTCTGTGAGTTGAAGTCTACCAGTCATAAAGAGGGCGTAGTTCCTCACCTCTGCCTCAGACATTGAAAAAAACTTGGTACAGATTTTCTTTCTTTTCTTTTCTTTTACCATACTTTCTTACATGTGGGATTGATTGGATACTAGTAGGACTATACCAAAGCTACAGATATACTACCTCCGGAGGCGAAGTCCTTATGTAGTCCGTAAACTGTTGCGGAGAGAGCTGTGCACAGCAAATAGTTCTTTCAGCAGCAAAGCCTCATTCTACTTGACCTTGAATATTTTTTTTTCATCCTAAAACAGCAGAAGAAAAAAGCCAAAGCCCACTAACAACATCGCCAAAAAGGCATTAAGAGTTGTAAGCCTAATCTTGCGTAGCTTCTTCTCCGGTAATATTACACTACTAACCAGAGCATACAAAACATTTGCTAGACCAATTCTCGAATACAGTTCATCTGTCTGGAACCCGCACTGCATATCGGACATTAATACAATTGAACGTGTCCAGAAATATTTCACGAGAAGAGTCCTACACTCCTCTGCTCTCAACAGAATGCCTTATACCACCAGACTTGAAATTCTGGGCCTAGACAACTTAGAACTATGCTGCCTTCGGTACGACCTAAGCGTAGTTCATAAAATTATCCGCTACAATGTCCTACCTGTCAATGACTACTTCAGCTTCAACCACAACAATACACGAGCACACAATAGATAACAAACTTAAAGTGAACCGCTCCAAACTCGATTGCAGAAAATACGACTTCAATAACAGAGTGGTCAATGCCTGGAATACACTATCTGACTCTGTGGTTTCTTTCCCAAACCCCCAAAATTTTAACCTTAGACTGTCTACTGTTGACCTTACCCTATTCCTAAGAGATCTGTAAGGGGCATGCATAAGTGCACCTGCGTGCCTACCGTCCCTGTCCTAATGTTCCCTTTTACTTTTATTCATTTCATGTATTCAAATTATGTATATACTTATATGTATTATCTAATATGAGATTGATAAAATAAAAAATAAAATAAAACCCCCAAGGCTCTTTCAATAAGTGTTGCCTATTTTCATGCTTGTCTTTTGCAGTTGATATCAAGGAGAAATTTGAATTCAAGGGACTGCGATTGGATTGGTTCAGGCTACAGGTAAAAACTCTCCAGCTGCCTTTTCTCCCTTTTCTTCCCCTTTCTCCTGTAATGGCTCCTAGGATGTTTGGAATATTTTATGCCCTTTTAGGATTTTGTAGAGTCAGTAACGGAGAGCTGGGTTGCACATTGTACTCGTCACACAGTGAGAATTCTGCAGGCAGAGAAGGAGAACTAACTGGGTATTTATCTTTTCAAAGTGTACGAGGGTGAGTCAAAACGTAATGCCATTTTCTTTAGGACAGGTATAATTACCAACACAGGAACATGTAGCATACATCAAAATGAAGCTGGTCCTCTGTGGATCACATCCCTACTTCTCAACATAGTCACCGTTTCTCTCAATAGCAATGTTCCACCTTCGAATGAGAGCATGTATCCCTGCCTCGTAAAATTCTGTTGACTGTTCTTTGAGCCACTTCTTCACTGCAGTTTTCACTTCCTCGTCACTAGAATAATAATCCTTCATGCTCACCAGATTTAGCGCCTTCAGACTATCATCTCTTCGGCCCCATGAAAGAGGGTTTGAGAGGCAAACATTATTCCAGTGACGAGGAAGTGAAAACTGCACTGAAGAAGTGGCTCAAAGAACAGTCAATAGAATTTTACGAGACAGGGATACATGCTCTTATTTGAAGGTGGAACATTGCTATTGAGAGAAACAGTGACTATGTTGAGAAGTAGGGATGTGATCCACAGAGGACCAGCTTCATTTTGATGTATGCTACATGTTCCTGTGTTGGTAATTATACCTGTCCTAAAGAAAATGGCATTACGTTTTGACTCACCCTCGTACATTTCAAAATGTAACTTTTCTTAGAATTTGTGTAGGGGATAAGCAGGGGGGGGGGAAATTGCTGCTAAAGAAAGGGAGATGATAGACAACAGGAAGAAGAGTCTCCTCCTTCCCATTGTTCAGCTCCTTAACTCTTTCTATCTGCTGGCGGGCAGGGAGGAGGGACTTACAGAAGTATACATACAGGACACTTTGAGCTGATGCAGTGTAAATTGCAAGCATTCAAATGCAGTTTACACTATAGGAGCTTTAAAAACATTTTGCTCATATTGTTGCTGGCTTGAGAAAGCATTTCAAAGAGCCGTGGTGGTGCAGTGGTTAGAATGCATATTACAGGCTAACTCACTGCTCGCTGCCAGCAGTTCGATCCTGACCAGCCCGAGGTTGACTCAGCCTTCCATTCTTCCGAGGTCGGTAAAATGAGGACCCAGATTGTTGGGGGCAATATGCTGACTCTGTAAACCGTTTAGAGAGGGCTGTAAAGCATATGAAGTGGTATATAAGTCTAAGTGCTATTGCTATTTGTAGAGCAAATTTGAAATTACTGGCCTATCAGCTTCTGGAGGGCTTCAGATAGTCCCCCTTTTAGTTAGTTGTATCATTTTCAGTTGTCTGTCAAGAATTTGGGCATGCCACTGGAGAAAAGTCCTTTTTCTAGCACTATCAACATTTCCATTGGTAAACACTTCTTAATATACTGGCAAAATAGCAGCCTTAGACACCAAGGCATTCTTCCAAATTAAATAAAATAATACATAAGAAAGAATGCCAAATGTTGAAAGATCTTAGCATTCTTGCGGGAGACTTCTAGATGAGAGTGAGAATTGACAATCTCAAAATGTGTTAGGCATTTTAAAAGATGGGGAGAGAATTGCCTGCAACATGAAAATGTTGGAAGCCCTGATCTAGCCTAAGGTACCAGCCTGTTCTCCATTGGTTAACTATTCTGTTTATTGGTAAATTTTATGCATATGAGTGAGCTATTCTAGACTAATTTTCCTCAGTTACCAGTATATTGTTTTATCACTATCATCATCATAAGTGTTTTTTTCTTTTTCTATATTGGCCATCCAAATTCACAATTTGCAAAGTGGTGGCTGTATGAATCAATATAATCAATATAATAAATCAAGGGATGTTAAAAATGTGTTGTCTGATACCTGAAAAGGTTAGAAGATCCTGACCAAGCCTAAGGACAACAATTGTGAGAATTTAAGGTAATAGGTCCTTAATAATGGGTTATTTCTTCCATCAGGCATACACCAGTGTCACTAAGGCCCCATTGCAACTGCGGGAGAATCATGATCTTGCCAAGGTGATGAACCTCATTGTCTTTCATACTAAGATGCTAGACTCTGTGGAAGAGCTCATAGTGGAGACATCCGATCTCTCCTTCTTCGGGTATGTATGTAGGACAGCTGGAGACAATGCTGACTGTACAACAGATTTGGGACATGTAGATTGCGATGGCAGAGTAGATCCAGTGGGGTTTTTATATTATATATCTATATATTATCAAGTTCAGTGTTATCTGATTTAGTCTTGGAAGTTTATTTTGAGAAAGTTAGAGTTTTTATTTTTATTTATTTATTTTGTCAAGCGTGTATATGATTACCATGCTTGTATATCTTATATATTCACAATCATGTTTATACTCTTGTATAAACATGATTGTGAATATATAAGATATACAAGCATGGTTATGAGTACATGATATTTTACAAATACATGGGGACATTAGGACAGGAACGGTAGGCATGCTGGTGCGCTTATGCACGCCATTGCAAAAGAAGGCTGGGGCAGAATTTCCACAGAGGCAGAATCTTCAATAGAAATGAGATGCCAATTCACAGCAACATTCTGATGGCAGTGCACATTCTCACCCACCCAGGTGATGAGCAGGTCATATCTTATTGCACATGTGTGTGTGTGCACCTTCCAGTCAGTATTGACTCCTGGCTACTGCCTGGACTGGTCTTTGCAGTTTTCTTGGCAACATTGCGGAAGTGGTTTGGCCTTGTCTCCTTCTACAACTGAATGAGAGGGATTGGCCCAAGGTCATCCAGCTGGCTTTGTGCCTAAGGTGAGATTAGAACTCACAGCCTCCTGGTTTCTAGCCTGATGCTTTAACCATTGCACCAAACTGGCTCTCTTACTGAAAGCTCTTTAATACCGATTGTATGGAGATAATTGCTTGTGAAGTTTAAAGAACAAAGGGTTTATATTCTTGCTGGACAACCCCTGAGTCTGGCCTAAATTTGTAATCAGAGGAATCATTGGCAAGGATTTTCTTTGTAGCAGCAGCCCATCTATGCAGCTCCTTTTCTTCAGGAGTGATCTCCATACCTGATTCATTTTTAAGCCTTTGACACTCTTCAATTCTTTAACAGTTAAGTAGGGATAGGGGTTGTGTGTTTTTGTTTTAGGTGTTATTCGTAACTTGTTAATATATTTTTGTTTTTATGCCAAACTGCATGAATGCTTTGCGGGAGAGAAGTGGATAAACATTTCTTAAATAAAAAGTCAGGAAAGTGCCATCTGTTGCTAATTGCCTTGATGGGCATTTTATTCAAATTACTGTCTTTTTGAAAAAAACACCCCATTAAATACAAATACAAGAAAGAGTGCTTTCTGCAGGCCATATCATTGGGAGCATTATCTTTTTTTTAGTAATTGTACACAGTATTCATCATATTATTCATTAGAAGAATGAATGGAAAAGAAACATGTGCCTTGAGGGTTGCTTGCTTCCACTTGTTTGAGCTTCTTCAGTTTCTATCTCTTTGACAGTTTCCACGTGCGCTATTTGGAGAAGTTATTTGCCTCCTCCTTAGAGGAACCATCCATGTTGCGTTATGTCATTATCTTCCCACTTCTGTGTGCCGATTTCAGTAATACGATCCATCCAATGTGCCCTGAGGAGGTGTGTACATTTTTGACTCATGAGAAAAAGAAAGACAAACAGCTGGATTGAGAGGTTCTTACCAGCCTACATAAGCTTGCTTTTTCTGCCATTTCTTAAAATTTCTATTGGCCTGTCTGGTTTTAAAAAGTAATGTTCTGTACATGTTGTATGTTCAATTTCATAACTAGGAAAAAAGTTTTCGATCATGTCTACAATGCATACACAAACCAGAAATTTTCAGATATTTTATCTTAACTATATATGTGATTTAAGAAGCTATGGAAAATGGAAGGAAGTCTTTTGAAGAGTATGTAGTATGGAGAAGTAAGATAGCAGCGGTAGTTAACAGTGCTTTTAACTGATTATTGTTGTTGTTGTTGTTGTTGTTGTTGGCCCTGAATTTTATTACAGTAAGCATTACATTCTTATGAATAGGCAAGATATGAAGAGCTTGATAAATACATAATTTTTAACTTTTGGAGATGAGCACATGATTTAAGATATGAACCTTATCGTATGCACTAGGAATCAAGCCCTATTGCTGATAATGAAACCTATTTTTTACCCAAGGAGTTGATCACAATTGTAATACAAAAGCCACGTAGTGAACTAAGGTGATTTTTGCTTCCTATTCCAGTATCCGCATCTGCGCACCTGTGCCTTGGCCATATGCAACAACTTCCTGGAAGAGATTGCAAAGCAGACTTCGACCTGCATCCTTGATGCTTGCGCTGAACAGTGTAATCTGAGAGAGCAAGTGAGTAACCCAACTCCATATGGGATGCTGAGGATCAGACGCCAGGGATAAACCATGTACAATGACTCCAAGAAGGCATAATAATCTGCAAGATGAAAAAAAGATTGATCTGAGAAAGATGGAATTTTGGAATAATACTATAGATTACCGTATTTTTCGGAGTATAAGACGCACCGCAGTATAAGACGCACCTTAGTTTTGGGGGAGGAAAACAAGGAAAAAAGGCCTCTGCCTCCCAGCAATTTGGCAAACAGCAAACAGCACAGATGATATACACTGTTTGCTGTGTATTTCTGTGCATGTGTGCCTGACCCATAGAAATGGCAAAGAATTGGATAAATGTACATTATGGCAGTATATTAATCCCAGAAAGTTTTCTTAAATGTAATCACACTAACTCCTCCTAATTATTTAAATAGATCTACTCCAAACATGACTAAGTCAGGGTTTCTCAGTTGGCTTATTTTAATACTAATACTTAATACTAAAACAGGACATTTCAGATTATACTTTTTCAGATCTTTAAAATTGATGTGGCTTTCTGGAAGTATTCTCTGCTATTTAAAAGAAAATACAATAGCACTGGGCCTCTTCAGAGCAAGCATTTATTTTAAAAAGCTTCTTCATTTTGTTAAGTTGCCTAGAACAATAATAAAGCAGTCTTTAAAAAATAAGTCTAATAATTTGAACACTCTACAAACATTTAACAAAATAACATATTAACAGAATCTGCCTGTACCTGGGATAGAACTCACAACCTCCTGATTGTGAGGCAAGAGCTCTATCGCTGAGCCACAGCAACTCTAGCTTGCCTTCTTGCAATTTCAGCAGTCTAATATTGCCAGCAGTTTATCTCCCAGCAATATGTCTCATCACAGCCACCGTAGTTTCAGTTTCATTTTACCACCTGGCTTGCAAGCCTCCGTCAGCTGTAGGTTGGGAGGCAGATCATCTCTTCTTGTGCTCTTCTTGTGCTTTGCCCTGTTTGCTGCAAAGAGGTAAATTGCTGGCAGGCAGAGGCCAAAGGGTGGGGGTGGGTGGGGCTACATTCGGTGTATAAGACGCACCCAAGTTTTCACCCTCTTTTTGAGGGTAAAAAGGTGCGTCTTATACTCCGAAAAATACGGTATATAAGTTCTGGTCCTTTGAAAGTAAGATTAAAGCATGTGTTGTTATTTTTTGTAACACACTAGACATCATGTGCACTTCTCTGGTCACTTTCTGGTAGAACTGAGGAATAGAAATTATGAATGGGCTGGATAGGCAAATGAATGGGGCTATGAAGGGCATGGGCTAGATTCTTAGTATAAAACCAAAAGAAGGCAGCTTGGGGAATGGGTTGGACATGCTCCAATAAAGAAGAATAGTTGTAGCTCAGGGTTGAAATGAGGGGTCCTTGGTGCTCTCTGAGCTTGGTTGTTTTCTTGTGGACAAACTAGGTAACATCATCAGTGCTAGTAGTCATCAGTGATATTATCTAGTTTGGGTAATAAAATGTCTGCAAGAAAACAACCAAGCTTGGAGAGTACCAAGGACCCCTCACACATTTGATTGACAAAATCACTTGGGTTCTCCAGTTGGTCCAACTAAGCCTTAGATGTCAGCCTGGATTTACCTGAAGATTGCTTCACCATGTTACTGGTTACACCGAAGCATTTTGGGGTGATGGTTGATGGGACAAAGGAAATGATTAACGCTTAGGGGATTACCGAAGCTTCACATAGTTGACTGATAGCCATGGTTGCCTTGATTTTATTAATTGGTTTTCCATGCTGGTAGGAGAAAAGCTTCTTCTTGAAGGTGATTTCCCAGACCACCACAGCCAATCATTCCATATGCCCTAACCCTTTATCTTTGTCTTATCTCCCAGCTCTTACCCAAGCACTGTGCACCCACCATCAGCAAGGCCCGAACCAAGAGGGTTCAAAAAAAAACTTCCAAAAAGTTAGAGCCAGAAAGGGATAAACCTGGAGCAGAGAGTATTCGGAAGGACCGCAGTCTGGTCACAAAGTAAGGTCATTAACAGTCAAATTGTTTATATTTCTTAAACTGATTACCTTTTAGATAACTTTGAATCCGATGGTTCTGTTATAAGAGAGCATATACCGGTAGATACCCTGAGATGTTAATTTAATCCTGAATATATCCTAATATATAACCCTGAATTAATATTATCATAATAAATATAGATAATATAATCCTGGATATAATCCTAATATATCCTGAAACGTTTTTCATGATGATGAAATTTACAAAGATGTTCTAGTGCAGTGATGGCGAACCTATGGCACGTGTGCCACAGGTGGCACGCGGAGCCATATCTGAGGGCACGCGAGGCGTTGCCCTATGTCAGCTCCAGCGCGCATGTGCACTCTAGTCAGCTGATTTTCGGCCTTCTTTTCGGCCGTTTTCGCTCTCCCCAGGCTTCAGGAAAGGCTCCTGAACCCTGGGGATGGCGAAAAATGGCCCAACGGGCCTACCGGAAGTCCGGAGGCTTCAGTGAGACCTGTGCACATGCGCGGGGGGGGCAGTGTGGGGGGGTTGTGCGCATGCACAGGGGGCAGTGTGGGGGTTGTGCGCATGCGCAGGGGGCATTGCATTATTGGTGTGGGCACGCACACGCACGCTATTGCACGCACACACACACACCCTTTTGGCACCCAAGCCAAAAAAGGTTCGCCATCACTGCTCTAGTGTTTTGAAGAAAATCGCATGTGCCAATTCAGAACTAAGTTTGTTCTATATTTTGTTTGTAAGTATGTATAATCAGAACCAAAATAGTTATGATGAAGGAGATATACTTCTTCATGGGAAGGGAGGGGGGCTGTATATTTTTATGCTTTGAAAGGTGGGATACCAGACATTTTATAATGTATAGGAGAGATTGAATATGGCCTTCCTAATGGAATGGAACTATAATTGGGGCTGCAAATAGCCTTGAATCAGGCTCTGAGGACTCCAGCTTCATTGGTACAAAAGAGCACAAGGAATACAAAAAGCAACACAGATGGAAAGGAGTGTACAGTAGAGATATCAACATCCAAGATACATAAAAGATATTTCCTATTTACAAGAACTCCTAATACTATAGGAGTATTAACTCCTAATAGCTAAGAGCCGAGGTGGCGCAGTGGTTAAAGTGCAGCACTGCAGTTCAGCAGTTCAGCTGTTCAAATCTCACCAGGCTCAAGGTTGACTCAGCCTTCCATCCTTCCGAGGTGGGTAAAATGAGGACCCAGATTGTTGGGGGCAATATGCTGAACTCTGTAAACCGCTTAGAGAGGGCTGTAAAGCACTATGAAGTGGTATATAAGTCTAAGTGCTATTGCTAAGTGCTATTACTATAGGATGAGGGTAGATCAGAATTCCAGTTATTTATCAAATCAGAAGGCTAAAATAATTAACGGAATAGCTAAAGAAATAAATATAAGAAATAAGAAATAAGGCAGGCAACAGAAGAAGTGATTTCTAGGTTGTAACCAAGTTATGCCAGCAGATCTGAACAATGACACAATGCCCATCAGAGTGGAAGAGATCAATCAATATTGGTACCCTAACCCTAACCGCCCTCCCCCCACCCCACCCCCCAAAAAAGGAAAAAGAGACTTTACAGAGCAGTCTATCGCACCTTGTTTTTAATTTCACATGCTAGCAAAAATAATGCTTAGGCTCTTCCAGAGCAGATTGGAGCTCTACATGCCAAATGTTCAAGCTGGCTTTAGAAAAGGCTGAGCAATAAGAATGTTATTGTCAATACACGCCAGATAATTAAGTAAGCCAAAGAATATATATTTAAAAAGTCAGCATCTGCTTCATTGACTATCAAAAGCTTTTGATTGTGCTGATCGTGTCAAGCTGTGCAATGTACTTAGAAGAATGGGAAGCCCACACTTCTATGAAACCTATATAAAGATCAGGAAGCCATAGTACAGACAAAACATGGCAAAACAGATTGGCTCTACACTGGTAAAGCTGTGAGGCAAGGCTGGATATTCTTCCCTCCCACTCTCCGAGCAGAGCTTCCCCTGGGGCGACCCCTGGGTTGCCCCTCCCCATCCCATCCCACCCACCTCATGCCCCGCTGGCTCTGGGTGCAATTGCTGCCTGCTCCTTGGAGCCGAGTCGGGACCCAGCAGCCTTCCTGGGTCTGAGCCTCGTTCCGAACGGCCCCCCCAAAAGAATCCCAGCTGCAGTCTTCTGTCCGGTCCGACCCCATTGCGATGGACAGCAAGCCGCTGCTGCAGGACCGGCCGCCACTGTACAGCCCTTACGGGCCGCCAGGCAACTATGCAGCCCATACCTACGGGGCCATTCCGCCGGCGCCGCCCTACCCATTCCCCTCGGGGACCCTACCAGGATAGACCACTCCGGCTAGTTCACAGCTGCACAACTATCCCAATACTACATATACAATAATCCAGCAGCCCCCACACACATCTGTCATAGTCGTGGGTGGCTGCCCGGCTTGCAGAGTTGGCGTGCTGGAAGACACCTTTACCTGTTTTGGCATCCTGTGCGCCATCTTTTTTTCCCCCGTTGGGATTATTTTTTGCCTCACCTTGAGACAACGAAGGTGTCCTAACTGTGGGGCGACATTTGGTTAAGGGATCAGCAGCCTCCCCCAACTCCACCCCAGAGACTTTGAGCAGCTGTACCCCTTTTTTTTCTAATATAAATGTCATGTACAATCAAGTTTATGCATTGGAGCTGATTTTGTAAAGATTTTGTAAAGAAATCCCTTATTTATTCATCCTGAATATTTATTAAAGGAAGCTGGACTGGAAAAAGATTGATGCATTTTAAAATTGGAGGAAGATCAATAACTTTTACTTTGCTGATGGCACTACCCTGATAGCTTAAAATACAAAGGAACTGCAAGTTCAAGTAATAAAAATAATAGAAAAGTAATAAAAATCTAGATGCACAGTGAAAAACATGGGCCAGAAATTAAAGATAAACAACACCAAACTAATGACAACGGTAGGATAGCAGCCATAGAACTGACAATGAAGACATCAAAGTGATAGATAGCTTCAGCCTTTTAGGATCAACCATCCTAAGGGAACAAGCAGTCAAGAAATACATCACAGATTAGTACTTGATAGGAAAGCCATGAAGATCTTGGAAAAGATATTCAGATGCAAGAGGTCTACTACATACCTAGAACGATCAGAATAGTGCAACCCATGTAACTATCTGTGACACTCTATAGATGTGAAAGCTGGACTTTGAAGAAGCAGGATTGTTAGGATGAGGATTTACGATTAGAGGTGATGAGATCTTTTTCCTTGGAAACCAATCCTTATTAAAAAATAAAGCCCGAGAGTGTTGTCTAAATAATAAAATATTTATTTCAGTATAAAAGAATATAAAAACACAATAAATCTTAATAACTACATCTCTGCAATCTAAGACGTCCTTCTTCAACGAAGGACAACAGCAGAAGAAAGAAAGAATGAATGGAATGTCACACATGCGCAGATCACTCACCACGTGACTGCTTTGCTAGGAATCTCCAAATATCATAGAGTGCAGTATATAAGCACAGCTGACAATCAAAATTCACATCGTGAGAAGGGTGGAAAGAATACCAGGCACTTTGGAACTTTGCCGTTGGAGAAGACTCCTGGGAGTAGCATGAACAACCAAGAAAACCAAATAATGGATCATTGCACAGATCAACTCAGAGTTTGAATGATCCTATTTCAGATACATTATGAAAGACCTAGCTCTCTGGAGAAGGGCCTATAGTTAGGAAAAGTAGAAGGGAAGGGAGGTAGAGGATGACCATCAACAAATTAGATAAACTCAGTTACATTGGCTATGGGTGTATGTTGCAAGACCTGACTTGATGATATGTAATCAATCAATCAATCATCACAAGGGAAAGGAAACTTTTCTTCCTAAAATATAAAAGTAACAAAATTAACAGAGAAAAAAATATATAACAATTGCTTGTGTGGCACTTTTTGACAACGCTTAAAACAGCGGCACCTTTTTGGGGACCGCATAGCTGTCCTCTGCAGTTGCAGGTAGCACAATCCCAATCCAATGCAAGACACATTTGCAGTTTATGAATTGCTGATGTTTATGAATTGCTGATGTGCTACAGATGTGTGGTTCTGAAGCACTTCCCCCCCCCCTTTGAACCTGAAACTGTGCACAGATATTCTGTATTCTGCTTCTTGCCAGGAATGTTTTGGGAAATGCCTTCTATATTATAAAAACTCTGATCCATTCTGTATCTTTTTTCTTTTTCTTTTCCCAGTCTAGATAAGTTGCACCTGACCCTGTCTGAGCTTTGCTGGAGCATAAACCAAGCAGACAGCATTGTTGTCTTTGAGCATATAGTAACTCCAGTGGAGTATCTCAGTAGCCAGCTGGAGATCCGGCTCAGCAGGTACAGGAAGTAATGGGATATTGTTGCCATGTGGGCAGGATGATTGTTCTAGAAGTGAGCCGCCATAGTGGAGGTGTCAGCTATACCTTTTGCATGTTATTTTTGAAGAATGGAAAAGGGGTGTGTGTGTGTGTGTGTGTGTGTGTGTGTGTGTGTGTGTGTGTGTGTGTGTGTGATAGAGTGGGTCCCATTCCTGAATTTCCCTCAATTCAGTGAATTGGGCATGATCTGCCTCCCTTCAGTCTTACTAACTCTCCCATGCATTTAATTCTTGGCACGCCTATGAATTGAATGGTTGGATTTGTTAGGGTGCCCAGATCTGGATTGCAAAAAAATCCAGGCATCCGCTGGATCCGTGATGGCGAACCAAAGTGGCACACGGAACCATGTTGCCTGGCACGCGTGGCATTGCCCGTTCCTCTTCCGGGTTTCTGGCACGCATGCGCATGCGATGATCAGCTGACCTTTGTGCGTGCAGCAGTGCCGGAAACTGGAAGAGCTAGTCTTCTGTTTTCCGGCGTGAGCATGCGTGCTGGCCAGCTGATCGGCGCATGTGCATGCATGGCAGTAACTGGAAGACTTGCTGGTGCGCCAGAAACTGGAAGTTTATTTTCTGGTGCGCGCATGCCCTCTGGGCAGCTTTTCTTCTGGGTTGCATCCCACACGAGTGCACGTGCACTCCCTTTTTGGCACTCGGTGCCGAAAAGGTTCGCCATCACTGCCCTAGATGGATGCATTAAGATTTCTCTACAACATTGGTTTGCACGTTGTGTTAAGCCCTAATCTGGTGTGTTTGTTTCAAAGCCTTTTAAAGACTGAGTGACCTAGGGCAAATTAGCAATGAAAACAAGGTAAATGTTTTACAATATTTCTTTTGTTTGTCAGCAGTCAAGCGTACTGGAGCATGTAGGGAGACCCAGTACTGAATTCTTCAAATGATAGCTTAATTGAATACAGTGTAAAATACTGTTCATGCAATCATTTAGATATTAATCTATAGTTTTGTAGGGAGCCTGCCATATATGGGTCAGGTGTTCTAACTGCTTGCTAAAAGTCCTGAACCCAGTTAATCTTTAAATTAATGGTTAAATCAGTGGCTTAGAAAGTTGTACGCGTCTTTAACTACTGTATACAATATTGCCTTCTTGAAAAAAAACCTACCTCTTTAACAAAGCTTATTTTCAAGGTTGACTCAGCCTTCCATCTTTCCGAGGTGGGTAAAATGAGGATCCAGATTGTTGGGGGCAATAGGTTGACTCTGTAAAACTGCTTAGAGAGGGCTGTAAAGCACAGTGAAGTATATACGTCTAAGTGCTATTGCTATTATTTTAGTTTGAGGAACAATGCTAGACCTTCTCTTTTGGTCTTGCACTGATAAATTCCTTAATGGTTTTCCAGCAGAGGTTGGCAGCTGGTTTTGACCATCAAGCCAGAGAAGAGAGCTTTTGCTATGTACCATCTAATCCAGATGATGTTTCTGCCTGGAACTTCAGAATGGCTTTTGCCTCCTTCTGTAGCTCTTTAAAGGGTAGAGCTGCATCTGCTTTTACCATCTGTTAGATCCCTCTGTTCTTACCAGAAATATATAGTGGGAAACAATTGTTTTGTTTTGACACCAAGCTTTTTTATTTAGAGAATTATTTTGAATTGCTTTTGTTTTAGATACTACAAATAACAGCATATTGTATTTATGCTTTCATTTTGTCTTTCTTTGAGGTGAGCCCCTTCAGTTTGAATTAAAGTGTATTGGTAGACATAGCAGACTACAATAAAATGCCCACTTTGAAGCTTATGTGAACCCAATTAATAAAAATGACCTGCAAGTGTTTCAGTCCCAGAACTGAAGTTGCTAGATCATGAAAATGCACTAAATATCTGATCATCGTGAAGAGGAGCTAAGCTAACTTGTGCAGGGCAGTCAGTAATGCAAAGGAGACGAACCAGGGCCCCATAAGCCACAGCATCCATATTTTGTTGTTATTCCTACATATGGTTTGTTCAGCCAGATGATTTAAGTCTCCTTTGGTAGCTAACATTTAAAACTGCTGATATTTTTTTCTTGCTGTTACCCTATCCCTCTCTCCATAAGCAAAAATCTAATCTAGTTCCAAATGTACTACCAGGCCTGACGTGTTCCTCAGATCCATTTCTTTGCTCTTTGCTGAGGCATTCTGCTGAGGCCTAAAGAGGTAACTGTGCCAGTTGGCTTGGGACTCCAGTGAGGGATCAGCGCAATGGAGGTGGTTGCTTGAGTAATAATAGATCCCACCTCTCCCTCCACTCCGTCCCCGCCCTCCCCTATGTTTTTTTTGTTTTAATGTTTGTTTTTAACTTTTATGTTTTGGATTTTATGTATCTGTAAGCCGCCCAGAGTTACCCTATGGTAAGATGGGCGGCCAATAAATTTTATAAAAAAATAAAATAAAATAAAATAAAATAAAATAAAATAAAATAAAATAAAATAAAATAAAATAAAATAAAATAAAATAAAATAAAATAAAAAAATAAAAAAATAAAATAAAATAAAATAAAATATAAAATAAAATAAAATAAAAAAATAATAAAATTAAATAATAAAATTAAATAAAATAAAATTAAAATAAAATAAAATAAATAAAATAAAATAATAAAATAAAATAAAATAAAATAAAATAAAATAATAATAATAATAATAATAAAATAATAGAATAAAATGAAATGAAATAAAATAAAATAAAATGAAATAAAATAAAATAAAATAATAAAATAAAATAATAATAAAATAATAAAATAAAATAATAATAAAATAATAAAATAATAAAAAATAAAATAAAATAAAATAAAAATAATAAAATAATAAAATAATAAAATAATTAATAATAAAATAAAATAATAAAATAAAATAATAAAATAATAAATAAAATAAAATAATAAAATAATAAATAAAATAAAATAATAAAATAAGAAAATAAAATAATAAAATAATAAAATAAAATAAAATAAAATAAAATAAAGTAGATTAAAAAATAATAATAATAAAAATAAAATAAATAAAATAAATAAAAAATAAAAAAATAAAATAAATAAAATAAAATATGTTGTGCTGCAGAATAGAGACTTGAGGGTTGCAAGTTGATATGTCTATATGTGTTTTTTGGTTGTTTGTCCTTGTTTTTTCGATCTTTCCCATAGGTCTTTGGCGCGACTGGTAAAACCAAACCCAAGTTCTCCAGAGATAGTGCGTCCCACAGAAGTATTAGCAGGCGTGCAGGCCTATGCTACTTTCCTGGTGTCCCTGATGCATCGTGTAGGAGTGGATACTTCACGCCTCCTCCGTGGAGTGCTCCTGCAGCACACCCAGCCTCTGGATGCAAGCGGGGAGCAGACAATCACCACACTCTATACCAACTGGTATGTGGCCGGGGCATAATGGTAACCTGCAGGGAGAAAATACTGCTGTACAACTGTAGGAGCCAGGGCATAATTTGTCCCAAGGTCACTAAGGTCAGTTTTACTATCTCCTTGAAATTCCAAAAGTCAGTCCTGAAATATCTGAGATATTCATTAAATAATTCTTCTCGAGACTAAATACTACATTGAGGGTTGTCTATGTTGAAAATAAGACACTATTTTCAGGTATGGATGAGCTGTTCCTTCTTTCCGTTAGTACATTCTTATAAAAAGGATGATATGGTTGTGAGGCAAAGCCTTCTTAGGAAGACTTTCTTGCTAGTAAGGTTTCCTGGCTCTGTCATTTCCTCTTTCCACAATTCTGCCCTGCAACATGTTTAAGAAAGTTGTACTTAGTTGTTCTTAGATGGAATAGATTTTCTTGGCATTTCTTCCCAGGTATCTGGAGTCACTTCTACGCCAGGCAAGCATAGGATCCATTGTCCTTTCACCTTTAATGCAAGCCTTTGTCAGTGTTCCCAAAGAAGGGGAACAGATCTTCAGTGCTGAAGAATTTTCTGATGTCCTAGGTAGGTGTCAAAATACCTAGACAAAACCATTCAGAATTGGGTTACAATGGGTTACCTTATTTGAATTTAATCCCTAGTATTAGTAAATGAGCTGATAGGTTTGAATTGTATTGCCCATTTGAAGCTCTGGCATTCGCATCAAGCCTAGCTTGGCTCAGGCACATTTTGAGCATGTGAATTGCAGCTGAGGTTTAAATCTGAAGATGTAGCAAATCATATGAAGCAGAGAATAATGGAGTAATCTTCAGTAATGATGGAGGAGGAGGAGGAGGAGGCGGTGGCACTTCCATATTGTTCATAAGCAAACTACATGGACCAGCAATTGAGTTTAGTACTAAAGTATTCAGAACCAAGACAGCATTAACACAGGGAACCTTAACATCCAGCCATCCATTTCAAACATACACTCTCACAGCAATATGCAAAGATTAAAAATAAAATGCTGGCCTTAAATGTAAGATCTTAAAGACACACCTTAAAACGAGACAGAAACATATGCTTTATGCATGAGGTTCCTAGTTTGAATGTTGAGTATGTCATGGAGTTTGGATCTTAGAACAATGGAAGTTTTGCAGTTGTCTCTCTCTCTGGCCTCAGCATTGGCAGGTAGTAACAGGGAACTGTCCCAAAGGTGCTTTTTCAGGAGGCAACTGGACTTTCCTGTTTTTTCTTTGAAGACGTTTCACTTCTCATCCAAGAAGATTCGTCAGCTCTAACAGGATAGTGGGAAATGGAAGGATTTATATTCCTTGCAGACAGCTGGTCATTAGCATCCTTTTAGAGCAGGGATCCCCAAACTTGGCAACTTTAAGACTTGTGGACTTCAACTCCCAGAATTCTCCAGGCAGCATAGCTGGCTGGAGAATTCTGGGAGTTGAAGTCCACAAGTCTTAAAGTTGCCAAGTTTGAAGACCTCTGTTTTAGAGGGTCATTGAAGCACTTGGAGGTTTATCTGTGTCCTCAGGGTCACCTGAGTAGTGCTCCTGATTCCTGTAGTCTGCAATTTTTCCTCTGAAAATCCATTTCTATTCCCACACACCATTCAAAGGTTGTTCATCCCAAATTGTATAGCTCTACAGACTTCTGGCAGGGAAACGGCTCTTGGCTGTTTCTCAAGCAGTTAGAAGACAGGGATGAACTTGGGACATCATACCCAATGGAGATAAAACTCTGCCTACTAAAGTCAAAGTGGATAAACGTTGGGCCATGGGCCCTCTGTATCCTTCCTGGCCTTTTTCTGAATATCTCTGAAGCTTTGCAAGACTATGCCACTAATTTCTGGCAGCAAAATGTTGAAAATCAACAGTATCTTCAACAACAAAAGTAAATATACATGTATGACAAACATCCACTAAATTTAAGGTAATTATTTCGGCAACTCTTTCCTTCCCAGACAAGCATATTGAAAATTCTTGTCTTAATCTCTTGAGTGAGTTGTATTACCAGTGCCATGTAGTCTTGGCTATTGCTTTTTTTTGTTTAAGGCCACCAATAGGTTAAATGAGAAGGCTAAGATCTCTGTTGCAATTTCTATAACCAGAAGAGGATGAACCAACATCTGATGTCTCTTTTTCCCTGATGTCTCTAGGAGAAAGAAATCAAAAGATTGACCCTGCCGTTGCTGTTTTAAGTATGCATACTGTACTATTGTACTATAATAAAAATGAATTCCTTTTGGTTTCCTTGCAGAAATGAGAGCATTGGCTGAACTCCTTGGTCCTTATGGAATGAAGTTCCTAAGTGATAATCTCATGTGGCATGTCACCTCACAGATGGTGGAGCTGAAGGTATAAAGCTCAGTTGAGAGGGGAACAGATTGGAATCAGCTATTTTCTTATTTATTCTGGGCTCATGAAGCCATAATATTGTACCCTATGACAATCATTAAGTGTTGTACCTCATGATTCTTGACAAATGTGTCTTTTCTTTTATGTACACTGAGAGCATATGCACCAAAGACAAATTCCTTGTGTGTCCACTCACACTTGGCCAATAAAGAATTCTATTCTGTTCTGTTCTTTTCTTTTCTGTTCTGTTCTGTTCTGTTCTGTTCTGTTCTGTTCTATTCTATTCTATTCTATTCTATTCTATTCTATTTTATTCTATTCTATTCTATTCTATTCTATTCTAAATAATTTATTTGGTTTGAGCAGAGTTTTTTGTGAGTCCCCTGCCATTCCTCATGGTGGAGTACAGTATATTAAGTGAGCTGACTGGTCTAGTTAGTCAACATTGGCTTAGTGTGGTGCATGAAACCTGCCTTTTGGATTAGGCACTGAGCAGAAGCTCTGGTTCTAGAAATTCTGCTAAGTTTCTTAGGGAGAGAATTGAAGATTGGCATATGGCTATTTCTCAAAGCAAACTGAGAAGCAGGCTGCTCAAGATAAATTTTATACCATCTCCAGAGTTGTCATACGATATCACCAAGTTTCATTCTTTCCAGAAACTTGTGACTGAGAATATGGATATTTTGGTTCAGATCAGATCCAACTACTGCCATCCAGAGCAGATGGCAACGCTAATGCCCCGCCTATCAGGTAATGGTTCTGTATTTGTTCTTCTCTGCCTCAAGTATTCAGCAGTCATCGGTGAGACTAATAGAGAATTCAGGATTTATTTGTTTTTGTTTTTTTAAAGAAAACACAGAGAAGCCACAACTAAAGAAGTCAAATCTGTTTTGACTCTGGGCTTTATTACTAACTTTTAAATGTATGTTTTCAGACCAAATCTTAGAATGGATGGTACTATGTCTCATTTCTCACTGTTTTGATAATCCCAATATTTTAGAGATAATAAATTCATTAGGTTTGACTCACCTTTCCCCCAAGAACTCAGGATAGTGAGTGTGACATTTCTGCCACCACTTTTTCTCACAAGAGCTCTGTGGCATAATGTGAGCTGAGAGATCGTGACCACCCTCAAGTCACCTGGGAAGTTTTTATAGCTGAATGTGGAGCTGAAACTGGATTTTCCTTCTTCTATAGCAAGGATGTCAAACTCAAGGCCCGGGGGCTGGATCTGGCCCGCGGGGTACTTAGATCTGGCCCACGGGGCTGCCCTGGAAACAGCGAAGGACTGGCCGGTGCTTCTGCCAGCGCACTCGGGCCACCACAGGCACCCCTGACACGAGTGATGTTGAGCTGGCCACGCCCACCCCAGCCCCCGGAGGTCAAACACAACCCTGATATGGCCCTCAATGAAATCAAGTTTGACACCCCTGTTCTGTAGCACAATTTACCAAACTCTTTAGTAAAGCAGATTGGAAATGGGGTGTGGGGACAGAGCAAATTATGATGGCATAGTTTTGTCATGCATTACAGCATATTAGGACTGCTATCTGGATATATCCTGAGACTAGCTAATAGGGTGGGGTGAGGTGGGATGGGGAGATGCGGAGGGAAATGGAATGGAATATAATATTATATTGCCAAACTTCTGTGCAGAGTTTCACAAAAGTGGTTTCAGATTCTAAATATATCTAACATCATTTGAAACTTACCAGCAGATGCAGCCTTGTAAAAGCTCCTGTTGTTCTAGACATTGGTTTTAAATATTGCAATTGTGTTGTGCTCTCAAGACTGTTTAGATCAGGGGTCTCCAACCTTGCCAACGTTAAGCCTGGCGGACTTCAACTCCCAGAATTCTGGGAGTTGAAGTCCACCAGGTTTAAAGTTGCCAAGGTTAGAGACCCCTGGTTTTGACTATCTTGGTTTTCATAGAACTAACTCAACAACTTCTGTTGATGTTGGATAGTTTGTCCCATTTGGATGCCTTCTAAAGGTATTTATGGAATGACCATTGTTCCCAACTAGTGTGTCCTATGATAAGCTGGGTGATAGGGATTATGGACGTTATACTTCAAATACAATCACACACAATAGCTTGGGATAAGCTAAATTAAAGGTCTTGTGGCTTCTGGAAAATTGTGTCTAATCACAATTTCTTCTCTCCAGGTATAGATAATGTTCTAAAAAGGATGACAATAATTGGGGAAATTCTGTGGTTCCGGTCAATGGCACGGGAGGGACTTCAAGAGGTAAGTGGTGGGACCCTGATACACATAGCTACAAACAATTAAACAGGAGCTTGTAAGCAAAAAGGGTAGCTCCTATTTGTTGCCTCATCTCTTGCATTCTAACATGGACAGGTGTTCAGCAATCGTTGCCCTTTCCTGATGGGACCCATTCAGTATCTGAAAGAATTTGTCAACCCTGAGATGGACATAAAGGTAAAATTGTCAATGCTTTTCTTTTTCTTTTTGTATGAAGCCTGTGGCCAGGTGGGTCTATTCTCTGCACTTTCTGAATGCTATATTGCCAACAATACTGACTCTACCAGCACCATTGTCCTTGCTTTATCAGTATGCAGAGAAAATTGTGGAGGTGTAGAAGAGAATTTACTTTGCAAGTGCCTTTTATCAGTCATCCTAGAATGTGTACATCATACAGACATTAATCTGAAAGGAAACTTCATATCCATATGGAGTCTGCCAATTAAGTTTAAAGGCTAATTTTACCTTTAAAAATGCCTTTAAAGATGTTACAAAGAATGTCAGTATCTTTAGCATTAATTCAATACATATCTTACAAAAGAGCTGGTGAATCTCTTAGCATAGATTAGATATTTGACGGGTTGGAAGCTGAAATTGCCAGCACAGTGGCGAAGATTGTTAATCTGTGGCCCACAGGTAGCCAACCATCACCTCAAGTTCTCACTGTCAGAATTTGACTCCTTCCCTGTGTCAGAATGCCTTTTGGGAGCCGATTTCAGTTTTTTAAAATGCAGGATGTCTTAAGGTTAGGCATGGTAACATTCTGGGAAGCCCCAATTTTAAAATCCCCCAAATGCTGAAATGGGCTGTGATCCCCCCCAGTGTTTGTGAATCAAGAACAGAAAATAGGGGAGCCTACTCTTTCTATGACTTCTTGAGAGCACTTCAGTGGTGGGTTCCTACAGATGCGGTCCACTCTATAGCACCGGTAGCGGCCCGCTGGTGACGTCACAGTACCGGTGCGGTCAGTTGCCGGTGCCTGGGCGCCGCCATTAAAAAAAATTTTTTTTTCAAATTTTTTAGAAAATTTTCTTCTGCGCATGCCCAGAAGCCAAGCTGCCTTCCTACCCCACAGTGAGTCCAAGCAGGGGAGGATGGCTGAGGGAGCGTGTGAGATGCTGAAAGAACGGGCGGCAGGAGCTATCTCCATTCCCCTCCCTTCAGCAGTCCAAGAAGCCACGCCCACCCAGTCACATGGCCGGCAAGCCACACCCACAAAATAAGCCATGCCCACAGAGTGGTAGTAAAAAATTTAGGAACCCGCCCCTGGAGCACTTCCTGTGTATTTCTGGGAGGTTAAAAGTCTGAATTACAACTCCCAACCCCTCAGACACTGTCCATACTTAATCTAAAATAAAAGATTCACCAGCTCTTTTGTAAGATGTATATTGAAGTAATGATAAAGATATTGGCATTCTTTGTAACACCTTTAAAGGCATTTTTTCAGCACAGTTCTGAAAGTGGCAAATTTCGGAACTTTATTATTTCAGTGTCCCAAATCTATATTTTCTGCATATTTGTAATCATTGCATCAAAGAGTGGAATAGATGGAAGAGTGTAGCCCACTGGCTCACATTCCTATATTAACTTTTAAGGCCCACCTTTCTATGTCTCTATCCTCTTTCCTTTTTTCTCTCCGTGCTGCTCTGTTAATGAGGCACCTCTTTCAGTAATAGTGTCTGCTATCTTTTTTTTTTATTGAAAAGTTTTATAAGTATAAAGTACAAACATTTTTCCCCCATTTTTCTCCCCCCCTCCCCCTTCCCCCCTCCCCCCCTCCCGGACTTCCCAGAAAAAGCACAAGGTATAAATCTAAAAAAGCTAACATAAAACTTACTATAAAAGAAAAAAAAGAAATTATTAGTTCAAAAATACCCATTCATCCTTAACTCTTTAACAATCCAAAAGCTTGAAAATATAGTATATCATTTCACAAATTTCTAACATTAATAAACTATTTAAATTGTTTTGATCTGATACTTTTTTTGAATATATTCAGTCCACCTACTCCATTCCAATATATATCTTTCATTTGAGTGGTCCTTTAAATATGATGAAATCTTGGCCATTTCGGCCAAATGTATCATTTTCAACGTCCGTTCTTCAATTGTAGGTATATCTTCTTTCTTCCAGTATTGTGCTACCAACAATCTGGCAGCAGTGTCTGCTATCTTTTAAATGCATCGTGACTTTCTTCAGTTTAGTCTTAGATGATGTTATGGCTGTGTCATTGCATTTTTTAACATCTCTGGAGCATCATTCTATCTTGGCAGGTGATGTGCTGATGCATATTCTATCTCACACACATACACATAGCAGGCACAATTGAGCAAATTGTCTCTGTTATCTATTAGATTAGATTTATTAGATTTTCATCCTGCCTTTATTACTTTATAAGTGACTCAAGGCGGCAAACATGCATAATTCCTCCTCCTCTTTTCCCCCACAACTATTCTGTGAGCTTGGGCTGAGAGAGAGAAGGACTGGCCCCAAATGATCCAGCTGGCTTTCATGTCTAAGTTGGGACTAGAACTCACAGTCACCTGATTTCTAGGTCAGCATCTTCACCACTACACCAGCTCCCATTTGTTCTGTTTGATTTTTCTTTTATAATCTTTCTAGGCAGTTGCAGGCGATGAGTGGAACATAAGCAGACTCTTTTTTCAATCTGGCATTTTATTCTGATTGGCAGTAGCTCTCCAAGATCTGTAGCCATATTTGCTAAATATTGGAGGGGGGTATGTGTTATGGCTTCTTCCACTGTGAAATTTTAATTTGTAAGCCACCCGGAGGAACCATGTGTAAGTTGGACAGCCTTATACATTTGTTTAATAGATAAGTACATAAATAGATCTGATTGGTTTTAACTGGCTTGAATCTTGGACCTTCTGTATGTAGAGCAGATGTACTTGTTGAGCAATGGTCTTATATGAGCATTGTCTTTGCTAGATTCGGGCGAAGAATGGAGTCGAAGCTGGTAGAATGAAACAGGTTGTCTTTATTCATTCTCTAATAGCAACATACTAGTAAACGGCAAAGGATTCAGGCTGGCAGCGCTCTTTATGGAGGACTGTCAGCCTTTAGCCAATAGCTTTAAAGTATTTTCCCGCAGCTAACGTGGACAGCCATTAGCCAATAGCTTTAAAGTATTTTCCCACGGTTAGCGCGGACCGGAGTGAAACCTTCCGGCCGTGCCTGCGCATACACAACAGTCTTCATATTTTATTGACAGTGCTATTTGAGCCCCAAATCTGTACTGTAGAAGGAGCTACATCAAAGCATTATTATATCTCTTGCTTAATTCATTAATCCTCATTCCTGACTGAGATGGACTGCATGAACTGCTGTGCTACTAACTGTGTGTTTCCATTACTTGGAGGGTTTGGCAGAAGTTCACCAGTGTCTCTGGAGAGTCCGCTGCTCGATCTGTTTTAATTACAGATGCCACGGAAGCAAATTTAGATCTTAATTTTGCCCTTTCCATGAGTGTGTGTCCTTGGTTTCTTGTTACTCAGCTTGCCACTTCCTCCGTTTTTTTCCTATAAATCCAATCAGTTTTTGCAGCTTGTAAGGCAGTAAGTGAATCAGGCTTTCAGGTGCATTGGGACTTTCAGAATTCCCTGGGAAAACTCAGGGTTTTAAGTCAGTCTTCCCCAAACTGTGTTCCCAGCATCACAGTAAGGTAGTCCTCAACTTACAGCAGTTCTTTTAGTGACCGTTCGAAGTTACAGTGGAACTGAAAAAAGTGACTTATGACATTTTTCACACTTATGACCGTTGCAGCATTCCCATGGTCACATGATTTACATTATGATGCTTGACGGCTGGTTCATACTTATGATGGTTGCAGTCATAAGTATGGGGTCCTGGGGTCACTTTCTGACAAGGAAAGTCAATGGGGAAACCCAGATTCACTTAACAATGGTGTTACTAATTTAACAACTGCAGTGATTCACTTAACAAATGTGGCAAGAAAAGTCATAAAATGGGGTATAACTCACTTAACAAATGTTTCACTTAGCATCATAAATTCTGGGCTCAGTTGTGGTCATAAGTCAAGAACTACCTGAATTCAGTGAGAACATGTCTATGGAGATCTTCAGGCATCCAGGTCATGGTTGTCACAAGGAGCTTTTTCAAGAGGCAACTGGACTTTCTTGTTTTTCTTTGAAGACATTTTGCTTCTCATCCAAGAAGCTTTCTGTTTTTTTCTTTGAAGATGTTTCGATTCTCATCTTTCAGAGCTGAAGAAGCTTCTTGGATGAGAAGCGAAACATCTTCAGAAAAACCAGAAAGTCCAGTTGCCTCTTGAAAAAACACCTTTGTGACAGTGAGATGATGGAAATTGGTGCTGATGAAAGGATGGACCATTTGTAGCCTCAAGGCGCTATGTATGGAGTGCCAGATAGTTTTACACATTGAAAAGAAAATGTGATAAGAGAAATGCTAAAGTTAGGAATACAATTTCTGTAAGAAAGTATTCTGGAGGCTAGAAGTACTTGCATGGAACAAAAATAAATAAGCTTTATTTTGGAAATAATAGGAGTCCTCAGCTACTTAAGTCTGTCTCTAGCTGAGAGCCTCTAGGACAGTGGTTCCCAACCTTTTTGTGATCGAGTACCACTTGGAGGTCCCGTACAGTCACCGCGTACCACCTGGTTCCAGAGAAACTAAATTTCCATAATTGTACCGTTTCTTTTTTGGCCCCGCGCATCCAGCAACTGGATTCTTGGGCCGCTGGGACCAGGTGGGTGGCGTGTGGCAACAGTTGCAAATCGTTGCCAGATTATCTTGTGTTAGGCAGTAAACATTTTTGTGAAGTAAAAAATAACTAACTAAAAATCGTTCATGACCCCGAAAGTGTTCGTGTACCACCTGGAAGGCCCTCGCGTACCACTACTGGTACACGTACCACAGGTTGGGAACCACTGCTCTAGGATGCTGTAGAAAGAGTGGATCAGAAAAAGACAGAGAAAAGTACAGAGAAAAGTACAGAGATGAGAGTCAAAAGAGAAAGAGAAAACTGAGATGAAAGGGGGGGGAATGATGAGAACCCTGAAAATATCGTTCTACACAATAGAAGGGTGAGTAATACAAGTTGCAGTCTTCTACTAAATGTCTTCACATCTATGACCCTTAACAGACAACATATTTATAGTTATAGAAATCTGATACCTGAAAAGTTGAATTTCAACCATATGTACATTTGGAATCTGCCTTATGTAATTCCCCAGAGTCTTCATTGACTGTGACTAATGAATACGGATAGCATAGGTTACTGCCAGTGGTGAAATCCAAAGTTTTTTACTACCGGTTCTGTAGGCGTGGCTTGGTGGGTGTGGTGTGACTTGGTGGGTATGGCAGGGGAATGATACTGCAAAATCTCCATTACCACCTCACTCCAGGGGAAGGATACTGCAAAATCCCCATTCCCTCCCCACTCTTGGGGGAAGGATATTGCAAAATCTCCATTCCCTCCCCACTCCAGGGGAAGAATACTGCAAAATCCCCATTCTCTCCCCACTCCTGGGGGAAGGATATTGCAAAATCCCCATTCCCTCCCCACTCTGGGACCAACCAGAGGTGGTATTTGCCGGTTCTCTGAACTACTCAAAATTTCCGCTACCGGTTCTCCAGAACCTGCTGGATTTCACCCCGGGTTTACTGCCATTTAGTAGTGGAATATAAATAAAAACTATGCTATAAGTCCTGAAATAGCAATAGCAATAGCACTTAGACTTACTATATATAGTGCCTCACAGTGCTTTACAGCCCGCTCTAAGCGGTTTACAGCATCAGCATATTATCCCCAACAATCTGGATCTTCCATTTACCGACTTTAGAAGGATGGAAGGCTGAGTCAACCTTCAGCTGGTCAGAATCGAACTCCTGGCTCTGGGAAGAGTTAGCTTGCAATACTGCATTCTAAGCCCTGCGCCACCACCTCTCCTGGTATAAAAGCAATCTAAATAAATAAATAAATGGCAGGTAAGACAAACTAAAACAATAAGTAAAATCACTATTCTTTCTGTGTATGTAGTGTGGCTCTAGGCATATGATTACCTACATAAAGCTTAAAACAGATGGAGGAATGGAAGGGTTCTCTCAGTCACCAAAAAATTTATCTGGCCATGTCTCCTATCCTTTGTTTTCTTGCCTTTGTGTTTCCTGGTAACATGGGGCTCTCTGCAGTTGTTGTTCTTAGCACTAAAGGTCTCCACGGCTAAAATTTCACCCCTTCCGAATAAAAATTCTCACCCCATATTTTGATACATGGAACTAGCATTGTATAACTTAAAAATGAGCTATACTATATATGAGATACATGTATGCATGCCCCAATATAGCTCTTTGATATTAATGGTGATTTTTAAGCATTGTGGCTTGATTTTCATTCTCACCATAATTCCCAAATGGGGATTGTTTTTTTTGCAGTGCTGTTCAGTTTATGAATTAATCCTTGATATAGGTAGTAACCTAATTGCAATTTTGCTAACGTTTCAGGGGATATTTAGATATTTTCTCGATATTGTGGTGGGAGCGTATGCCCACACAGGGGCCAGTGGAAATGAATGATGGAAATATGAGGATGCTACTTCAGTTCATATTGGTATGACATTTCAAAACCAGGCAGGAAAAAAACCCCTACCATTAATAGCTCAATAAAATTCCCACAATTATGGACAACCTATATTGCAAAATAGAAAAATATTTTCCCCCTGAGTGGACCTGCGCAATAAATGTTGCACATAGAAGAACAAAATATGGAATATAGTAACTCGTTTTCAGCTAAATCCCATGCTGTTGTGGTTGTTGATGGAAAGGAACATCAGGAATATATATTTTAAAACTACAATTGTTCTTCTGAACCATTTGTCCATGTTCTGTTACTTATTTTTATCTCGCCTTTTTATTTTTACAAATAACTCAGGAGATTCTCAGTCATCCAGGTCATAGTTGTCTCAAGGTGCTTTTTTTCTTCAAAAGGCCTATTTTTTTTTCCTTGAGGAAGGAGAAGAAAACATTTCGCTTCTCATCCAAGCTTTATCAGTTCTGAAGGCGGGGGTGGAAGGATAGATCTTCCTCAAAGAAAAAACAGTGCAGTTGGCTTTTGAATTTTTTTAAAAAGCACCTTTTAGAATTTCAGGGGCCTCCAACCTTGGTAACTTTAAGACTTGTGGACTTTAACTCCCAGAATTCCTCAGCCAGCAAAGCTGGCTGAGGAATTCTGGAAGTTGAAGTCCACAAGTCTTTAAAGTTGTCAAGGTTGGAGAACCCTGTATTTAGATAACTCAAGGTGGCAAACAAACCTAATACTCCTTTGTGTCCTGGCACAAAGGCTCCCATGTTAGGAGATTGCTCACAATGACACCACCTTTCATTTTGTCATTCAAAAGAATTCTGAAATTCAAGATCTGTCTGAATGTCATGGATTTCTTTCCTCTCCCTGTGCGTACTCCATTAAATGCATATTCTGTGTTTGGGCCTAGTCCTACCAGCTGGGTCAGATATGGTATTAACTACAGTCCTGTTCTTGTCCCTCTGTTGCCTTGATAAGGACAGCAGCAGCGGGCAGAGTGCACACCAAGAATGTAAATGATGAAACTGATTTAAATTCATAGCTCAGTGAATTAGTGCTGCTCTCTGCTTTCTACCTCGTCCCTCCCCCTGGCTGTATTAGACTTAATTGCAATCATTACCAGTAGCGAGGTCCCTATGAATAAATAGAAGGAATCTTGACTTCATTATTTCCAGCTAGTAAGTGTGAATATAGGAAGAAAGAAATTTGAACATTTCTGCTGAATGACAAATGGATGCACAAATCACAGGCTATGGGAAGCCACCCAGAAACAAGGGAAGCACAGGTGGAGAAAAATCAGGATCAAAGTACAGATTCTGCACTCCGGAGGCATTTGCAGGAATTGAATCAAACCATTTTTACTTGTGGCAGGATTGATAACCAGGAGCCACATTTAATACGGAGAGCCAGTTTGGTCTAGTGGTTTAAGGCAGGGGTGGGTTCTAACTTACCTTTCTGCCGGTTCGCTTCCTCCCGCGCTGCGTGGGCGCGCCTCATGGGCATGCACGTACTTTGCGCGCACGCATGCACAGTGCCTAAAAATCCGGAAAAAAAAAAAACAAATTTAAAAAAGCCAAAAACAAGATGGCGACCACATGCACAGTGCCAGAAACTCGGCTTCTGCACATGATCAGAGGGGAATTTTTTTTAAAAAAATTAAATAATAATAATTAAAAAAAGAAGCCCGAAAACAAAATGGCAACTGCATGCACAGTGCTGGAAACTCGGCTTCTGCAGATACTCAAAAGAAAAAAAAGGGAAAAAAGGGAAAAAAAAGATGGTGGCGCCCAAGGACCGGCACTGACCAAACCGGTTCCATGACATCATCGTGATGTCACCAGCGGGTCGCTACCGGTTCGGGCGAATTGGGAGGAACCCACCTCTGGTTTAAGGCAACAGGCTGGAAAACAGACTGTGAGGTATTTTTTTAAAAAATATTTTTTATTGAACATTTTTAAGTTACAGACAACCAAAGAAATTTCTACAATTTCCTTCCTTTCAACAATTTCATGTCGCTAGACATTTTGAATTTTACAATTTTTTTCCTCTTCAATTTTCCCTTCATTTTATACATATATTTCACAATTCTATTTGTGTACAACATATACTGTAGTAGTGTACTCTATTTCTACCTTATACTCTATTTCCCTTCTACTTTTTTATATTTCATACCACCCAATAACACCATTGTCTTCTTTCATACATTATTCTCTTATCGAAAACCAATAATATATTTTTTCTCCACTCTGTCTTTATTTCAATCAGTAATGTCCTTCCCTCCTCATCTTTTTCTAATATAAATAGCTATTTCTCTTTTTTTGTTGCGCTACTGCTACATATAAGTTACCTAATCTTGAGTATTCTAATAGTTTACTTTGTTGTTTATTAAAATATCCGTATCCAATTTTTGTAATCTTAAAAAAAACTATATCCTTTTATTTAGTGTATTCAATCCATTTATATTTATTGAGACCATTTTTATTTCCTCCTCCATTTCCTTTCTTATTTATTAGTTGTTCTTAATCTCCTTGTATACCTTGTTTCTCTTTGTACTTTTTCTCTTGTTCCTTCTCTTACTATTCTTTCTTTTTCCTGTTCTCTAGTCTCTTCTCGTTCTTCGTCTTTCTCCTCTATTTGATCTTCCTCTTGACTCCTATTCTCGGCTTCTTCCCTACTCTCTTGCTCCACTTCTATTTCAAAAGGTTGTTCAAGAAATTCTCTCGCTTTACCTAATTTATCTATCTTAAACTTTTTCTCTTGCCAGGTGATCAATACTCCTTCTGGAATTAACCATCGGAACATTACATTTTCTTTATTTAATTGTGAGGTTAAAAATTGGTAATTCCTTCTTTGGTCTCTCACCCGTCTCGGTATTTGTTTAAGTGTTATAATTTCCCTTCCTTTTTCATCCTTTTGTATATTTCATCTCTTATTGCTTTTTTGGTAAATTGTACGTGTATTTCCCTTGGTGATTTGTGTCTACGTGCATAATTTGTGTGTACCTTATAAACTTCATCAATCTCTTTTAATACATCTTGTTTGTCTATTTGTAGTGCAACTACCAATATTCCGGCCATAGTTTCCCCTAGGACTATGTTCTAGTTCTAGTCCCGCCTTAGCCATGAAGGCCACCTGGGTGACTTTGGGCCAGTCACTCTCTCTTAGCTTAACTCACCTTACAGGTTGTTGTTGTGGGGAAAAATAGGAGGAGGAAGGTATGTTGGATATGTTTGCCACCTTGAGTTATTTTATAAAAATAATAAAAATAATATTCCCCCCAAATAAGACATCCCCTGATAATAAGCCCAATCGGGCTTTTGAGTGCCTGGCAATAAGGCCAAGCACTTATTTCAGGATTCAAAAAATATATAAGACAGGGTCTTATTTTTGGGGAAACTAAATTGCCCGAAAGTAGTATGTGGAATCTCAGCATGGGGCTGATTCCTTCTGGGAATTATTTTTTTTGGGGGGGAGGGTGTGAGTGACTGTCTTTCTAAGAAAAACACTAAGCCTTTTTCAAGAGGTGAGTGTGTTTCTGTGCTTCTCTCCCCCTCCCCCATCAAAATAAATAAATAAATTATCAGGTAATAGCAATAGCAATAGTACTTAGACTTATATACCGCTTCATAGTGCTTTACAGCCCTCTCTAAGCGGTTTACAGAGTTCAGCATATTGCCCCCAACAATCTGGGTGCTCATTTTACCCACCTCGGAAGGATGGAAGGCTGAGTCAACCTTGAGCCTGGTGAGATTTGAACAGCTGAACTGCTGAACTAGCAGCCTGCAGTGCTGCATTTAACCACTGTGCCACCTCGGCTCTTACTATTGGAAGGTAAAGCTCCATGGTGACATGAAAAGGGCTTTGGATTGCCCTTTCCTTTTTAAAAAGGCCAGATGGAAGAAGCCTTTATGTTATGGATGGAGGACTTTCGGCCCACCCATCAGGCTTCACCCTTTCGAGCAGAACTGGATCCCCTTTAAATTGTTTCACTGGAAATTTCCAAAAGTAATATTTATTGGAAAAACGTTAGGAAGTTATCATGAAAAGAATGTTAGTATCGATTCAGTAACTAACACTATTTCAAGCCCAAGGTTTCAAACCACCTTGCATTTTATGTTTGTTCTTTCAACACCCCGATCAACAACTAAAAAGCCATACACAACCAGGCACCATATGAATACCATGCAGAGAATAGCCCAGAGCAGACATTCTGGAGAGAGAGAAGTTCCCTGCAGATGGGCTCCAGCATGAGTCCAAAAGCTCGGAAGACAAAACCGCTGGTCTCGGTGACCGACCCAGATTGGATCCTGCAACATTTCCTGGGACACTTATATTTGCCTTCGTTCGTGAATTATAGTGTCCCTCTTCTCCTCCCAATCACTTCCCATTTTAAACTCTGCCAAGTTCATGTTGAAGAGACGTGCGCTTCAAGTGAGAATTCCTGTTAAAGAGCAAACCAAACCCTGTAGGACTTACGACCTCAGGAATCTTTTTTCACTCTTTCTTCACTCTTTCTGTATGCATGGCTATTGTGCTGCACTTGCATTTCTAGAGGTCTGATCTAATCTTGAGATTTCTACTGTGTATTTTGCTGGCTGCTTCTACATATCTACATAGGTTCACTTCGGCAGCTGCGTCAATTGAAAAATTATTACTTGGCAGCAGTAATGGTATTCACTTACCTTTGCTACCGGTTGGGAGCGCGTGTGCTCTCTCTCTTCACTCGCGGCGCTTCTGCGCATGCACAGAGTATCCGTGATGATGTCCGGGCAGGTGGGCAGAGCCTCCCACTGCCGCTGCTTCCGGTTTGCCTGAATCGGTGAGAACTGGTAGAATACCACCACTGTTTGGCAGCCATTACATTAGCATTAGCACTTAGACTTATATACCGCTTCATAGTGCTTTCCAGCCCTCTCTAAGCGGTTTACAGAGTTCAGCATATTGCCCCCAACAATCTGAGTCCTCATTTTACCGACCTCAGAAGGATGGAAGGCTGAGTCAACCTTGAGCCGGTGAGATTTGAACTGCTGAACTGCTGATCAACAGCCAGCCAAAGTAGGTTGCAGTGCTGCTTTTAACCACTGCACCATCCCAGCTCCTACATGGCTTTATTATGATGAAGTTACTGGCATATTTTTGCCTCTAGCTACCACAATGGCATTACAGCATTGGCTAAAGGTTTTGGGGAAACGATTGACTGACTGATCTTGCTTTCCTGAATAATCTGCTTAGCTAAGTATTGGTGCCCAGCCCAATCCAGCTGGAAAGCCTTAATGCTCCTGTTATGTCACTCATGCTCAGCTTTCCTGCAGCTCTGCTGCTATAGTTCTCTCTTTCAACTGTTTAGAAGCATCACCTCTTCTCCAGGTTTCTTTTGGAGTTGCTTCTCTCCAAAGAGATGGGTAAATAGCAATTGCACTTAGACTTATCTACTGCTTCACAGTGCTTTACAGCCCTCTCTAAGCAGTTTTACAGAGTCAGCCTATTGCCCCCTACAATCTGGGTCCTCATTTTACGGACCTTGGAAGGATGGAAGGCTGAGTCAACCTTGAACCTGGTGAGACTCAAAAGCCACCATGGTAAGCTTCTCTTCCCTTTGAAGAATAAGTTGTTTCTGAACTCTTCTCCTTTCCCTGTTCTCATTCCTGTTGCTTTTTAAAGATACATACATACATACATACATACAGACAGACAGACAGACAGACAGACAGACAGACAGACAGACAGACAGACAGACAGACAGACACAAACAGACACACACACACACACACACACACACACACACACACACACACACACACACACACACACACACACACATTTCCTTCCATACACCAGGATGACTCGACAGAAAAAAAAAACATATATAACCCTTTCCTGGTGAAGAGCTGATAGGGAAGAGAACTTGGCCTAGAGGTTAACACTTCTGCCTTATAAGCAGACTGCCCAGGTTCAAATCCCACTACGGGTATGGCTATCTGACGAGAGCAAAATAGCTTGAAATAGATCTATAATAGTCTCCCTTTATTTTCATTTATCAGCAAAAAAATGTTACATATATGTACACATATATACACACACATATATATGTATATACACACACACACATATATGTATACATATATGTATATATAGATAGATAGAGATAGAGATAGAGATAGAGATATAGAGATATAGATATAGATATAGATATAGATATAGATATAGATATTGAAAGGAAGTGGTGCCCCTGAGTGTCACTGTCACCTATGCCTCCATCGTTGAGTTTGGGAAACTCTACAAGAGTGCTTGAGGCTGAAGAAGAAATAGAGATGGTGTTGGCAGTGATGCCGACGGGGAAGGTCCCTAACGGAATTAACATAAAAATGAATAATACTCTCCCCCCCCAAACCCCTCATCACACCTTGGCTTGAAATATTTCCCTAGTCAATTCCACTTGAATCCGAGCTTTTCACATTCCACGCAATTCTGTTTTCACAATGCATATTATGACTTGAAGTGAGGCAGATAATCTGCATAAATTATGTCCTATGGGCTTTTCTGTACTTGAAGTAAAGTACAGCACAACCGTGGCCGCCATTTTTTTGTGCCATGTTTCCATGAAGTTTTATTTATGCATTTTATTTTATTTTATTTTATTTATTTATTTATTTTGTCAACACGTGTACAAGATAGCAGGCATGGTATAAATATAAACAAAAGCAAGGTAAGTACAGGTACATTTGGACAATAGGACAATAGGACAGGGACGGTAAGCACAATGGTGCGCTTATGCACGCCCCTTACAGACCTCTTAGGAATGGGGTGAGGTCGACTATAGACAGTCTAAGGTTAAAGTTTTTGGGGTTTGGGGAAGAAACCACAGAGTCAGGTAGTGCATTCCAGGCATTGATCACTCTGTTGCTGAAGTCGTATTTTCTGCAGTCGAGTTTTGAGCGGTTTACATTAAGTTTGAATCTATTGTGTGCACGTCAATGTTTCCTCTAAACTGCGTGGCCATGCGCCACGCACATAACGAGAGAACGGCGTGCAGCAGTTTCCAACTGCCGCGCGCCTTTTTCTAATATCAGAGGCTGCGTGACTGTGTGACTGCGCACATGACTAGAGAACGGCGCGCAGCAGTTTCCAATTGCTGCGCACCGTTTTCTAACGTTAGAGGGACCATTGGTGCATATGATATGTTGTGGTTGAAGCTGAAGTATTCATTGACAGATAGGACATTGTGGCAGATGATTTTGTGAACTACATTTAGATCAGATCGAAGGCGACATAGCTCTAAGCTATCTAAGCCCAAAATTTCAAGTTTGGTAGAATAAGGTATTCTGTTGCGAGCAGAGGAGTGGAGGACTCTTCTTGTGTTGCCTTCATCTCATTCACAGTCCATGAGCGAAACAGGCTTGATTCTCCCCTGGTGATGCCAATACTGTAGCATTTAGCATTTTCTCTCTTCCTCTGATGCTGATCAAAGGCGGCATGAAGATTCCAAGTCTGTTGGCCTTTGTTACTCATTATCTTGGAAGGTAGTCAGAGGACTTCAGTGGCTTGAAACAGAGGCAGTTGAGGCAGAATATAGGCAGAAGAGTGTAGAAATAAATAGAATAAGGGAGCAGCAATGGGAGCAGAAAAATGTCATGCCAGTAAGTAGTGAGCAATTCAACTAGCAATGGAGAAAGGCTCTGTGTCAAGCCATCTGTATCCCTCTGATTGGCTGCTTTGGTGATTTGTGGCCAAGGAATGGCTTAGACATTCAGGACAGTTCTGTTAGAATAGAATAACAGAGGAAGGGACCTTGGAGGTCTTCTAGTCCAACCCCCTGTTTAAACAGGAAACCCTACACCACTTCAGACAAGTGGTTATCCAACATCTTAAAAACGTCCATTGTTGGAGCACCCACAACTTGTTGTTCCAGAAAAGACTGTAGCAATTGAATTGTGTGAGATTGGTTACTGGTAGATCTCTACTTATGAACATTCATTTAATGACTATTCAAAATTATGATATTGCTGAGACAAGTGACTTACAACCAGTCCTTGTATTTACGACCATAGCAATGTTCCTGCAGTCACATGATCAAAATAACAAGTGTTTGGCAACTGTCATGCCTTTGTGATGGTTGCAGCATCCTGGATCACTATTTGTGACCTTCCTAGACAGTTTCCAACAAGCGAAGTCAATGGAGAAGGCTGAATTCACTTAACAACCATGTGATTTGATTCACGTGATTTGATTTCTGATTTTTTAAAATTCTAAATCACATGATTTGATTTCTCCGTCTTGACTTCTGATGCTTTGATTCCTGAGCACCAGAAGGCAAGACAAGAAAGAATGGATGGAAGGAGAGAAGCAACCTGGAATTAAGGAGAAGCTTTCTAATAGTGAGGACAATTAACCAATGGAACAGCTTGCCACCAGAAGTTGTGTGTGCTTCATCACTGGAGGTTTTTAAGAAAAGACTGGACAGCCATCTGTCTGAAATGGTATAGGGTTTCCTGCTTGAGTAGGGGGTTGGACTAGAAGACCTCCAAGGTCCCTTCCAACTCTATTTTGACTGATTGATTAATTGATTTGCTTAACGACTATGGCAAAAAGGTAATAAAATCAGGCATGACTCACAATGACTGCCTCACTTAGTGATGAAACTTCTGGTTCCAATCGTGGTTGTAAGTTGACAACTATCTGTAGGTTGTTAGGTTGATTATATTTTAATATATTTGGCAGGTATGTTGGATAGTTGGAAACCAAGCATTTGGGGAGCCAAGCCAACATTTAAAATCCTCTGCTTGTGAAATTTCCACAGAGAAGATACTTGCAATGTACACATAATGCAAAGACTTCCTTATTTTTGTTTTGGCACAGTATGTAAATGGAATCAGTAAATAAACAAGATTAAATTTTGCAGCACAAAAGCAATATTTGCAACTGTGATTTATTGAAGGCAATTATAATTGTAGCTTGGTATGATGTACAAGCAGAGCACCCTGTTTGCAGCTTTCAACCTTATTCCTGGTTTGTTTCCTATGCAGACGTTCTAACAACTCAGAACTGCATCACGATAAAGAGTAAGGTACACAGTCAAAAAAATTCAAGCAGATGAAAATTACTTTGGTCATCTGTTGTATTAATTTCGTATTGTTTTTGATTGAATCAATAAATTATGGCTTAAATAGGACATATGATTTCACAATGCTTTTATTTATTTCAGGACACACAGTAGTGAGATGCACACAGTGGGCCATATGTTTTTGAGCCCTGCAGCTACAGGATAGTCTTTCTTTCATTTGCTTCCAAGAAGATGGAAGGGGGGGGGGTGTCTCATTTTAATTTGCTCCGTATTCTTGACACAAGCATCCCTACCAGTCTGCAAAGTTAACCGAGCTTGTATTTGCTGTAGAAAACAGAATGTGGACCAACACCCAGGAGTTAAGAATTGGAAAGATCTGTAGAAATAAGTTCCCTGTGTTTAGGTAGCCTGTACCAATTCAGCACCTTGAATTGGTACAGGCTACCTAAATGAGAGGGTGGTTGATCTGTCATTCACCGCCAGCCTCTCGGCTTAAATCAGCTTGTGTATTTCCCAGAGATGCTTGATAGAGTGGGCATAACGTAGCAGGAGCCGACCTGTTCCGCTTTAAACAACCGTAAATGTTTTAATACTTTCTTTAGCCCCCAGCTTGCCTTCTCTGTCAGCTTTACATGAAATCAGCAGAAGACTTTTCACAGCCACTTAATTCCTCTTCTCTTCTCCCTTCTGGCTCTTGGAAGTAACTGAAAATTTAAATCCAGTTCTTACGTTTTTAGAGAGTCAGTGGCCCCATTTCAGTGAGGGAGCAGCAGGAATGCAAAGTGGCCTTGCCGCGAGGCAGGGGAGCGAGCAGGCAGCCTGTATGCCTGAAGGACCATCCTCAAAGAAAAGAAATTGCATTTGGCTGTAATTGTGGAGGCTTGAGTTCAGGGAAGATTGAGATACAGGGAACTGAAGTAGCATCCTAGAGGGGCAAGATCTTGCCTGAGCAAATCCAATGGGGGGAAATTGTTTCTTTTGTCACTGAGCCTGAATTAACCACATGTGTTTTGCTTCCTCTTCCCACTCGATCTTGTATTTGTGCAGTAGGGAGGCAACATGGGCAGTAAGAAAGCATAAATACATTATTTGCCTTACTTTCACAAGATGTCTACAGCACAAGGTAATGAATAACAGAATAACAGAGTTGGAAGGGACCTTGGAGGTTCAATCCCCTTCTCAGGCAGGAAAAACCCTATACTATTTCAGACAAATGGTTGTCGAATCTCTTCTTAAAAACTTCCAGTGTTGGAGCATTCACAGCTTCTGGAGGCAAATTGTTCCACTGATTAATTATTGTAACTGTCAGGAAATTTCTCCTTAGTCCTGGGTTGCTTTTCTCCTTGATTAGTTTCCTTCCATTCCTGCCTTCAGATGCTTTGGAGAATAGGTTGACTCCCTCTTCTTTGTGACAACTCCTTAGATATCAGAACATTGCTATCATATCACCCCTAGTCCTTCTTTTCATTAAACTAGACATACCCAATTCCAGCAACCGTTCTTTATATGTTTTAGCCTCCAGACCCCTAATCATCTTTGTTGCTCTTCTCTGTACTCTTTCTAGAGGCTCAACATTTTTTTTTACATTGTGGCGACCAAAACTGGATGCAATATTCCAAGTGTGGTCTTACCAAGGCATTATAAAGTAGTATTAACACTTTATATGATCTTGATTCTATCCCTCTGTTAATGCATCCTAGGACTGCGTTGGCTTTTTCAGCAATTGGAGTACACTGCTGGCTCCTATTTAAGTGATTGTCCACTAGGACGCCAAGATCCCTCTCACAGTTACTACTATTGAGCCAGGTATCACCTACAGTATATTATACCTGTGCATTTGATCTTTCTTGCCTAAATGTAGAACCTTACTTTTTTCACCATTGCATTTCATTTTGTTAGATAGCACCCATTGTTCAAGTTTGTGAAGATCTCTCTGTATCCTAAATCTATCTTCTGAAGTGTTGGCTATTCCTGCCAGCTTGGTGTCTGCAGATTGGATGAGTTCCCATCTATCCCCTCATCTAAATCATTGACCAAGATATTGAAGAGTACTGGGCCTAAGACAGAGCCTTGGGGTACCTCACGGCTTACTTCCCTCCATGTAGATGCAGTTCCATTGAGGACTGCACATTGAGTGTGATTGGTCAGCCAGTTACGAATCCAACGAGTGGTGATACTATCTAACCCACATTTTTCTATTTTATCAAGTAGTAAGTTGTGGTCTATTTTATCAAATGCCTTACTGAAGACCAAGTAAATTATATCCACAGCATTTTTTTGATCCACAAATTTTGTCACTTTGTCAAAGAAATGGACTGGATAGTCTTAGTCATATATTTAATATAATGAATCTACATTAAAATTCAAACTAAAAACTCCATCTCTTCTAGATGCTGTAAACCACGGGTGTCAAACTGGATTTCTTCCAGGGCTGGATCAGCATTGTACTTCTCCTACACAGGCCAGGGGGGGTGGGGGAGATAGGACAAATGCCTCCTGCAGCACCCTGACACCCAAAATGGGGTGTGGGGGCGTGCATGGCCTCTCCGCGCCCCGTTTTGGCTGCCAAAGGCACCGCGGGCCAGTCCTTTGCTATTTCCAGGCCAGCCCCATGGGCCAGATTTGAGCACTCCATGGGCTGGATTCGGCCCGCGGGCCTTGAGTTTGACATCCCTGCTGTAAACCTTTAGGACTTCATCCCCATTTAGAGAGCTGTGTGTGTGTAATGGTTATCATATGGTTACATGCAGTGTGTCAACAGTCCCTATGACAAATACAGCAAAAGAAACTCCTGGGACATTATTTTACCAAGAGCATAACTTTACTGATAATTCCACATAGGCACAGAAGACCCAAAGCCAGTTCTAAAGTTTTTGCATGCAAAAGCAGCATAGGTAAAATTCCCCTTTCTCCCCTTGGCCACCCACTGTTCATTGTCCAGCAATCAAATACAGTCAATTTGTTTTGGGAAATGGTCTGAGCACCTTGGAGCTTCCCCATCACTTGACATTGGGCACTAGGACATTGCTAGGAGACAGTCAAGGCTCTCTTTGCATTCCACAGTTCCCTCCCAAGCCTCCCTTGCATTCCAAACCTGCTCTCCTCCTCCCTGTTTCTGTTGTCTGGTTGCATGACACAAAGTGCGGGAGGGCAGGGAGAATGGCCTTGAGGGACAGGAGGACCAAGACAATAAAAGAGGACTAAGTCCAGGGCAGGAATGTAACCTGAGTAAATGCCTCAAATGAGACCTTCCATAGTTCTCACAAACATAAAGGGTGGGAGGGGGCACACTCAGACTTGCGAGCCTCTGTTATTATAACTTTACAATGAAAACAGCACTTACCTACATGACATTTTATTTTAGGTCTACCTTAGCAATTACTCTGAATATCTCTGAATATTTTTTTTTGCTTTGCTTCATTGGTTTTGTTCCTGAATATGCAAATATTACTGAGACAAAAGATTAACAAGGATGGAGCAGTAGAGGAAACCTGTCTTGGGTCCTGTCTAGGTTAACCGTGGACAAAACAATGTTGAATTATCTAATATTTCCTTTTCATCTTGGTGTGAGGAGAAGTGTTTTCTGAGTGACAAAAAGCCAGAAAGTGATGCCGATCAAATCTCCATTTGTGATGTAGTGTCATTTCATCATTAGTCTCTTGTGTTTCCTACAGCCAGAGCTATAATGTGTAGAAAATCGCTGAGTGTCAAATATAAGCTTTGCACATCTATACATGTATTATAAAGATGAAGCTTAAACAGCATGAAGTGGAAATGGAATAGCAAAGTTCTGAGGGAAAATAAGTTCTCATTTTTTTCTGGGTCTCATTTTTTTTATTTCCTTTAAGTAAGAGGATCACACATTGCTTTATATCAGATTCAATTTTACTCTTGTTTTCAGCTTACACCCAAACCAAACAAACCATATTTTGATTTTATAAAAAGTGTGAATCTGTACTCTTTTTGTAAAAACTACCACAGGAGGGTGAAGATACGTGATCTTTTTGTTTTTTGTTTTTTGTTTTAATTATGAAGAGTTATGTTGCTTTCTTTCTAGCAACACAGGAAAAAAATAGGGCCCATTTGCAGTCTGAGGTAATACAGTCTGGAATTCTACCATGTTGTTTGCTTAATGCGGTGTAGACCAGATCCACCATGGTGACAGGGAACCTTATAAGAAAGAGAAAAGGGACACAGTCTGGCAGCAGTTCTGTTCCCTCTCATAAGATCTGGTTCTGCCATCCCTTTAGGTGACTTTGAGCATCTTTGAACTGGCCACTGCTGCAGGACTCCCCTGTGACATCGACCCAGCCCTGGTCTCTGCACTCTCCAACCTGAAGAAAGGTAAGGATACAGCTTACTAACATTTATCTGGCTTGCCCCATTAAGATAGAAGTATAGGGCTGCAGCATGCCTTCCTATATCATCTAGGCAAGTTTCCAGATAGGGTATTTTTCCCAGCGCTGGGAAAGATCCCCTATCTGGAAACTTGCCTAGATGATACAGAAAGATCCCGTATCATCTAGCACTGGGAAAGATCCTCTTTTAGGGAATCTGTCCAAGCTGAGCATCAACTCAGCAAAAATATTTAATCTCTTGTCTCCAGGAGCTGTCACTGCTTGGATGCCATTGCTGGTTTGTTTGTACAGAAAAAGCCCACTGCCAGATCCTAGTGAAGAAAATGCAGTTATCCTGCATTTTTAACTGTGCCTTTCTCAGTTGGCAGGGGCAGTCTAGTATATGTAATGAACAGTATTTATGGGTTCTGAACGTCTCTGTGGGTGAGATATATGCAATCTCTTACTTAGAGATTCATTCAAACATGCCTGGTTCTTGGCGACTGCCTGGATAAATCCTTTGTGATTTTCCATGGCCTCCTTCCTAAAACTGAGAAAAAGTTACCAGCCCAAGGTTATCAGCTGGCTTCATGCCTAATGGGGGACTAATATATTTAATAGATATTAGAGACATTGGGGCACATTATATATATATATATATATATATATATATATATATATATATATATATATATATATATATATATATATATATATATATATATATATATATATATAATTTTATTTCCTATTTTGAAAGCCTAGATAATCTGAGCACATGGGATCAGAATGGAGTTGTCATTTGCACACCTTGAATAATTGAAGGCACTAGAATGCTACAATAAGTAACTACAATCCCTGTGGAAGTGCATACTTTTCTTTGATCAGCTGATTAGCTCTATGACCAGTGGTCTTTTTTTTTTCATCTTCCTTTGCTGCAACATAGGTCAGAGATGAACAGCAGCATCTTTGATCTTCACAGAAAAATCTATGACCTGCTTATTTTGCTTATAACAAAAATCATTATATATATATATATATATATATATATATATATATATATATATATATATATATATATATGATATTATATTATTATATAACAAAAGAAGAAATAGCAGATCATCATCTCATTTTCTTATCTTACTCATCTTTCCTTTACCTTTTCCTATTGATATCTTGCATAGCTGTAAGAGCCGTAGTGGCGCAGTGGTTAGAATGTAATATTGCAGGCTAATTCTACCGACTGCCAGGAATTCGATTCTGACAGGCTCAAGGTTGACTCAGCCTTCCATCCTTCTGAAGTTGGTAAAATGAGGACCCAGATTGTTGGGGGCAATATGCTAACTCTGTAAAGAGGGCTGTAAAGCACTATGAAGTGGTATATAAGTCTAAGTGCTATTGCTATTTATCACTTGTTTGTATCTTATGATTTATGATTATCTTATAATTTATGATCTATGACTTATCACTGTTGTTTGCATGTACACTGAGAGCTTATGCACCAGAGACAAATTCCTTGTGTGTCTAATCACACTTGGCCAATAAAGAATATTCCATTCCATCTTCCATCTTGTGAATGCAACAGCTTCTTGGTGTGCCCATAAATCCTGCTTTGTCCACAAAAAGACTGCTGCTCATATCATGAAAGTATCTAAGCAAAACTACAGTCCTCCTATCATTCTGACAGTGGCCAAAAAGACAGTAATCATGCCCCTCTTTACTGCATGTAAGCCAGCTTCTGGCAATCGCCTTCTTCTGTCCTTCATTTTGACACCCCGATGAAAGGTTTTCCTAATCCCTGTTCTATAACTCTCTTGGTTTAGAATTTCAAAAATAAAAATTTACTACTGTTGTGTTTTGCAAATGAAGGTAGACCAGATCCACCATATCCCAGGATAACGTTGCCAGATCCAATCTGAGTCAGTCACCAGAACTATAGGTTTATTCTTCCAAGTTTTCGGGCTTCTGCTGGAGCCCATTCCCTCTCCAGAATATATGCACTAGGCTGTTCTATGTAATGTATGTATATGGTGTCCGGTTGTGTGTAGATTTTAGTTCTTAATTGGGGTATTGATAGCTGACTATTAAGTCATTGATTGTTGTATCCTTGTGCCAATGTGCCCTCAGCTCCTAAGTACCTGATCAACTGGTGGTAAGTCAGCACTCCTGTTGACTGACAGGGGCCCATTTCCCAGACTGCCATCAGTTCTCTAGCTATTTTTGTTCCTGTTCAGCCAACAATCTAGTAGCTACGTAATTGATTGCCTGTCCTTGTTCATTGCAGTGTGAGGCTACCAATGAGTTAGGGCCTCCTCTTTTAACAGCTCACTCATGTTCTCGCAATCTGGTGGTTAGCTTCCTCCCTGTCCGTCCCACATACAGTAGTTGCAGGGGCAATCCAGGCAAGGAATCTGGTAAATTACATTCAAAGTTTCTCCCACTTCCAAATGAACTTTGTAGTTCACGATTTGTCCTTGCATGGTAGCCTCTAGGCGGTGGGCGATGTCCACTTGCAGGTGTTGGAAGTTGCATTCTACTGCTTCTGTTTTCTTCACTTGAATAGAATAGAACTGGAAGGGACCTTGGAGGTCTTCTAGTCCAGCCCCCTGCTCAAACAGGAGAACCTGTATTATTTCAGATAAGTGGCTGTCTAGTCTCTTAAAAACCTCCAGTGATGGAGCGCCCACAATTTCAGAAGACAAGCTGTTCCACTGGCTAATTGTCCTCACTGTTAGGAAGTTTCTCCTTAATTCCAGGTTGCTTCTCTCTTTGGTTAGTTTCCAGCCATTGTTTCTTGTCCTGCCCTCTGGTGCTTTGGAGAATAATTTCACTCCCTCTTCTTTGTGGCAGCCCCTCAAATACTGGAATACTGCTATCATGTTGCCCCTAATTCTTCTTTTCTTTAGACTAGCCAAACCCAAATCCCGCAGCTGTTTTAGTTTCCAGGCCTTTGATCATCTTAGTTGCTCTACTCTGAACTTTTTCCAAAGTCTCAACATCTTTTTTTGTAGTATGGTGACCAAAATTGGTTGCAGTATTCCAGGTGTGGTCTTACTAGGGTTTTATAAAGCGGTACTAATACTTCACATGATCTTGATTCTATCCCTCTGTTTATATAACCCAGGATTGTATTAGCTTAACGTCCCTCCAGCTTTGAGGAGAGTCCCCAATGCAATCCCAAACTGCCTCAATACCTGACTGAACCTAATTTGAAAGTCTGCGGGCTTCCTTCCAGTCCATCTCAAGGCTGTAATTAAATGCAGACGCCATGGCTTAAGCATCCAGTCACTTTTCCTATTTCCCTCGTTCTTTTCTTTACCATTTTTTTCTCTGTGAAAAGTTCTGGACAGTAATTTGAAAGCTTGCATGCAATTTTGTGACCCTTTCTCAGAAAATAAGGACATTTTGTGTAAGGATAATGCTTAATACGGTTCTCGGAAAGGGTTTAACTAAGGACAGTATCTGATGCTGTGCTTGCTTATGCATTTCTTCTCTGCATGAGGAAGTAAAGAATCTGTTTCAAGCTGATCTGCAAAACAGTGAATTTGATAGATCGGGGCTGCCATCTTCTTACAATCCTAATTGTCTTTAATATTTTCCTTTTTTTCTGAGCTGTATAGTATTTGTATTAACTAAGCGAGTTATTATTTCCCTGGTGGCTGCCATGCTAGCTTCAAGCTGAAACTGTGACTTTGTTGTAGTTTGTTACGCATCTCGCTTTTGCCTGGGGTGACTCCCTGCAAGCTTGCGTCCTTCCTCTTCCTGCTGGCTTGAGAAACCATAGTTATGTGGCACCATTCAACCGAAGTCATCTCTTCCTGCCACAGTAATTACATTCCCAAGCCAATTGTGTAAGAAATCCTTCCCCACCACCCAACATATATAATACCATGACATGTTTGATGTCAGCGTTCCAGAAGAACCAAACTCCCATAAAAAACTCCGAGACAGGCATTTTCTCAAAGTTCCCATTTATTAGAGTAGGTATACTGGCACATCTGGGAAAACCCGAATCTGAGAGTTCCAGGTTTTCCCTCAGTAAATCAAAACCCCAAATCCACCCCCTCCACCCATCAGCCCATCACATAGTCCAATCACCATCCATCCCAACTGGAGCCATCCCTTCAACCACTCCTCCTCCATGTGCAGGAATACCATGACCTTGACCGAAAAGAAGAATGCTATTATGTCTAACTACATTCCCTCTACTAAATCCCCCCTCCTAATTCCCCAAGCACAAGAATGTGGCAGCGTGGAAACCTCTGATGCTAATGTGGCTTCCAAAGCTGACACTTGGATTAAATTATGGTTTGTTGAACAGGCAATAAGAAAAAAAACACACCCTGAGGTTTTCAAATGAGTGGATTTACATATAGTCTCAAAAAGCACAATCCACATTAAAGTTTGGCAGGGCCTATGATCCAGGGGTGAAATTCAGCAGGTTCTGAAGAACCGGTAATGGAAATTTTGAATAGTTCGGAGAACCGGCAAATACGACCTGTGGCTGGCCCCAGAGTGAGGTGGGAATGGAGATTTTGCAATATCCTTCCCCTGGAGTGGGGAGGGCATGGAGATTTTGCAGCATCCTTTTTCTGCCACGCTCACCAAGTCATGCCCACAGAACCGGTAGGGAAAAATTCTGAATTTCACCCCTGCTGTGAACCCAGCCTCTTTTTCCCTGAGTGTCAGAGGCGATAATTAATCTCACAAAGGAGAAGTTTGATCTTTTCCCGGACATCAGACATTAGAAAAGAAACCGCAGTTTAAGAGTCTAAGTAAAAATGTTTATTTCGGTACAAAATAATAAATCCTCATTATTCTACATCTCTGATATAAAAATAGGTCTTGCTTCAATGGAAGCCAGGAACAGAAGGAGAGAATGGAATGTACACATGCGTACAAGAACATATCAATCACGTGCTCAGGAATAAACCATTATATTGAATAGGGATGCATCTCCCTGCATATACATATAACAGGCAATAAAAAATCACTGCGTGGCACTGAGGCTTCTCCGACATCGCTTTGCATAATATGGTGTCCTATCAAGGATTAATGGAGCCTGAAGAGGGCAATGTTGATATTCATTTTGTATTATGAACTGAATCAAATCAGCTTTCTCTTTCTTCTTGCATATACATGCTTACAAACATATAATCTGCACCAGAGAGGCACATTGGTCTCCCTCTCAGTCTAAGGAACACTAATGAGATATGTAGAACTTATGGGGTTTTTTTCCCCTCCTCTCCTCTCCTGTCCTCCATCCCACCACTCATTATTCTAGCAGTGCCTTCTTTTTATTTCTTTCTTTATGATGCACACGTGTTGATTGAAGCAGAGCTGAGCAGTGTCAGTTCTGTTCAGCTAGCCAGCTCCTTCCATCAGTTAATTTATTGGCCTGCCAGAACCACTATATATATTTTTAATTATCCTTTCCTTGTTTTTTCCCTCCTTTTGGGGGGGGGGGAGCATGCCTTCTGAGCAGCTGAAGTGGAAAGGAAACTGCTAACGTAAATCAGACATATCTGAAATCTCTTGGTGTACATCATCCTTTTTGTCTCCCTAACAGAGAGCTCGTCCCCTGAGGAGGACTACAAGACAGCCTGCTTGCTCCTTGTCTTCATAGCTGTGTCTCTGCCACTCCTGGTCTCAGATCCTTCCTCTGTTTACCTCACTGAGATAGATGGTAAGAGACGTAATACCAGTATGGAGCATCCTCTTCAAATGTCTGCTAATATAGTTGTTTGCTGTCTTATCTGGTTTGTATGACATGTTAACTTGTACTGTATTTTGACTCAAGTTGCAGCAGTTTAATCACAATCTGTATCCTGACTTGGGGTAGCTTCCCTATGGCTGCCATGTCTAAGATGCAAAAATCCAGGGACTCATTTTTATTTATTTTTTGCCATCTACTGGTTGCCTGGATTATGGCAGCCAAGTTGTGGAAGACTTATGCTTGCTTGCTTGCTTGCATATTTATTTAATTATCAAATGTATATGGCTGCCTATCTCACAAGAAGAAGAACCCTATGAAAACAATAAACATGTGAAACACAGTCATATTGAACAAAGGGAGGGAGGGAGGGAGGGAGGGAGGGAGGGAGAGAGACACACAGAGAGAGAGACAGAGAGATTTTTCAGTCAGCAACATAGCATCTCAAGATGTCACCAGTCCAGTGGTGGGTTCCTACAGGTGCGGTCCACTCTATAGCACCGGTAGCGGCCCGCTAGTGACATCATAGTACCGGTGCGGTCGGTTGCCGGTGCCTGGGCGCCACCATTTTTCAAAAAAAAATTTTTTTTATTTTAAATTTTTTTTTATTCTGCGCATGCCCAGAAGCTGAGCTTCCGGCACTGCACGTGCACTGCCTTCCTACCCCACAGTGAGTCCAAGCAGGGGAGGATGGCTGAGGGAGCGTGTGAGATGCTGAAAGAATGGGCGGCAGGAGCTATCTCCATTCCCCTCCCTTCAGCAGTCCGAGAAGCCATGAACGCCGATGATGATCCTAGGCATTTTTGCACATTCGAGGCTTCTCGAGCTGCTGAGGGGGGGGAAAATGTTCACCCAGTCACATGGCTGGCAAGCCACACCCACAAAATAAGCCACGCCCAGTGTGGTAGTAAAAAAAATTAGGAACCCGCCCCTGCACCAGTCCCCTAAGACTGCCAGACCTGATGAGGTCCAGAAAGTAAGAAGGGATGGATCTGTCCTCATTTCAGAGAGGAGAACATTCCAGAAGATGAATCCCAGAGCAGAGAAGGCCCACCTCCCCAGGCTGCCAAACAGTTCTCTGAGAAACAGGACCTGCAGCAAGCTTCTCTTGCCAGATCTAATGAGAAAAGCAATAGGGGAATACTTCATATAATACTCAAAATACAGTCCAATGTGATGACCGAATCTAGGTTGAGATCTACATAATGGTTAAGCTTTGTCAACGCTCTGCGAATACAAGTATAAGTCGGTCCTGCAGCTTCATTTCTCTTCACCATACTTCGTTCCCTCCTCTTTCGCCACAGATGCCAGCAGGATCTGATTCACATACAGGGAGCAGCTAGAACAAAAATAAATGTTTGTAGATCTTGCCATCTGAGCATACCTGAAGTGCTAATTTCTCTTCTGGTTGAACCAGGCCTCTATTTGGAGGAAGTGATGGCCAGATGATGTATAAAGTGAGATTTCCCTTCCCTTTCCCTGACAATTAATTACAGGTAGTCCCTGACTTATGACAACAATTGAGATCAAAATTTCAGTTGTTAAGTGAGACATTTGTTAAGTGAGTTTTGCCCCATCTTAAGACCTTTCTTGCCCCAGCTGTTAAGTGAATCATTGCAGGCATTCAATTAGGAACACAGTTGTTAAGTGAAACTGGCTTTCCCATTGACTTTGCTTATCAGAAGGTCGCAACAGGGGATCACATGACCCCGGGACACTGCCACCGTCATAAAGAGGAATCAGTTGCAAAGAGTCCAAATTTTGATCATGTGACCCAGTAGTGGGTTCTAAATGGTTTTGCTACTGGTTCGCTCGCGCGTGCGCACAACACTTCTGTGCATGCGCAGAAGCGTCCCGGGCGGGTGCACGGAGCCTCGGTTCGGAGAACCGGACCGAACCGGGAGCAACCCACCGCTGATGTGACCATGGGGATGCTGCAAAGAACTTAAGTGTGAAAAACAGTCATAAGTCACTTTTTTCAGTGGCATTGTAACTTCGAACAATCACTAAATGAACTGTTGTAAGTTGAGGACTACCTGTATTCTGTCTGTAGACAGGATGAGAGGGAATAGGAATCAGTCTTTGGCGAAGTTCAGTGTCACTTTTAAGCATAAGTCTAAAATTAGGTTTCTTGTGAGTGTGAGCCCAAGTTTAGTCATCCTACCTTCTCATTGGCTGTACCATGGAAGTCATGGTTGAATTAGGTCACATTGACTCAAGCAATTGTTAAAAGTCCTTAAAAGCTGCCTGAGGGTAGCAACAGTACAATTTTTGGCAGATGATATTGGCCACTCCCCTTGTTTAGCAAAAGCAGCCAAAGATCAGAATTGCAACTGGGTTATGGAGACGGGGAAATTGGGTAACATCCTTGCATTGTTGGGAGCTTAGTAATTGCTCTACAGCAGGGGTGTCAAACTCATGTCGTCACGGCAGTATCACATGATGATAATATCAAGACTTTCCTTCCCCTTCGCTAAACTGGGCATGGGCATGGCCAGTGTGTGATGCATCCGGCCCATGGGCCGCGAGTTTGACAGCCCCACTCTACAGTATATAGGAGCCTTGTTGAGATAAGAATTACTCTTATCAGAGGCGAAATGAATCTTTTCCTGGAACTCTGACATTGTCAAAATAAACCGCATTATAATTCTAAGGTATAAGATATTTATTTCGTTACAAAAATGATAAAATCACATGCTGGCTATAAACATAGGTGTTGCTTCGTCCGAAGCAGAGAACAAAAGGGAAGAATCAAAAGAAAGGAATGTACACATGCGTACTAGGAACATATTAATCACGTGCTCAGGAATAAACCATTATATTTGATAGGGATGCATCTCCCTGCATATACATGTAACAGGCAACATAAAATCACTGCGTGACAAGCCTCCTCAAATTTTAAAGTCCAAGTTGACCAAGCAGAATATGGTTTTAATTTTGCAAAAGTACCTAGAATTCTTCCTGCAGTCTAAGAAGATCCCTCTCAAAATAGATGCAAAGAACTTCTACAACCTTACAGGTAGTCCTCGGTTTACAACCGTTCATTTAGTGACCGTTCAAAATTATAACAGCACTGCAAAAAAGTGACTTAGGACCGTTGTTCACACTTAGGACCATTCAGCATCCCCATGGTCATGTGATTTACATATGGATGCTTGACAGCTGGTTCATATTTATGATAGTTGCAGTGTCCCAGGGTCATGTGATCACCTTTTGCAATCTTCTGACAAGCAAAGACAATGGGGAAACCAGATTCACTTAACAACCATATTACTAAGTTAACGGCTTCAGTAATTTGCTTAACAAATGTGGCAAGAAAAGTCATAAAATGGGGCTGTTAGGAGGTTTGGTTATATCCTGAAATATTGGCCCCCGCCCCGACTTAGTATTTTGGCCAAAGCCAAATAGCTGTAGTATGTCCAACATCACTAAGAATACCATGGTCCACCTCATTGATTGAACCCAACTGTTGCTACTTCTTTGCTACAGGTTATAGAAACAATATCCACTGCCTTGCCAAAGCTATCATCCAGGTGTCGGCTGCCCTATTCACCATCTACAACAAAAATATTGAGAGCCATCTCAAGGAATTCTTGGTTGTGAGTGGAACTCTTGATTTTTCTTGCATGTGTTATTCCTCCATGGGTTTTCAGGACTCCCCAAGTCTCCTTTATTTCTCTAGATCAGTACAACTATGTTTGTCAGCATTAGAAGGCCATAGCTTAAATGGAGAGCAAAGGTCCCTAGATTGTAAACCATTTCCCTTTCCTTTCCTCTCCTCTCCTCTCCTCCCCTCTCCCCCCTCCCCTCTCCTCCTCCCCTCTCCTTTCCTTTCCTCTTCTCCTCACTTCTCTTCTTCTCTTCTCTTCTCCTCTCCTCTCCTCTCCCCTCCCCTCCCCTCCTCCTCACGTCTCCTCTTCTCTTCTCTTCTCCTCTCCTCTCCTCTCCTCTCCTCTCCCCTCCCCTCCCCTCCCCTCCCCTCCCCTCCCCTCCCCTCCTCTCCTCCTCACGTCTCCTCTTCTCTTCTCCTCTCCTCTTCTCTTCTCTTCTCTCTTCTCTTCTCCTCTCCTCTCCTCTCCTCTCCCCTCTCCTCCCCTCCCCTCCCCCCTCTCCTCTCCTCGCCTCTCCTCTCTACTTTTCCTCTCCTCTCCTTTTTCCACATTACTTTTTTTAAACTTTTTTTTCCTATCAAAATTTGTATTGATTTTATTCTTTTAAAAATAACCCAATGACTACCTTTTGCTGGGGCTTAATTTAAAAATCAAATCAAAACATGTCTGCCGCATAACAAAATATTTTCAATGTTATTAATCTTTAAAAAACACTCTTGCATACCATCTTCTGAAACATCGGAGCATGGCAATTCATTTTCATGAATGCTGTTTTGAATGATTTTTTATTCAAAATCATTCTGGGAAAGAGAGACCCAAATGTTCTAGCAAATATACAGTAATGTATGACTCAAGATACTGCATTTGTGCTGTGGGCCATTCCTTTCTCTTGCACACAATGGTCATTATCGGTGTCATTTTTATAAAAAGGCAACATCTGAATTGCTCCCTTTGTTCTCTCCTTGCATCCACTTTTGGTTTACTCTACAGAAAATTGGTGGTTTGTTTGTTTCTTTTTATTTTTACTGCTGTGAAAGTAATTTGTTTACTGAGAAAGTACCGTAATTTCTCTTTCATTGGTTGCAGAAAGATGGAGACAAATTGTATTTGGTCAGATTTAAGGCAGATAATCATGATTGCATTTTAAAAAATATGTTCACTGCGACAAAAGTTATATATACATCTAATTTTTATGATTAGGGGGGGAAAATACATTGTCAATCAACTTCAATTTTTTAAAGGAAATATATTTGAAACTGTATATATGCCTATAATGACTTTTGCTTAATATTGTATGTCCAGTTATTGTGGCCTGTTCAATATTGCTTAGAGCAGTACTGTATGTGAAAAACAATAGTACTTCAGACAGGCTAGCCAGGAGGGGAAAAAAATCCAAAAGACACATCTTTATTCTTCACCTGAAGATTTACCAAATGGTGTGCATGTTCAGGCTTTCAAGTTTCAATGTTTTCTTCATTAATCAAAATGATTAAAAATCTAGGGGACAAAAGGAGGAGGATTGAAGTGAAAGCTAGATCTACACTGTGCACGTTAAGCCCAATTTGATTTTACCTTCTGCTCATTTTTCTTATTTGGAATAATCTTGCCTGATAAAGAATTCTTAAACACTTGAACATGTGCAACTAGTTTGTAAATTTTCAGTTGCCATCATAAAAATATTGCCTCAAGAGGAGTTTGGGCCTTTCTGGTGCCCGTTATCTCCTGTTAACAGCTGGCCATTCTCTTTTGGTCTTCCTTAAGCCCATATGTCTTTCTGATAAGAAACCTACGTTAAAGTTCTGCTTTCTTCCGATCTGCGAAAGGAAGAAAATTCATGCAGGTCACGCTCAGAGACACTGCCTCTCACAGACCCGGCATTTGGGCTGCTACTTGATAAAAAGAAAACAAGGGAATTGGGGAGGTCTGACTAAATGATCTTCTTGAGATTTTCCAGTTGTCAAACTGGACACACCTTTGCAAATTGGACGTGACTGTCTACTACCCCTAATTCAGGGACCAGTTCCACGGTCTTGCAAATTCTCCTTGACCAAAGATATTTCTCCTTGCTAATATTTCAAGTGACTCACTTCTTGCGCAGCTATCATCCCACACAAATGTTAAAAAGCAAACAAACAAAAGGTAAACCCACAGGCTATTAGTGATGGATAGAGGTGCCACTCAGCAGGATCGCTTCCTTATTTCTGGCCTCTGGGAATCAGTATATCTGTTGATTAGATACTATGGCAGGTTGCTGTTTCTCTCTGCCAGGTGAAAGGGGGTCATGGAAATAAGGAAGGCAGTTGTGGGCACTGGGCTTCTTCTCTATAATTGGTGCCACACCAAAATGTTGTCACAAATGACACCATTCCACAACATTTTGGTGTGGCATCAAGTATAGAGAAGGTGAAAGAAAGCCGGCTCCATTGGTATGGACATGTCCTGAGAGCAGCACCTTCCACCATTGCCAGGACTGCCTACCAACTAGAAGTCAATGGCCGGCGACCTCGTGGGCACCCAAACAGAGATAGCAAGACACCATCAACGAAGATATGCAAGCCGTGGGCCTGCGCCCTGGAGACATAGCTGACCATGCAAAGTGGTATTCAATGACCCCAAAAGCAGACCCTGCACTTGCGGAAATATGCTAGGAAGAAGAAGAAGAGTTGTGGGCACTGGGCAATCAGCTTTATTATACAGTCCCTGAGCACAGGCACTTTGCAGGTAAATGTTGCTACCCTTTTCCCCTAGGACAGGGGTAGGCAAAGTTGGCTCTTCTATGACTCGTGGACTTCAACTCCCAGAATTCCTGAGCTAGCATGATTGGCTCAGAAAGTCTGGAAGTTGAAGTCCATGAGTCATAGAAGAGCCAACTTTGCCTACCCCTGTCCTAGGAGACTGCAATTCAACAGGGAGAGCACAGTAGAGGAAAATTCTTCACCAGTTGAGTCTCTGTTGTGAAACCCTTAAAACATGCCCCCCCCCATGAGATATTATGCTTTTTTGAATTATTTCAGGGTATAAGAAAATATTATCCCTTAAAGAGGCTGCCCCAATCAAGTAGAAATGTATTATCCCAAAGGTGCTTTTTTTCAAGAGGCAACTGGACTTTCTTGATTGTTCTTTGAAGACGTTTCGTTTCTCATCCAAGAAGCTTCTTCAGCTTTGACTGGATGGTGGGGAATGGAAGGATTTATATTCCTTGCAGACAGCTTTGCAATTTGCATTGTTTTTTAGAGAGTCGTTGAGGCCACCTGGAGGTTTATCTGTGTCATCAGGGTCACCTGAGTAGTGCAAATGGGTGTGGAGCCTTCTTGGAACTGCTGAAAGGACTGTGCAGATAGATGATGTCGTATCCCTTCCCCTCTGTTGAGAGAGGGAAGTTCAGTTTTGACATAGATGGCCTCTTTGACACCTGTTTCAAACCAGTGGTTCTCTCTGTCCAAAATGCAGACTTTGCTGTCTTCAAAAGAGTGGCCTTTGTCTCTTAAATGCAGATGGACTGCTGAATCTAGTCCTGATGGGTTTGTTATCCTGTGTTGTGCCACTTCATAAATGCAAACCATCCTGAAGAAGCTGAAGAAGCTTCTTGGTTGAGAAGCGAAACGTCTTCAAAGAAAAACCAGAAAGTCCAGTTGCCTCTTGAAAAAAAAAGCACCTTTGGGACAACCAGGACCTGGATGACTGAGAATCTCCATAGACATTTAGAAATGTGTTAGTTTTTAACTGATTAAATGTACATATCACACAAACAGAAAAGTGTTTTTATGGGGAGTCTGAAAAGAAGATGAATGGGGTTTATTTCTGCAGAATTTACAAAGTTTTAAATATTCTTTGTTTAAAGGAAAGTGATTTTCATTATTTTAATCACACCTGTGAAAAATGGGCATGCCTTGAACCTTTTAAGCTAATTAAAAAGAAAAAAGGCAAATGCTTTGACCTTCGTGAGCTGAGGAGTTTGCTGATTGCCGAATACAGGTAGTCTTCGACTTACGACCACAACTGAGCCCCAGATTTTTGTTGCTAAGTGAGACACTTGTTGGGTTAATTTTGCCCCATTTTACGACTTTTCTTGCCACCGTTGTTAAGTGGATCACTGTAGTTGTTAGGTCACTAACCCAGTTTATTAAGTGAATCTGGCTTCCCCATTGACATTGCTTGTCAGAAGCTTGCCAAAAAGATCATATGACCGTCATAAATGTGAGTCAGTTGCTAAGTATCTAAATTTTGATCACATGACCACGAGGGTGTTGCAACAGTTGTAAGTGTGAAAAATGGTTGTAACTCACTTTTTTCAGTGCTGTTGTAAGTTTGAACCAGTGGTGGGTTCCTACCAGTGTGGTCCACTCTGTCGTTCCAGTAGCGGCACGCTGATTGCACAATTTGCGTGCGATGGCTCCGGTGCCGTCTTCGCCGGTCCGTCGCACGGCACCATCTTTTTTTCTAAATTTTTGGCCTTTTTTTGCTTCCTGCGCATGCGTGGAAGAAAAATCTCGTGAGGGGATGCGCACGCACATGACATTTTGGCGATTTTTTTGCTTCTGCACATGTGCAGAAGCAAAAAAATCACCAAAATCTCACGCATGCGCACGTCCCCTCATGAGATTTCGATGATTTTTGCTTATTGCGAATGTTTGGAAATGCATCCTGGTGCAGTATTTAACAACTTACCTGGTAGTCATGAGCAACCCAGAATGCAAGAAAACAAGCGAAAGGACTGACAGAGGAAAATCAAGTTGCTCCATTCTTTCTTCACTGGTCAGCTCCGTTTCAATGCTAGTAAGTGCCTTCACTACTGACCAGATTGGAAAGGGAGAAAGGGGATTTCTTTCTGTATCAGCATACTTGGTAAAAGTCCATTTAGTTCATTATCTCAAGTGTAGGCAGTAAGGCAGATGACCTTGTCAAGAGATATGCAGAAACTGTTGCCTAGGCAAAAGAGGCTGAGGAATTTTAAAGTCCAAAGCAATGAGATTACTTTTGGAAATAGCTCAGGCAGGAATTTCTCTCGATTTCCCGGATTACAAGAAGGAAGAGATCCAGCACAATCAGACTTGCAAGTTTCTCTCCTTAGAGCTGATGTCAACCAAATGTTGGGTTTGGTTAATACTGTGTGATACACTACGAAGGCTCTAAGCTAGTCGGGGAAGTTGGAAAAAAAAAATCCAAGAAGGAAGCAGCAGTCAACTTCCATGTTTTGCCTGAACTCAGCTCATTTTGAAGGATGGGGGTGGGAATAGATGGGGTAGGCAATTTTTTATTGATGGAGGCTAGGATTGGGGCGTGTATGTGTGTGCTGTTAAAAGAGCAAGAATTGGTTTTTTCCCATTGGTAGACTCTTTGAATGTTTCCGGAGGGGGGGAATGAAATTAGGCTGCTAGTAGCCAGGCTGAATCTCTTGACACACCCTTGAACTTGAAATGCTTCCTTTCATTCTTACTTGACGGAAATGTCAAGGTTCTAACTTAATGAACCCAACCAGTTCAGCACTCCGAGACTCTCAGCTTTCTCAAAGAACTGTTTTATTGAGTACATCATTTTGGCACGAATGAAAATGAAACCAGCTCTAAATATTTCCTGCAGTCTCAGTATAATTAAAGAATAGATAATTCCCTCCCTCATGGTCACAGGTCACATTGTCCAATTAGGTGTCCTGGCATCTCCTTGGCAACTCCCCTCAGTCTCTGGCCAGCACCTGTTGAGATGACCTTGGTTCCTACGGGATGGTCTGTTGTTGTCATTTGGGCTGACATTCCAGACTTCCCCCCTCTCACAACGTATGGCAATCTGAGAAGCAGAAAAAATGGCTGTGACAGGCCTGATCCGTTTCGAAGTTGACAGGAAGATTATATGGGCATGAAATTGCTAATCTTATCCTTCATCTCTTTCCTACTAGTCACCTGACTTCCTTCCAAAGTAATGGGGATAAATTTTAATGGATTTTACCATCTTTGGTGCAAGAAAAAAAAGGGGGAAATACTATTTTTAATTAAGGGTGACTCATGGGCACAGGATGACATGAAGGCAATACAGTAGAACCTCTGGTCATGAACACTTCTAACCACGACCAAATTGGGTGACGACCAAAAATGTAGGAAAATTTTTGCATCTGGTCACGAACAAATATTCGGGTGGCGATCAAACACAGCCCCTTCCACACCGATTTCCCCTTCCGCACCATTTTTTTTGTACACGCATGTGCAGTCAGTCTCGCTTCCGGTCATGACCAAATCGGGTTGTGACCGAAGTCATGGAACGGATTACGGTCGTGACCAGAGGTTTTACTGTATGGTGTGGAAATTTTTGGGGGGAGTTCTATCTTATTGATGCAAGTTGGGAAAGAAAGATATCTTTCAGAGTATCTCTGGAAAAAGTGAAAAGCAAGAACCTAACTAAATCTTGTAATCCTAAGAATTAGCAGTACATCTTGCAGTCTTTACACGTGAGGAAGGCTTTAATGGGAAATGCCCATTTTAATTTACATAAGTATTAAATTTATAAAGTTACCCATCTCCCAAAAGGAACTCTCTCGATATAGTCAATTCTCTCAAATATTAAAGGGAATTAATTTGAAATAATGGAAGACAGCCTTTTCCTACAGAGAACTTCTAACACAATCAGTGAAGTCAATCTGACAAAGATTTTAGTTGCTTGAATGGGATCCTGGATTTCAAAACACACACACAGAGGCTCCGGAGAGAATGTTATGTGTGTGTGAGAGAGCATTTGGTTTCTTGTTTGAATGTTGCTTGGCAGTCCTTCTGGCTTTCAAAGCTATTTGTAAGGCCATGAAAGCCATCCAGCTAGGTAACTTTGGGCCAGTTACTCTCTCTCAGCCCAACTGGCCTCACAGGGTTGTCATTTTGAGGAAAATAGGTGGAGGAAGGTGTGTTGGATATGTTCACCACCTTGAGAGAGATAGCATTGGCAGAGGGAAAATGTTTCACAGAGCCCAAGACAGGGATAATAAGAGAGACCTTCCTGCCCTTCTCATGGAGTTTTGTTCTATCTAGGAGGGGAAGAGAAACGGATCTTATCTTCTTCCCCAGGGGAAAGAAAAACAGCTTGGGAAGAGCAACGCTGAGGAGAAAGAAAGCTCATCTAGAAAGCCCTAGTGGTTTTCAGAGCGTTTGAGCTGCAGATAATGGATGTGAAACCCTGGGCTTGAAGTTGAGCTCAAGGGAGCAGTTGAGTTTGTTGCTGCTGTACTGTCCTTCCTGCTACCCAGCGATATCCCTGCTTAAGCTGTTTAATTCTGTCATTGAGCTCAGCAACTATCCAAGATTGATAGTTCTTGGAGACTTTGCTTGTCTTCACATGACAGAATTTGATGCAGCTCTGGAGATGTTGGCCACATGGACCTGACCCAGGGAACTGAGGACTTAATACACACCGATGGTCACATGGCATATGTGCTGAGGTGGGTTCTTCCCGGTTCAGACCAGTTTGCCCAAACTGGTAGCAACCCATTAGTGACATCACGATGACGTCACAAACCGGTTCTGTCGGTGCCAGTCCGTCGATGACGCCATCTTTTGGGGGGGGGATTTTGGGGGGGGATTTTTTTGGGGGGAGTGGAATTTTTTCCGGGTTTTTTTTCTGCGCATGTGCAGAAGCCGAGTTTCCGACACTGCACATGCGTCGCCATCTTGTTTTTTAAATTTTATTTTATTTTATTTTTTGGCACTGGGCATTTGTGCGCGCACCCATGAGGTGCGCCCACGTGGCGCAGGAGGAAGCGAACTGGCAGCGAGGTAAGTTAGAACCCACCCCTGCATATGTGGAGCAATTGTAACATGATCTGAAGTTGGAAAACATCAGAAATATTAACTTCTCCTTTATAATAGATGTAATAACCAAAAGCCTGACTGCATTTCCTCTTCCCTCATCTTATATCAAAGAGTATCAAGGTCAGATAATTTTGAGGTTCTTTCTCACGCATTCCTGTTTTCCTCCTCATATTTTAAAAATGGTTGCTGAATGCGTCCTTCAAAACTATCTTTTTGCTGCTCCCTAGCATCTGATGGAGAAAGTCACCTAGTTCCACTCTGAGATTCCAACCGGACAGGTCCTGACAAACTGGCTAAGACACAACCTTGTTTTGTTAACAAAGAATTGTTCATTCTGGGATTCTTGAGCAATTGGAAATGATCTTCATGACTATTAGTCCAGTCACATGCTTATAGATCCATGTTCCTTGTTTAAGGCTTCATAGGAGGTGACAAGTGGCTGGCTGCATGTGATAGTAAATTCATCCTTGAAAGAGAGGATGGTTTTTCCTGCCTTGAAGGAGTCAGTGGCGTGCCTCCTCTTCAAGAAGCCGTCACTTGACCCAATAATTCTGGATAATTTTCATCCAATCTAGCATTCTGTTTTGGGGAAGGTTGTTAAGAAAGGGGCCAGACCATAGCTTCAGAGGGTCCTTGAGGAGACAGATAACATGAACCATTTTCAGTCAGTTTTCAGGCCAAGACAGAGTACAGACACACTGTGGAATCCCCTTGTTGGTATAGTGCGGATGGAAATGATAACAGTTGTCTTCATTCTTCTTGAACTCTTAGTCAGTGTATCAATCATGACATTCTTCTGGACTAGATACAGGGCTTGGGAATGAGAGTTATGATGCTGCTGTGATTGTCCTGCTTCCATTTGGTGTTGACAAGCGGAGAGAGGTCCAGCAGGAGCCTGTGATTTGTGGTTTGCCTCGGGCTCTATTCAACCTCTACATGAAACTGCTGGTCAGGTCAAGAAATGACAGGAGGTCAGGCATCATCAGTATACTGACGATCCACAGAAGCATGAGCAGTTAGAGGCGACTCTTGGTATGCCCATGTAACATTTCCACTACTCCAGCTGCATCAATTATCAGTTAACTGCTGAATGCAATTCAGGATGCTTGTTATCACTTATGAACTTAGAATAACTTTATTGTCACTTTAAATGTACACTAATCGGCATACATTAAAATGAAATTTTGTTGCATACAGCTCTGAATGGATCACCACCTCCAATATACACTACATAAATATGACAAATAAATAAATAAAAATGTGTATACCCACATATATGCATAACCACATATATTAAATGACACAGAGAAACAACACAGTCTAGTTCGGATGTGTACATGTACATGGCGAGAAAAACAAATCTTGCGAGTTTACCAGACGGATGGCACAGGGAACAAAGCTATTATAGAATCTGGTAGTCCTGCTAGAAATACTTTGAAACCTCCTCCCAAAGGGGAGCAACAGAAACAGACCCTAAAGTAGGTGTGTGGGGTCTCTAACAATGCTATGAGCTCTAAGCACATAGCACTTATAAATAGTATCCTGAATAGCGGGAAGCGAGCTTCCTATAATGTTCTCAGCTGTCCTTACCACTCTCTGTATGGACCTTCTATCTGAGGCACTGCTACCACCAAACCAAACAGTGATGCAATTTGTTAAGATGCTGTCAATCTTGCCTCTGTAAAAAAGTGGACCTGGTTATCTTCCTGGGACCAGCTTTGTCCTATCATTTCTGCCCACCATGTAAAATCCAACACGCTCGGCATAGATTGTATCTCATTCTTTACGCAATCTAGTCTGATGGGATGTAGGAAACATACCTGCTCTTTGGAATGTTCAGACATTTAAATTCTTCCAACCCACGCAAGCTTTTAAATTATCTCTGAAAACCTATTATATTTCCTCAAGCTCTGGGATAGGTTGGGTTGTGCCCAACTAATAAGCAGTATTTCTTTAGTTATATGTCTGTTCCTCTGCTACATTTATTTTTATGTTGTTTCTTTTGCGTTTTAGGTACTGTATCTATTTTTAAACTTTGCACCACCCAAAGTCAGTGTTGAGTTGGGCAGCTTTATAAATCTAAATTACAAATAAATAAAATGTCCACTTCTGATTGTGGTTTCCATCTCAAAATAAATGGGACAAACTTTGTAGCTATGCTTGGTCTTTAAAACAGGGAGATGGATTATCTTTTGTTTAAGCATGAGTGCATTTTGTAGCCCACCAAAATAATTTCAATATCTTGTTCTGTGAGGTCTAATAATTTCCTCAACTTGACCAGTACTCTCTTTCGGAAAAGAGTTTAGACCTGCAGTTTACATTTTAATCATTTCAATTAAACCTCATAGTTCTTGTTTTTGTTATCATCGGAAAACTGGCTCAAGTTTTGTTATCTTTCCTTTACCTCCATAGCTGGCTTCTGCTAGCATCTCACAGGGCGGGCAAGAAGTTGATCGGATGAAAGCCAAGAACAGGGAGTCCATCTCATTGCTCCTGTACTTGGTGAGTGTCTTAAAGGTTAGACTTTTAGATGTGTGTTTCTTTTATACTGTGCTTCAAATAATTGAGAATCAGATTAGATTGCTTTATTCCCCCCCCCAAGGTAATATCTGGAGACAGAAATAAAAACTTCTAAGGTAGAAATGAGTAACTTGTGACCTGCAAAATGTGTTCAACCATGTCCCAGAAATTAAAACTAATGCAAACAGTGGTGAAGGATGCTGGTTGAGATGTAGTAGCTGGCAGACCAGACAGTCCCTATCTCTATGCTAAAAGCACAAGTTTGTAGAGACCAGGAGTAAAATCTGATCCAATGTTAGAATAGAGTAGAGTAGAGTAGAGTAGAGTAGAGTAGAGTAGAGTAGAGTAGAGTAGAGTAGAGTAGAGTAGAGTAGAGTAGAGTAGAGTAGAGTAGAGTAGAGTAGAAAAAGTGGAATGGAATGGAATGGAATGGAATGGAATGGAATGGAATGGAATAGAATAGAATAGAATAGAATAGAATAGAATAGAATAGAATAGAATAGAATAGAATAGAATTTTATTGTCACTTTAAATGTAAACTAATTAGCATACGTTAAAATGAAATTCCATTGCATTCAGCCCACAAAATATAACCATTATGCATATACCCAAATATACACACATATATGACACAGAGAAACATCACAGTCTAGTTCGGATGTATACATATACATGGCGAGAAAAACGAATCTTGTGAGTTTACCAGACAAATGGCACAGGGAACAAAGTGCTATTGCTATTGCTATTATTCTAAGAAATATCATCAAAGCCACCATGGTTGGTTGGCTGGTTTTTCCTCTTCCCTCCTTCTTTCCTTTTGCATCTTGCCTGTGAAAGTGTCATCTTTCTAGCACTCTTAGAAAAGCTGTGAAGCTTTAGAGGACATTAATAATCATGAAAAATATTGTTGAGAATCACATACCTTCATATTTCTATGTAAGTATTTGTCTGTGTATACAGTACATGCGGTAATTGGCTGTGCGTAAACAGATATTTAAGGTTGCAACCTTTAAACTTCCTTCCTTTAGTAATCTCTGAGGGAAGATACAAGAACTTCCTGTTCAATGAAAGACTCTGCTCATGTGGGAATGTTATATTAGAAAAGCTAGTCCATATTCTAATCCAGTGGTTCCCAAACTTTTTCAGTCCACCGCCCCCTTGGTGCTACAAACTCATCCTCACCGCCCCCACCCCACCCCCTCAGGTGGGCGTGGCTTAGTGGTCAGGTGACCGGGTGGGCATGGCCAACTTGTAAAGTGTGGTGAAACTCACTTAACAACGCTCTTGCTTAGCAACCAAAATGTTAGGCTCAATTGTGGTCATAAGTCTTTCTTTCGTTCTTTCTTTCTTCTCTACCTTCCCCCTTCTTTCTTTCTTTTCTTTCTTTCTGTCTGTCTTCCTTCCTACCTACCATCTTTTTTTTCTTTCTTCCTCCCTCCCTGTTTCTTTCCTTTTTCTTTCCTTCTTCCCTCCCTTCCCTTCCTCCTTTCTTTTTCTGTCTGTCTTCCTTCCTTCCTACCATCTTCCTTTCTTTCTTCCTCCCTCCCTCCCTCTTTCTTCCTTTCTTTTTCTTTCTTTCTTTCCTTTTTCTTTCCTTCTTCCCTCCCTCCTTTCTTTTTCTGTCTGTCCTCCTTCCTTCCTACCATCTTCCTTCCTTCCTTCCTTCCTTCCTTCCTTCCATCTTTCTTTCTTTCTCTTTCTTTTTCTTTTTCTTTCTTTCCTTTTTCTTTCCTTCTTCGCTCCCTCCTTTCTTTTTCTGTCTATCTTCCTTCCTTCCTACCATCTTTCTTTCTCTTTTTTTCTGTCTGTCTTCCTTCCTCCCTCCCTCTTTCTTCCTTTCTTTTACTTCCTTTCCTTTTTCTTTCCTTCTTCCCTCCCTCCCTCCTTTCTTTTTCTGTCTGTCCTCCTTCCTTCCTACCATCTTCCTTCCTTCCTTCCTTCCTTCCTACCATCTTTCTTTCTTTCTTTCCTTTTTCTTTCCTTCTTCCTTCCCTTCCCTTCCCTCCCTCCTTTCTTTTTCTGTCTGTCTTCCTTCCTACCTACCATCTTTCTTTCTTTCTGTCTTCCTCCCTCCCTTTCTTTCTTTCCTTCCTTCTTCCCTCCCTCCTTTCTTTTTCTGTCTGTCTTCCTTCCTTTCTACCATTGTTCTTTCTTTCTTTCTTTCTTTCTTTCTTTCTTTCTTTCTTTCTTTCTTTCTTTCTTTCTTTCTTTCTTTCTTTCTTTCTTTCTTTCTTTCTTTCTTTCTTTCTTTCTTTCTTTCTTTCTTTCTTCCTTCCTTCCTTCCTTCCTTCCTTCCTTCCTCCCTCCCTCCCTCTCTCTCTCTTTCTTTCTTTCTTTCTTTCCTTTTTCTTTCCTTCTTCCCTCCCTTCCCTTCCCTCCCGCCGTGGCCAGGCCACTGCCGCTCACCCAGGCCGATGGCTTGGTAAGCATTCTCCGGGTCATGCACCAGGTCGCAGAGAGCCATCAAGGCCGGCTGCCGCGTCAGCAACTCGGGGTGCTGCAGCTCTTCATTGAGCTTGGGGAGGCCTCGGCGGCCGAAGGCCACAGGCGCCTTGGGGTCGATGTCAGGGGGCAGCTGGGCCGAGATCCACAGGTGCTCCATGCCGGAGGGGAGTTCGCCGAATTGCGTGCGCTGGGTTGCTAGGCGACAGGGACACCGGGCGGGAAAGTCCGCGCACGCGCAGGTTCCACAGCAGGGCCTTCCTGCGGGTCTGTGAGCGCTCGCCCGAGCAGCTTCGGGAGCGGTTGGCTTCCCTCATCGCTGTGCCACGCTCAGTACCTAGCACTTGTAACTCCGTCGCATTCCACACTCTTGGGTGCAGGGCAGCCCATTCTGAAAGAAAACTCCTCACGTTTTCTTTCAGAATTGGCTGCCCTGCACACAAGAACGAGGAACGCGAGGGAGCTTCAAGTGCTAGGTAGGACGCAATTTGGGGTGACCAGTCGTGTGGGGCGGAGCGGAGTGGAGCCTGGGCGGGGGCTAGATGGGCCGCGAGATGGGCATCATACCTAGCACTTGTAACTCCGTCGCATTCCACGCTCTTCTGTGCAGGGCAGCCCATTCTGAAAGAAAACATCTCGCGTTTTCTTTCAGAATGGGCTGCCCTGCACACAAGAGCGAGGAACGCGAGGGAGCTTCAAGTGCAAAAGCATGGCGAACCACCTACCGCCCCCTGGCCCCTCTCACCGCCCCCCTGTCGCCACCCTTGCCTTTCACCGCCCCCCTAAGGGTTCCCACCGCCCCCTGGGGGGCGGTACCGCCCACTTTGGGAACCACTGTTCTAATCTCTCCTTTATAGGGATATTTTCTGAATCTAGATAACAGCCTCCTAATACAAAACATCCCATTTGTACTCAACATATTATATGTACATTATCTACTTGCAGATAAAGATTTTAATATGGCAGGGGAAGTAGCCTAATTTTGTTTGGCAGCCTGCCAGATACAGCTGCTATAAGGAGGAACATAAATCAAAACAGATAAGAATTACTGCTTTATGTATTGTTTTCATGGACGTTTAAATAATTGACATTGGCCTGTAACAGTAATAAAGAGACAGATTGTCTGGCTGATAAATCTGGTTATACCTCAAAAATTTTAATTTAGTAGTGTATTAATATAGCATTTTGGCATTTCAGTAGTTTGGTATATTAGGATTATAGTTCTTCATTTGTTTTGTAATTTAGTCTTTCTTTTTTTCCTTTTTCCAAGTATTTTAGATAGTGTATGAATATTATATTTGAGGTTGTTCTATGTTAATCTGCATCATTTGTTTAGAGTTGTCTTTAAGTGTTGTAGCTCTTTATGAACTGTACACAGTCTTGATCAGCGACCATAGAACGAGTGATGAATAAAAGTCATTGTACTTGGGGAAACCTACTTTGGAAAGAAATTTGAAGGAGAGCCCTTTCGGCCATTGGGTGTAGGAAGGAGAGTCTCTTAGGCCATTGGGTGTGGGTTGAATTCAATCACCATAAAGTGATGCATCAAGTATACTAGTCTTCGACTTATTACTTTAACTGAGCCTACAATCCTAAATCATAATAGTTATAAACAGTAGTGGGTTCTAAATCCCGTTGCTACAGGTTCGCGCACGATGCTTCTGCGCATGCGCAGAAGCGTCCCGGGCGGGTGGGCGGAGCTTCCCACCACCGCTACCGGTTCGTTGAACTGGGCCGAACCGGGAGCAACCCACCGCTGGTTATAAATTGGATCATCGCATGACTGATCCAATTTTATGACTTTTTTTTTTTGCAGTGATTGTTAAGTGAGTGCTGTGGTTGTTCAGCAAATTAATTGTACACTATGGGTGATTCCCCCCCCATCCAGAATCTGGAAAAACATCATAAATCATAGATACGTGACTGTGGGACTCTCTAAATGGCCATAAATTCAGGTTGGTTGCTAAGTGCCAAAAATGTGGTAATGGGACCGAGGCCCCTCCCCATTTGTTGGGACTTCAGAATTGGTCATAACAACCTTTTGGGGGAGGGTTCCTCATAATATTGAATGGTTGTTAAGCGACCAGTTGTAAATCAAGGACAATCTGTAATGAAAACTCTTGCACCACAAACTGCTGCCCCATTTTTTTTAAAAAACCATTTACCATTGTAATAAAGTAGCACAAAATCTGCAGCAAATAAGCCAAGCTACATGACTTACAATATGAGGAAATAGTTGTTAGATATCAGATCTTTTTGTTTACAATGAGAGGAATTGGTCAATACTTACCCATTTTTTGTCTTTATACTAACATCTCCTCCTCCAGGATAGGCAGCAGCAAAGAATGAGAATGAAAAAGATAGCAAATATCACTCCTTCTTGGGGTGGGAGGATTACTATTACTGGGCTGGACATCTTGGGTTGATAAAAAGAGCTACCCTTGTTGGAAAAGACGACAGAGTGGGTCCTTGTAGCAGCTCAGGTGATGCATCTCCATTAGGGGCTCCCTTGGCAGCAGGAGATAGTTATTGATTTTCTTGCTGATGGGAGGAGATGGCTCAGCCAGGTGGGGCCCTGGCTTCCTGGGTGGGATTTGATATTCTTCACTGGCCACATAGCTTTTGCAGCAAAGCAATTTAAATGCAAATATTTCTTCCTGGAGTGTGTGAATGAGTTAGCCCAGCCTGGCATTCACTCATTATCTCAATTGGAGAAAAGGTATAGCTGCTTCATCAGCATCACCTTTGGCAGGGCCCCATTGCTACAGTAACTCCTGCTGATCATCCTCAGATGTGCTGGATGGTCAGCAGTATTCTAATTTCTGATGTGCCCACGGTGGAGAAAGAATGCTGCAGACTGTATCACACACAGCCAGAATCAACAGACAAAGAGATACAATCTCATTCCCTAGATAATTTCAGAAAAAGATCAAAAAAAATTTTTTTAAAAAAAAACAGCCCTTAAAGCTGTGGAATTGTCATAGAAACAAGGAATCGGGAATAAATTTCACAATCCGCCAAGACTGTAGAATTGACAAGAGGTTGCAGTTGTTTGAGATGGACTTTGTTTGGTGTCTGTGGTCCCAACAGATTTTGCAGTTCTGAAACAGTATTTTAAGAGTGCCACGCCTTCACCTCAAATGAATTTGCCTTCTTCGGGAAACAAACTCTGAATGTGAATGTGATATATGTTTTGTTTACAAACGATGGCCTGGCTCTTTCCAGAGTCCAGAATAGAATCTGGCTATTTTATCAGGCAGGGTGCTTGATTCTAACCTGTTGGTCAGGTGGCAGTCTTAGGTAACCCAGTAAATTATTTCTCTGACTTATTTCTGATTTTATGTATCTCTTTCAGCTTGTGGAAGAGTCATCCTTCTTGACCATTGATATGCTGGAGACCTGCTTCCCTTATGTGCTGCTGCGAAATGCTTACCGTGAAATCTCCCGAAACTCACTTTTGAGTCGTCTCTCTGCACATTGAAAAGCCTTGCCTTCTGGCCGTCCACCCGGATTGCTAGATCATAAATGCAGACTATTTGGCAGGAATGGATAGGAAGGATAGTGGATGCTTTGGCCAAGCTGTCTCTTTGACCCTTCAACTTATTGTCCAAAGAGAACCAGTCCCAGCTTCTTGAGTGCTTAGCTAACATTTGATGACCTTTGTTTTGGCCAGTATTACTACTAGTCTAAATTGTATAACCATTTGATGGTTTTCTGGGTACTTATTGGTAGAATGTGCTACATTTTACCACTTGCAGCCTTTGTGGCCTTTTAAAAATGTCTGCTTGGACTGACCAGCCTCCAAATAAACCCCAGAATGTTCATTCCAGTCACCTGTAGAAGAAATAAGTCTAAATATTTTTCAACACACATTAATTCTTTCAATCCACCAATTAGGTTGTAAGCTTCTTAGGGTAGGCACCCATTTTTGTAAATAAAAATATATATTCTGCAAATAAAGTTATAAATGAATAATTAGAGTAATCACTCCTGGAAAAGAAACAGCCGACAATCTTGTATTCCAAGTATGTGTCAGAAAATTTAATCAGCCTGATTGTTCTTTTTGTTTTTCATTTGAAAACAATCATGGGAATTGTCAACAAGGAATAGGGAAGACATTCCTTATACCGGGGTCCTCAAACTTGGCAACTTTAAGACTTGTGGACTTCAATTCACAGAATTCTCCAGCCCGCTATGCTGGCTGGAGAATTCTGGGAGTTGAAGTCCACAAGTCTTAAAGTTGCCAAGTTTGAAGACCTCTGCCTTATATTATTTACCCCTTATGTCTTTCCCAGTCTGAATAGCAATTGATGCACTGGCTTGAGATGGAAGCTGTAGCCCAAAGCATTAAGACTGAACTAATGATAGGGAATAATAAGTTAGGTTTACACTTGCTAAGCCATGGTTTCTTTAACAAACCATCATAGCTGGATCACACAAAACTAATCTAGAAGCCTTGACAGAAGGATGGCAGGTACCTTGATGATCCTTTAGTCGTGCTTGATATCTTTGGATAATAATAAACTAGAATCTATCCTCAAATTTCTTCGTCTCTTTCTTCTCCTGGCCTAATAACATCTAAGAAAGCATACAAGTTGCCCCACATGATTCTGAGGATGAAGAAAGAACAGTATTTGTTCTGCATAACCTGAAAATTCATTGGAATGAACACACACACACACACACACACACACACACACACACACACACACACACACACACACACGGCAACCTTTTAGAAATTCTTATCTAAACTGAGAAACAGGATGACCACAGGCAGACAAAAAAGAGTGGGAGGTTAAGCAACTTCCAGTTTCATGCTGGCTTCCCCACTGACTTGTGGAAAGCTGGCAGGAGTATAATAAATCACTTCTCCTCCTCCTCCTTGGCTGATCCGTGGAACTTCCTGCCAGTTTGCTGAAAGGAGGGGGAACAGGGAGTTATGGACCATGAGAAAAACTGCACCCCCTCTGTCCATTCCAGCATGACCCCAAAGGATGCTTCTCTCCGGGGAGCAAGAGAACACCCCCTACCTCAGAGGCATCTCAATTGAACCCTCATCCTTCTGTCCATGCCCACTGCCCCTAAGAGAATTCATATTTCAGCCTCTGTTCCAAAGCAGCCAATCACTGTTCACCCATTGGGCCTTGCTGCCAGCCATTTGGATACAGCAGTGGGAGCAAGAGCGATTTCCATCTTCCTGCTGGCTTCCCCACTGACTTTGCTTGTGGGAAGCTGGCAGGCAGCATTGGAAATGACTCCTCGACTGACCAGTGGAATTGGTCCACTGGTCTAATTTTAGTAAGAGACTTTGCTGAGGGGAGGGGAACAATGGAATGACCACACCATGGACAAAAAAGCACTGGAAATGACTTATTATTTCCTGCTGGTTTCCCCATTGACTTGGCTTGTCCAAAGCAGCCAATCCCTGCTTGCCTGTTGGGCCTTGCCACCAGCTGATTGGATCCAGGAAACAAAGAGTGGGGGATATAGCCCTCCCATCTTCCCTTGTGCCATGTAGCCTATAGATTTTTATGAAGTGTGATTGGAAGGCATGATGGCATTGAAGTGACCACAACTTCCCCAAATCATTCCCATAGGAGTCCTGGCATTCTTCTGTAAGTTAGCCTATTTGAGTTACCTTGGTTCAATAATTGTTGCCCTATATACTTTCCAATACAGATCCAAGAGTTTTGATAGTATATAGATATATTGTATATATTGGCGCAGCAGTTAGAGTGCAGTACTGCAGGCTACTTTAGCTGACTGTGATCAGCAGTTCAGCTGTTCAATTCTCACCGGCTCAAGGTTGACTCAACCTTCCATCCTTCCGAGGTAGGTAAAATGAGGACCCAGATTGTTGGGGGCAATATAAATATACATTGCTTACTGGTGTAAACTGCTTAGAGAGTGCTTGCACTATGAGGCAGTATATAAGTCTCACTAATAAACAAACAAATAAATACATAAATAATTCTTGTTAAAAATATATATAAAGATTTTAAAAATTGCAGAAACACAAAAAATATAAAAAATAAATTATAAACAGCAAAATAAAAAGTGAAGAATAACAAAAATGCAAGAAAAAGATATCTAAATAAGCAACTTCTGATATTTGCAGCACTTACAAACATACCAATTACCATCTCTTCCCTCTCATTTTGCAGTTCATGGTTCTCTTCTTCCCATAAACAAAACTTTTTAATCAATAAATCCCATTGGAACATATTTGTAAACAATTATTTCAGTAATGAGTATATCATTGTCCTCTATTGCTTAAGACTTTATTTGTGTTCTTCCTGTGAACAGTTTTGGGGATCCCTGGCAGAATCTGCTTCTGAGAAACACAACTTCAGAAAGTCGGATGTTGAGAGCAGAGAAGCGGGGAGTAAAAGGATGTTTAATTCTTCTGCCTGCAGGGAATTACCTTTTTCCAAGCTCTTTCTTCCTGCATACGGCAGAAGCTCTCTGTTTGTGTTAGCCTTATTTATTCAAGTGTACTCAAGAACAAAGTTTTATATTAGAAAGGTGAGTCAGAATGAGCCTCAGGCTCCCATGGCAATTTTGCACTGATGTCAGGGGAGGAGGGCAGGGAGGGAAATATTCTACCTGTCTTATGTATAATTTTATCCTTTTTTAATATGTCCCACTGCATAGTCACCTTCCTTGCCACCCACACCCCAATTTCCCATCCCCATGGAAATGGGTCATCATTGCTCCCTGGTTTGTAAGTCCCCGCAGTGTATAAGCCTGGCTTTTAGAAGGGCAAGAACGAGAACGGAGACTTTAAGTCAGTGGTGGTGCACCTATGACATGTGTCAAAGGTGACACTCCATGAAATTTGGGATGACATGCCAGCCTTCACCAACACCTGGCTGAAGGCCAAATCTGTCTCTAGGCTCATGCCTCGGTATGCATGTTTTTCCAATGAAACAGACCGAGACAGGAAAATCATTTTATTAACAATTTATTCAGGATGTGAAGGCAGCAACTATTATCAAAAGTACGCCCTGTTCTTGTCCTATTTTGAAGATGGTGGAGGCCACACAAGAATGGGGTGTGCTCTTGCACAGCCTCTGGACCCTTCAGACATCACATGAGGAGGCCATGTCTTTGTGCATCCTCAGCAACCTCCCAAAATCACACAAAGCATGAGGTATGCTTTTATGTGATTTTTTTGGGAGCTTGCAGAGGCTTAGGAAGACCATTTTCTGAAACAGCTTTAAGAACAAAGGCTTCATGTGACCCAGAGCAGCCTCCAGTAGGTCACAGGGCCTGTCCACAGGAAGAGAGCATCGCCTGAAGGTAAGGTAAGCAGCGTATGGCAGATCCTGGGGAGGGCTAACTGCATGCCAATTGCACTGTTTCCCAAGGCTCACATGCCTTGCAAAATGGCGTGAGGCAACCCTTTTGAGTGACAGCAGTGGCGCTGGGCTAAAATTGAGGCCAGGTCTGTTTCTTCAGGCCCAGTCTTGGCACTTCCACTGAATGCCCCTGTTCAGGATGGGCTAGATCGGGGAAAGATAGAGAATTGTTTCTCTTTTGTTTTTGTTTTTTGTGTGAATGAGTGTGAGACACGCCAACAGATTCAGGTTAGACGTTTACCAAATTTTGGACATGCTGAGTCCAAAAGCTTTGCCATCATTGCTCCAAGTATGGCAATAAGTGACAAAAACTTTGGGATAGGAATAATAATCTGACAATGGCTACTGCATATAAGGAAAATCTTTATAAAATGTTTTATAGATGGCATATGCCACCAGCAAGACTAGCAAAAATGTTTAACAACATGTCTGCCAAATGTTGGAAATGCAATCAGACTCCAGGTACTTATTATCAAATGGGCCATTTCCGGCCTCCAGAGGGCCTCTGGGGGGCAGGGGAGGCCGTTTTCACCCTCCCCAGGCATTGAATTATGGGTCTGGGCACTCACGCATGCGCGATAGCGGCACCCAAGGAAAAAAAGGTTCGCCATCACTGGTATATATCATAAAATGAGATTAAGAATCGCAGTAATTTGTAACTGAGCAATTGAATACTTTATCTTGGTTGTAATACATGCCTCTACATACCGTGACAATCCAAAAATGATTTCTAAATGGACTGAAATTCTGTCTCATTTATTCCTGAAACGTCAAATGTTGGGCATTGAGATGTATTCCCAGCACTTAATTAGCTATTCTTCTACAGAAGAAACTCTGTCTACCATCTAATAGGAAGCATAGACTCTCCTCGCAGCAGTTGCTATGTATAAAGATAATTGAGCTTACTTTGTGAAAATTCTGTAATATATTATTTAAAAAATAACAGATTGGGGAAAAAATTCACTTGTTAAAATTTGTTTCATTCAATTATAAATCATTTTTCAAAGTTGTAATTTCAGGTTGTCATTTTTAATATGGCAGGAGGGGAAATGATCAAATATCTGGTGAATGTGCATTATTTACATAGAATTTAATTACATTTTCATTGTGACTCCATCTATATTTTACACTGCCTCTTGCTGCTACTCCTCTCTATAACTACCCTGTTCAAAAGCTGAGGACCCCTCAGAACTGCTAGGAGAGAACCTGTTCCTCATGAAACTGGCTTAGTTGTTCAAAAATAAAACTTAACCAGAAACTCTGAAAAGCCTATATTTTACACTTGGTCTGGAGATGAGAGCAACCAATACCTCCCCTAGGAAGATTGTTTTAAGATGTTGGTGCTTTTAGAATAGAAAAGCAGACTTGAGAAAAGGAGAGGAAAGAGTTTTATATTCAGGAACATTTTATTTCTTTTTCAGTACTCAGGTACTTGAAAATGAACTCCTAAATGGATAGGCAATCAGAGAAAAGCAAAGCCTTTTTTTTAATGGAATGATGTTTTACAGCTTGCTGTGCCAAATATTTTGTGATAATTTCTGGCATGTTTACACATATTTTTAAACCGACAACTGCATGGTCTCCTAGCAGCTGCACATGAGAGCCGGCGGTATGACAAATATGTCTCTGATTCTTGTGTACTTTGAGCACCTACCGTCTGCTACAAATCCTGACAGTGCCACCCATCATCTTGGCCTTTTCTTTTTGGTCCTATCAGGAAAGTGAATCTATTCGGGATCGGAATGAATAGAGGTGATTGGCTTTATGGCCCTCTTTCCAATTTAATTTGGCTCCCAACCACCTGATACGGCCAAAGAATAAACAGAGAGTACTCGGCTATGTATCTGAGTGCAGTACATGAACATCTCTCTAATGCTCCATTTGTAAGGCTCCTTTTAGCATCTTTCTGGCAATTGAAGGAAAACAGAACATAAACCTCCATGTCCTTTAAAACTCTGAATTCACAGAAGAACAACTAGAAATAGACAAGCCTGAAAATATGAGGTAAAAACTGTCAGACAAATAATAGGTTTTTTTTTTCAAGAATCCTTGACTCGAAGAGAAGAGGGCCCACCCACTAAAGAAACTTGTATGCCTTCTCTTCCAATCTAATCACATCCAGAAGTCAAAATGGAGTTACTCTTCTAGGTGTTAGCAGCCATATTCCAATAACTCAGAGCAGCCAGGACAAGCCATTATACACGAGTTGTACACCTGTCTACTTAAGGTTGACTAATTTCTGGGGGGGGGGGAACATCCAGGAAGACCCAAAGAAACAGAGCTGACATACACAGAAATGACAGCAGAACCCTCCTGGGCATATGGATCAGAACAGGAAGTCGGTCTAACTTGGGAATCATCAGGCTTAAAGGTGCATCTATAGATTGCAAATAACCTTGAGAGCCATGTACCATCGTGCTAAATAAAAGCCAAGTGCTGAAAGGAGCAACCCAATACTTACTTTCTCACTGGAACTTACGGACTCCTTTTCACCAAGTATTGCACTATAGAATAGAATTCTTTATTGTCCACGTGTGATTGGGACACACAAGGAGTTTGTCTCCAGTGAATAGGCTCTCAGTGTACGAGGGTGAGTCAAAAGGTAATGCCATTTTCTTTATTTCAGGTGAAGTTTTTGATAAAAATACCCGAAATTTTCCCCAGTTATAAATGATTATATCATTTACGTTCTGAAATATTTTGTTTCTTACTTTTCAGGTTTTTAGACTCGCAAGGAAAATTCAAAATGGCTGCCCCCTTAGAGTTGCGTCAAAAACAAAGAGCAGTGATTGAATTCCTTGTTGCTGAGGGGGAAACCCCTGTGAACATTCACAGACAATTACAAAATGTGTTTGAGGACAATACTTTAGATTATAGCAATGTATGCAGGTGGGTCCGTCGTCTGAATGATGAAAAGGTGAGGAAGTGAAAACTGTAGTGAAGAAGTGGCTCAAAGAACAGTCAACAAAATTTTACGAGGCAGGGATACATGCTCTCATTCGAAGGTGGAACATTGCTGTTGAGAGAAACGGTGACTATGTTGAGAAGTGGAGATGTAATCCACAGAGGACCAGCTTCATTTTGATGTATGCTACATATTCCTGTGTTGGTAATTATATCTATCCTAAAGAAAATGGCATTACTTTTTGACTCACCCTCGTACATGCAAGCAACAAGTGATAATCATGATCATCATCATAAAATACAATCATCATAAATTACAAGACGCAACACTCAGTGATCATCATTAGATACTAAATAAAAGCAATCAACATAATAATAATAATAATAATAATAATAATAATAATAATAATAATAATAATAATAATAATAATAATAATATAATAAACCAATAAAAGCAATTGACACAAATCATAAGATACTAACAATAAACTTATAGTCATAAGATGTTATATATATAACATCCCTCTGTACAGTGTGTTAAACGCACTTATAAAAGAGGGTTCAGATTATATCCACAAGAGATCAGGGCACATGAAAACCTCAATCCTGCTGTCTAATAATCAGAAATTCTTCCAAGTAAATTTAAAAATCCTTAAAAACCACTTGGCTACCTAATGTTGATTGTAAATAAACTTCTTGATGTCAGATTTCAGTGACAGGTAACTCTGGGGACCACAGGTGGCCTGTGAGTTTCTTCCCTTGATGTAAAACATTCACTGAAGATTCCTTTAATAGATGCTGGTGGTGCTGTAACAGAGCAATGGCAGGGTAGAATGCCTGAGTTCAGGCTTTGAATTCTCCAAGAAGGCCTAAGAAGGACTCCTGCCTTAATCTTGGAAAGCCTCTGCCTGTTAGTGTGATCTGTGCAGAACAAATTTAGAAGGGTTCTGCCTTAAGATAAGGCAGTTTCCTATAAACTTAAGATGGAAGCATTTACTCAAAGCCTTTTCTTTCAGTTCGTATTTTGGAAGGGATGAAACACACTGCATGTTTCGATCCTATACTATTACTTGCCACAGCCCAAGGTAATGAGATGGCTAAACTGAATCCCTATAGTCAGTAGCATAACAGTCTCTGCCCTAGAAAGAGTCCAAATTAAGAAGAGAGTGGGGCTACTGTATCCGTTCCTCATCCTATTGTAAATTCCAAACGTTATAATGAAATGGCCAAGAGTAGCCTTCAACCAGTTCTGCCAATTCAGTCTGTTCCTTTTCAGATAGCATATTGAAATGCTGCCACTGTTAGAAACATATGCTGGCATAAAGGGAACTGCTCCATGGAGGGTCCCAATTCAGCCATGTTCATGCAGCCAGAGAATGGTGCTGTCCTTACTGACTGACTACTGGCCAAGTTAAAGAAACCAGTTGATGGATTCCTCTATTTTAAATTCCTCCCAACTAATTTCTTGCTCCTTAACGCTGAGTGGGGTGGAATTAGATGATCCAATGCAGGTTCTTAAAACATACAGTATAGTCACCTATCAAGTTGTTCAACCAAGAGGTGGTAAATGCTAAAGGGTAATGTAATGAGTAGATGCTCTTTCAATGCTCCTACCAGACACAATACCTCCTGGACTTATCTATGTGTCTATTTCTGAATGCTGGGAGGAGAAAGAGAGCAATCAATATAAAGCATGCTCCATCCTGTAATAATGGTGCAAAGGAATGGCAGTGCTGGTACCAAGCAGCCAAGGAGTCCTATCCTTGGGGCTGGCAGTACCAAGAGATAGCCAGGAGATAGCCATTATCATGATTGGCCTGCATATAATCACAGGCATTATATGGCACTGAGGGCCATCAAAGCTGGAATGGAATAGGCCAGTGATGGCAAACCTTTTAGACACCGAGTGCTCAAACTGTGTGTGCGCGCATCCCCAAACTGAAAGGTGTGCGCATGCACGAACACTTCTGTTTTGTCATTTGGAGGGAAACAGAAGCTCACGAAAGAAACGCCACAGAGATCTAACCTGGGGCGATGACACGCGTGCCAGCAGAGAGGGCTCTGTGTCCCACCTCTGGCACGCTTGCCATAGGTTCGCCATCACAGGAATAGGCACCAGTTGCCCACCCCCACCCAGGGCAACTGAAGCAAGCATTGCACAAGTAAGCCCTGAGGAGTGCAATTCCATGATACTGGCCAAGGAAGTATAATCAGGATCATTGATGTAGAACTCATTCTTGAGTCAGAAATAAGAGTAGTGGAAGCAGTAAAAACACTATTATGGGAAACTGCATCAGCCGAAGCAGTGAAAAACCTGCTATGCATCAAGTGAAGATAGAAATAGCATCACATACCTGGCAAACCCAGCTCTATTCCCTTGTTTAAAACAAATGCAGCACAGGATTGCTGCTCATTCAGAAGAAAGCTGAGCCCACAATTATCAAGATCTCTCATAAGATGCTATAAGCACTGGGCAGGCAATATGAATGCAGATATCTCTATGGGAACCAGGTGTTGAATCTGTTCCCTAGCCCAAGCCAAAATAGTTATGTCAGACAATTCCTAGCAAGGTCAGTGGGAAAAGGTGTATCCATGACAACCTTCAATAGCTAGTAGGAGATGGGACAGATCCCATCGTCGAATATGTCACCAAACCAATGACAGTAGGCTTTATTATGATGGCTGAGCCTAGCATTATGACAGCAACTCCATCCAGCATTGTCAGCGTTCCGAGTAACACACCCATTGAAAGCAGAACTCTGAGGCAGGTAGATTCCTCAAAGAACATGTTTATTGGATATATCATATCGGCACAGCCGGTGAAAACCAGTTCTAATAGTTCCTGCGGTTTTCACCTAATGAAAAGAGTGAAAATCCCCCCTCTCAGATGTCACCAGTCACATTGTCCAATAAATATAGCTGGCAGGCTGCTTGGTCACTCCTCCTTCAACAGCCACCTGTTATGATGACCTTGGTTCCCACAGGAAAACTTTTTGTTTTGGTGGTTAGCCGGGCTATCTACTTCCCCCCGCCCTTCCCCCTCTCAGGCTTTGTGGTAACTATGAGGCAGCACAAGATGGCTTCAACCAGGTTCGCTTCAGAGTTGACAACTGTCTTTCTGTGGGAAATGGCTCATCCACCAAACATCAGGTGTACAGTATCCTTGTAGTTTCTTACTGAGGTTGACTCACATATTTCTCCATTTCATTGATCTCTACTCCTGAACCACTAACATGTTGAGGAAGAGAAAGATCTTCCCTACATGCATTTTCATATTGCCTAAAAAAGACTTGTTATACTTCTGGTTGTGGACTCTGGCAATCCTGCCTAAGGGATAGAGAAGAGGAAGGGCAGATGGATGTTAAGAGAGTAGAGGTTTGGAGCAACGTAGAAAAGAAGCATCTTCTGCTGAGAGTGAATTTTAAGACAATCTACAGTACCTGCCATGAATGCTGAGGAGTGCAAGAAAAATGCATGTAGTAGATAAGACTCTGCTTTTCTTGTAAGCATTCACTTCATTTTTTGAACAATGGCAAGCAAGACAGCACGTAGCCTTCAGATGTGTTAAAGGAGAGTAATGTTGAAATGGGCTGAATTAGAAGTATACAGTTAAAGCTTCTTGCTTGGACTTTCTAATATTGTAGAGCTAAAAAGTTTGAGCCCAATCCTTTGTGTAGGAATCCAAATTAAAGAATCTCTGACAAGCGTCTGTCCATCCTCTCCAGAAATGAATTCGGTGAAGGAGAACTAACCCTATTCCTCAGTAATTGGTTCCACCGTCAAACTATTCTTACTGCTAGGAAGTTTTGTGAATACTTTGTCTTCCTGCAATTTAATACCATGAATCGGTGTCCTACAGTCTGGGACAATGGTCAGCAGATTTTGTATGAGGACTTCACTTGACCGCCCTGATCTTCTGGAGACTATCTTGAGTCTGCAGAATTGTTTCAGTTCTTTAAACAATTGCTTCAATTGCTTATCTAATCTTGTTAGGATTAACTTTTCCTGCTCCTCCCTCCCCAAACCTCCCCATAATGACCCCTGAATGAATGATTTGTAACCTTCCTGTATAACTTTTGGTCTGAGAAAGAATAACTATGATGACAATGTTCCTAACAAGTTTGGTCTTCTGGAATTGAGTGTTTAATGCAATATTGTCATGTCCCCAAGCAGGCAGACACACAGGTGTCGGTGTGTGACTGTATCCATGCAATGATGGCATTCAAAGCATGTTTAAAAAGAGTGGGGCTTTGATCTTTTACTGTGTGGTTGTGACTATCTTGACACTTACCGCCCTGTTTCGTTCAGCACAAAATACAGGGTCAGCTCTTGTACCTCTGAAAGTGGCTATTTTTTCTTCTTCTAAAAATGCATTTATCTTAAGTTAGCCCAGACAGCATATTCTAAAATTTGGAAATACTTTCCTTTATCCCAGGTGAACCGGTTATAGAAATTATTTAATGACAAAGAAATGTAGGTATTTTCTACTGATCTAGAGGTATTGCTGTTTATTATTAAATAATGCACTCTAGAACTAAGCAGGAACATTAAAGCCCTACATGGCTTAGGGCCAGGTTATCTTCGGGACCGCATCCTACCTCATACATCCCTACGACCAGTTCGGTCCCACAGAATCGGTCTCCTCCAGGTCCCTTCAACCAAACAATGCCGGTTGGCGGGCCCTAGGGGGAGAGCCTTCTCTGTGGGAGCTCCGGCTCTCTGGAACCAACTCCCCCCAGAGATCCGAATCATTCCCACCTTGCTGGCCTTCCGGAAAGCCATTAAGACATGGCTCTTCCTGCAGGCGGGGTGATTGTCACTGTTGATTGTGTTGTTTTTTATCGCTTTTAATCACTATTTTACTATTGTTGTTTTTATTATATTTTTTTATACCATTTAGCTGTTCTTATATATGTTGTACGCTGCCTTGAGTCCTCAGGGAGTAGGGCGGCCTATAAGAATCGCAAATAAATAAATAAATAAATAAATAAATAAATAAATAAATAAATAAATAAATAAATAAATAAATAAATAAATAAATGAATAAATAAATAAATAAATAAATAAAATAAACATTCAGATAGCAGCATCTGACTGGGTTTTGTTTCAACAGGGAAGCTGAGTAGAGTTAGGCTTATTAATATTTGGATGGGCAACCCCAAACTTTAAATTATACGGGGAAGGCCAATATGATGTCAGAAGGTGGCACTAGCAAATCACCTCTGTATAGTTGTAAAACAAAACAAAACTGGATGTGTCTATGAAACACCAGGAGTCGAGCTCAATTCACAGGAAACTTGAATCTTTATTGAAAAAGAAACCTAATAAAAATACTGTATTTTTCGGAGTATAAGACGCACCGGAGTATAAGACGCACCTTAGTTTTGAGGAAGGAAAAAAGGCCTCTGCCTCCCAGCAATTTGCCAAATAGCAAACAGCAAACAGTACAGATGATATACACTGTTTGCTGTGTATTTCTGTGCATGTGTGCCTGACCCATAGAAATAGCAAAGAATTGGAGAAATGTACATAATGCCAGAAAGTTTTCTTAAATGTAATCACACCAACTCCTCCAATAATAATAGAGCTGGAAGGGACCTTGGAGGTCTTCTAGTCCAACCCCCTGCTTAGGCAGGAACCCTACACCACTTCAGTTCTAACTTCAGTTCTAATTGTCCTAACTGTCAGGAAATTTACTGAACAGGACACTATTACATTTCAGATTATACTTTTACAGATCTTTAAATTTTATCTGGCTTTCTGGAAGTATACATTCTCTGCTATTTAAAAGAAGATACAAAAGCACTGGGCCTCTTCAGAGCAAGCATTTATTTTAAAAAGGTTCTTCATTTTGTTAAGTTGTCTAGAACAATAATAAAGCAGTCTTTAAAAAATAAGTCTAATAATTTGAACACTCTACAAACATTTAACAAAGTAACAGAATCTGCCTCTACCTAGGATAGAACTAACAACCTCCTGATTGTGAGGCAAGAGCTCTTTTCTCTAGGCCACAGCAGCTTGCAGGTTACTTCCTTTCAATTTCAGCAGTCAAACATTGCCAGCAGTCTATTTCAATTTGTCTCCTCACAGCCACCATAGTTAGCTTCATTTTACCACGTGGCTTCTGAGTCAGCTGTGTGTCGGGAGGCAGATACTTTCTTCTTGTGCTAATCAGGCTTTGCCCTGTTTGCTGTAAGAGGTAAATTGCTGGCAGGCAGAGGCCAAAGGGTGGGGGTCGCTGGGTAGGTGGGGCTACATTCAGTGTATAAGACGCACCCAAGTTTTCACCCTCTTTTTGAGGGTAAAAAGGTGCGTCTTATACTCCGAAAAATATGGTAGATAGGAATGCTTATATTTAGGGTGATCTGGTTTAATTCCAGGGTCAGCTCTACTGTTAGATACAGAGAGGCCTTTCTCTAATGGAGCACATCCTTCAGGATATCAAATTTTGACCGTTCCTTCTAAGCTTCCTAGCGATCATATTTGACAGGTGAAAGGCATCTGGCCTCCTTAATCATTTTCAATGGGATGAACTAGATTTTCTCATGACCAGTAGGACGTAATTGCCATTTGAACTCTTTCTCTCTCATTTGAACTCTATAGACAAAAGAGGAATGCATATGGTCCCATCCATGAAACTGCAAAATTTCTGAGGTCATGTCATGCCTGCTTCATAGGCTCTCGGCATGTTGTCATCATAGAAACCTGTCCCTGTTTTTGGCCTCAGCAACTAAAAAAGGGGTCCAATGCTTATTCCATTTCCAACCTTATTCTATAACTTGGGTTTGATTGAGCTAAGGGAAGAGGGAAACTGATTTTCTGACTCACCTGCTTATGAACCGTCTAGCCATGTCTCTCCATGAACCGAAGAAGGGAGAATGATGAGTGCTTGCCTACTTTCATTGAGGACCTTTGAGCCACTTTTCACAGAAGGATGAACTCACTGTGCATCAGATCAAATATGCAAAAAAGATGCCTATAAAAATAAAATATGTTAAGTTGATGGTGCTCCATCCCCTTCACTCGCTGAATGCAAAGCACTGTGATCCAGACACAGGCAGCTGATGCCAGGAACGATAGATGAGTTTAATTACTCAGTCTATATTTGTTTATCACCAAGCATCTGAGCACAGAGGGGGTTATTTGCAATCTGAATAAGTAGACATATATATCAACCTTGCCTTTGGCATCCTAAGTTACAGTGAAGGAGGGAGAAAGAGGGGGGGTTTAAAATGGGCAAGAATTGCAGTAGCAATAGCACTTATAGCACTTAGACTTATATACCGCTTCATAGTGCTTTACAGCCCTCTCTAAGCGGTTTACAGAGTTCAGCATATTGCCCCCAACAATCTGGGTCCTCATTTTACCGAACTCAGAAGGATGGAAGGCTGAGTCAACCTTGAGCCTGGTGATATTTGAACAGCTGAACTGCTGAACTAGCAGTCACTGAAGTAGTTGCAGTGCTGCTTTTAACCACTGCGCCACCTCGGCTCCTGCAAGTACCCTCTGCGATGAATTCCACCACATGGGAAGGCTGAGGCTCACAGGTGGTGCTTCTCTCTGAGGATGCTGGCTTTATGGGATAGCCTCTCTCTGAAATTAGGCTGGCTCCCACATCATTTGCTTTCTCAAAGCTTCCAAAATCAGGATTGCTTTGGAGAGTTTTTGGAGAATTAATTGAGACTCTTGGCTTTGAGGTTCCGTGGCAGTTGTGGCACATTGCAAAATGCAGCACTCTTGTTTTGATACCATTTTATGGGTAAGCTTAATTTAAATTTATCATGGGGGTTTTCATGAAATTGTGGATTATGTCCTTAACTGCTGCTTGATTATACCGATGTACAAGTCCAATCGGTAAATCAATACAGTTGCGACCACAATTGAGCCCAAAATCTTTGTGATGCAAGACATTCATTAAGTGAGTTTTGCCCCATTTTACATCCTTTCTTGCGACAGTTATTAAGTGAATCACTACATTTGATGTTAGTAGCTCGGTTGTTAAGTGAGTCTGGCTTCCCCATTGACTATGCTTATGAGAAGGTCACAGAAGGGTGATCATGTGACCTTGGGGGACACAGCAACCGTCATAAATATGAACCAGTTGCCAAGCATCCGAATTTTGATCACGTGATCATGGGAAGCTGCAAAGGTCATAACTATGAAAAACAGTCACAAGTCCCATTTTTCAGTGCCGTTGTAACTTTGAACAGTCACTAAATGAACTGTTGTAAATCAAGGACTACCTGTACCGAAATATAGTTTCCAGTCTGGTAAGGTTAATATCAGCAATTTGGTGAATGCGGACCCTTCTGAGCAACACATATTTTAGGAGGTCGACAATGAAAAAGGGAAAGACTTAAATTATGTGCTAAATATAAAGGACGGTCAATTGCCCTGCCTAATAACCCGTAAATAATTTCTAAGTTTTGTGACAGGCCATCATTGTTCACATAACAGCAATGTTTACATTGTGACTTTCTGAGTAGATGAGTACTGCTAGCACTGCTCACCGGTTCGGCGAACCGGTAGCGGTGGCAGCAGGAGGCTCCGCCCATCCACCCGGATATCATCAAAAATGCTCTGCGCATGCGCAGAAGCTTCTGTGCGTGTGCAAAAGCATTGCACATGTGCAAAGCATGCGTGCGCCCACGCGCTTTCGTTCCCGAACCGGTAGCAAAGGTAAGTGGAACCTACTATTGCATTATTAATGTTATTCTTATTATAGTCTTGTAATACTGTTTGATGGTTTTAGCACTTTTTTGCCTAAAGCAGGAGTCAGCAACCCGCGGCTCTGGAGCCACATGTGGCTCTTTCATCCCTCTGCTGAGGCTCCCTGTCGCTCAAAATATGCATCACAACTGCCAATGTGTGACACCCACCGATGCACAATTTATTAAGCTTTTCGACCCCCAGTAGACCAACCATGGATAAATCCAAGAAAAGAAAAGTTTCAGAAGAAAACAAAATCTTTAATTCAACTATATATGCTAGTTTTGTGGCCGCTCCAGAAATAGTCAGGCATGGGATGAGTTTTGTGACTCCCGATGTTTTCTTTTCCATGGGAAACGGGTCCAAATGGCTCTCTGAGTGTTTAAGGTTGCCGACCCCTGGCCTAAAGTATGGGTTAGAGCCAAAAACTGAGACAGATTTCTACTGTGCTATCCTTTAACTACAAATCTGCATTATCTCTCATCTTCTGGTCATCTAGGATAAAATGTGGGTTATGACCTAAAGTTGCTTGCCTGGCCTTGATACATTAGGTTCACGTAACGAACCAGGTTTATCTCTGGCCTCAAAGCCTTTCTGCACATTACATGAAAATGCTACACAGTCTTTATGTCATGCATCAGTGGGATGTTATAAGATCCTCTGGCCTTTCAGAAGCTTTTCAGAAAGGGCAATGCTTGCAGTCAGCAGGGGATCCCTGAAAACCCCACATGTAAGGACAATTCCCACGTGGATCCCAAGCCCATTGGATCTGTCATCTGTCAGAAGGATGCCTGATCAGAGGAAAGAGTGAAAACGGCCTTAGAACCCATGTGCTCAGCAGCAAAAAGACAGACTGGAGTGGAGTACACAAAACATTTGGAGTATACAATGGAATGGTCTGCAGCTGGCATATCACACATGCTGATTGCCAAAGCCAAAGCAATTGGTTTCTAAACTGCTTGGCTTTAACAAAAGCTTATTTGGAAACTGGAACGACACAGTGCTGGCTTCCCCAAAGAACAGCCACATATAAAGTATGTATAAGAATGTAATTCTGTACACACACACACAGAGCAAGCTGACTTTTCAGAGGATCTGTCTAGGGTTGCACTCTAAAACTGGTTCCCCTGTTAACACATGGCTTACATAACTATATTGGTTGAATCTATTGCAGTGACCAGGTTCACAAGCACGCCTTAAGCCATGCTTCGTTCAGCCACAGCACTGGTAGAATTGCATGCCCCTTTGAGCCATAGGTTCTCATTTATAAACCCTCATGGGTGGGTTCCCAGAAGCTCCTAAGCCAAAACCAAAGAAAGCACCATTGGGGGCTTAGCCCAAGTTTAAATTAAGAAGTAGATGAACTGCAGGGAGAGGCTGAAATTTGAGGGCTTAGCCCACCTCTGTCTCAAGTCCATCGTCGGGCATCCATTTCTGTCATTGTGATGGAAATGGGGATAGGCTGCAGTTCAAATAAATTGTTGCTCGGTCTACAAAACTACATGTCTCTTCTAACATTCTGTCTTGAGAATGGAAATAAGAAAAAGCTAATACATGGACAAGATTGGATAACTTTCACCCCACTTCTTCACCCACCCCCTTTTTTACTTTCCAGCTTCAGTTTTGAACATTTAGCCCAAGGCCAAGTGCTTTATGACTTTAAAAAGCCTGCCCTTTGCATTTTAAAGAGGATTGGGTGTCTTGACATTATCACAGTTTGATAAAGGGAATTGTACTTTGACAAAGAGGGATGCTGAGATATTTCTAATACCCCTACTCCCCCATCCCAATGTGTGACCTGCTCTAAGAAATACAGCACTGGGGTTGGCATTGCTGAGCATTAGCCATATTTCTACCCTTACTCCAGGCCCTATACTGCTTATCCAAGCTCTTTGGGAGAGGAGGGAGCACTGAGGAGAGTAGAAAAAAAGATCCAGACTTTACACATCGCTGCCTTTTGGACAGATGTTGTTGACTGGAGCTCAAAGAAGTTGTGAGTAAGAGAAGGTGGGTGCATCCTGGAAGCAGAACTTGTTAGAAGTAACTTGCTCAAGCTCCCTTACAAATTCCCCCTGGAGTTAAGACTATTCATTTCACTTGACCAGCTGATGGAACCAAACAGATAATAAATGGCATGAAATAAGCATGCAATCTTCTTTCTGATACTAAGGAAGATGCTACCTGCAGGCATTGAAGTGGCTAAGAAGGCTGGGCAGGATTTCTTCCCTCTTCCAACTGCTAAATCTTCCTTGATCTTCATCTGTTGATAATTCTAAAACCTGTTGCAGCTAAACTCTTAAGACCAGAACTAGATCAACAGTAGGCAAATGATTTAAAGTAGCATTTTTCAGGTCAGAATATGTGGCTAGGAGGCGATTTATCTTTCCCCTTGCTGGTTGATTCTTCCTTCCAATGGGTCTTTTTGGTTTTCTAATCCCCAGCAAGGTTTTAAGACTGGGAAAAAGCAACACAGTGGCATCAGCTCAGATAAGTCTTTGCAGGGGAGAATAAAAGTTTCAGAGGGGTTAGGAGCTTCTTCCCACCATCTGTATTTATTTGCTTGCTTGCTTGCTTGCTTGCTTGCTTATTTATTTGTTTGTTTGTTTGTTTGTTTGTGAGATTTATATACCGCCTCACAGTGCAAGCACTCTCTAAGCGGTTTACTCCATTAAGCAATGTATATATTTATATTGCCCCCAACAATCTGGGTCCTCATTTTACCTACCTCGGAAGGATGGAAGGCTGAGTCAACCTTGAGCCGGTAAGATTTGAACCGCTGACCTGCGGATCACAGTCAGCTAAAGTGGCCCGCAGTACTGCACTCTAACCGCTGCGCCACCTCGGCTCATATAAAACGGTTCAAATCTCACCGGCTCAGGGTTGACTCAGCCTTCCATCCTTCCGAGGTAGGTAAAATGAGGACCCAGATTGTTGGGGGCAATGTAAATATACATTGCTTAAGGGTGTAAACCACTTAGAGAGTGCTTGCACTATGAGGCGGTATATAAGTCTCACTAATAAATAAAACAAATAAACAAACAGCATTTGTGCCGTAAGGGCCTTCTTCACATATACAGTTAGATTGCATTGGCATTCACCTGAACTTAGACTCTGCACTATTAGGGGTCTCTGCTTATGTGAAAGCTTGAATCTCTTGCATTGCTCTTGACTTAATTCGGACAACCATTTGTCTGAAATGGTATAGGGCAGTGTTTCCCAACCTTAGCAACTTAAAGATGTCTGGACTTCAACTCCCAGAATTCCCCACCCAGCATTATATATAGGGTTTCCTGCTTGAGCAGGGGATTGGGCTACAAGACCTCCAAATTCCCTTCCAACTCTAATTCTGTTATTCTGTTAATTTCACTGTCACCCTAATAAGAGCTTAGATCTCTGGAAGAAGTTATCCGTTCATTCCTTGCAACTGGTAGCTTGGTAGAGAAAGGGAATAAATGCGTTCTCATCCACATTTTGCTCTGCCGTCCTTCCTGTGGCACCATCAGGAAGGTCAAAACAGTCATTGGTGACTGCAACTATGCAATCAAAGCCCTGTCCCTTTTTTTACATGAATTGCGAGTCCAACACATGTAAAAAGGAAAAGGATTCTGTTGACTGATTAACTGATCATCCACATTTCTATTTCACTGCAATCCATAGGCTCACAGTGGCTTACTGTACCTAAAATATAAAACCAAATTAGACCATTCACAGTAAATACAATGATAAAACAGTAAAACACCACCACCCAAGCAGAAAACTACAACAGTAGAAAATAAAGTTGGAGTCTTAAAATGGGGAGGAAGCTTTTCAGAACAACTCAGTGTTTAAAAGCTTTTGAAATATTAGCAAAGTGGGGGGCGGCCTGATCTAAATTGGGGGTGGGCTGTCCCAAAGTGGCAGCACTGCCACAGAGAAGCAGAGCCTCCTTGTTTCTAATCCATGACCTCCCAAATTTTGTGTATCAGTAGCAGTCTGTGATCAAACTGGTCAGGATGGTACATTGGTACCAGGGGTGAAATTCAAAAATATTCCCTACCGGTTCTGTGGGCATGGCTTGATGGGCGTGGCAGGGGAAGGATACTGCAAAATCCCCATTCCCTCCCCACTCCAGGGGAAGGATATTGCAAAATCTCCATTCCCTCCACACTCCAGGGGAAGGATACTGCAAAATCCCCATTCCCTCCACACTCCAGGGGAAGGATACTGCAAAATCCCCATTCCCTCCACACTCCAGGGGAAGGATACTGCAAAATCCCCATTCCCTCCCCACTCCAGGGGAAGGATATTGCAAAATCTCCATTCCCTCCACACTCCAGGGGAAGGATACTGCAAAATCCCCATTCCCTCCACACTCCAGGGGAAGGATACTGCAAAATCCCCATTCCCTCCACACTCCAGGGGAAGGATACTGCAAAATCCCCATTCCCTCCCCACTCCAGGGGAAGGATACTGTAAAATCTCCATTCCCACCCCACTCCAGGGGAAGGATACTGCAAAATCCCCATTCCCTCCCCACTCCTGGGGGAAGGATACTGCAAAATCCCCATTCCCATCCCACTCTGGGACCAGCCAAAGGTGGTATTTGCTGGTTCTCCAAACTACTCAAAATTTCCGCTACCGGTTCTCCAGAACCTGTCAGAACCTGCTGAATTTCACCCCTGATTGGTACACCATAAAGAGCTTTAGAGGGTAAAACCAATACTTCAAATTCTACCCAGAAACCAATAGGCAACCAATGCAGGATCTGCAAAATTGGTGGTATATAATCCCAATGATGAGAACAAAAAGCATGCTGATCACTACCTTTGGACCAGTGGTAATTTCTGGGACGCTAAGGCCAGCCCCGAGTAGTGTGTATTACAGTAATATATCTAACGGTAGATGATAAGTCCATGAGTTACTGTAGATAGACTCTCCTGCCCCAGGTAGGGATACCACTGATGCCCCAATTAGAACAAATGTTGTCTTGACTTTTCTGACCTCCCCTTGCAGATGTTTTCTGGCTCCGCCCATCACCTGATGAAGGCCTATTTTTGAGAGAATGGGGGACTTGATAGGAAAACAAAAAGTTTGCATCCTGATTGTGTGATCTTAGTTTATCTACCGGTATGAGTAAGCTCGATTGATTTCAGTTAGTTTGCTCTGCCTTCCATCTGTTGGAACTGTTGAATGATTTTTTTTTAAAAAAGGGACTCTTTTCATTTGAAAGCTTGAACTGCTTTATGCCATTTTTAGCCTCTTTGAAGATGTAGCTGATACCGATGCTCAGCTTCAATCAGAGGCTGCACCGGAAGAGCAGCAGACAAAGGAGAACTGATTTATCACCACAAGTGCCCGCCTTTCTGCTCTGAAGAGTATTCCCAAGCTACGAAAAAGACAACACATCCTGTCCTGGTGCCAGATCTACGTGGATGTCTCTTGGCCAAGGACCCTGTAAATCACAGATTGTGCCATTGAGATGATGACCTTGCTTTCCCCTTGAATCTTGAATGAGTCATTGCAGATCATGTATCATCTATGCAACAATTTGTATCTTCCATGCTCTGGTTCTCCTCATGAAGAATTGTCCTTTCTGATGTGGCCTTCAGCAAGCGTTTGCCTTGTGTGCAATGGGAACTGGAGCAGCTAATTCAACGTTCACTCTATTACTGGGTAGTGCAGGGAGGAATAGGATACTGCATATCTTTTTTATGTAATTTATTTTTGAGGAAATCAGTGGCCAGGGTGGAATGGGAAACAACAACAATATGATATCACAGAAGTGGGGAAGACCTCATTCTCAGGACATTTTGGTGATAGCATAAGCTTAAAAAAAAAAAGATACAACAGGATCTTCTTACATTGAGTTTCCCAATCGGATGGCCTCCAGAGATATTAGCCTCCCATAATCCATAGCAGGCTTTCCATGGAAGTCCAACATATTTGCATAGTTCAGTTTTACAAAGGGATTTAATCCTTCTCCTGCTCGATTTTTGTTACCTTACAGAAGTAATCTGTACCTTCCTTCTAGCTGTATACGCAAAACAAATTTGGAATTATATGGGACCTAGCAGTGCCAAAAGGCATGACTCCTTGAAGAGAAGTTCAGGGAAATTGCTATCTGAAGAAAAATAGTGTCAAGAAGATGGATTATTAGAGTATGCATCATGTGTTCTGCGTGTAAAGCAATCAGCACATTAATGGGTTATAATGTCTATGTAGATTTGCCTCTAGACCTTATGCTGTTACCGCTGTCATAGTCCCCATGTTACTGCTTTTAAATAACAAATCTTCTTAAGTACCCTCTCTCCTTGATTTATTAATTTATATTATTCATAAATTCATATAGTGGGTCTTAGAACTATCACACACAGACTGCATAGATCAGTGATGGCGAACCTATTTTTGCTTGGGTGCCAAAAGGAGGCGGGTGCACATGATAGTGTGCGCACATGCATGCCCACACCCATAATTCAATGCCCTCCCCCACGCATGTGCGCACCCCCCGTGCTGCCCCCCCGTGCATGTGCGCAGGGCTCACTGAAGCCTCCAGAGCCTGTGGATGGCGAAAAATGGATTCTAGCTGATTTTCAGCCTTCCAGAGGGTGGGGGGGGGAAGGTCGTTTTTGCCTTTCCCAGGCTTCAGGAAAGCCTCCCGAGCCTGTGGATGGCGAAAAACGGACCCAACAGCCCAACCGGAAGTTCAGAAACAAACTTCCCATTGGGCCATTTTTCACCCTCCTGAAGCCTGGAGAGGGTGAAAAATGGACCCAACAGCCCAACCAGAAGTTCGGAAACAAACTTCCCATTGGGCCATTTTTCACCCTCCTGAAGCCTGGGGAGGATGAAAAACGGCCCAACAGCCCAACTGGAAGTTCATTTCCGAACTTCCGGTAGGCCTGTTGTGTCCATTTTTCACCATCCACGGGCTCCGGAGGCTTTCCTAAAGCCTGGGGAGGGTGAAAAACAGCCCAATGGCCCAACCGGAAGTTCGTTTCTGAACTTCCAGTTGGGCCATTGGGCCATTTTTCACCCGATGTGATGCGAACCGGTAGGGAAGGTAAGAGGAACCCACCCCTGATCTGGGCCTGTGTCTGTTTCCAAAGGAAAATAAGACTGAAAGAGGAAGTGGAATCATTCAAAGATCAATGTTATAACTATGAATTACTCAGCCAAGAAAAACCCAGAAGTTAATGAAAATTCATATGGCCACCAGTTTGGGACTTTTAATTGACAGTGAGATAAGAAAGCTCATTATAAAACTCCTCTCCTGGTTTCTCTTGGGCTCATCTCCGTTTCAAAGCTGAAGAGCCAGCGCTGTCTGAAGACGTTTTTGTGGTCATGTGGCCAGCATAACTAAATGCCGAAGGCGCACGGAACGTTGTTACCTTCCTACCAAAGGTGGTCCCTATTTTTCTACTTGCATTTTTACATGCTTTCGAACTGCTAGGTTGGCAGAAGCTGGGACAAGTAACGGGAGCTCACTCCATTACGCAGTGCTAGGGATTCGAACCGCCGAACTGCAGACCTTTCTGATCGACAAGCTCAGCGTCTTAGCCACTGAGCCACCACGTCCCTTCTAAGTATTTCAACTTATGTCTGCCCAAACATTGTTCCCCCTGGGAAATAACTCCTATTTACATGTTTAAGAGTTTCTGAATAATTATCATACATGAATCAGGTTTGTTGTCATTGCCCAGAGTACAGTCTGCTAAGGACGAGGTCATTGGTGCTACTGCTAGATTATAAGACACATTCCTACAATACAGTATACAAGTTGTGAGTAAGAAGGTTCGTAGCATTCATAACTAAACAGATGGTTGTTTGTCATCAAATCCTGAGGAAAGAATCAGCAGGCTTTCTCAAGAGCTTCCCTCAAAGTAAAATCTCTCCCTGTTGTATCTTCACAAGGTTATTTCCTTTTTATTGGACTTAACTATTTGGAAGGTCAGCAGTTGCCTTGTCCATCAAATGGAAAATTCCCAGTAATGAGGGAAACCCACAGACTTTCTCCCTGCCCAAGACAGTTAAGGTAGATCCTTCTCTGTTCATCTGGACTGTCCACAAATAACATGCCTATTTAACTTCTTCTCTTTGGCAAGGTCTCTGAAAATGATGAGGAGATTCTTAATCTGCTTGCATCCAGAAAGGGTCCCCTCTTGGACACTAAACTTGACCATAGGATCTTAGCAATAGCAATAGCACTTAGACTTATATACCGCTTCACAGTGCTTTACAGCCCTCTCTAAGCGGTTTACAGAGTCGGCCTATTGCCCCCAACAATCTGGGTCCTCATTTTACCCACCTCGGAAGGATGGAAGGCTGAGTCAACCTTGAGCCTGGTGAGATTCGATCTGCCAAACTGCTGGCAGCCTGCAGTACTGCACTCTAACCACTGAGGCTCTTATTACTGTATCTTAATGCTTAAACTCTCTTGGTTTCTTCAAGTATCTAATGTCTCATCCCACAAACTGTCTTCTTGCCTGATTGACGCCACTAAGTCTAATTTAATACAAGTCCACTTTATACAATTTATTCTCTGCATCACAATTTCCTCAACACCCTCCAGTACTGGTAGTCTTTGATTTACAACAGTTCATTTAATGACTGTTCACAGTTAACAACAGCACTGAAAAAAAGTGACTTATGACCATTTTTTACACTTATGACCGTTGCAGCATCCCCATGGCTATGTGATCAAAATTCAGACGCTTGTCAACTGGTTCATATTTATGACGGTTGCAGTGTCCTACGGTCATGTGATCCCCTTTTGCGACCTTCTCACAAGCAAAGTCAATGGGGAAGCCAGATTCACTTAACAACCTTGTTGTCAGGGTTTCAAGTAATAGATCCATAGCAAGCAAAACTCCGAGGCAATTGGATTCCTCAAAGGGTAGCTTTATTGGAAATACCATATTGGCACATATCTGGTGAAAACCGACTCTGAGGGTTCCAGCGGTTTTCACCTAATTAAAAGCAACAGTTTTTCACTTTCTCAAAACAATTAGTCACATGGTCCAATCACGGCGCTGTCTAGTAACATCACTCCTCCTTCCAGGGACCAGGTGTGAGAATGTTCTTGATTCTCAAGAGAAAGTATTTTGTTTTGGCTACAAAGTCACAACAATCTCAATTCCCCCCCTCCCTATCCCTCAGCTCCAGTGTGGCAGCACTGAAACTCTAAGATGGCTTCTGTCAGGTCAGCTTCAGGGTTGACACTTGTTACTAACATAACAACAGCAGTGATTCACTTAACAACTGTGGCAAGAAAGGTCGTAAAATGGGACAAAACTCGCTTAACAAATTTCTCACTTAAGCCACATAAATTTTGGGCTCAATTGTGGTCGGACGTTGAGGATATCTGTATTCTCTCTTTCCCATGGTTCAGTTAAAATGCACTCCTCCCATTTGTGAGACAGCAAAAACTGCTATGGTATAATTTTTTTTAGTCACCTTTGCCAGTTCCTGTGTCTGTGTTCTGTCTTATAGCTGGAGGATGGTGTTATAATTTCCTGTGCAAAGAAGGCTGTTATTCACCAACCTTCTCAACATGGATAGCCAGTGGATAAACCATCTGCCAATAATACCACTGCAGTGCGTGGCATGTTTGTTTGTTTTTTGACACACAATTAGTCTAATGTGTTGAGCGATTTCTCACTACTTGCCCTTCTTTCACCTGCCCCTCTCCCAGTATGGGATAGCTGCTAGAGTTGGGAGATGTGTCAGGTAGAGGAGAGGCGGAGGAAGCTCTTTACCTGCCAGACCTCCAAGCAAGGAGTCTGCTCAAGAGATTTTCTCTGATATAATCTATTGCACATTGTGTTTCTTGCAAAGCTTATGTAGTGTGGGAAGAAATATCCATCTGGTTCAGTTCCAAGCTGGGAGAAAGACACTGGAAACATGGAGGTTGATTGGAAAGATGGTTTATTGATGAAGCAAAACCAAATGGGTTGGTGGTTCTAGGCAGCTGACAAAATGGAGTTGAGAGTGGGGGGTGTTATACCTTCTTTGGGCTTTGCACTTGAGCTTCCTGTTCCTGTGTAAGAACATGTATTCTATTGACTGTTGTCAGATTCCTATGGGGTCATGTAGGGGTCATAGCTGGCTCTATAGACAAAAGAGGAAAAGAGGGGATGCTTCTAATTCTACCATTCTGCCTTTGATCAGACTTTGTTGCAGGGAGTTTCAAAATATCCTGCCTTGAATGGATTTCTGCCTGAAGTATTTGTTTTGCCTATGAATAGGGCTATCTAGATACTTGTCTTCCTTTTTTCAATAAGCTCTTTATCTCTTAAGTGCTAACATCTGCTGTGGGCTATTAAGGAAAGTGGGGGCTGCTTGTTGCCTCTAAAAAAATGTTTCTCTATTTCTCCCTTTGGAGAAATATAATATTCTGCCTTTTTTAATATTTCCCAAAATATTTCATTCTTCTAGGAGGGGTAGGCGCTGACTTTCTACAGTAGTATCCCTGTGTTTCTATTTATTGCAATGAATGGTCATTGATCCAGAGGTGTAATGCAGCCACCTCTCACCGGCTTGCGTGAGGTAGTAGTGCCGGTGGCGGGTGCCTCGGCGAGCCGGTAGCAGTGGCTGCTTGAGCCCCATCCTCACTCACCTGGCCGTCGTTTCAGCCCGGTTTTAACCATCTGCGCATGCGCAGAAGGCTTTGCGCATGCGCAGATGGTGGCACGTGTGCTGCGCACGCACATTCCCGAACCGGTAGGGAAGGTAAGTACATTTTCACCCCTGCATTGATCCCAATAAAAATTATATATCTGGTTATGTGCAGAGGAAGATTCCAGTTTAAAAAAAGAGAACCTCCCAGTCTTAAACCAGAACGGCCCTGGAAGACCATGCTCAGAGACCAGAGGAAGCAGATATGCCCACACTGGCCTAAAGTGATCAATTAGTGCAGAGCTGTTTTCATCTCCTAAGTGTCACACAATACTGCCGCTGACAAAGTGGTCAGGAAAACATATTTAATGGTACTTGAAATAAAACTGCTGGCTGTTTGAGGGAGAAAGCACAACTTTTAATTACAAACTGCTTTACGGGTGATTTTAAACGGCATCAGATGGGTTGGGCACAAGATGGCAATAACATCATGAGGACACAATAGGAAAAAGGAGTTACTGGGATTTAATCCTGAGGCAATTTGGTGCAAGTGGAAAAAGGCAGCCGGGCAAAGAATCCAGACCTTTCCTGTTATAATCTTAGAATCAGAAATAGGCAGCTGTTTATTCCCGTGTGCCTTGCATAACACAGTGCACACGTTTGTTTTTGCTTCTCCCCCCTCCATTACATATTCTGTATCTCCAGACATAGAAGGAGAGTGTTTATACAGGCCCATCCAAGCAAGTCATCCAAATAATTATTTCTCTATGTTTAATTCATCGTATTTACAACAGCAGCAGTAGAAGCTTTCGCAAGCTAATTCAGGAAAAGGGTTTTAAATGCCACCTTCCGGTTTTGAGGAGCTAAAGCTGAACTTGAATTTTTTATTACGACCAGAGGGTAGCAATTTTAAATTGCCTAGAAGCATTGAAAAGTCCAGACAAGAAACGACACATAATAAAACATACATGAACAAAATGACACAGAGAACTTTAAAAAACAGCGTTTCAGTTGAGAAAATTGGTATACTACTTATAGTGTTGGCACTTCTTCAATTGCCATGCCCTGCAGGCTTTGTACGAAATGGAAACATCTGGAGCCACGGGGAGGGGTTTGGCAGCAGGCATGGGTAGTGGGCCAAAATGGCGATGGAGGCTTGAAGTTTGTTATTGGAACTCAGCAACACGATGAAATGTCAGGCCAATTGTTTTGTTTATAGTTTACATAACCATGACAGTATTGCTATAAAGTGTTGTTTGTTCCCTCCATTTCTTCATGTAACTGTAGATGAGGGACAAAGGACCATAATGTATCAGCAAGGCTATCTGTAATAAAAGGTTGAAGCAGAAGCAGCTGGGAACTGGTTATTGGCTGCAATTTGTACAGCCAAGTCTTTTAATTAAAGGGTATGGAAGGACAATGAAAATGCAGAACTAAAATTTAATATCCCTTGTATTTAAATGTAAAGTGTTCAATGTAACTCTGAGTTGGCACTCATTTGCAGAATAAGTCTCGGTGGAATTTGCTACTGGATCTCTTACTACTATGATGAAGCTCTTTCCTTTTATAGGGTGGTGATGATTTAGACCCCAATGTTCTGAGTTCATATGTCCAAATTTTGAATCCGAATAGCTGAATTTCCCCCCACTTCCATTCAATTGTGTCTGATTATCGGAGACTGCCTGGACAAGCCCCTGCAATTTTCTTGGTAAGAATTTTCAGAAGTGGTTTTCCATTGCCTCCTTCCTACAGCTGAGGGAGAGTGATTGGCCGAAGGCCACCCAGATAGCTTCATGCCCAAGGCAGGACTAGAACTCCTGGTCTCCCAGTTTCTATCCTGATGCTTTAACCACTACACCAAACTGGCTCTCAATTATAAATAGAGCTTTCCAAAAATGACTGTGAATTATGCGGGCCTCTGACAGAAATCAAGGGATTGAGCAAAGCATGGGCCCAGAAAATGTGTTGAATCAGCAGGCAAGATGATTTAGGGCCATGATAACAAATGAGATGGGACATCTTAATAAAATGATTGATTATCACCAAAATGCTTCAGGGTCCTGATACATACGTAGTAGTTACAAAGTTACAAGAAAACTGTATCCCATTCCCAAGGCCCCTGTGGGAAAGAGGTAGGATTCAACAGATCAGCCCAGTTGCTCTTTGGAGGGATGACAAAGTGGCAGGACGAAACAAAGATCTGGGCATTAATCCGGGCTCCAGAAAGTCATAGAGAAAGAAGTGTATAGTTTTAGGTATTCTGGATACTTACCGTAGCTGGTGGGCCATTGTGGCAGAATGTTAATCCTTCTTCCTTCAGGAAAGGAAAGCCATATACTATCTTTGTGTTGCCATCTTCCGTGTCATCAGGAAAAAAGGGAATGAGCCCACTGCAACAACATAGCTAAGAAGGCATTAAGAGTGGTTAACCTAATCTTGCGTAGCTTCTTCTCTGGTAACATTGTACTCTTAACCAGAGCATACAAAACATTTGCTAGACCGATTCTTGAATACAGCTCATCTGTCTGGAACCCACACTACATATCAGACATTAACACAATTGAGAATGTCCAGAGATACTTCACAAGAAGAGTATTACATTCCTCTGTTCACAACAGAATACCTTATGAATACAACAGAATACCTTCACAACAGACTTGAAATTTTGGGACTTCAAAATTTAGAACTACGCCGCCTTTGATCTGACCTAAGTGTAGCTCACAAAATTATCTGCCACAATGTCCTACCTGTTAACGACTACTTCAGCTTCAACCGCAATAATACACGAGCTCACAATAGATACAAACTTAATATAAACCGCTCCAGACTTGATTGCAAAAAATTCGACTTCAACAACAGAGTGGTCAATGCCTGGAACACTTTACCTGACTCAGTAGTTTCTTCCCCAAACCCCAAAAACTTCAACCTCAGATTATCTACCATCGACCTCACCCCATTCCTAAGAGGTCGGTAAGGGTGCATAAGCGCACAATCGTGCCTACCGTTCCTGTCCTAATGTACCCATATATTCATACCTCTTATACTCTTATTCATGCTTGTACCATTACATATATATTCAATCATGTTTTACTGTTTATACTTTGCTTATAATCATATATTCTTGACAAATAAACAAATACAAATAAACAAATACAAAGATGCACTTGAGGGTCATCTAACAGCCCCCTCTACCCTGGAAACTGCTAGTTCCTACCTTGCTAGCTTTAGCCTTGGCAACTGCAGACTATGTCTACCAATAATAATTTATTGATTCAGACTCCTCTTGAACCGCGAGGTGGACAGCAAATAAATTTGGTAGTAATTGATATTAATAATTTAGAAGATGATGATTGCTACAGTACTGAGCTGGGATCTTCAATTTCCTCTTGAGACTGATCAATGGCTATGCTAAACCCCAGCTCTGTATTCATGCATTTAAGTAAACCTTTGCTGGCTTAGAGTCCAGATGAGGGCGGAGGTCTTGCACTCTGAGCTGGGATGTTCTTTATAATAGCAGCCCCCCCAACCTTTTTGTCACCAGGGACCGGTTTCGTAGAAGACAATTTTTCCACAGCCTGGGGGGTGGGGCACGGGCGGGTTCCTAATTTTTTTACTACCACTCTGTGGGTATGGCTTATTTTGTGGATGTGGCTTGCCAGCCATGTGACTGGGTGGGCGTGGCTTCTTGGACTGCTGAATGGAGGGGAACTGAGATAGGTCCTGCCGCCCATTCCCCCTCCCCTCAGCAGCTCTAGAAGCCTCAAACGTGCGAAAATGCCTAGGATCATCACCGCGCGTTTGTGGCTTCTCGGACTGCTGAAGGGAGGGGAATGGAGATAGCTCCTGCCACCCATTCTTTCAGCGTCTCACGCACTCCCTCAGCCATCCTCCCCTGCTTGGACTCACTGTGGGGTAGAAAGGCAGCGCATGCGCAGTGCCAGAAGCTCAGCTTCTGGGCATGCGCAGAAGAAAATGTTTACATTTTTTTATTTTTTATTTTTAAAATGACACCCAGGCAAAAAACAAACGGCCACACCGGTACTGTGACGTCACCAGCGGGCCGCTACTGGTGCTATAGAGTGGACCGCACCGGTAGGAACCCACCACTGGGGTGGGGAGCATGCAATCTAGATCCCTGGCATGCGCAGTTTACAGTAGGGTTCGCACTCCTCTTTTTAAATTATTAGTTTATAATTTTAAAAAATGCAAAAGAAAATAGTAGGAAGATAGGGGAGGGAGAAGGGAAGGGAAAAGTGTAGGGAAAAGTGGAAAAAGAAAGAAAAAAGGCATTGACTTCCAACTCCCTTTGGTACAGTAAAATAATAGCATCAAACCTCAACTTTTTACTTTTACATACTAGTATATAAACTAGCCATTTCTATAACAACAAACCTAGCTAATCGGTAAAACCCAAAATCAAAAATTCATTCCCCACCCCCACCCCCCTCAAGCACAAAGTCCAGAAGCGGCTTCTAAATGGAAACAAAAGTAATTGTGTGGGGTGTTTTTTTTCCTTTAGTCAAAGCAGTCAATTTAGACATCTCTGCTAACTCCATCAACCATTCAGGATTCATTGTGGGAATCAATGGGTCTTTCCATTAGGGTTCGCACTCCGATGAGAATCTAATGTCTGATGATCTGAGGCGGAGCTGAGGCGTTGATGCTAGTGGTGGGGAGTGACTGCAAATGTAGATGAAGCTTCGCTCGCTTGCCCGCCGCTCACCTCCAGATGTGTGGCCAGGTTCCTAACAGGCCACGGACTGGTACAAGTCTGTGGCCCAAAGGGTTGGGGACCCAAGCTATAAAGTACTCGACGTGTTGCAGCTTAGCCAGCTAGGTGGCAGCACTTAACAACCTTGGCCGATCTAAAAGAATTAAGCAAGGTCAGGTCTGGTAAGAACCTGGAGGCAAGACCATTACAGTTGTAGGTTGTGAGGTAAAAAAAAAAACAGAAACAAAAACAAAACCCCAGAGAAAGGTAGAGGTAAGTCCTCAACCTATGAACACAATTGAGCCCAAAATTTATGTTGCTAAATTAGAAATTTCTTAAATGAGTTTTGCTCTCCCTTTACGACTTAACTTGCCACGTTTGTTAAGTGAATCACTGTAGTCATTAAGTGAGTAACACAGGTGCTAAGTGAATCTGGCTTCCTCATTGACTTTGCTTGTCAGAAGGTCACAAAAAGGGGATCAAATGGAACACTGCAACCGTCATAAATACGAACCAGTTGTCAGGCATCTGAGTGTAAATCACATGGCTGTGGAGGGATGCTGCAACGGTCATAAGTGTGAAAAACGGTCACGAGTCACTTTTTTTGCAGTGCTGCTGTAACTTCGAACGGTCACAAGGCAAACTATTGTAACTTGAGGACTACCTATAGTGGTAAAACACTTCTATACTGTGACTTGGATGTGTCTAGGAGGAAAAGGAAAACAAATGTAGTCTGGGGGAAAAAACCCATGATGGAGCAATTTAGAATGTGTTTATTGGTTTCTACTGTTTAGGAACTGAATTTTTTATTTTGTAGTTTTGTTATTGGACACACATAGAAACACATCCCTTAAAAGATTTGCTAGTCCTTGGAAATATGTAGATATGTCAGTCTTAGCAAGAAACAGCAAGCTTGGTTCTTCATGATTACAAGAAATGGTGGATTACATTTGCTCAGTCAATATAACTGTCTCTGTCTCTCTGTCTCTGTCTCTGTCTCTGTCTCTCTCTGGTCCCCCCCCCACTCTTTTTCAATGTTCTATAGTAGAGAATTGTTCATACTACCCGGAAAGAAGAAAACTCTGCCTTTGAGAACAAAACATCCATTGGTAATCCTGATTCTTAATGGGCTGTCTGTCATGGACAAGAATCTAGTAGGGGGTCCATCACGTTTCTGTATGCACAACACATGGGGATAGCAGGTGTCCTAACAACAAGCTGTCCCTCTACACACATGTGCCTCCTACCAGGCACTTAGCAACGGATGCCCTTCCTTCTCTCCTGTCCACCTTCTTCTCTCCTGTGTTGTTTAAAAGTCAAACATGGGCATTGCTGAGAGAATTGCAGCCAATGATGGATCTTCTGATTCATCGCATCCCTACTGGAATCCTTGTGGGTGTTTTGTCCTCATGACAAGAGTGAAGAATCTCGGATTTCAGAATCGTTGTTCGTTGCACAACACGTTTTACTTAAACAGTGATCCCGAAATGGATATATTTGCAGGGAAGAGGAATTATTTGCAATTCCGCAGGCCCTAGGCTTCTGGATAGGGGTTGGAATTTAGGAATAAAGGGAGTGTGGTTGTGTAATAATGTCCAACTTATTAGAATACACTGATCCCTTTTCTCAGCAACGGATGTGGCATTTTAATTATGCTATTGATTCACTTCTCCAAAATGCTATGCGGTAAGTAGAGAATACTAAACAAGAACAATCACTTTGTAAGAACTCTTTTTCAGATTTTTTTTTTTAATGCTCGCTCTCCGTTGATAAACTGACATTTTCAATAAAGAGCTAAAAAATCAAGTTGAGCTGCTGGATGATAAAGAACCTGTTTTCTGCCTTCTGGTGTCTGTAATGGTTGGGAAATAGGACCAATTTAGTGAGACAATAGAGAAACAATTTTGGCTAGAACAAAGAAATAGCTGAAAGTTGGAAAAGCTCTTGAATTTTGATGGGAAATAGGGGACAGGTTGAAGCTGAGAAGGCTCAGAAATTAGAGCTACAGGACAAAAGGTCCAGAGGCTAAACTGATGTCTAAAAGAAGAACATTGGTGAAAGGAAAACTGCAGCCTGAAAAATAGGGACGTGAGTACAAAATGGCTAAAAAATATAAAATGCTGAAACGATTGCAGGGCCAAAGAAATAAAGGACTAAGCAAGGAAGAAACTTAGGGTGGGGAGTCTACTGTGAGGTTTGTTTGCTGTTGGCAAAAAGCGTGTTGAAGAAAACATTCTGTAGTCAGTATCTATGCATTATGTGAATCTCTAGCTTGTTCGTGGTTTGCTGAACAAATCATGAAAAGATGAGATCACAGTGGGTTGGGCCCACACACTGCATTAAGCTACAGTCATGCAAATGATGTGATGGCTCAGTCCACAAGATAATGCTAAGCAGTTTTTTTAGGCCAGGGGGCTTATTTGAAATTTTGGTTGTTTTTGCAAAATGGCTGCCCTAAAAGCTTGCTTCTTTAAAAAATGGCTACTAGGCCAGGTTTGGCTATCAAAAAAAAAATCTATTCACCTGACATCCACTATAACTTTTTTCTCTTTTCTGCGTAGATAGCAGCAGGAAGTCAGGGCTGCACGTTGGAGGGTGCCTTGTTTTGCTTTGTAATTGCCTTAAAAGAAAGTACATGCAGTGTAAAATAACAAGATATATTGGTGCCCAGGGATACAAGCACGTGGTCCCAAGTGCAGCTAAGGCAAGGCATATATGTTGTGGGGATTTGGGTGAACGATGAAGAGTTATTTCATTTGAATTATTTGCCTCTATCTTGGGTCTTTCCTGAAGGCGCTGCTATCAAACCCATTAAGAGTTTTATGCTTAGAACATTTTTTTAAAGAGCCTGTAGACTTGAAAAGCAGTTTGCCTCTGACCATGTGCAGTGTGCCTCCTTTCCCAAGGTGACCAGACGTCCCGCTTTTGGCGGGACAGACCCGCTTTTTCGCAATTTGTCCCGCGTCCCGCCTCGTTTCAAAAAAGTCCCGCTTTTTAAACCTCCGACGGGAGAAGGCAGAGATACCAGCAGTTTAAAACGAAGCTCCACCCAACACCCAACGCCCCAAATCTAAAGGCAACTACCGGCCAGTTACAGCAGTCGAGGAGTCCGACAAAGAATTCGGAAATTGCATGATTGGCCGCCGAACCGGAGCACCCCCTTCCAAAAACCCTAATGGCCAGCATGAAATGCGGCTTTAAATCTCCCTCCAGTAAGCAGGGAGGGCGTGGCTTTTTGCAGACCTCCGGCCTATCGCAGAGTAGGAAGAAAAAAGGAGGCGGACCTTCGGTCAGTTGATTGGCTGGACGAAGAGTAAGACACATGGGCGTTCTCTCCCGAACGCAGCGCGGACAATAACATACGTGCAAAAACCCCGCCTACCAAACCCCGCCATCCAATCAGCCGCGCGCGCCACCGTTGACGTAAGACTGTCGGTTTGCCAATGAAAAAGCTGTTGACTCCGAGACAGAGGCTCTTCTCGCTCGAGCGTTCGAGGGTTGGTCGGCCAAGAGAAAGAGGTGATCGGGATTGGCCGGCGCAGCGGCGATAAATTTTAATTTCTGAAGTGCTGTGGAATGTTCAGCTCGCCTTATTTTTTGGGGGTGGGGGCGAGGCTGAGAGGGAGGGAGAAATTTCACAAGAAGGGAGGGGGCCAGAAGGGGTGCTGTACCTCCCGAGGTCCTTTGCCTTTCTTTGCAATGGCTCTGCTGGGTTGAGGCTGATGGAAGTCCATCCAAACCATCGGGGAAGGTTTCTCGGTTTGTCCGCAGCTGATCTTTTTCTCGTGCCCCTGCAAACGAGGGAACAAACCTTAGTTTGTTTTGGAGGCGGGGTATTCTAGCTGGTGAGCCAGCCATCGATGCTGATTATCCAAAATTCCGTCTGAAAAAATTCAAAGCTCTCGTTTCTCTTTAAGAAAGGCAGCCAATCATTCTTTCTCAGCCCAACTTATTATCTTGCAGAGTTGATGTTGTGGGGCGAAAATAGGCGGAAGCGGTATTGGGTATGTTTGCTGCCATCAGTTATAAAAAAATAACGAGGCGAGATTTTTTTAAAAAATTAAACTGAATATATCTTTTTAGCCTGATTGTTATTAGATTCCTCCTTGTTTCCGTGGTGCCTTCCGCGCGCGCGTCTCCATTGATGACAAGCACACGGGCTCCCCGGTACAGCCACAGTGATCCTATTTGCTCTAGTTTTTAACTCTTCGGGGATCTCTCCCCCCTCCTATTTTACTACTCTCCCCTCACCTGCATTATTAGAGGAACTGAGGAAGAGTCGTCCGGAGCTGTTCCAAGGATGAGGAAGAGAGAAAGCCATTGTGCTGCAACCTGAGCGCCTTTGGTGGCCTATCGCCTTCTTATATCGCCGGGCTTTCTAATTTGCATGCCCCAGGTAGCGGTCATTGGCTCCCCGGTCACTGTGGCTGTACCAGGGAGCCCGCGTGCTTGTCATCAATGGAGACGTGCGCGTGCGGAAGGCACCATGGAGCAGAGGCACCTAGCGAGCGAGGCGAGTGGCGGCATCGGCGGCAGGCTCCTGCCCGCGTCTCCTGCCCGCCTGCCCGCTCGCTCGCCAGGTGCCTCTGCTCCGTGGTGCCTTCCGCGCGCGCGTCTCCATTGATGACAAGCACGCGGGCTCCCCGGTAAAGCCACAGTGACCGGGGAGCCAATGACCGCTACCTGGGGCATGCAAATTAGAAAGCCCGGCGATATAAGAAGGCGATAGGCCACCAAAGGCGCTCAGGTTGCAGCACAATGGCTTTCTCTCTTCCTCATCCTTGGAACAGCTCCGGACGACTCTTCCTCAGTTCCTCTAATAATGCAGGTGAGGGGAGAGTAGTAAAATAGGAGGGGGGAGAGATCCCCGAAGAGTTAAAAACTAGAGCAAATAGGATGCAAAGAAAGAAACGCGGCTGCGCCCAAGCCACTGCCGGCTCACGAAGGGGAGGCGGGAGGCGAGGAAAGGCCTCCCGCCTCCCCCCCCACCTGGACGCTGACATTAGCGGTCTTTTGCCCTCTGCGCATGCGCAGCGTTCTGCGCATGCGCAGAGGGCAAAACTCAAATGGGCGGCCCCCCCGTCAGTGTCCTGCTTAAAAAAAAAAATCTGGTCACTTTATCCTTTCCTTACTGTGAGGCTCCTGCGCATCTTAAATTGGGAGATGTACTTTGTGTATGTCTGGGTTAGTTCTAGAAATCAAGTCCTTAATAGAGAAAATTGTCACTTCCCTCGGCTAGAACAGATATCCTTTCTATTACTTTTGCTCTGTTTTTGGCTTTGAGGCTGGATCTGTGGCTGCTGAACTGAACAGCACCAAGCTGGGAGGGGAAGATTCTTCTGCACATTGTAAAATCTGCGCTGTTCAATTGCTCACCTTCAAGGCTCAAAGTTGCTTGGCAAGAGAAGCTCCCCGTGTGTTTCAGGGGTGGGTTCTACTTACCTTCCCCAACGGTTCACATCGCGACAGAAGTGCACATTTTGCGCATGCACGCATGCGTCCCCACATGCAATTTTGCTTCCGCGCATGCTCAGTAGCTTGAAATCAGCCTGAAACACAGCTGAGGAGCTGATCAGCTGGGCTTTGGAAGAAGGAATAAAGGTCAGTATAAACCCGGGGACGGGAGGGAGGGGCCTCTTTCAAACAGCAGAGCAGGAAAAACCTTCCAAAAAGTAAAAAAATTCACACACACACACACAAAAGATGGCAGCCACCACGGACCGGCACCGACCAATCCAGTTCAATGACGTCACCAGCGGGTCGCTACCGGTTCGGGCGAACTGGTCCGAACCGGGAGGAACCCACCACTGGTGTGTTTCTTCCCAACTTAATTCAGCAAACGATCCTTGGGCAGAGGCCAGGGGCACCAGGCAGAAAGCTAAGTTACAGTTTCACAGTCAAAATGGCTGCGAGTCCCCTCCTCATATCTAGAACAGCATGGAAGAACAGACGTATTCATGTTGAAATCCTGCTTGTGTGCATACCTTAAAAAAAAACACCTGGAATAGGATTGAGGATTGAGGATAGAGTAGTTTGAAGTATTTAGAGGCCTCGCAGTAAAGATCGTTGAAATGGGTTACTGCACCCATTTCGCAGATGGCGCAGCTTGTCAAAGGATACTAAACACATGGCAGAAATGAAATTTCAACCTGGATTGCAGCTTAACGGTTGATCCTGCTTGAGCCAAGCTGCTGATTACATGGGAAGTCCATAATTAGATTTTTTTTTAATTTTCACTTAAGAACTGTGGCTGGCAGGAAGAAGCAAATAGATTAAGGAAATGGGAGATGGAGTGTTCAGTTATTCTTCCACTCTTTTACTTTCTGGAAATAGTGATGTTATATTTGGAGAAAAAAAGAGATATTTGCATTCCCCAAACCCAGCAGGCTACTGATTATCCCATGGAGGAAAGTACAATACAGGCAGATCTCTACTTACAACAGTTCACTTAGTGACCATTCAAAGTTACAACACTGCTGAAAAAAGTGACTATTTTTTCAGACTTACAACTGCTGCAGCATCCCCATGGCCACGTGATCAAAATTCAGACACTTGGCGACTGACTCATATTTATGACAGTTGCGGTGTCCCAAGGTCATGTGATCCCCTTTTGTGACCTTTTGACAAGCAAAGTCAACGGGGAAGCCAGAATCACTTAACAATCAGGTTACTAACCAGGGGTAGGTTCCTCCCGGTTTGGACCAGATCGCCCGAACTGGTAGTGACCCGCTGGTGATGTCACTGTCGGTGCCGGTCTGTCCGCGCCACCATTTTGGGGGGATTTTGTGTGAATATTTCCCCGTCCGTGGCTTGAAAAAGCCCCCCCCGCCCATGGGTGAATTCTGACCTTTATTTCTTTGCCCAAAGCACAGCTGATGAGCTCCTCAGCTGTGTTTCGGGCTCAGTCCTGCTTCTGAGCATGCGCGGAAGCCAAATCGCATGAGTGGATGCACGCGAAACGTCGCGGTGCGAACCGGTGGCAAAGGTAAGTGGAACCCATCCCTGTTACTAACCTAACAACTGCACTGATTCACTTAACAGCTGTGGCAAGAAAAGTCGTAAAATGCAGCAAAACTCACAACATATGTTTCACTTAGCAACATAAATTTTGGGCTCAATTGTGGTCATAACTCAAGAATGATCTCTACATGCATTTTTAATCTGAGCACAGGTTTGGGGTTCAAATGGACAAACCAACTGGGAAGGGCTATGTCCCCATTTTCCTCTGTACCTTACTGCTTTGATTTAACATCACTCTTCCACTGCTATTTTTAATCAAAATAAATATATGAAAAATCCAGCAACCCATATGTGAAATCCAGCCAGTGTGCTGAAGTGTTTAAGGAGTTTGTTAGGAAGTAGAAAGACCAGGCTCATATTCCCATTTTACTATGGAGATCCCAGAGTGGTGCCTCTACCTGCCAGCTAAAACGTGCGGCCCTCCCGAGCTCCGTTTTTGCAGTGTTGCAGGATGCCGTCCCAGCCAAAAATGGAGCTTGGGAAGCCGTTTTCGCTGACAGAGCACTCGGGCCGCCACAGGCACCCGACACAAGTGACATCAAGCTGGCCACGCCCACTCTGGCCATGCCCCCTGCCCCCTCCCCCAAGGTCTAACACAACCCTGATGCGGCCCTCAATGAAATCAAGTTGTTTTAAACCATTTGACCAGGTCACCTGAACAAGCTGTGTTTGGTAGTTGTATATTTTGTAAGCCACCCAGAGTCTACTGCAGTGGGTAGCTATATTAAATTTAGTAAATAGCAGCAAGGGCAATAATAATAGGCATTTGGAAATGGATTAGTTGGGGTGTTTTTTAAAATGGATTTTGAATATTGAGCATGATTTAAGAACAGGAGTATTCTGCTTCCCAGAATTGCATTTTCACCTGACTTTTGATCTTCTTTCACAAAACTACACACTGCCCTGTGTAGCCTCATTGTTTTGGTTTAGCAGGTTGTACAAACCCAGCCATTGTGGCTTGAAAGCCATGTTTTACATCTAAGCTGGTTTTGTGGAATGCATCAGGTGTGGCTTTTTCAGCAAACCATGATTAGCAAATTATGATTTGGCACAATGGATGACCATAATCTTTCCTGATTTCCTGATACATGTTGTGTCTTTTTCCTTCCCTTCTTCAGCCATCTTCCTTGGCTTGTTACCCAGCCATTCCTACAGCTATGCCCTCTTAGGAATTACTACCAAGGAACTCTTTATTATTCTAGATTCATACAATGCTCTATTTTCATACTCATCAATCATAGCATTAAGCAATAATAAGCTTCTAATGCACCCTGCTGCTGGTACAGCAACACAGTCATTATCTAGATTAACTTTGCATCCCTTTTCCTCCCAGAATTTGCTCAACAAAGAAGCCCTTCACAATAGACAACTTGAAGGAAAACAGCCACACTCCTCCTGCTCTCCTGCTGGGGGAGATGAGGAGGCACCTTACACTTGTTAGTGTCTACCTGGAACAAACAGGTTCCACCTTTGAATGAAGGCCAGCATCAGAGTGACTAATGGACTTGCCTTCATTAGTGCTGAATTTTTGGCACGCAATTCCTTTCCTTTTCCCCAAAGCACAGTGGCGTCAACCTAGTATTTATCTATGGCAGGGAAGGGATTCATCTTCTAAAGGTGGACCATTGATCAACAATGCCCAAATCTTTGGGGGGACAACAATGGCTTTTTGCTTTATAGCATGCCAAGTGCTGCACTCTGAAAATTAAGTTGAAGCCAAGGCCAAACAAACCCAGAGAGAGCCAAAGGAAAAATAATTTAATTGGATGTAATTGTCACTTGCATGACTAAAATTTTAAATATCAATATAGTTGCTTCCTGTCTATTTCATGGCTTTACCCCTTTTGTCACCCTTAGTGATCATTTTTGGACGGTTTGATAGGTTTTGCACCTTTAGGGAATGCACAGTTGGGATACGGTAATGATCTGGCTCAATACAGCATGAGTGGATTCCTAGATGTTCCTACTGCATATCTGGGTTTTGCACACAGAGCCAAATCATCAGTGGCTTAACTACATTTATTGAATAAGTTAGCAATTGGTTCATTCTGCACAACACCCAAACTGATCAACCATGGTTGGGGAGATGTGAACCAGGGAAATAAAACTAGCCACAGATTTATTAATTGATTTGTTTCTAGGCAGAGTTTTGCAGATCTCTCTGCCTTCCATCTGTGATGACACAACACCCATTCCCCAATACATTATTCTACCCCCGTAAAACTGAGCAATAAGTAAGTCACAGAGACATTGGAGGAACTCTACTATGATGAGGAATGGCACCAGAATATTTTTTGGGGTGGGAGGATGAATAGAAAAGCTTGTGTCCTACACATTTCCTGTGATGCTCCAATTTCATTTTTATTTCCTTACATTATGCTGTGTTGTGAGGAAGTTAATTTAATTGTCAGACTTCTTTTTATATAGCGCATATTAAGCAACCAAGTTATAATGCAGAGAGGAAGAAAGGAATGAGGGTTTCTCAGAAGTCAACGCTAATGCAACCTTTCCATGATTCACAGAAATAAACATCAATAAACAGAGAATTGGGGTGTTTCTTCAGAAGACTGCAGATAGAAAATGGGCCAGAAACTAGCTGCTAGTAACATGTCCTTAATTCTAGGTTGAAATCAGGAAAATGTAAGCCTTTATTGAGTTGTGGCCCAATCTCTCAATGATCCAAAAATTCAATGCTAGCCTTAAGGAGCCATTTTAAATGTATTTCCAGGCTTCAGCATTCTCCCCTTTTCTTTGCTCTTTATCTTTTCTCTATTTGTCTCTAAACCAAGCATCATGTTATATTGGCAATCTGTGACCAGAGCTTTTGATCTTTAAGATTTTTATTTAAATTCCTGTTTAGGGGAACTTGCACTCGCTTTAAAATAAGTTTGGGGGAAAAAATGTGGAAAACTACACGGTGTGGCAACATGAACAAATGGCACCAAGTTTAGAGCAGAAATGATATACAGCTGCCTTGAGGTGGTTATTCTTTGTTAATTTTTTAGTCTACAACCCAAGGCCAGTACTCTCCCTCCTCCCTCCAATAATATGGTGGGTTGTGTTTTTCTTGACCTAAATTCCTTTTGAAACTTGATTGGACTGTCAGTACAGTAATTTTTCATTGTAATCTATTGGTTTTGCAGTGAGTGTGTGTTCCTCTCTCTGTGTGTATATGTATACAGTGTATTAATATATGCACATTGATTGTAGTCATGAGGAAAATAATGCCATCCTGGGAAATTTAGCTCCACATTTCATCATAACAGCATAAAGACAGAAGTTATTGCCAATCTGTTTCCCCAGTGTAAATCCACCACCTTGCTTCTATTAGTTTCTCAGAGGAAAAAATATAAGCACCTGTGTGAGCCTGGATTTCTTTTTTAAGTAGACCAAATAATAGGGTGTGTGTTTCAGTGTGACTCTGTGTTTGTGTGTTTGTCTCCTGATGGACAATTCCAATCATAGCAAGAAACGTTTTGCTTTAAGTAAACCTGCTCCAATTCAGTTTCTCTTTATCCTTAATGGAAAAGTAGGTTGGAGCAGGGAGGGAAGAAAAGTTACAAATGCTTATAAATTTTGGGGCTCCAGACACGAGTTAACTCATAAAGGCTAAATATAGAAACTTCGTGTTTTTATTTTTTTATCCCCCCCCCCCCCGCGCCCCCCAGTCAGGTCTTAAAACTGAATACAGTCCTATTGGAAGGAAGGAATATAGCAGGATGAAATTCCTTTTATAACCTGCTTTGGAATTTTCTGTGCTGCTTTGTTATCTGTGATGGCTGAAAGGTGGAAGAGAAATGTGATAATATATAATACAGTATGTATTACATTAGAATTTCAGTTGGTTTTAAAATATGGACAATTCCCCTCTGCTAGAAAAGTGTGAATTGCCAGAAGGCCATAAAAGCAGACCCACTAAGGAATACAATGATGCACAGAGAGTTGCTTTGAAAAGGAAGTTGTTAGGGCAAGCTGTTAGGATTCAGGCCTCCTGTTTGGACATCCGGAAATTAAATATGTGTGTGGCAGACAGAAGGCTTTTGACTCAGTGTGTCCATGAATACAAATGACAGGCAAATAGCTTTAAAAGGTAGACCATTTCCCCTGCCATCCATAATAGCCACCAATCTAGTTAGTTAATGTTCCTCAATGGGCTTTTGGGTTGCAGCAGTCTCTGTATGTAACAAGTTCAAGGAGCTCTTTTAAAGCAAGCAACTTTTCAATTCTTAAGTTCTAGCAATCATCCTATAAAATAATCATGATAGAAATCAAAATTCCACCTTTCCCAAGGATGTGTGTGTGTGTGTGTGTGTGTGTGTGTGTGTGTGTGTGTGTGTGTGTGTGTGTATAGAATAGGTCAACGGTCATGAAGGCGGTCTCTGCAAATGATGTGGTACGCTAAGAGCACGGCAAGACACGAAAGACGCCCTGGTCAACCACTGCACCCAGCCCATCTCCAACTGTCTCGACTCTTGCCCTGCTATTTGGAGCAAGATGGAATCTGGGAAGAGAGAGTGAGGCTGACTATGCGCACCTTTCCCTCACTTTAATCCAATTCACGCGCAAGTCTTGACATCCCCCCCCGATTCTCATAGATGTCAAGGTCCTCTTCGAACACGATGGATGAATATCATCATCATCATCATCATCATCATCATCATCATCATCATCATCATCATCATTATCATCATCAATGTGTGTGTGTGTGTGTGTGTGTGTGTGTGTGTGTGTGTGTGTGTGTAACATTTTTTGCTGATAAATGAAAATAAAGGGAGACTATTATAGATCTATTTCGAGCTATTTTGCTCTCGTCAGATAGCCATGCCCTTAGTGGGATATATACTGTATATTAGTGGGATATATACTTAGTGTAAGGTGACCAGACGTCCCGATTTTGGCGGGACAGACCCGCTTTTTCACCATTTGTCCCGCGTCCCGCCCGCCTTCTAAAAAGTCCCGATTTTTTCAAAGTTTGCCCGACTAGGGCATTCTTTCAAAAAATCGGCCTGAAAGGCAGCAGGCCTCTCAGCTCGGGCCGGCCGTGGGCGGCGTTGGCGGCGGGCGGGCGTCCCGCGTTGTTGACTCCTCCGGCGGCGGCTGGAAGCTGGGGGGAGGGGGAAGGGAGGCTGCTCCTCCTCTCCTTCCCCCGCCCCATCCCTAGCCCCGCCCTCGGAGGCGCCGCTGCGGTTGGGAGGGGTGAGGGATGAGGAGCCGTCGCCGCTTTGAGTTTACGAGCGGCGCAAACAGCCCTTCCTCGTCCCCCTCCCCTTTCTTCCCCACGTCGCCTCGCTGCCGCCGTTGCCCTGGGGCCGGGCGGGCGACCGGGAGACCGCGGCGCTTGGATGCTTGGAGCAGGTAAGCTGCCGGCTGCCTCCTTTCCCCATCTCCCGCCTCCCGTTCGTTGCTTGCCAGCCCGGCCGAAGGGAAGGTGGGAGGCGAGGAAAGGCCTCCCGAAAGGAGGGGAGGCTTCCCTTCTGCTGGGCTGGCAAGCAACGAACGGGAGGCGGGAGACGGGGAAAGGAGGCAGCCGGCAGCTTACCTGTCGCGAGCTGCAGGCATCCAAGCGCCCTCCCGCTTCCCCCCCTCCCCCCCACCTCACCTGGACGCCGACATTTGCTGTTTTGCCCTCTGCGCATGCGCAGAGGGCAAAACAAATGGCGGCGCCCAGGCGGCCCCCCCCGTCCCGCTTAAAAAAAAATATCTGGTCACTTTAACTTAGTGGGATATATACTCTGTCTGTGTGTGTGACATTGTGTTATTTATTATTTACAGTAAATTATAAATACTTAAATTTCACTGACTTACTTTGTTATGTTACTGAGACCAGTTTGGAATCTCACCAGTGAATTCATACAATCAGTTAAAGTTACTGTTTTATTATGATTTTTTTTTTTAAAAAAGAAAAAGACATATGCTACCATATTACAGATCTTGCTGCAGAAGAGTAGACTCATACATGTTGCTGGAGCAAAGAGGACACTTTTAGGGAAGATTATTTAGTGATTCTTGGAGTGAAAATAAATATAAATTATATACAGTCCCGTTTTCCTTTGAGGAATGTTGGAGAAATAGCTTTTACCTCTTTGCCAAATGTTCAGTCACCTTCCCGTTTGGCCAAATCTTTTCATCAGCCTCCCCTATACCTCTTTTTTTTATGGCTTAAAGTATTAAAAGGATGAAACGAACTGACTGAGGTTGTTCTCCCTCTGTGCTGACTGACAGCCTGAATCCTTGTGAACAAAGCTAGCCAAGGACTCTGCTTTGTTTTGTTTGCAGTCTATGCTGCAAATATCTTTCCACATTATCCAAACATTTCTATAGGGACAAAAGAGGTTTGTATGCATGCTTTGTAGACTTGTAAGCATGCAAGTTATAATTGGGTTTGTACTGGGCATCTCCTTGGAGTGTTGTGCAAAGCATACTCCTGGCCTTGTGACCCAAATGGGTCAGATAAGAAACTTGCAAAGAAGGAAGATTTGGGGGTGGGTGGGTGTCTACAGCTCACTCGGTTAAGTCTTGAAATCTGTAACTTTCTGAAATGTGGTCGTTTTGTTCCACCAAGAAAGTAGCGTTCTCCTGTTGTAAGGAATATCCTTCTGGGTTCGGTTCCAAGTGGGGAAAAAGACACTGGAAGCATGGTGACTGCTTGGAAAGATGGTTTAATGGAGGACAGCAGGACCACATGGTCTGAGGTCCTGGGGAAAAGGGGGATCACATGCCTCGAGGATGTTGAAGAAGAAGAGAAGGGGAGAGATGCTGAGAGTCCCTTGGTTTTATGCCCTTTCTTGGGCCCCGCCCAGGGGCCTCCTGCTCCTGTGCAAGAAATGCACTCTGATTGGGTCTCAGACTCCCATGGGGCCATGCAGGGGCAACTCTGTAGGCTGTCCTGAGTCCAAGTTTGCTTGAGCCTTGATGGCTGATGCAATCTTCCCAGGTGCCTATCATGTCCTAAGGGTGAAGGTCTTAATCTCAACACCCTGAAGCTGAAGGGGTGGTGGTGAGGGAGCTGCTTTGTCTTTAAAACATGTTTTTTTCTCATCCAGGGAAACACATTCTTCCTTTTCAATATTTCCTACAATATTTCAATTTTCTAGGAGAGGGGTGGATGCTAACTTTCTACACTCCAATAAGAGATAATAGGCTTAAAAAAGACAAAATTGACAGATATGCACACAGTAGATTGTTAAATCTCTTTGGGTTTCAATTTTTTACAGCCTAAGGCTCCAGGTTGGCTCTTCTTGTCTTGGTAGTGACTCCCACACACTGGGTCCAGTCCAGTCATTTCACTGGGTCTTTCATTTAGAAATGAAAAGTCTAGTTGAGTTTTCCCTTGATTGATAACAACGTTCAACCAATGGAGTAAAAACATGCATGGATGGACGAAAAGAGCCCTACTCTCCAGGCCTTTAAGAGCTACCCAACTTACTGATATATGTATGCTTCTGGCACAGAGCAGCAGCAGTAGAGGGGAAATGTCATGGGTTAAATTGCTGTCTCATGCATCTCCTGAAAGCAAAAGCGCTCTGCAAGCCCTATATTTACCGGTACATTTTACCAGGATATATTGCAAAATTAGAATCTGCCTTTCCAAGAAGCTTCTCTCCCTCCCTCCCTCCCTCCCTCCCTCCCTCCCTCCCTCCCTCTCTCTCTCTCTCTCTCTCTCTCTCTCTCTCTCTCTCTCTCTCTCTCTCTCTCTCTCTGTCTCTCTCTCTCTTTCCCCTGGTTGTTTTATATTTTCACCAGTGATTAGCCGGGACAGATTCACAAATAGGCAAGCAAGTTCCTGATTTTCTATCTTACTTTCTCTCTTCCAGAGTCCAGTCTCTATAATGGGCGTGTATTTTTCTTCCTGGTCTGGTTTCTACTGATACTTTGCACTGTGTGGAACAGATTATTTCCAGCTCTGCTAATACAAGATACCCACTTCTCTTTTGTTTTTCATCGGCTAAGAGATTTGTGAATCTCATCTAAGGATAGAAATGGATTTGACCTCAACTGAAGGATTTCACTTAAAAAAAAACAGGGTGAGGGACAATTACCAGTTTCTCCCCCCCCCCCCAGCAAGTCTTGGGAAGGTTCAGTTTAAAATAGCCTTCACTAAGGAGGACTGGATATACGGTACATATCTGTATGTCTGAAATGGAAGGGAATGCCACATTTCTCTCCTGATTCTTTTTTTTGTTTTTGCTTATCATCTTGACTTAAAGTTTTCTAGAAAATTGAAATCTTGCAGACTATTGCATAAACCTTTAATTGGCCTAATGAAAATAATGCTTTCGTGTGGGATTCTGGATTCTTAGCCAAAATAGCTGATTTTATTTCTTCACTTAAGAAACAAAGGCATACAGTACGTGTACAGGTTTCCTCACTCCTTGCCAATCCATCAATCTATATTGAACCAAGAATTTGTTCTAGAACCAGATGATCTTCGGATTATTCTCATTTGATTGGTTTGGGCTTAGGGCCATGTTTAAAAATCAGCCACGGTGATCGATTTACAATGATTTATGGCAAAAACAAAGTTTTGCATTTTGCTTGATCCTGGCCCAAGCATTGCTTATCGAGCGACAGAACAATTCTCATTAGAAACCTTGAACATGATCTGATGGGGTTATGACTATTGAACACACTTTTTTTGCAGTTCTGGATACTTATTCTGGGCTTCCTATATTTAGCTAAAGGTGGGTCCCTGTAGTATTAGCTGTATCTTTTTTTGGTGTCTTTATTGTTCACAGTGGCATACTATAATTGGCTGAATGCAACAGGACCTGAAAGCCAGGACATCTTTATCGTTCTACACTGAATCTTCAAAAAAGCAAAATTTAAATCTTACATAGCATTGGAGGTAAACTTGACTATACAAATTTATGAATTCTCAGTGCTAATGCTTTCTTGCAGACTGAAAGAAAAAACAAATTCCCACTGCCAAATTGTACAGAAGGAATGGGAGTTAGGGAACAAATTATTCAGTTTGTCTGGAGTTTGCTTGCAACATCTTATTTTCAGCTGAGTTAATGAAGCAACCGATGAACTAAATTCTGGTCCATCAAAACATATCCTGTAATAATGCATACATAAAAGACAAACAGAGACTTGTTGTGGCCCGCCAGCAGCCCGTGCAGCTGGTAGCGGATCCCGCCAGAGAAGAGGCTGATGTGGTGATGCGCCAGCAGCCTGTGCAACTGGCACCCGAGTTGGACAGTGCGGAGACTGGAGAGGACTCAGTGCCAGAGGCAGAGATTCAGCCAGGGTCTTCAGAACCTCCAGAAACTCCCATCAGTGACGAGGAAGAAGAGGAGGAGCCTATTCTTAATGCATGGGCACGCAGAGCTGCCAAAAGGCAGGAATGGTTCCTCAGGAGGAGGTCTCCTCGAGAGTAAGGCTTGGGGCTAATTGGCCACTCCCCTAGTCTATTTAAGGGATTTGCAGGAAACAATGTTTGTTCATATGCCTTCGTGTCTTGAATTCAGAAATGTCTGCTCGGCTCTTGTTCTCTCTCTTGGCATTCTTCCTGCAAATTGCTTCTGGGCATTTTGCCAACCATAGTAAACATGGTGTTATCTCCAAGATTGTTTGCTCAGACTTGATTTATTATTTCATGGACATGTGATGGCTGTTAATGAAGTTAAATTAACAGCCGGTGTTCAGAAAAGACTGCTTTACACTATATTTGTGTTTGCTGACTACTAAGAAAGCTTATTAGTAGTTTTCATTTAGTATACTAAGGTTTGGACAGAATTTGTGTGTGCTGCGTTCTTTGTGGGCCATAGCTGGGGCAGAACAAGACTCTGAAACTGTGAGGAAGCTGTGGATCTCTAGTAATTGCTGAACTATAGTTCCCAGCTTTTCCTCCTATTCACCATGCTTGGCAGGGTTATTGGGTATTGTAGTTCCAAGTCAAATCTGGAGGCGCACAGATTCCCATCCCATGTTATAATGCAGTCTCATGTTACAATTCATTCTTTCTAAGCAAAATAAAGCAAAAAACAACAACACAACTACAGCAGAAAAAGCAGATAAACGAGGTATTTAAAATAGGCTTCAGTGGATTGAATTTCTTGAAACAAAATTAAATTAGCAATTCGTATCATAGGTCATGACTGAGGTTTACAATTAGAATTAAAGAAGGAATGAAGTTTCTTTTCTCCCTCGTTTTAATGCTTAATGAAATATGTTGGCATAAACTTAAAATGGAACATTATTTACACAGTGGAACATTGACTTAGACTTGTTCAGAGGGAGTATACTTCTGAATTTCAGTTTGTTGAATGATGAGGACTCTGTCCCGTGTTTTTGGATGTTCTAATATTTGAGGGACTGTCATGAAGAAGAAGGGGTCAACCTATTTTCCAAACTACTAGAAGGCAAGAAAAGAAACAATGGATGGAAACTAAGCAAAGTGAGAACCAGTGGTGCGATTCAAATAATTTAACAACCGGTTCTGACATGGTATAGGGCAGGGGTGTCAAACTCAAGCCCCGCGGGCCACATCTGGCCCTATGGGCCCCCTGAATCAGCAAAGGACCAGCCCGTGGTGCCTCTGCCAGTGAAAACGGAGCTTGGGAAGATTGCAGAGGCCCTCCCGAGCTCCATTTTTGCTGGCAGAGGGTTGCAGGAGGCCATCACAGCCAAAAATGGAGCTCAAGAGCCGGTTTTCGCTGGCAGACCGCTCGGGCCATTACAGGTGCTCCCAATACTAGTGACGTTGAGCTGGCCATGCCCCCTGGCCACCTCCCGCATCCTCCCGAGGTCAAACACAACCCTGATGCGGCCCTCAATGAAATTGAGTTTGACACCCCTGGAATAGGGTCTCCTGCTTCAGTGGGGGGGGGGTGGACTAGAAGATCTCCAAGGTTCCTTCCAACTCTGTTATTCTGTTCTGTTCCTGGAATCTTTTGGTCGGGAATGCCTGGTTCAGAAATGGTTTGGAAAAAGTGTTTCAGGCTTTGCACTACTGTTAAGCATCTCTCTGTTGTAAAAATAGCCATCTCCTTGGTGGCTTCTGCATAAGGGGCACATAGTCAAAATCTGCAAGATGTAGCACAGTAATGTGATCCAAGAATTCTTCCTTTTGTAAATATGCTTAAAAATGGGGTGGGGCTTGGATGGGGATGCACTGCCCATAACTTGCAAATTTTGACACACATGCCCCGCCGCACATAATTCTGAAGGGGAAAAAAACACCTCTGCTTTAAGAAGCCAACTCATTAGCACAAATATTAAAGCCATATATTTGTTCAGGAATGAGCGAAGCCTGAAAAAGGATATGGCTGCTTTTATGAGGAGCACACTAGGACTATAGAGGTACATGGTGATTGCTTTGAATAAAATATGCATCAACTGTTATGGAAACATAAGTTTATTCCAGAAAGACCAGAGAGGTGAGGAAGAAACTCAATAGTGGCCAGCCTTGATTCTGTTGCGTATAAAAGAGAGGGAAGGAAACTCTCCGAAGTGTAAGATTCTGCTATTATACCCTATATCAGTGTTTCCCAACCTTGGCAACTTGAAGATATCTGGACTTCAACTCCCAGAATTCCCCAGCCAGCATTCGCAATTCTGGGAGATGAAGTCTAGATATCTTCAAGTTGCCAAGGTTGGGAAACACTGCCCTATATCAAGAAAGTAAAGTTCTAGTAATTTTTTTTCTGGCTTCCATTTCAAAAGGGCTGACAGTTCTAGCCTTTGTGAATGCTTGTTAATTTTTTTTAAAATTAGAATTTATCAATACAATAAAAGTACACAAAATTAAATGAAGGTTAAGAAAGAGAAACAAATACGGATAGGAAAAAGAAACGAAATAAAAAAAGAAAGAAAATATAGAATGATGTATTTCCTTTTTATTGAGTAATTGCCATCTTATTCTTTCCTTTTCCTCTTTGACCCGTTTAAAATACCAAATCCATAAATCATCAATTCGGTCTTCTCTTCTTTCAACAAAAAGTCCATAAAAGGCTTCCAGTCTTTTTAAAAAGTCTTTGCCATTTTTTTCTCTCTGACCAAATTGGTCAGCCTTGCCATTTCCACAAGCTTCATTACTTTTATAATCCAGTCTATTACTGTGGGTACTTCATTATTCTTCCATTTTTGTGCATACAATAATCCTGCTGCAGTTATTATGTACAATATTAATTTCCCATATTTCTTTTCAATTTCATTGTCCATAAAACCCAATAAAAATAGTTCTGTTTTCATCGTTGTATTAATCTGCAGTTTCTTTTGTATCCCAAAGGTGCTTTTTCAAGAGGGAACTGGACTTTGTTTTTCTTTGAAGACATTTTTCTTTGAAGATGTTTCACGTCTCATCCAAGAAGTGAAACGTCTTCAAAAGGAAAAACAAGAAAGTCCAGTTGCCTCTTGAAAAAGCACCTTTGGGACAACCATGACCTGGATGACTGAGAATCTCCATAGACATTTATCTTTTGTATCATGTGAATTTGCACCCATTTTTTTTTTTTTTACTTTTTCACAAATCCACCATGCATGGTAGAAATATCCCTCTTCCTTTTCATACTTTGCACTCCTTGAACATTTTTGATGTATGCAAAACTGTCATTGTGCTCTTCAAATGCTTTGGATTTTAACTTTGGTCAGTCTTAGCCAACACGGCCAGTGGAAATGATATGCCAATTTGCCAAAAGAGCCCTCTAAGAGCAAACTGCAGAGTAGGAGTTCCATTGCTTTTTCCTTTAAAAAAGGACAATGAGAAGGATTCTTTTTTTTATTCAAAAAGTTTTATTAGTACAAAGTACAAACATTTTTCTCTTTTTCTCCCCCCTTCCCCCTCCCCTTCCCCCCATCCTCCCCCCCCCCGACTTCCCAGAAAAAGCACAGGGTATAATATTCAATAAGCATAAAATTAGAATATACTAACAGATTATAAATTCAGAATTTCTCTAGTTCTTTAACTCCTCGTTATTTAAAACCTTTTAAACACATTCTAAAAATTTAACATATATCATTATTAAACTATTTATATCTTCTTAATCTGATACTTTTTTTGAATATAATCAGTCCATCTACTCCATTCCAATATGTATCTCTCATTTGAATGATCTTTAAGATATGATGAGATTTTTGCCATTTCAGCCAGATGTACAACTTTTAATAAAAGGACAATGAGAAGGATTCTGAAGAGGGGAGTGCAGAAGCATCCCTGCAGTAAGAGAGAATTTTAATCTCCCATCCCTACAGGGGAAAAAGGCATTAGGGATCCTATGTAGGAAGTGTATTGAGATATATTTGATTATGTGTGGAAAGTTCATTCTCTTGTTCTCTTATGAGCCGTGGTGGTGCAGTGGTTAGAGTGCAGTACTGCAGGCTTCTTCTGCTAACTGCCGATTGCCAGCAGTTTGGCAGTTCGAATCTCACCAGGCTCAAGGTTGACTCGCCCTTCCATCCTTTTCAGGTTGGTAAAATGAGGACCCAGATTGCTGGGGGCAATAGGCTGACTCTGTAAACTGCTTAGAGAGGGCTGTAAAGCACTGTGAAGCGGTATATAAGTCTAAGTGCTATTGCTATTGCTATCTTTGCTTGTCAAAGAATAAAACTTGTAGCTACTATGCAGTAACTCTTCTCCTTTTCCAGGGAGTTAAAATTCAGATTTCTGTTTGCTGACTAACCTGCTCCTTGGATCTAGATACTTAAGTACCATGTCACTGGTGAGGCTGTCTGATTTCCCCCCCAATGTAAAACAATACTACCAATACCATCGGTATTTGCACACACACAAAAACCAGGAAGAAGATAGACCCATACCTGAAACAGGTAATACTGCTGCATCAGGAAAACACTCTTTAGCAGTTATCATCTTGGAAAAGGGGCTGTGTTTTACAGATTGGAAGGAATCTGGAATCCCAGTGGAGGAATTTACTACTAAAGGCATTCTCCTTCAATGGTTATGCAGCTTCTCTTTAAATAGAAGCCCATAGTAGGGATGGGACTTACACCATCAAATCAACTGTTGCCACCCCCTGCAATGGGACCTCTGATTTGATTCGGGTACTGCGTTTTGGACTTGCAGAAACCATACAGACCTATCACAACACAACCTATGGCAAGCCTGGGTCTCCAGTGTTCAACGTTTTCATGTTTATAATTTACAGCTCTGTTTGGAACTCCGGGCTCTTCTTCTCCTTTATTGTTTCACACTTTTCTTTTCTGTTAGCCAAATACAAAAACAGTATTAGTTATGCTAGTGTTGCTATGGTGCAATTAATTTCCTTGTCAGAGACTCTCTAAACCACACAGCTGACAGTCCAGTTTGCAGCTCTTCCCTGCTATTTCTGAAGTAGCAACATGTCAGTTAAGTTAGTATTGATTGTTCTCTCTTCCCACATATCTCCCAAGTCTTGTTTATCCATACAATTGTACTGACAGCTGTCAATTGGAGCTTTTATGGCTGTCTTTGTTTCTTTTACTTACATATTGAATTCAGGTCCATGGTTTCCTATCTAAAGTAATTAAAATATCAAAGATTTTGAGAATTGGCTTAGATTTGCCCTTCTGAGATTCTTTGATAGTGCTCAACACAGGGTCAACATGGAGCAAGATAAATTTTCTTGAAAAAAGTTGTCCTTGGAACATTTCATTGTGAACTTGTATGTTCACACATCTTCCTTGTCTTCTTTACCTGCTGGAACATTGATGGAATATGCATACCGATCAGAATGTGATGTGTTTTGTTGCATTTTACACAACCAGTGATGTAGATCTAAAACTCCCATAACTCCAGAAAATGTAAACGTGGAATTAATCTATGCTTGGGTTTTATTATTTGCAGGGAATGTCCGTCCCCCCCCCCCAAGGAGAAAGCTAAATAGCCAAGTTGATTGAGTTTTGAGATATGTTTTTTTTTTAAGAAGAAGCCATGTTTCCAATAGGATCTTAAATTACTCACCGAAAAGCTGAAGAAACAGAATGTTTAAATATGTGATCCAACATTGTGGAGAATCAGAAAGAAATTGTTTCATCAAGGGGCAACATTTGAATGGGATGGAACAGCACTTGGCTATTTTTACTTTTCATATTTAGATACAAAGACCAGGAAACAAACAGGTGGTGTAGAAGACTTCTTCTTAACTTGGACAGCCATTGCCACTTGGACAACCCATGTCCTAAACCAGTGATGGCGAACCTATGGCACGGGTGCCACAGGTGGCACACGGAGCCATATCTGAGGGCACGCGAGGCTTTGCCCTATGTCAACTCCAACGCGCATGTGTGCACTGGCCAGCTGATTTTCGGCCTTCTGGAGGTGGAGGGGAGGCTGTTTTCACCCGTTGGGCTGTTTTTCACCCTCCCCAGGCTTCAGGAAAGCCTCTGGAGCCTGTGGATGGCGAAAAAACGGCCCAACAGGCCAACCGGAAGTTCGGAACGCAGGAGCAGTGTGTGTGGGGTTGCATTATGGGTGTGGGCACGCGCCATCATGCATGTGCACGCCCTTTTGGCACCTGAGCAAAAAAAGGTTCGCCATCACTGTCCTAAACTATGATTCCACTATCCACTCTGTCTCTAAACCATTCTGGCCTGAACCGTTAGGAGCTGAAGTTCAGTGACAATGGAATATATAGTAGATGTCCACTCAAGAAAATAGTGATATAGGAGATGATGAGGCAGTGCCTGAGGGCAGAGTCAAGGGAGGAATCAGCCTGGAATTTTTAGGTTCCCACAAGCCCAGCTGCCCCTTGAATTCCATTAACTCTTATCTAGTGCCAGCTTAGTGCTGACCCTTACTTGACTAGATTCTTGTGTACAGGCTGGAGCAATACATCTTAACTGGAACTTAACATGTGGTCCTGATTCTTGACAAGTAGCAACAAAGGGCACTCCTCATACTTACTTACTAACTTCCTGAAGGCATCTGATTGACTAAAATGGGGAAACATCCTGGCCTAAATAGGATTGTGGGTTTGATAAATTTAGAATACTTTTTGTATTCTTTTGTACTTTACTGTTTAGATGTGAGCGCCAATTTGGTGTAGTGATCAAGGCACTAGGCTGGAAACTGGGAGACCGTCAGTTTTAGTTTTAGTCCTGCCTTGGGCACGATCCAGTTGGGTGACCTTGGGCCAGTCACTCTCTCTCAGCCTAGAAAACAAGCAATGACAAAACATTTCTGAAATCTTGCTAAAAAATCTTCATGTTCAGTCAGTTGCCAGGGGTCAAGTAGACTGTCTTGGAGGGACAGTAAGAAAGGAAAAAAGAAAAAACAACAACAATATTTCTTAGGAACATAATGAGCTTAGCTCACTTTTCAAAAGCCATGGTATTGTTCCACTTAATTTCACCCAAAATCAGAACAGAAGGCTGGTTTACCTGGACAACATATAAGAAATTTAGAATTCTCTCTGACAAATTGCCAGAGCATTTGAGATCCGTTCCTTCTTCTCAAGCTGAAGATCTGACCTGGGATCAGATTCTTCCGCAAATGTAATTTAAGTTTTGTGACTGAGCAGAGCTTCTGTATGAAGTGATGTACTCAGTGGGCATTTAACTGCAGCTCACACCTGCTGCTGACTCTTTGTGTGACAGCAATTGAATTCTTAAAGCCCTGGGCTATTTCAAACTGAGGCTATCATGATCTCTCCAGGATTTTTTTCTTAAGTGAATTGTGTCTTTGGACCAATGTTTCTTTTTCCTCCACTGAACTGATTTGGGGGGGGGAGGGGAAATCTCAAAAGCACGGGTTGGAGAACTCTCTCACTTTTAGTTAATATATAACAATGGATCGAATGAATGCTGTTTGCATAAGGTTGATTTGATTTGTCTTGTGAATTTACAAAAGAAATAAAAGGAGATGGGGCGGGGAGAGAAGAATGTGAATTAAGTTGGTAGTCTTTCAGAAAGCTGCTAGACTACTAACATGGAGAGAGGGGGGGGGAGAGAAAATCTGTTAATTTTAAGCTTGGTTATGTGGGAAGTGTACCCCAGGGGGACAATGCCAGGGACCTCATAGCACCAGAAACCTCAGAAAACAGTGCCAAGAAACTCAAGCCAGTCCTTCCCCCTTTAAGAAAACCCCAGGCAAAAGCACCAGCTGAAAGGAACACTTAAGTAAAACCATTAAGATAAGGGGAATCAGGCTAAAGATAACTCACCTGGAACTCCCCTTTGCCTCTTTCCTGGCACAGGATAGGAAAGACAAAGCCCCAGGAACAGGATTAACCCATTAAGGCAGGAAGACAGGATCCAGGGCAATCACTTTAACTAGAGGCACACAAATAAACCCACCAAGCTGCAGGAGCTTCAAAGGGGAATTAAGCATAAAAGGCTCAGAGTCACACTTCCAAGTTTGCTTGCAAGCCAGGAATGCTGGAGCTGTATCACTACTTTTCTTGCCTTCCTGAATTAAAGGATCCCTTTTCTGGCAGCTGCTTCCATGTCTATCTCTTCTCAGCATTGGTGACTGCCAGGGAAATTTCGTCCAACAGTTAAAAGTAACATGGAGAGTGGGAAGAATTGAATAGACTGTATCTGCTAAATTGGGAGGGTAAATAGCATTTTTCTTTGCTCTTTCTCTCCTGGGAATATCAACAAAGCAGTGAAATTAAATATTATTTTCTTCCCGTGTCTTTGAAATCTCTCAGCAACTCTAACTGAAGTACAGTTCCTCATTATCATTGCCAGCATTCTTAATTTTATTCTTAAATGCCAGTAAGAAAAGCAGGAAAAATGTCGGGAGAATTGCCAGCTGAGCAGGTTTCAACTTGCTCTTGTGATTGTATAAAGGCTGCTTGATTGGGAAGAATCAGCATGCAAAGCTTTCTGTAGCACAGAGCTGTCAGCTTCTGGTCACTCTTCAGCACGTGACGCAGAAGCAGCGACGAGAGGCGAAAAAAATGGGAGAGAAAAGCGGCAGGTTCAAGAGAAGGACAGTTGAAAGCTTTGCTTTTGCTCAGATGATAAGACAGAGGGAACATCCAGGTAGCGTCCAGATTTTCAAATGTTGTTGAGAAGAAGGGTGCTTTCCCCCCACCCCAATTCCTATTGCTCACCTCCTGCTCATAGCAACAGTGGGGATAGCTGAAGTCTCTTGCCAGCTTCAATAAGTAGAAAAGGTGAGTTATATAAAAGGCCATCTGACCTGCTTTTTAACTGAAAATTGTTGGAGCTAACCACCATAATATAAGGGATCTCTATTTTCTTTTTTTAACACCAGCACTTTCAAGCGTCCAATTATCCTCGATTTCTATAGAGAAATTGTTCAGACATTTGAGCCTGTGCTACAGGCAGCATCTTCACTGCCTGACAATGTAGTAGCCGTGTCTCTAGAGGGGTCGGCATCTCTAGAAAGAGGGGAACCATCTAGTTGTTTGCTAAAGGAAAAAAAGATGGGATTGCATATTTCCTTCAGAACCTCCTGTTGACCTCTTGTCCATCTCTTCTGGCAACAATGACCCCATGGCTTCCCTAGCCAGACTGCAACCTTTAACCAAGACCTGGTGTTAGCTGTCATGGGCACCTCTGATTCTATTTTCTTCGTGTGTCTCTGGACTTTAGCAACTGCTTGCTCAAATCAAATAATTTATGTTGTATTCTCCAAGCACCAGATAACCTTTACATTTGCAATTGGACTGAGTTCTGCTCTTTTGCTGCCCTTGCTTGCTTGCTTTAGTCAGCACAATCCATGCCAGGAGGTCCATGCCATGATCTTCCTCACTATTCAGAAGGTGGTGATTTAACCAGCCGACAGTAGTCTGAAATCATGTCAGAAGCCTCCCAGTCCCCTGTAGTAATCCAAATATTAATAGATCAAGGATGCCTGGCTGTAACTCAGAATTTCCTCGTCTGAACTTTGTTTTCCCTACCCAGTACTATATCCACCTACAGTTACTGATTAGGTATGTAGCCTGCTATTTTGCACAAATTAGCATTCAAGATGACTTGCAATGTTTAAAACAAAAGCATAAGATCTAGAATATAAAATTAAAATAAGTAAAATCAAAATTTGATCAACAATCAAACATGTGATGCCTTTGTCAGGGTTCCGACGGATGCCCTAATTAAATCATGAGTCTCGAGCCAAGTTTCAAAAGAAATCCAGTTATTTATTAGGAGCAACATGTCCGCACGTACCCAAGTGAATATCTATTGTGATAGCATTGCCTGTTGATGTAATCTAGATATACTCTTAGTTGTTTAATATCTAGCAGTACATTGGGATTTGCATTCTCTTGTTCTCTTTTAACCTTCCTTAAGTCTTCCTCTCTTCCAGCATCAGAATATCTGACATTGGTGATGGTTTTTCCCAGCTCACAAATCCAAAGACAGCAGAGGATCAAGGAGCACTCAAGGATCACACCTGTGTGTGTGTGCATGCAACACTATCCAAAACAGGCCTTGCCTCAAATCCTTGAATCCAATTGCTCTTTACCAACAAACCCTCTATTGTTTCCGGATTTAATTTCAGCTAATTTTTTTTTATTCAGCTCATTGGTAAAATGAGGCAGTTGAAATATGATACAGTAATTGGTTTCTTAGAGTTGGATAGAAAGGAGAAATGGTGATCTAACACTTGGCAATCTTCTCTAATACTTTCATATAGCTGTTGAATTAGTAGTGGGGATAAGCTGGAACTCTGTGCAACATCAGAAATCACTGGCCTACATTGCATAGATTACGGTACCTACTTCCCTGGCATCTCCTTCTGGTCAAAGCCCAACAACAAGGACTGCAACTGCTGCAAGCCAGTTTGTTCAAGACTCAGCAGAAAGCAGACAACCCATAAGGACACCATGATACACTTTAAAGGAATCGACATATTTGCCCGAGCATTCATATTGTGGGAAGAAATATCCATCTGGTTCAGTTCCGAGCTGGGAGAAAGACACTGGAAACATGGAGGCTGATTGGAAAGATAGTTTAATGATGGACAAAATGGAGGCTAGAGGCTGATTGGAAAGAGGGTCCATTTATTGATGAACAGAACCACGAGGGTTGGTTCTGGTGCAGCTGACTTTCTACAATATCATCTAATTTCTGTGCAGATATTTCACAGCAATGACTAAAACATTTAAAACAGTGTTAGTACCATGTTTTCAGCCCAACCCCAATTGAAATAATCTTAGATAAGCAGCTTCATCCAAAGGAATGTGAAGCTGTGAGGCCACCACCTTTTCAATCATCTTGGCCAGGAACATATCAAATGTGGTTTTTTTTTTAATTTTGAAAAGGCAACTGGACTGATTTTTTTAAGGAAAAAAAATATCTGGATGACTGAGAATTTTCATAGACAGTTGGTCAGGAACATTTAAGGGTCTCAACAGCCTTTAACTGAGCCAAAATAGAACAATGAGTTAAGAATTCTGAGAATTAGTTGAACACACTGGCAAATGATTGGGGAAGCGTGATTCAATTATGGAGAAACATTACTCTAATTGACTTTTCCCAATGGTAGTGTTGCTTCTTCCACAATAAAGGAAAGTGTTAACTCGCTAGCATGAAAGGAAGATAAAGCAAGTTTCTCTTTTTTAAAAAATATAGTTTGCAAAAAAAAATAATCAGCAGGTAATGCATATAGATAGATAGATAGCTTTTATTGCGGTCGGAGACCAATTTAAAATACACATAAAAAGGGGTAAATTTTACAAATATAGATAGATCATGTGACAGTACACCATCAACTACAATCTATACCGTCAATACTAGTGATCCTCTGCCGTAGGGGTTACCTGTCTTTTTGTGGCTGGAAAAAACGGAGGAAAAATGCATATAATTGCCTGACATATATTACCTGACATATAATGGCTGTACATCACCTTATAGAGAGAGAGAGAGTGCCAGTGTAAAAGCTGGTGGAAATAGCCAGGAGAAAATTATCCCTTTCAGCTTACCTGCCCAGTTTAAAGATAAGAAAAGGATCTGAAGGTGCAAATGGATAGTCCTTCCCCCCCCCCCCTTGTGCCTTTGGAAATCCTATTGTGATTTTACCATGTTCTTCTGTAACATGTATAACACATGAGGGTGCTTTCAGGCCCTTGAATATTTAGTCCCATCCCCTCTTTTTTTAAAACTTAATTCCTGACACAGCTCTGAGATGGAAACAGGCATGGTACAGGCTGCTCTCTTCTCTTGCTGAAGTGCAATTGTGAGATACAGTATAGAAACAAGCCACCCACCCACGTGTTACATAAACAAGTTACATAAAAGCCCAGCATCTGATACAACTGACAAAACTGTGATTTCAAGGAGGAGAAATAACCTGCGGTTCTATTGTCTGTTAATCATTCATTCCTGCACATTAGATGATGAGGTCAATGGTGGTGGTGGTGGTGATGATGACGATGACAACAACAAAAACAACAATAATTTTTAAAGGCAAAGTCATATCAAGCTGAAAGCTAGGCTTAACACATTCAAAGGCTAAGACATTTGAACATTTTGGGGTCTGGTTTCATAATAAAGTTTGTGGAGCTAGAAAGATTGTCATGAAAATGTTGAGCAGTTGGAAAGAAAGCTTTTCTGTAAGATCAATCAAGTATGGTTCTACTTTAAATTTCTATCAAGAGTCTAGAAAGGAGATGGCAATTGCAGCAAAACCATGGACAGGGTTCGGCTGCAACTACCATCTCCTTTCTAGACTCTTGGCAGAAACTGAAATTTTACCAAGCAGCAATGCTTTTAATATGGCTTTCTTTCTTTCTTTCTTTCTTTCTTTCTTTCTTTCTTTCTTTCTTTCTTTCTTTCTTTCTTTCTTTCTTTCTTTCTTTCTTTCTTTCTTTCTTTCTTTCTTTCTTTCTTTCTTTCTTTCTTTCTTTCTTTCTTTCTTTCTTTCTTTCTTTCTTTCTTTCTGCTTTCTTTAGGTCCATGCATGTGTATATGATTATTAATCAGCCACATTACTATATAGAAACTTTCCCGCATTTACTTTCAATTTTGTTATGTCCCCATATTCCTAAGCTTGCATGTGGGGCCTAGAACTTCCAAAAATTGCCACTGATGTTAATTTTTAATGAGTAGAGAAAGAATTATTATTTGTGGAGGTATAAAGAGTTGTCATATTAACTGTGTTTAATTAATGTTTATTTAATAAGATGTGCCTATTCAGGATCCACCTAGTTTCTGAAATGCAGAGCCGAAGGGCCCCAAATAGGCTGCTCCTTCCCCACGGTGATATTTATTTTATTTATTTATTACATATATTTGCCACTCATCTCATATTGAAATGACCCTGGGAGGATATATTCTGGAAAGTGAAGTTATATAGTCTATCTGACAACAGTGGTAGATTGTTCTTAGAGATCCAGCTCTACAGGGGAAGAAAAGGTAAAGAAAAGTTTTGATTTTTTTTTAAAAAAAACCTCTGATTTGGAATTTTGAAAGGATTCTTGTGGTACTTCTAGTAACACAACGTAGTTATTTCCCAACCTGCTTTTGCTTAATATGTGTGTGTGTGTGTGTGTATGTGTGTGTGTATTTAAAACCGGGATAGGTAACTCATAACTTTCATTTTCCATGCTTCTTTTTATAAGCAATTTATGTTGCATAACATCACAATTGCACAAGAACAGTCTTAAAGGATTCAAACAAGGATTCTGAGAAAACTCTTGACTGACTGCAAAATACCAGAATGAAAATGGGTTTGAAATTTATATATTGCACTTTAAAATAAATTTCAGCAATATTGTTTAAAAACATATTGGGTCGCTTTTTAAAAGACTGAGATAGTAACGATTTTTCTGTGTCTAGCCTCGTTCTACTCTACCTGTTGTACATCTATATATTCTGGGAAAGAATATACTTGTTACAAAAAGGAGCAAGGACAAGAGAACGGGTTCCATCGGTGGCCATTAATCATAATGGTAGGGAAGAGAACAGGCAGCAGCATAGCACCAGGGCTGATCGGGTCGTGGTGAGAAGGAAAGGACTGGTGTCTTTGTCAAGTCCTGCTTGGAAGCTGTCTTCATCATAGTGCGAGCAGAGGCAGGAATCATTGCAGAGAGATGTTTAGAATTTTAAACAAGAAAAAAAAAGAGATGTCTGTAATTCACAGGAAAAAAAAAGTGTCTAGTTTTTGGCATCTCCCCCAATTCTGTGTGGATACTGCTGAGTCACAGGTTTCTGAATTCTGTGTGGATACTGGTGAGTCACAGGTTTCTGAATTTTGCGTCACTAGTCAATGCTCGGAGTGAAAGTTCAGGATCAAATAAAAACTAGTCTTGGATCAATCTGAGGATCTTGTAACAGGTATCCTGAAACCTGTAATATCAATTGATCTGCATTTTGCCCAACGTAACATTTTTCATTGAAGCCATTGAGCTAGCCAACTATGATTTGTCCCTAATCTGGTACAGGTAGTTCTCGAATTACGAATGTAATGGAGTCTGCTCATTCCATTCGTAACCTGAGGATTCGTGGGAGTGAATCTCGTACCTTGAACGTACACTTTGCTAGCCCCTCCAAACCTCTATTTTGGCCTGCAAACTGTCGGGCGAGGCCTAAATGGAGCTCTGTTTTGGCTGGCAAAATGCCGGGCGAGGCCTGTGCAGGCCAAAACGAAGCTCTGTTTTGGCCGGCAAAGTGCAGGACAAATGTTGCAAAGCCTCTGCGGTTGTTCGTATGGACGAACAACTGCCGTGGTGCGGCAAGATTCGTAGTTTCCGGACTTGTTCATAACCACTAGATCACGTAACTTCGAACGTTCACTAAGGGAACGCTCGTAACCCGGGAATTACCTGTATTTCAGGACATCCAATGGTACATCCATCGTCACTGTAACTGACTCCATCCACCTTGATGCCACTTCATCCTCTTCTTCTCTTTCCTTCCACTTTCCCCAGAATTAGAGCCTTTTCCTAAGATCTGGGTCTTCATTTAATGTATCTGAAGTAGGATAATTGGAGCCTGATCATTTGTGAGAACTCTGGGTTGATTTCTTCAATGATCCATTTGTTGGTTTTCTTGGCTTATCCATCAGAGTCTTTTGGGTTTCATGGAAAAAGACTTTGAAAAAAATTGGAACTTTTATCTTATAAATATTGATGGTAGCAAGACTACTGTATGCACAAAAATGGAAGGACATTTCAATTCCCACCATAGACAAATGGCTACAGAAGCTGATGGAGTTGGCAGAGATGGTTAAATTGCCCCCTTTTTTATCAAAGAAAAGGTAAGTACTTTTGTTGCTACTTGGAAACCGCTTCTGGACTTTGTGCTTGAGGTGGGAAAAAACAAAACTTTGATTTTGGGTATTACTGATTAGATTGATTTGTTCTTATAGAAATGACTAGTTTATATTATTATGGAAAAGTAAAAAGTTGAGATTCAATGTTCATGCTTTATTCTACTGCAACAGAGGAAGTCGGAAGTCAACACTTCTTTTTTTCTTCTCCCTTCCCTCCTCACTTTTCTTTCCCCTTCTCCTCTCCACTGTGTCCTACTATTTGCTTTTTGCATTTTTGGTTTTTATTCTATAATCTAATAAGATAAAATTAAATTAAAATTTAAAAAAAACAGAGCCTTCTCCAACATTAAAGTTCCAAAGCATCAATACTCTTCCTATCTTGCTTCTTCGAAGTCCAACTTTCGCTTCCCTAGGGGGGTCATAGGAAGCACAATTATTTGCATGATGCTGCTCTTTGTAGGCATAGACACACCATGACATTTGAATATCTTTTCCAAATATGATACTGTATATAAAATACAGCTTCCCTAGTAAAGGTTGGTGATGACATGGACACATCCCTGTGCAGACATGAGGCTGAGGAAAGCTAAGGGGATGCACTTAGTTCTTAAAGCAAATAATCCTCACCTCTGGACACGTGTTTTATCTGAACTGATGGCAACAATGACAGGCTCTTTGCAGATGCTTAGTGATTTCCCCCCCCTTACCATCTGGAGCTCAGCTGGAGCTTAAAAATAGCTCAAGTTAAAAAGATTTGGTGGAAGCTACAGATGGCAGTCTCTAGTATGAGGCTGTTGAGTTTGACTTCTGCTGACTGCTTTGATACGGCTTAGTGTCATTTTACTTGCCAACAGAAGCAGTTTCTCGTTGCCTTCTTTCCAAGGGTTGCATGTTCCTGACTTCTTGATCTGGTATACAACCCAGGCATTTCCTGGTGGTCTCCCATTCAAGAACTAAATAATCCAGAATCTGGGGTGGGTGTTGTTGTTGTTGTTGTTGTTTTTTTGTTTACAAGAGCAATTGGGTTGGCCGTGTGCTGCCACCTGCCGAGACCAAAAAGAGTGGATAGTTTTTCTCCTTCACAGGATTAGAAGTGATACAAAACCTGAAACCATAAAAGCTAAATGCTTAAGAGATTCTGGACTTGATAAAACAGCAAGCCCCTTTTGGTGGAAGGCTGCCATTCAGAGTGATCGAGAAGAAGACCAGATAGATTCAAGGGGAAATCAGATCAAATAGTTATCACGACGTTAACTACTCTCGATGGCTGTTCGCTGTCTCCAGAATTTACGCGCTCTGTTTCTTCGGGACCGGCTCCCAAGGAGCAAAATGGAGAAAGGCGGTCCTGCGTATTCGTGAGCGACTCCACGAAGGTCTTCTTTCGGGCTCCTCTGCACGTGCTCAGAGAATCTGTCGCAACGGGCCGGCTGCCGGCCTGGAAAATAACCTGGCTCGCGCGGTGTGAAGCACACTGCCCCGAAAACCGGACCAACCAAACAACTGGGTGGCGCTTTGGTTCCTCGCTCCCTGCCCTCCCCTTTCTTCGGCCAGCCTCTCCCTCTAATGTAGCGGCGCAGCAGGCACCGCCGCGTCGCACCTGCCGCAACAGGGACCAGCCGACAAGCCGCTGCCGCCGCCGCCGCCGTGGCGTTGTTCCCTTGCCGAAAGTTGCGCTGCGAGCGATTCAAGCTTTAGGCATCCGGATGCGCTCGGAGGAATCAGCAGCAGGAGCCACCGCCGCGCCACCTTTGACAGGATCGCTCCGTGTTGGGACGGCGCACCGGGTGCTCCCGCGGCAGAAAGAGCGAGCAGAGCCGGGTAACTGCAAAGCAAGAGCAAGCTGCCACCCACTCGGCTGCAAGGCCGGCCCTCGCTCAGGCTGTGGATCTGGGCTCGGGGATAGCGGGCACTCGCTGCGGCAAGGGTATGGGGGGGCCATTTTAGCTTCCATTCCAAGCCCGGGACACTTCTGGCCATCCTCGCAAGGGGAGAGGATTTGGAAAGGCGGATCTAGACGACGAGGAGGAGCAACGGCGGCCGCGGTTTTTTTTTTCCCCCCTTCCCTTCCCCGCGGATCCACGCGTGGGTGCTGCGGAAGGAGAGGGCTGGATCAGGGAAGCCTGGCTCCCGTGGAGAGGGGAAGAAGAAGGAAGCGTGTGTGTGTGTGTGGGGGGCGCCTCCACCAAGCCGCCACCCCATTTGAAGGGAGGCCATGATGGGGGAGCGCTCAGACTGGCACAGTAGCGGCGGGGCGGGGGGATCGGCTGCCAGTCACCCGACGGAGGAGGATGATTCAGGCGGCACGCTCGGCCCGATCCCGCCCCTCGCGCCTTTACACCCGCGCCGGCAGCGAGTTCCCGAGACAGAGATGAGCGCCGAGAAAACAGCCGGTAACGCGGCGAAGTGGCGCGCAGGCGGGGTGATTGGTGGGGCGTGGGGGGGGGGTGTTGAAGGAGAGGGCGCTTGTGGTCAGGCCGCTCAGCAGGGACGGTTAAGGAAGCGGGTTGGTGGCGGGGCTCCGAAGATTACCGTTGGGGCGGGAGATGCGAGCGGGTTCCGTTTGGGGAAGGGGATCATCATTTCTTTCTCTTTCCTCCCCCACCCCCCCTTTTCCTACATCCCCCTCGCCGCTGACCCTTTAAAGATCCCGAGATGGAACCCCCGCACCTCGAACTGCTGGAGTCCCCGGAGGGCTGTCCCTCTCCTCTGGAGCTCAAGTCTGCCCCCAGTAAGAAGATGTGGGTCAAGCTCCGGGCACTGTGAGTAACCCTATCGCGGCTCTCGGACGATTCAAATCGCTCCGTCTTCTCTGCGGTTAGTTTGTTTTTTTTCCTCTTGTCCCGATCACTTTCCCATCTTCCCTTCCGGTCTTCGGTAGCCTTGGATACTTCTCAGGTTTCTTGCAGTCGGACTTAGCCTGGCAGCTTTGATCGGCGGGCAAGGGTTTGCTACAAGTGTGTGTGTGTAGTTATGGCAATGGGAAAGGGTGCTTGGTTTGCAACGTGGTTCCCCATCCCGATTAAAAAAAGGGTCGTCGGATGGTTCGCTGTGCCCTGTCAACCCGACTCCCTTCTTTGAGGTTCAGTTAAGCTTCCGTGCATCCGAGTGAGTTGATAATGCTGAATTTTGTGTACGATGCTGACATTGGGTATTGCCAGGCTTCACCGCTGGGAGGCTTTTAATTTTTTTTCCTGCCGCAGCAATTAATAGCACTGGCTGAATAGCCTCAAGCTGCTTTGGTGTGGGACTTTCCTCCCCCTTTCATACTCCTGCTGTTGCCAGCCAGCTCTGTTGTGTGTGTTGGGGAGGGGGTGGTGGTGGAAAAGAGAAGCTGGTTAGCATGAAACAAGGCATCGTGCTGATGATGGGATGAGTGTGCCTTTAAAAGATGCTTGTTGTCATTTTTGCATCTGAGGATGGAAACCTTGATGTGCGTTCAAACAAAACTTGCCTGCCACCTAATTCTGTCATTTAGGGTCCACTGTGTGGCTTGAGAAGGAATAATGCAAATCCACCGGCCCCAAAGGTGTATACACAGTGTATATACACTATGTTTAAAGTGTACACAATTAAACATAGGAAATCTCTCTCTTTTTGTATCTGTCGTCAGCTCATTGCCTCTCACCTGTCTTTTTGTTGTTGCTATGATTAATTGAAGGCTGAAAGTATTTTACGGCCTGAGGCAAAGATTGCGCTTAGCTACTGAGCTAAAAAGTCCACAGCGTACATATTAGAATAGCGTTTCACTATTTCTGAAAAGTTCCAAGCATGGACCCTCAATTTGCATACACAGTGTGGTATAACAGAGGAGGCACTGAACTACAGATCAGATAGAGCTTGGATGAAAAGCGAAACGTCTTCAAAGAAAAACAAGAAAGCCCAGTTGTCTGTTGAAGACAAAAAGCACCTTTGGGACAACCATGGCCTGGATGACTGAGAATCTCCATAGACATACAGATCAGAGAATCTTTTCCCGAAATCTTCCTTGCCTTATAGATGGCTTAGCTAACCTACTGTCTGCTTAGCGGTTTTCAGTGCTAGTGTTATTATTGTTCCTAATATCTAGAGATAACCCAAAGCATTGCATAGTTTGGAGGTGACCTTTACCAATCCACTCAAGATAAGAATCCTTTATCATTTGCCTGGGAAGCAGTCCCTGTGGAACAGTTCTGAGTCTATGCATCATCCCACTCCCCAGACCACAAAGAGATCTGTGGCCCGAAGCAACCTGGTTGTCATACAGAAGGCGTCCCTTTTGATTGATTCAGGACTTAATTTATATCAGTGAAACTTGTGGGATGTGCTGTAATCTTCTGTTTCCGGACCCAAAATCACTGTAACTTTTGACTTGTGAAATCTCCTTCCCACAATCCAACATTGTTCAGAGATTTTGGATGACAAATCCCATCGTTCTCAGCTTGGCTCGTCGTTGCTCATAATGGCCAAGTCTGATGGGGCTGTAGCGCGGTGCATCTGGATAGCTGTGAAAGTTCCCTGGTTGGAATTTGTTAATGTGCTGCCGGCTTGCTGGAAACGTATCGTTGAAATAGTGGAACTGTAAAAGCAGGATGTGACTTGAAGGTGTCCTTTTCCCCTATAATCCCCTGCCTTTTTAGTTTCCATTATCTTACCTGTTGTATGCAAACCTGCAGAGTTTGCATACAACAGTAACCTGGCTAATCTGCAGAGCTCACTAGGTGACCTTGAGCTGTTCGGCATCTCTAAGCCGAAGCTACCTACTGGGGTTGTTGTAAAGATGAACTTGAAAAAGAAACAGAGAAACGTCATTTAAATCACACGGAGCCCTTTTGAAAATCCAGACATGACAGTTGAGTTAAAATGAAAAGCAGTGTGCTTGCAGTTTGGATGGCTGAGCCATCCATGTAGTTATTTCTCCAGCTTGGTTTGTATCCTAACTCTTTAGGAATCTGGTTCTAGCTCAACAGGGCAATTTATAAACGACTTCCACAGGAAAAGAAGGCATCCTCTGTCAGGTTCAGTGCCAGATCTTTAAAATAACCAAAGCACAGATTAACACCTAAGTGTGAATAGCTAACATTTTCAAAGCACTGAATGGGACAAATGTGATGTTTTGTCAGTAGCTGGCAAATTTAATTAACCGAAATATTTGAATACTTAAAAAGTGAAGAGCAAGGCAGTGGAATGGCTGGAGTATGACTAGTTGTAAACCTTCGGTGCTTGTTTTTCTTGACTTGGAATTCTCCCCCCCCCCCCCCATGAATTACTGTAGGGAGGCAGTGTGGAATAGTGATGGGTTACAGAATTGAGAGATGCCTCATAAGGTCAGGATGGGACTGTAGGAATTCTTGGGATGAATCCTTGGCATTTCTAGTTAAAGGGATCTAGCAGCAGATGTTGGGGTAAGGTCCTGTTCTGAAATTCTAGAGGATTATAGTTAAGCAGAGAAGATCAGAGGTAGAGAATCTAGTGGCCTCCAGATGTTTTAGATGCCGGCTGCTGTAATCTACATCTGGAATAGATATCATGGAATAGATATCATGGCATTAGTGACACCGTCCCCTAGATGTTGTGGTCTGCACAATCGATGAACGTTTTGTTCAACATCATCTTGAGAATCATTGGAGGACTGAATGCCCTCTCCCCATGCTTACAAACTGAAGCTGTTAAACACTATCTGGTCATTATTTTTGGAGACTCAGCGGTAAAGCTTTCGTTGCATTCTCAGGATTAATATCTAGGTATATTAACTATAGAGAACCAGTTTGGTATAGTGGTTAAGGTGCCAGGCTAGAAAACGAGGAGACTGTGAGTTCTAGTCCTGCCTTAGGCACAAAATTACCAGGGTGACCTTGGCCAATTACTCTCTTTCAGTAATCAAAATTGCAGGGACTATTCCAGGCAATCGTCAGGAGTCTACGATGTTAGACTGGGAATGGCATTGTGATCTTATTATGTCCTCAGTCTTCTTGTAATTGTTGGTCCTTCAGACAACCACCCAATCCCAGATTGCACTTGTTCCTCGATTATAACCAGGGAAACCGATAATGAAAAAGCTCACAGGAGCTTTTCTCTACCTCTGTTTCTCCGAGGAACCATTTGAAACAGCAAATTGTGAAGATGACACATTCAGATATCATACTGGCATGCAAGTCAAGGAGCTGGGATTTAATGTAGACCTTGAATAATATCTACGTTTTGGCAAATTTGTATGGGCTGTAGTGAAATGTGTGAATGGATACTATATTTTGTGAAATAATCTTGATTTATTTCTTCCTGTGTTTGTTTTGAGGGAGAAATTGCATGACTTCCATGAAAGAAAATATATATATTAAAAATTAAGATATTAGAGAAAATATTACGTTAGAACTGAATGTTACAGTCAGGTTTTTGTGTTGATAAATATTTTGGCATGTTTGTGTGGTATAGGAGTTTTGGTACAGGAGACGTATGGAAAATTTATTTTAATTACATTATGCTGGGTTTGAATCTGATTAGAACAAAATCAGGGGAACTGTGTTCTTTACTTCCCCCCCAGAATTATCCTTCTATCTTCCCCTTGGCTATTCAGTTTTATATGTTCACATCTTGTGGTTATATTTCCCACAGATATTTCATGCATTGTGTCAATTTGTATTTTCTCCATTTCTGAGTTAGCTGTCCTGTTAATCGCAATGCTTATTCAAATACAGTATTTTTACAAGCGTAGGAAAATCAATACACACTTTATTGTTATTGCGTATTTTATACAGGTCTGCCTTACTTTCTGTAATCTATCCCCTTGACATTTAGAATCTCTCAACATTTATGCTTTTTCCTGTAGGGAAGCTGCTCCAATGTTTTAAATAATGTCCAGTGGCCTTTTTCTGCTGGGTTATTCTATAGATAAACTTATCAACAAACCATGTCTCCTGATTTTGCAACTTGATTTAAATGTAATACAAACCACAGCTAAAGCACTGATCTGGGCAAATTTTCCATATGATTTCCTTCTTTATGCATACGTCTTGAGTGGTTAGCTTTTATACATGTAGCTTTAACTTGCCACTTGTGGATGTAGGACACTGATGGTTGGCCTCCTCATAACGTTCATCTGTGTATGATGGAGTCATGTAGAAGATAAGCTTGTAGAATGCTGAAATACATTGCCTGCATTCTAGTTATACTGGAACTCAGTCTGTTGTCATTTGTGAGTTTTCCCCACTAGTTTCCTCTAATTTCAACCCCAAGGAATAGGAATTCCATGCTCATTACCATATCTTCCCCTTAATCCCGTCCCTCGGCTGTAAAAGAATCAGTACCTTTTCATCAAGCCATCTCTTGGTTGAATAAACTTGGAAGGAAGGCTTGAAGAAGGAAATATTGCAGTCAGTGCCTCAAAATGTGACTCCTTATAAGGCAGTGATGGCTAACCTTTTCCGGACCGAGTGCCCAAAGCGCGCACGTGAATGTGCGCTCGTGCGCCCAAACCCCCAAAATGCAATGCGTGCATGGCCCCCGCACATGCACCCCACCCCCGTGCATGCACGCGCCCCCTGCCCCCCACATGCGCAGGTGCCCCCTGCATGCATCCCACCCCCATTCATGCCCCGTGCGACCAGCTGGCTGGCGGGAGGCACATGCGCATGTATGGCAGAGCTGAACTGGGGCAATGGTTCACGTGCCATCAGAGAGGGCGCTGCGTGCCATCTCTGACACGCGTGCCATAGGTTCGCCATCACGGTTATAAAGCAATGGAAGGGTCTAACAGTTTGTTAGACACCTTTTAATTCATGCCTTTCTTTATCTCTTAGTTAGTAGGTATCTTTTGGGGCTGAATATACTTGGGGATGTATAATTGCAGACCTATAGATGATCAAGTAATATTACAGAAGACCGGGATGGGGAACTGGTGGCTTCCTATAGGTATTAATTACTGCATTATAGCCTCCAGCATGCGTCACGGGTAGGCAATACTGAGATGGTTGGGAGCTTCATATTTCCTCCTTTATGGTAGCTAGAAATCTTGTTGTTTTGGAAACTGAAATATGTGGGCTGAAATTTCACTTTTGTTCAGGGCTTTGGTATTGTTTTGCTACTTAAGGTTCTTTTTTTAAAAAAATGGATATTTGGCAGTACTGGATTGCTCTGAAATATTATGAAAGGAATATTTTTTTTGTGTTGGGAAAAAATGCTTTGAGGATTTCCTAATCATTCCTGGTTGCCCATTCAATATGTATTTATTTCCTACTGGTCTTGTTCCCTGATCTGTTTCAGACCTGGCAGAGTGATTTCGCTGAAGAGTTAAATAATGGCTTACTCTACCTAGATGGCTTACTCTACCTCATTAAACTGGTTTCATGAAATAAAAACCATAAATAAATATAACACAAGCAAAACATTAATGTAAAGTATCATCTCCTGATTTGAATGGTTATTACCAGTCCTGATGCAGCTTCTGCTTGGAAGGGTCTCTGGGAATAAACAAACAAACAAACAAACAAACAAACAAACAAATAAATAAAAATTATGTATGTATGTATGTAACACATTTTTACTGATAATGGAAATTAAGGGAAACTAGTATAGATCGATTTCAAGCTATATAGCTCTCATCAGCTAGCTATATCCTTACTGGGATTTATATGTGTGTGTGTGTGTGTGTGTGTGTGTGTGTGTGTGTGTGTGTGTGTGTGTGTGTGTGTGTGTGTGTATGTGTATGTGTATGTGTATGTGTATGTGTATATGTATATGTATATGTATATGTATATGTATATGTATAGTATATATATAAGAACCTGGCCTAGAGTTTAACACTTCTGCCTTACAAGCAGACTGCCCAGGTTCAAATCCCACTACGAGTATGGCTATCTGACGAGAGCAAAATACCTCGAAATAGATCTATAATAGTCTCCCTTTATTTTCATTTATCAGCAAAAAAATGTTACACATACAGACAATATAGTTTGTCGGCTATAAAAAACTGCCTGGATGGCCCCAGGAGGGGCCAAAAGGCAAAAGGAAGCTGTGATGTTTCCTTCCGTACACCAGGATGACTCGACAGAAAAAACATATATAAACAGAAAAAACACCCTTTCCTGGTGAAGAGCTGATAGGGAAGAGAACCTGGCCTAGAGGTTAACACTTCTGCCTTACAAGCAGACTGCCCAGGTTCAAATCCCACTATGGGTATGGCTATCTGACGAGAGCAAAATAGCTCGAAATAGATCTATAATAGTCTCCCTTTATTTTCATTTATCAGCAAAAAAATGTTACACACACACACACACACATGTATGTGTATGTATGTATGTATGTATGTATATTAGTATGGAAGGGACCATTGTAATCTTGAGGGCAGAGTATTCCAGAGTGAGGGTGCTACCACCAAAAAGGTTTGTTTCTGAGTTCCAATCCCCTTCATGGATTTGCACCATCCTTTCTTCGCTCAGGCATAGTCAGTGGGGAGGTTCTATTTGGAACAGACAGTCTCAAGGTATCAATGACTGAAGTCAGAAATCTTACAAGGAACTCAGGTTCCATTGTCCATGTCAGTTCTGTCTGGGACATTTGTCTTGGAAGAAGACAACCAGTGTTGAAGGCAAATCACGCTGAAGCTGTAGCCGCTTAAGATTCTTCAGAGGGCTTCTGCTTGAGTGGGGCTTGGACTGTTTGAATGTCACATATTTGATGGGAAGGTGACTGGCAGCTATGGATGTGCCTTGGGCTGCTTGTGTCCTAAGAAGACTAAGTCCTAAGAAGATGAGTGAAGAATCCTTCTCCACCACCTTTCCATTGTGGTTTAGCTTTTGATTGGTAGATATGTTTGTAAAGTTTGCACAGGGTGGGCGGAGGAGGTCTTTTCAGCATTCCTTGTTAGGATACGTCTGTTGCTTCAAGACTGGACTTCTTATCATGTTTCTTACATATACTTGATCTTATCTTTCTACTCTGTTTTTCAATCCTGTAAACAAAGTAGTTTAATACCTGTTTTGTGTGTTGTATGTGATGGGGTAGTGTAAGGATGCTGCCAAGATACTCAGTGTGCACATCGATACCTGTGTCTTTCGTGTGTGTGTGTGTAAATTTTTATTAGTTTATAATACAGCATTCAAAGAAAATACAAAAGTAAATAATAGGAAAAATAGGGAAAGGAAAAGGGAAGAGAAAAGTGAGGGAAAGAAAAGGGGGAAAAGAAAGGAAAGGCATTGACTCCCGACTCCCTTTGGCGAAGTAGAATAGGGCATTAACATCAAACCTCAACTTTTTACTTTAAATAGTTTAAACTAGCCATTTCTATAACAACAAGTCTTTCTAATCGGTAAAACCCAAAATCAAAGTTTCATATTTTTTTCCACCTCAAGCACAAAGTCCAGAAGTGGTTTCCAAGTAGAAATGAAAGTATTTGTATTTTTTTTCTTTGATCAAAGCAGTCAATTTATACCTGTGTCTTTCTCAATGGAGACTGAAGCTGGAGGTTATTCTAGGGCTACCAGATCTGGCTTGAAAAAAATCTGTATCACCACTAGATGACAGCAGATATCTAGTCCTAAAATATCATAACATGTCAGTCTCCATTTTGGTGTTCTGGATCCTGTTTTTCTTATATTGGCCATGTGTAGGTTTGGTTATAGGAGAGTGTGGTGCCAACTTAGCATTTTCATCCCTTATCTCTAGCCTCCATTCTGTATGGTTGGATAGTGATGGTTTCACAGATGTGCTAGATATTGTACAAAGGGGAGCAGGTTTGTCTAGTTCAGATGGGTTGAATTATTAGTCCCATCACCCCCACCCCATCCTTGAAGGGAGGATGATGGAAATCACTCCAGAAATATCAGACAGTTTGGGGGGGGGGGAAATTGGAGAACAAGCTGAGTTCCTTGTCCAAACATGTACGAGGATTTTGGCAGCATTAGATGTTAAAAAGGAAACTACACATAAGGAAATAGCAATAGCAATTGCACTTAGACTTATATACCACTTCCCAGTCTTTTACAGTCCTCTCTAAGCAGTTTACAGAGTCAGCATATTGCCCCCAACAATATGAGTCAACCTTGAGCCTGGTGAGATTTGAACTGCCAAACTGCAGTCAGTCAGCAGAAGTAGCCTGCAGTACTGCATTCCAGTCTCTATGCCACCACGGCTCATGGGGTTTATAAGGCTACAATTTTCTTTCAATGTCAATCATTATATTGGAAAGTTATAGCAGGTGGCAGCACCTAGCCAACTATGGCCAATCTTTAAAAGGTAAACAATGCTGGGCCTGGTTAACACTTGGTTGAGAGAGATCATCAGTCAATTCCAGAATAGTAGGCTAGATTGGAAATTGGGAAAAAATATGGAAGTAGATAATGGCAAACGATTTCCATATTTTACATGTAATCACTGATCTTCTCTCAAACTCTGTAGAACTCTGTCCAAAATGATATAAACTGATTGCACTGGGAGAATATAATCTACCTGCTGGACTTGGGGAATAGCTTCTTCATCTTAGAGGATCGATCTGTGCTTGAGAAAATGTCACTCTACTTGGGTTTTTCCTGTCTTTAAAACCGAGGAGGCAAATGAAGTCATTCTCCATTTTCCTAGCCTACAGCAGTGTTTGAATAATTGAACCTGACCCATGTTTCTGCTGATGCCTTCCATTGCTGTTTCGTTTATGTAATCTAATGGCTGTATGATGCGTGTATTTATTTCTTGAAACTGTTTGTGATTGCATCTTTTTGCTGTCTTGCTTTCCTGTTAATTCCAAACAGCTCATGTATTAGCTTGGCAGTTAGTACATTTTAAGATCTGTGTTGGGAGATATTCCTTGCCTGGCTGCCCAGTTTCAGTGATTCCTCCTGACAATTGGATGATTGATAGGGATAGAACTGTGCTGATAGTCCTGCCCAGTCAGGTAACCATTTAGGATTCTGGATTGTTGTGGGTGAATGTTAAGAGAACTGAACACTCTAGAACTCTAGAAGAGAACCACTCCAATCTTCTATTGGTTGTCAGTGCTGAATGCCATATATAATGCTAATGAGGTCTTCCTACATAAACCCACTCCTTTCAGTGTTTGTCTTCTGGACCAAATGGGAGAAGCCATAAGGGAGCAGATGCCACACCTATTTCATAGTGACTTGCATGTGAGAACTGAGTGAAAACACTACTATATGCCGTATTTTTCGGAGTATAAGACCATTTAGGTCCACCTTTTGGTCCACCAAAAGACCACCTTTTCCTCCCCTAAAAGAGGCTGAAAATTTGGTCTTATACTCTTGAATGTAGCTTTTTCAAAACTTTCCCCCCCAGCCCTAACGAGGTGCTAACGATCTTCCCAGCTTGCAGGCTTGTTTTCATTGCTACTTCCTCTGGAAAAAGGTTTTTTCAGCCCTAACAAGGTGCTAACCATCTTCCTGGCTTGCAGGATTTTTTCATTGCTACTTCCTCTGAAGAAGTTTTTTTTCCAGCCCTAAGTCTTTGCAAGCTTGTTTTCATTGCTATTCCCTCCGAAAAAGATTTTTTTCAGCCCTAACCAGGGGATAAAATAATGTGCTGAAGCTGACCAGACTAAGGACACTAGCCAGATGAATACCTGGTAGGTAGATTCCCCCCCCTATTTTTCTCACCCAAAACTAAGGTGCGTCTTATACTCCAGTGCATCTTATACTCCGAAAAATACAGTATATAAATATTATAGACCTTCATGGATCTTGACTGAAATCCTCAGAAGAAAGTCTACGAATACCAAATGATCTTCCTCAACTTCTTTTCCAGGAAGCACAGATGGTTTTTATTTTCTTGACTGCCCTGGAGGTAGTGTAGGCAAAGGACAAATGTCTAGCTCATGATCTCTCCTTTGTCCTTGAGGGCTGAGTGAGGATTTGTATCTGGATCCACTTGAGCTACGCCTGGCTCATAGCCAATTGCTTTATGGTCACCTCACACCACGAGATGAGCGGCATATACATTTGATAAATAAGTGGAGACGAAACAGCGTACGGGGGGGGGGGAGGTTCAAAAACTATCCACATGGTGCTTGGAAAACAACCTGCGCCTGAACATCAGCAAGACAAAGGAGATGGTGTTAGACTTCCAGAAGAAGAGAGAGGAACCTGCCCCGCTTTACATCGTGTGGAGAGAGTTTCCTCCTTTAAATTCCTGGGAGTCTACCTCAGCGAAGATCTCACCTGGAAAATCAACACGACCCAGGTGGCCAGAAAGGCCCAACAGAGACTCCACTTCCTTGTGAAAAAACAAAGTGGAACAACAACTGATGACCTCCTTTTACCGGTCCACAATAGAAAGCGTCCTCACTCATTGCATTACGGTGTGGTATGTTGGCTTGACAGCCGCGGATAGAAAGACATTACATAGGGTGATGAGCACAGCACAAAACACCGTGAGCTGTCCCCTGATACCACTAGACGACATCTCTAGGGCTCACTGCCTTAGAAGAGTAAGGAAAATCCTCAGGGATGACTCACACCCTGGTCAGCCCTTCTTTATTCTCCTACTATCCGGAAGGAGATATAGAAGTATAGGCAGCCGCACAAACAGGCTGAAGAACAGTTTTTATCCGTGGGCTGTCAGACTCCTGAATGGAAACTAACTTTACAACAACATAGTACGATTGACTTGCAATACGTTCACATGGTGGACTAGGACTGGGTGTTTGTTTGTTAGTAGGATTCACTGGCTTGGGATTTTCTGTCTTTCACTGTGAGTTGTATTGTGTTGGGGGTGGGGGTGCACGAAGGGAGGCTCAGCCAATCTCATTGTACACATGTTGAACTCTGACAATAAAGGTTTGAATCTTGTAAATAAATAAACTTTGCAATTTTCTTCAATCTTCCGGCCTCCAGTTGATTTGGGAATAGAGGTTCCATTATGGCAGGGCGGGAGGGAGAGAGTGCCTCTGGAGGGCTCTGGACTGGTGAAAGCTGTTTTTCTGGTGCTTGGTGGGATGTTTAGTATTTTACTTTATTTTATCAGAGCTGGAGAGACTTGATCCTGTCAATAGTTACAGGAGGACTTGTTGCTTGTATCCTTACGATTTATATTAATATTGATTGTTTCCTGATTGCTTATTTGAACCCTATGACAATCATTAAGTGTTGGTACCTCATGATTCTTGACAAATGTATATTTTCTTTTATGTACACTGAGAGCATATGCACCAAAGACAAATTCCTTGTGTGTCCAATCACACTTGGCCAATAAAGAATTCTATTCTATTCTATTCTATGAGGTGGTGCTGAGCTGGCTGGAAGATTCTCGTTTGAGACCATTGGGAGTTAGCTTTAAGATTTGTTATCCAGAAATAGGTCTGACAGCTCTTTGACCAAATGAACCCTGGGTTTCAGTCAAGTCACAGCATCTCTTTTGCAGAGCCAGATGCCATTGTTTCGATCCCAATCCCAAGCAGGTAGAATAGCAGAGCTATGCTCAATTGATTCATCATCTCCTCAGTGGGTGATGGAGTTGTGTATTTTCTTCAATTTATGTGAAATAACAGATCCATCAATGTACGTTTTTATGCATTCAAAGGCCTGTTTGAATTGGTTGTAACTATATGCACAATCGGATTGGTTTTTGAAACACTCTTTGCACATCCCCTGACACAGATACAGTTTGAGGCAGCTAGATTCTGTCTTAGTAATTGGGTTTTTCAGGCAGCAATGAGTTTAGCAGAAATCAAATTATACTAGCCAGGTATAATCAGCTGATATGGTGCGTGGGGATGTGTTTGAAGAACACATCTGAAATTCAGTTTGCAGTATACTGCAGAGATGCATTGTATTTCTTGCTATGCTACTGTTGATGGAATCAGGCTAATAAATAGGGAACCTATTTGTTACACAGAAACGGCAGAGTTAGAAACCATAACAGGAAACTTGACACAACATGTTTTTCAGTGTCAAATATCAGGTTTTACAAAATATATCCTACACATTTTCCCCTAATGGAAACTCTGCTGTAAATTCAGCTGAATTGGGTTTTTCATTCCCATTTTGACAATTTTCACATTGCATGTGTTAATAAATATATTTTCCCGAACGCCATCACTTTGCTAAACAAATAATTCCCTCACCACTGTCGAACTATTCACTAAGGCTGCATTACTATTACTATTAGTCTTCTCATTGTTCCTATCACCCATCTCCTCCCACTTATAACTTGTTGCTTGTATCCTTTCGATTTATAACAATATTGATTGTTTCCTGATTGCTTATTTGTACCCTATGACAATCATTAAGTGTTGTACCTCATGATTCTTGACAAATGTATCTTGTCTTTTATGTACACTGAGAGCATATGCACCAAAGACAAATTACTTGTGTGTCCAATCACACTTGGCCAATAAAGAATTCTATTCTATTCTATTCTATTCTATTCTATTCTATTCTATTCTATTCTATTCTATTCTATTCTATTCTATTCTATTCTATTCTATTCTATTCTATTCTATTCTGTGAGTTGACCTTGTGGGTTTGGGAAATAACGGTATGAATCCATTTTGCTTGGTCTTGATCTCTCTCAACCTGATGCCCATTTCCCACAGTACTGTATTGTTGTAGAAGGGTCAGTTTGATGGGTAGAGTCTTAGTGAACACATCCCACCTGACAAATGAAATAGTAGACCCATTTGCAGCAAAGTCCTGTCAGGTGGTTGGCTTCAGGGAACTGTACAGGTAGTCCTCAACTTATAACCATTCATTTAGTGACAGTTCAAAGTTACAACGGCACTGAAAAAAACTTATTTATGACCAGTTTTCACATTTATGACCATTGCAGCATCCCCATGGTCACATGATCAAAATTTGCTTGGCAACATGCATATATTTATGACACTTGCACTGCTCTGGAGTCATGTGATCACCATTTGTAACCTCCCCAGCAAGCAAAGTCAACAGGGGAAGCCAGATCTGTTTAAAAACGGCATGATTCACTTAACAATTGCAGCGATTCACTTAGCAACTAAGGCAAAAAAGTCATAAAATAGCAACAGCAATAGCCGTTAGACTTATATATCGCTCTATACTGCTTTATAGCAGTGGCCCCCAAACTTTAGGGCATCAGGGACCAGTTCCATGGAGAAAGGTTTTTCCGTGGATGGGAGGAGGCATGGTTTTGCATGATGCATCCCGCGGATGGGGCTTCACTTGTTTGCATGGCCTGCGTGCTGGCATGCTGAGGACTGGTGCTGGTGGTTGGGGACCCCTGCTTTATAGCATTCTCTGAGTGATTTCCAATGTCACCATATTGCCTCCAACGATCCAGGTCCTCATTTTTACCAACCCTGGAAGGATGGAAGGCTGAGTCAACCTTGAGGTCCGTCAGGAATGATCTCTACCATCAGGGCTCCTGTGGTGGGATGCAACTCCCTTAACAACTACCGTGTTTCCCCGAAAATAAGACCCTGTCTTATATTTTTTTGAACCCCGAAATAAGCTCTTGGCCTTATTTTGGGGGAGGTCTTATTATTTTGGGGCGCGTGGAGCAAGACGCGGCTCCTCTTGCCGTCTTACCTGATTTCCAGCTCTGTCTCCCTAACCCTAACCAGAGGAAATGGCAGGGAACGGCTGCGCATGCATTTAAATATTTTTAGGGAGGGCTTATTTTTGAGGGAGGGCTTATTTTAGGGCAGGGGTAGGCAAAGTTGGCTCTTCTATGACTTCAACTCCCAGAATTTCTGAGCCAATCATGCTAGCTTAGGAATTCTGGGAGTTGAAGTCCACGAGTCATAGAAGAGCCAACTTTGCCTACCCCTGTTTTAGGGGAAACACAGTATCTAGCTTAGCAACAGAAATATTGGACTCAATTATCATTGTAGGTTGAGGACTTTCTGTGGTACAAGAAGTTCAAATTCAGTTAAGTAAGCTAGATCAGTACCATGGACAGTTCTTAATGTAATTTGGATGTGCCTAATGGCTTGTCCTTTGATAGCTGCAAAGAGATACTGCTACTAACCTGAGAATCTCATGAGGAAGAGAAACAAATAGATTCTATCATGGGAAAGAGATGGATCACTTAAGGCGGCACTGAGAGTCTTGTGTCCCTGAAAATGTTAACAGATTCATTGTAGCAGAAGCTTTTGGGGACAGGAATCCACTCCTTCAGATGGGAAAAATATTATCCTCGGTTAGCACAGAGAGTTGTCTGGGTTATGGGAAAAGATAAATAAACTGTAGGGCAGAAGAGGCCATGAGATTCAGAAAGATTTGCATGTGTCATTTCTCTGCAATACTCTGCCGAGTCCAAGATAAGCACATAAGCCATTTTTATTTGCCGTAATTGGCAATAATGCAATCTTCCTGGATTTTTAAAGAGTAAAAGATTTATTATGCTGGAAACATTTGTGGTTCAGTGCATCTTGGCCTCTCAGCAGCATTGAGTGGAACCAGGTTTGGTTAACATAACAAAACATCAGTTGCTAGTGATTGTGTGTGTGTGTGTGTGTGTGTGTGTGTGTGTGTGTGTGTGTGTGTGTGTGTGTGTGCGCGCGCGCGCGCTTGTCTACAGCTTAGTCGGAGCCAAGAGTGTGAAGTTGATAGAGTTTGTGAAATTCTATACAAATAATTCTCAATTAACTATAGTAATTGGGACCAGAATTTCCATTGTTAAATGATATGGTCATATAGTGTGATGTTACATGACTGCATTGCTTAGAGATGGCACTCCCCATTGCTATTGTTAAGTGGGGATTGTACATTGTAAAGCAAGTCACAGGTGACTCACAAGAAGGCTGGTAGGCAAGTAAGTGGCTGCTGCCAGAGATGGTGGAGGATGTGTGGTTGGCATAATGTGAGCGCAGTAGGTGGCTGGTCGGTAGCCGCTACTAAGTGGGGAAGAGTGTGAGTGACTTACCCCACTCGGAGCAACTTGCAATTATCCCTGCTGGCTTCTCCATTGACTTTGCTTTAGGACAGAGGTGGCAAACAATGGCCCCTTTATGACATGTGGACTTCAACTCCCAGAATTCCTGAGCCACAAGTCCACAAGTCATAAAAGGGCCATCGTTCCCCACCCCTGCTTTAGGAAAACTGATAGAGAAGGTTGCAAATGGTAATAGCAATAGCAATAGCACTTAGACTTATATACCGCTTCAGAGTACTTTACAGCCCTCTCTAAGCGGTTTTACAGAGACAGCATATTGCCCACACCAATCTGGGCCCTCATTTTACCAACCTCGGAAGGATGGAAGACTGAGTCAACCTTGAGCCTGGTGAGAATCAATCTGCCCAATTGCAGGCAGATGTGTCTGTAGGACACTGCAACCATTGTAAGGGTGATTGCTAGTTGCCAAGTGACCAGATCTTAACCATGTGACTGTAGTACTGCTGGGATAGCTGGAACTCAGAGGACTGGTCACAGGTACCACTTGTTCAGTACGGTTGTAACTTTGAACAGTCACTGACTGAGTGATTGTTAAATGATGATTACCTGTAGGTTTCTTGGCCCAGTCAACTATTTGTCAACTGCTATTTGTCAAACCTTTGGGGGAGAACTTGGCAGGCCTGTGAGATTTGTCCTTGATAGTAACAGCAATTCATGGCTTGCCCCTGGGTTGGTCAACATTGCAAATAAATATCTAATCCCTCAATATTAATGATGCAGCCAGTGGGCTGACTTCAGAATAAGCCGTGGGAGACAGTGGCTGTAATCTTGCAAGAGAAAGATAAGAGGATATTCAAATAGTTTGTGTGTTCGTAGCAGCAGCATAATAGCTTATCATGTGTTTAAAAATTTAGTCAGGGCTGCCAACCCGCCCCAGGAAGAAAAAACATTTTCTCTCCCTTTTGTGTATGTGTGCTTTGGATGAGTTGTTTTGATGCAGTTGTACCTTTGGGATACAAATGGACAGGCTTCAGGCTTGCAGAACTGCCTTTTGTGTTTTTACTAGAAGTTGGCCAAGTGGGATCAGGTGCAGAATAAAAGCCTTTTTTTTGGAAGGTGGGGGTGGGGGGACAGGACACATAATTCAGACATAGGATCTTGGGTTTTTTTAATGACCCTTTTAGCCAATCTAATTTTGGGGGGTGGGGGGGGAGAGGGAAAAATTCTGTGGTTGTTGCTCCAGCTTGTGCTAAGCAATTGGGATTGAGGGACCATTGCTCATCTATTATAGCAATAGCAATAGCACTTAGACTTATATACCGCTTCATAGTGCTTTACAGCCCTCTCTAAGCAGTTTACAGAGTTCAGCATATTGCCCACAACAATCTGGGTCCTCATTGTGATTAGCCATACAAAACCCATAGAAGACTTTGGACGAATCCTTCCTGAACTGCATCTGATCGAGTTCAGAATTAAGAGACAGTCTTCCAAATTGCCTCGAGCCATTTCCAAGTCCTCAGGACACTTCAGGAATAATTTGACTATCCACAGACATGCAGAAATTCTGCCTAGAAAAGCCTATATGTTCCATCCTCCAATTTTCTGCAGATGAGTCAACAGTTATACATGGTGAAAGAAGTGTGAGTGTTGTGACCGACAACTAAGAAGGTTAAGGTTAGGGTTAGGGCTTTGAGCTTTACTCAAAATTCTCCTTTTTGACTTGACTTGAGAAAAGGAGCATAGAAAGAACACACCACCAACTGCTTTGGGACTTTCACTGCCTTTTGTAGCTGTGTGCCCTAGTTTGCTTGCTTGCAAGAATACCTTTTTGGATGAAGTGTGATATTTGGATTCAAAAAGGATGTATGCTCCTGAAGGCTTTACAGTCAGGCAGGTTTTATGATTACACCGAGTATTAATTTAACACTTTCTCTATGTGTAAGTAGCAGAGTCACAGAATAAAGAACCCAGCGAATTGAAGAAGAATGGTATTTGTTTTTTTTTAATTTCTGTCTCATCTTTCTGTTCAACTAAATTACTCAAGGAAGCTAGCGTCCAGTTCTTTTAAAAAAAAAACCATTGCCACTTCCAAGAAAGGGATTGATTGTGTGCCATCAAGCCATTTTCAACTTCTATCAACCACTTAGGTACCTTCTTTCCATACAAATATGTCCCTAACATGGGCTTTCAGGTCTTCCAATGGCACATCCATTGTTGGCAGAATGGAGTTCATTCTCTTTTCTGCATTCTTCTTCTCTTTCCATTTACCTTCTCCAGCATTAGAACCTTATCCAGAGAGCTGGATCTCTGCATAATGCATTTAAAGTAGAACAATTTGAGTTTGCTTAACTTCACATTCCCTTCCTGGATTGTGCTCCATGACCTTAGCCAAAGATGACCTGCTTTAAATTCAGATGACTCTTGTCAGCAGAGTAGAAAATGAAACATAAGAGATACTTTGACCCTGTGTCTCGTTCACGATAATTCCCCCACCTTGTGTCTCTCCCGCTGACATTTTGCAGGTTAATTTCATGGGGCCACAGGTACAACCTGTATGGAATTGCATTAGTCATACCCTGATATTTCACAGAATATTTAGGAACACCTCTAAAAGGTATGCATACAAATTGCCTGCACTTGGTTGAGTGTAACTGGAGAATTTGGGGGTGCTCCTAGATCTGCAGCTAAAATTAGACCATCTTACGGCTGTGGCTAGGGGTGCCTTTGCACAGGTTCGCCTGGTGCACCAGTTGCGACCTTATTTGGAGAAGGAGGCTTTACTCACAGTCACTCATGCCCATGTCACCTCTCGATTGGACTACTGTAATGCGCTCTACATGGGGCTACCCTTGAAAAGTATTCAGAGACTGCAATTGGTGCAAAATGCGGCTGCGCGAGCTTTGGTGGGTGTCTCCAGATACACCCACGTAACATCCATTCTCCGCCAGCTGCATTGGTTGCCCATTGGTCTCCGGGTGCAATTCAAGGTGTTGATTATCATCTTTAAAGCCCTACATGGCTTAGGACCAGGTTATCTCCGGGACCGGATCCTACCTCATACATCCCTACGACCAGTTAGGTCCCACAGAGTCGGTCTCCTCCAGGTCCCTTCAGCCAAACAATGTCAGTTGGCGGGACCTAGGAGGAGAGCCTTCTCTGTGGGAGCTCCGGTTGTTTGGAACCAACTACCCCCAGAGATCCGAACTATTCCCACCTTGCTGGCCTTCCGGAAAGCCATTAAGACATGGCTCTTCCTGCAGGCGGGGTGATATGACTGCTGAACATCTTAGGTCTCCCCCAGGTATGAATGTGTTGTTGGGTTTTTTAATTTTTTTTAATTATTAATTTTTTAAATTATTATTATTATTTGCTACTGTTTTTAAATATTGTTCTTATATTTTGTTGTACGCCGCCCTGAGTCTCCAGGGAGTAGGGCGGCATATAAGAACAGCAATAAATAAAAAAATAAAAATAAACTGTGCCTGCGAATTGTATCCAGTTTTGGTGGAAAGAACATGTTGCCATGTTTTTATTGGTTAGTGATTAACATGGAAGAGATATAAATGTTCAGTTTGCTCATGATGAGATTCTGATTTGGATTTGAATCGAACTATCTCCCAAAGCAGACTGAGGCAAATCAGGTTGTTTTTCAAATTACTGAAGCCCAAATCAGATCTTGTATAAGTAATCCTCGACTTACGACCACAATTGAGATTGGAACTTCCATTGATAAGCAAGGCAAGTTGTTGAGTGAGTTGGGGGTCAATTTTACGGCCTCTTTTTTTTTGCCACAGTTGTTAAATGAATCACCCTGGTTGTTAAGTGACTCACGCAGTCGTTAAGCGAATCTGGCTTCCCCATTGATTTTGCTTGTTGGAAGCCAGCTGGGAAGGTCACAAATGGCAAGTGTGTGACCTTGAGATACTGCAACTTTCACAAACATATGCCAGTTGTGAAGTGCCTGAAATTTGATTCCCTGGCCATGGGGATGCCGCAACAATTGTATAAGTCACTTTTTTCAGTGCTGATATAACTTTGAACAGTCACTAAACAAATAGTTGTAAGATGAGAACCTTCTATAGTTGATATGTTTAGGCTAGTTTCCACCCCGAAATGTGTTAAAATCCAGATTTTCTTCTACCCAGATATGAAAGATTCTGCACACTCTTACCAGAACGCTTGATTTTTAAGTCATAGCAGTGCTAGAATCAGGAAAATACTTCCTTTTGCTCATCCATTTTCACAGTTGCAACAATCAAGAGAATTGGTGATTGCTCCATTGATCAGGACTTATAGTTGGAAAGAGAGGGAGGGAGGGAAGCTCACCCAATAATTGCTTCTGCCAAGGGAAAATCCCAGCAATGAAACCGTTGGAAGATCGTTGCATGTGATAAGCACCAACAGCAGTGTTTTCTGGTATGTGTGGAGTGTGGATAAGGCATTAGCACTTCTGAGTTTTGCTTTTGGAATTTGGGGCCTATAAATGATCAGAATTTGGGGCCTATAAATGATCGGAGCCTTTTTCTTTTATTAGTTCTGTTACAGCTTTATTACATCACCGATCTGAAAACTGAGTTCAGGTCTATGAAAGGTTATGCCACCATTGATTTTCTTATCCCTTAATAGAATTCATGGTGCTTCATTGCTACAACAGACTATGTCAGCTACTTCTCTGGAGTTTAAAAAGGCGGAGATGTCTGGCGGTCATGGCACCATCTGTATTGAAAGTAGCAGCCATTTTGAGGCCAAGGACCACTCTTCGTGTTTTTTGAGAGCTGAGGGCCACTATGTGAGAGGAGCCACATTGTGCATAGCAATTGGGGTTTCTTCCCCCCCCCCGGAACATTTAGAGTGTTGCTTGCTTTCTTAACCATAATATGCGTATTTTGGATGGTGTGCTACAGTTTTCATCTGTTTCCCAGGAAATTATGCCACCAGCTCCTAGCACTCATGATTAGGAGGAGCTCTGTGAGCTACAAAAAAGGATTTGGGGGGCTGCATCCTACTCTGAGGCTGCGAATTGCCTACCCCCAAAGTATACCTATAGACACACCTGCTTTAAATATAGGATTACTGTGTTGCAATGAAGGCTAGGACCCTTGGACCCTTATCTTCTTAGCCTATGGCGAAGCCTGACTATAGCCTTGAGAACATCATGCTGCATGTTGGGGTTACTGAAAGTCCCAAAGGCCTAGATCAGTGATGGCGAACCTTTTTTTGCTCAGGTGCCAAAAGGGCGCGCGCGTACGCAATAATGCGTGTGTGTGTGCCCACACCCATAATGCAATGTCCTCCCCCATGCATGCGTGCACACACACCCTGCTGCCCCTCCCAGCGCATGCACACAGACCTTACTGAAGCTTCCAGACTTCGTTGGGCCTTTTTTCGTCCTTCACAAGCTCCGGAGGCTTTCCTGAAGCCTGGGGAGGGTGAAAATGGCCTCCCCTTGCCCTCCGGAAGGCCAAAAATCAGCTGGCCAGCGTGCACGTGTGGGCTGGAGCTGACATAGGGCAATGCCTCATGTGCCCTCAGATATGGCTCCGCGTGCCACCTGTGGCACACGTGCCATAGGTTCGCCATCACAGGCCTAGATTCTAATGTCCTTCAGGGCAATAATTCTTGATGAGAAAAGCCCACCTGAATTAGGTCACAAGCCGGTCTCCATCCAGTCTTCTGTTTCCCCAGGGAACAAGGTGACTTCTCAGCAGTCTGTGACCAGGCTACGACATCTTCACATGAGTGTTTCCCCACAAAAATCTTGCTCTTTCTCTGAGGTTATTACCGTAATATGCACAACCCAAGTTTTAAGAGACGCCTAGAATCTATGAGGCTTAAATTTTCTGAGCCACTTTTGGGTTTAGAGATCTTTAAGAGGAGAGTTGAGTGTCTTAATGCCTTGTAGCTGTGGGCCTCAGATGTTGCCTCAATTTTTAAAGTATTGTATAATCAATGACCTATGTAAGGTCAGTGAATAAATAAGCGGTACTTGTATGAGCAAGGCAGACAAATTTAGGGATTTCCACGATGCTGTAGTCATTAGTTACTTGCAAAGACAGGGACAATTTATTGATTGCACCCTATCTGAGAGATAATCTCTTTGAGTATCTTTTGAGGGGCCCCTTTGGTTTCTTTATCATTTATTTGAAATCTTTAACTTTTTGGGGCAATCTTTTCATATTTAATTTTATTACTGCCTGGCTTATACGTCTTGAATTATAATTATTATGCCGAGAGCAGCAGGTTTAAACAAAAACGAATACACTTGTTTTTGATATACAATTTTGTTTGCATTTTAATGCACTCTCTGCCTAATCTACCCTACAGGGGGAGTTGTCTGATAAATTGACAGTGAAGAATATAATAAACAAATCCCACGTAGTTTGTTTTTTGGGTAGAAAAATGACTGTTAAGTGTGGAAAAAAACCCCTCAGAATGGAATAAAAATCACATTCATATTGATGCCTTTGTGTTTTCACCTGGGAAGATTGCTTTGGGTCCAGCAGTGGGTTGCTCCCGGTTCGGCCCAGTTCTGCAAACCAGTAGCGCTGGCAGCGGGAGGTTCTGCCCACCCACCCGGGACGCTTCTGCACATGCACAAAAGCATCATGCGCATACGTGAACTGGTAGCAATGGGTTTTAGAACCCACTACTGTTTGGGTGAACATGGTAAGGACCATGTTACTTTTCTTTTGGTTAATTTGACAAATGGCCTGTGGGTGGCAGCATTGGTGAGCCATCTTTTTTTGGGTTGGTATTCTCTTCACCGGATGCTGGGGAAATTTGCACTGAAATTGGAGTGAGGGCTGTGGGGCAGAGGCAAATCGGCCTGGGCATTTAAAATTCACGTCCTCCAAAAGATTGTAAACACCAGGTGTGAGTCCTGACTCATGTCGCTATAGGAATTATGTGATCATTGTGTCTGTTGTTGTTCTTACGCTTTTAGGTGTAGAACTAGCATGTCAAAACTGGATTTCTCTATATCTCCTATAATGCACCAACTGACCTTAGATAGGATCTTCTAGCCTGCTTGAGAGTTGTTTGAGGACCATGGGAGGAGTTAAAACCCAGAGTCTCTTTGCTTCCCTATTTGATATGCAGCACCGCCTCTTCTCCTGCAGCTGTCCAGCCAGTTTTGGCTTTAGGTTTCTGATGTTTGTCCTTCATCTATTAACTGGCAGATGGGAATGGCTTGTTTGTATTCTTTGCCTGTCCTTGCTGAAGGACAGCATTGGGGTGGACTCTGTTGGAGGGCTAGGTCTTTGCTAGCTTTCTTCTTCTTCTTCTTCTTCTTCTTCTTCTTCTTCTTCTTCTTCTTCTTCTTCTTCTTCTTCTTCTTCTTCTTCTTCTTCTTCTTCTTCTTCTTCTTCTTCTTCTTCTTCTTCTTCTCCTTCTCCTTCTCCTTCTCCTTCTCCTTCTCCTTCTCCTTCTCCTTCTTCTTGGCATTTGGGCAAATAAATAAATTACCCTGAAGTATTTCTGGCATGGGAACCAATACCAAGAGAGGGACTAGATAGAAATGATTTCTGCAGTGCATGCCCAGATTTTGGGTTCTGCAAGTTTCAGGGTGGGTGAGGATGATGTGACCAGATGTTCTGGTTACTCCAACGAATGAATGTATAAATCAGATAAATGTCTCTGCATGCTGAAAACTAGACCCTCAGTGAGAAAGTTTCTACCCTTGACATGCTTTTTTCTGATATGAAGGGAGTTGTGTATGGAGGACCTCATGCACCGCAGGGTCTCTGCTCCTGATTGAACATCCTTAAATATATAAAACTGAAATAAAATGCTTGGCAATGTTGATACATACAGACGGCTCCCTTCTTAGAATTGTTTCCCTCTTGTTCAAGATTTGCTAAACATCACTGATGGTTTACATATTTCAAGCAGAGATGAAACTCTGAGTACTGAATGAGTGTATTCAGCATCAATATATTAGCATATCTGAGTGCTGAAAAGTGTATTAGCCAAATGTCTCCTTTGAGTGATTCCATATTTCTGCAATAATACACCAAAACACAGCATGTCTATCTTTCAGGAAGGTGAGACACTGTTGGTTTCAAAGCTACTTTTAGATGGATGGACTTTTTTTTCAGAACTTGAGGGTGATGGAAGGACATGACAAGGTGAACCCATGATGGGGCTTGTTTGGCTTTGCTTTAGCATGTGGTGCCAACCCGGCTATTGTGTTTTGGCAACTCAGTTTTCTTGCCTAGTGGCAAGAATGAGTTGGGGTTCTGGTGGAGCTTCATTGGTGAACATCCACTGAAGAGGAACCATAACTGGTGCTCCTTCTTCTCTATGAGTGCCAAAGTTTTTATCTTCCTAAGCAGCAACATGGTGAAATAGATGAGGTTGCAAGGGAGTAACTGGGGAGTGAACATGATGGTTGGTGGAGTCTTGGATCTGGGACACCATGGCCCAAGGTCAGCATTGTATTTCTGTATCTTGGTTCTGAGTCAGAGATTCCTGAGAGGCAATGTTCAGTGTGCATCCAGTAGAAAGCCGACTGGAAAATGTTACAATGAATAAATAAATAAATCTCTTCATCAGACCGTGTTTCAGTTGTCTGCTCTGTCTGCGAAATGTTAATTGTCTGTCTTTTGATTTCATTAAGTGCTGCTTTAGATCAGGGGTGATCTTACCTCTAACTTACCTTGCTGCTGGTTCGCTTCCTCCCACGCTGTGTGGCCGTGCCTCGTGGGCGCGTGCATGCGCAGTGCAAAAAAATCCAAACCCCCCTCCCAAAAAGCCAAAAACAAGATGGCAAATTATGCGTAGTGCTGGAAACTCAGCTTCTGCACATGTGCAGAAGAAAAAAAACCTGGAATTTTTTTTTAAAAAAAGGATTTTTAAAAAATTGAAAAAAAATTGAAAAAAAAGATGGCACCAACCTATCCAGTTCCGTGACATCATTGTGATGTCACCAGCAGTTTGCTACCGGTTCAGGCGAACCAGTCCGAACTGGGAGGAACCCATCTCTGCTTTAGATTGTAGTGACCCAAAATGAATGAAGTCTTTGCTGACAATCTCCCCTTCCCATCTCTTCTGCTTTTCCACACACCATCTCTCCAGGAACTGAGTTAATGTCCTACCTAGTAGTTAGAAGATCGCCGATGGACCCATCTGAGAGCAATTTTTGTTTTGGTGGCCATTCCATGGCCACTTAAACCATTAAAACAAATGGAAGCAAAAGCGAAAATTGACATAAAACAGTACTTTAAATCTCTCCATCCCTGAGAAATAAATAGATAGATAAATACATTTCACATAAGTAGGAAGCAAGAAGAGAACAATTTCTTCCCTTTTAATCTTTGCCGGATTGTGTGAGGTTTGGGATAATGCCTTTGCCTTTGAAACGAGAGAAGAATATTTATGTTTTTCTGCATTGTCTGCCTACTAATTCTCCACCAACTACAAAGGAGAGGAGGTATGGGACCGAGTCTCTGGGAGAGAGGGCTTAATATCGCTGGCTGCCCAACTGAAGATTAAATCTTCAAGGGATGGCCAAAAGAAAGTCATGGAGGTTGTTTGGGAAACAGTCTGCATGTGGCTTCCCCTGCTTCTTCAAAAATTATATTACAATCATACTGTTGGAGGAAATATCCTTTTGGGTTCAGTTCCAAGTGGGGAGAAAGACACTGGAAACATGGTGGCTGATTGGAAAGATGGTTTAATGATGAACATGATCATCATGACTCCTGGGCAAAAAAAGGGACAGAGATGCTGGGAGTGCCTGGGTTTGATGCCCTCTGTTGCATGTCTCATGCTCTTCTGCTGATGCTCACAGGCATGGCCTCAGAGCCTTTGTAGATTCCAGCATCTGAAATAGTATTTTTTGAAGTGAGTTCCAGGAAGGATGGTGCTATTATCAGCTCCTAGGTTTCTTTCTCAAGATGCCTACTCTGTCCCTGATCAAGCACTCTTTGTTGGGTACTAGAAACTTGGTTAGCAATGATATAAGTCAGTTCCTGACTACTTATGGCTCAGAGAAGCTACCTTGCATGCTGCAGCATTGTGGTACGGTTCTTTGTCCTCGATCAAACTGAAAATTCATTTAAGATACGCAGGGCCCACACGATCCCTCATCAACACTTTTGCCCTAAAGCTCCTGGCTTTTCACTGTCGTTCTTTGATCTTCCCCTGCCCCCTGCCTGCAATTGACATTGACAGCTCCTTCATATCTTTGAGGTACTGTACTTTCACTTTTCCCCTTTGTTTTCTGCCCAAAGTCCCAAAGCTGTTTGCCTTTTCATTTTTCCCTTTTTTGTGAAAGCAGAGAAATACAGCACTTAAAAAGAAACAAACACCTATGTAGACCTTTAAAAGATTACAATTAGCATTTTTGGAAGAAACCTTTAGCACTTTATAGCATTATAGATGCATTAAATAACTGTAGTTATACAGTATATTCTGTTATGGCTAGGTGCTAACTAAGACTCTCTCACGTCTTTAACCTTTTAACTGGGCAAAGCAGTGAATCATAGAGCAAACGTTTTTCAACTATGGTATCTCAAATAGGCTAACTTACAGAATGGGTCCAATGAATTTAAGACCCGTGGCTCCAATGAATTGAAATTTGGCAATTTCATAAAACCTTTTATAAGAGTTATCATAAAGCATTTTATGACATCATGTGAAATTGCCATAAAACATTTCTTGTGGTCAGCTCCTGATGTTTCCCTGTGCTGTCTGTATACAGTTCATCATGGGCTATTTTCAAGGCAGACACGTCTCTGAATGTCTCCTGAATTTTAATTTTAATTTTCCAGTACAATAGACATTCTGCCATTATTGAAGGCATTGAGGAATCTGGTAAGGAAATACAGATGGTCCTCGGCTTACAACAGTTCGTTTAGTGACCATTCAGAGTTACAGCGAGGGGCACTGAAAAAAAGTGACTTACGACCATATTTCACACTTACGACCTTTTCTAGCATCCCCGTGATCGTGTGATCAAAATTCAGACGCTTGGCAACTGACTCAGACTTATGACCGTTGCTGGGTCCCAAGGTCATGTGATCTCCTTTTGTGACTGTCTGACAAGCAAAGCCAATGGGGAAGACAGACTCACTTAACAACTGGGCTACTAACTTATCAACTGCAGTGATTCGCTTAACAACTGTGCCAAGAAAGGTCGTAAAACGGGCCAAAACTCTCCCATTAACAAATGTCTCACTTAACAATAGAAATTTTGGGCTCAGTTATGGTCATAAGTTGAGGACTACCTGTATCTCCAAAGAGATGAGCCAAAGGGTCATGGGTTGTGTAGTAGTTTGTCATAAGCCTATTTCATTTAAGAAGAAAAACTCACCTATTATCTAAAAAAGCTATACAGGAAACAAAAAAGAAGTAAATACTTAAGAAAAATCAAACCAAAAATAAATTACTGTATTTTTCCGAGTATAAGACGCACCCTTTTCCCCCTAAAAGAGGCTGAAAATTTGGTCTTATACTCAGAATGTAGCTTTTTCGAAGCTTTTTCCCCCCAGCCCTAACGAGGTGCTAACGATCTTCCCGGCTCTTCCCTGCTTGTTTTCATTGCTACTCCCTCTGAAAAAAGGTTTTTTCAGCCCTAACGAGGTGCTAATGATCTTCCTAGCTTGCAGGATTTTTTCATTGATACTCTGAAGAAGTTTTTTTTCCAGCCCTAAGTCTTTGCAGGCTTGTTTTCATTGCTATTCCCTCCGAAAAAGGTTTTTTCAGCCCTAACCAGGGGATAAAATAATGTGCTGAAGCTGACCAGACTAAGGACGCTAGCCAGATGAATACCTGGTAGGTAGATTCCCCCCCCCTATTTTCCTCCCCAAAAACTAAGGTGCGTCTTATACTCCGGTGCGTCTTGTACTCCGAAAAATATAGTATAAGCAACAAGAAAAGCTAAAAACTCAAAAGATACTGTACCTCTTACCTCATTGTATCTAATTCTAGTAGTTACGTTCTACCAACAGGTTCAAAATTCAATATTGCTGGAATTCTGTGGTTTTAGTGGAGCTTCCTATGGTTACCTTAAAGCAGGGGTAGGCAAAGTTGGCTCTTATGACTCGTGGACTTCAACTCCCAGAATTCCTGAGCTAGCATGATTGGCTCAGAAAGTCTGGGAGTTGAAGTCCATGAGTCATAGAAGAGCCAACTTTGCCTACCCCTGCCTTAAAGGAATGGGGTGCTTTTTGTAATTTCTCCTGGTTCCCTCTCTTCTTAAAGGATAAAGAACCAATTTTTGACTGGCTTTTGAAGTTTAGATTGGATTTGACTATTCGCTGGCTGGGGAATTCTGGGAGTTGAAGTCCAGATATCTTCAAGTTGACAAGGTTGGAAAACACTGGACTAGAGGAATCCCAGAGTATCTTTGATTTAAAACAGCTTGGTAGATATTTTCCCATCCCAGAAACCTTCTAGGAAACCCATGACCACAGCCATTCCGGCCAGTGTGAATATTTAAGTTCTAGTTCATTTTGATTTTTAACTGATGTGCAAAGTGGATCCAAAGCCTAATTTCTTTCGTTGCGCATATAGATATACGGTACCACCTTGCTTAATTCATGTCTCTGATTATCACTTCTGGATGGAAGATTAACTTGAAGCCAAGATTGGCTTCAGTTGTTCTACCTTCTTTCTCTAATTTTTGATCTCCCGATTGGTGGCTAAATTGTTCTCATTCTTAGACAATGGAGGTCTGTACAGTTAGGATCACAATGGAGTCCGGAACCTCCATTGCTAAGCAAGGCATTTGTTAAATGAAGCACCCGAATGTATGACCCTTTTTGCTATGGTTGTTAAGTGAATTATCATGGTCATTAACTGAAGGATTTGGTCATAAAACAAATCCAGCTTCCCCCCATTGACTTTGTTTGATGGAAGCTGCCTGGGGAGGTTGCAAATGGCGATCACATGACCCCAGGACTCAGCAACCATCATAAATCCATGCCAGTTGTCAAGGTCCCACATTTTGATCACGTGACCTCAGAGGTGCTGAACGGTCATAAGTGTGAGGACTGGTTAGAAGTCATTTTTTAATGCCATCATAATGGTCACTAAATGAATGGTTGTAAGTTGAGGAGTACCCATATTGGTAGCAGGACTGGCTTGGATATGGGAGGCAAAATTGTGTGTTGCTGCTGCTGCTGGAAAAAAAAGGAAAGGGATCATTGGCACACGCGTGCTCTGTGTGTGAAGACCATCTGAATATCATGAATGGATGGATCAATGACAGTCTGGCACCACAGATGCCTTTCCTTTAAACGTATGCTTTCCGAATGAAAACATTTTGGCTGTCGTCTTAAAATCCACTTGATGTTTCAGATGACAGTCTAGTGGCTGCACTGGCATGACATGCCAAATTGGGTTAGCCTCATGTTTAATTTGGCTTAGGAGGACTTAGCATGTGGTGTGAATCCAGCCTTTTTAGTCAAGTTACGGTTTCATATATCGCGCAAATGCCAAAAAGTATTTCAATAACCGAGTTAAGCATACGTGCAAACCCAACTTTTGTGTATACAGTAGCTCTCTGTGAAATTCATGGTAGAGAGAAACTATGCACTGATGCTTTTGTGCTGAATCATGGTTTGCTTAGCATGGTTCGCTGAATAAACCACACATGCTTGGACCTATCGTGCTAAACTTGCAAGGAATGGAATGGAATGGAATGGAATGGAATAGAATAGAATAGAATAGAATAGAATAGAATAGAATAGAATAGAATAGAATAGAATAGAATAGAATAGAATAACAGAGTTGGAAGGGACAGAGTTCTTCTAGTTCAATCCCCTGCTTAGGCAGGGAACCTGATATCATTTCAGACAAATGGTTGTACAACTGCTTCTTAAAAACTTCCAGTGTTGGAGCATTCACAACTTCTGGAGGCAATCTGTTCCACTGATTAATTGTTCTAACTGTCAGGAAATTTCTCCTTAGTTCTAAGTTGCTTCTCTCCTTGTTCAGTTTCCACCCATTGCTTCTTGCTCTACCCTCAGGTGCTTTGGAGAGCAGCCCTGAGATATTGGAACACTGCTATCATGTCTCCCCTAGTCCTTCTTTTCATTAAACTAGACATACCCAGTCCCTGTAACCGTTCTTCATATGTTTTAGTCTCCAGTCCCGTTTTCTTTATGTAAACTAATACATTTTCTTTGCAAATCACCATATAACCCATCTTAAAAAAAATCATAGTACAACTTATGCTTGATATGAATCAAGCCTGTATATGAATGAATAATAAAATATGGTTCTTATGCTAACCCAAAGCCCAGTATATTTGTCACTGTATACTCACAGTACCTGTCATTATTTTATCTTTTCTTTCTCTTCCTATGAAGCACCTACAGAACCTCATGGATTAGCACCAGTGCTTTGCAGACCAAAAGTTAGTAAACCACTTCTGAGGATTTATAGATCACTATGGCTGGATTGATATCATAACTTAATTCAAAACAAGTACAATTTGGCTTACTGTGATGAGTGAACTAAATCTAGGTATCCTAAAAGCTGAAAACCATTGGTTGGCTTCAGTTAGAGTTGTTTCAAGAGAAGGACACTTGGGGGTTACAAAAAAAATTATCAGAATGGCAATGTGTGCACTTAAAACCTCATTTCCCACCCTGTTTTCCTTCCTTCTCTATAAACAAAGCCAAGATGGAGATTGATCCCATTCTGTGATTAAACCAACTGCATTTCTTGCCATGCTGAGAAGGTTGACAGATAGGGTGCCTGTCATAATATGTAATGACAATTCGCCATTCACTGCTTCACTGTGTAAATGAAACCAACCTCAACTCATTTTAAAATTAGAAACATGGGCGAGCAAATGCTGGAGGATTTTTTTTTTTGACTCTCACTTAGTATTTTGAGCTTTTGAACCTTCTGTGTCACTTATTATTAAAAGTATCAGAGGGCGTATGCAGATTTCTGGCACTGCAAAGATCTTTCTCATAAACAAAGGGCTAGGTCCGTGATGGCGAACCTATGGCACGCGTGCCACAGTGGCACGCGGAGCCATATCTGCCAGCACACGAGCCATTGCCCTAGCTCAGCTCCAGCACACATATGCGTGCTGGCCAGCTGATTTTCGGCTCGCGCGAAGGCTCTGGGAGGGCATTTTCAGCCTCCAGAGGGCCTCCGGGGGGGTGGGGGTCATTTTCGGCCTCCCCAGGCTCCAAGAAAGCCTCTGGAGCCTAGGGAGGGCGAAAAACGGGCCTACTGGCCCACCAGAAGTCAGGAAACAGAGGGGGGTTGTGCGCGCATGTACGGGGCAGGGCAGCTCAGGGAGCGCGCACATGCGCAGGGGGCGTGGGTGGCATTGAATTATGGGTGTGGGCACGTGCGCACATGCGCTAGCACGCGCATGCACGCTTTCAGCACCCAAGGAAAAAAAAGGTTCGCTATCACTGGGCTAGGTTGTTAGATACAGTAAACAGAAAGGTTCTGTCAACTTCTTTTGCTGAAATACGTTCTTGCTTGGTCAGGCTAGAGGTTTCCCTAGAGGTTTCCACAAGTGGCACACCAGATGCCTTTGGAAGCTTCTAAGCTTGCTTTTTCTCATTGCTTGACATTTGCTGTTCAGATAATCTTCTTCGGATATCACAGATCCAAGCTCCAAAATCCTATTCAGCAGTTCACTTCTGTTTCTCCTGGGTTTTGCAAGTGGAAACGTAGTATGAGTGGATGTGCACAGAAGTGTGGAGTGTGTGTGGGGGGCACATGAGAAAAATCATCTAGAAATCCATTTGAGCTCTTGGTCTGCCTCTTCCTTCGTTTACAAGTTCAGCTACAATGGGGGCTATGTGGAATATCTGGAGTATGAGATCCTTTGCCAATTCTTTCTTGCAGCAGGCACCAAACTAAGCAGATAATTGGAAAACAAGAACAGTTGCAGCAAAAAGTTGAACACTCTTGAATTAGAAGAACAGAAAGATCTTTAGTGCTGAAGAGAAAGAGGTGTTGGGAATAGCTCCCTTCTGTGTCATTGCTATTCTGATTCATTAAATATATGCCATCTTTGTAGCACCATGAAAGGCAAAATCAGGTACAGTACACCCAACGGGCATATATTCCCCTCTTTTAGTTCCAATATTAATTCTGATATTAATTCCAGAGTATCTATTATCACTCTTCATCAGGCTTTTCCTCTCTCCTTGAATCAGAAGCCTATCTGATTATTTTTACAATGCTGTTTCTTATTTTTATTGGATTTACGCCCTGCCTTTCTATTTATACAGTATGTAGTTTCAAATTGGCTTTTAAATACAGTGATTAGGTGGTATCAATTAAGATTATACCTGGCAAAGTGATTAAGAACATGAGCTAAGAAGCTGCTCTTAACCAAATATCCCTTTTGCTGGAGACTCATAACACAAGATCTTTGGTTCTTTTCTCCATTTCATAGGGGTATTTCATTGCAGAAATGTTGGACTTAGGGTGTTCAGCTTCTTTAGTATACACCAAATATAGTGGGCAGTTCAAAGCACCTGTACTTGCCTTTGAAGGCAGACTGTTTTGCTTGAATCTTTTGATGTGGTTCTTCCTCACAGCTCTGTGCAAATATTCCGCTTAGAATTACCCCAGGCATATTTGCTTGAAGATATGTAGCTTTTCACTCCCCCTCCCTCGCTCCTGATGTAGTCATGTCCAGGGATAATCTTGCATGCAGTGCAAAAGTCTATCTAGGAGGGTGGTGAAATCAGTGGTGGGTTCCTACCAGTGCGGTCCACTCTATAGCACCGGTAGCGGCCCGCTGGTGACATCACAGTACCGGTGCGGTCGGTTGCCAATGCCTGGGCACCACCATTAAAAAAATTTTTTTTTTAATTTTTTTTTTTAAATTCTTTTGCGCATGCCCAGAAACCTGACAATTAAGTCTTTCCCCGTCCCTTCGCTTGAAAATAATAAGAAGCTCACATTTGACACTTTTCCTTCGCTTTTGCCTAAAGCAGTGATGGCGAACCTTTTTTGGTTCGTGTGCCAAAAGGGGGGGGAATGCGGGGGATCACGTGTGTGCGTGCCCACACTCATAATTCCATGCACCCCCGCACATGCACGCATGACCCCCCTGCTCCCAGCATGCAATGGCACACCCATTTTTCGCTCTCCCCAGGCTCCAGAGCCTTTCTAGGAGCCTGGGGAGGGCGAAAACGGCCTTCCCCACCCCCTCTGGAGGCTGGAAACAGCCTGTTTCCCGACTCCCAGTGGGCCCAGAAGGCCCAAAAATCAGCCGGCTAGTGCACACATGCATGCCGGACCTGAGCTCGCGTGCCCACCGATATGGCTCCGCGTGCCACTTGTGGCACCCGTGCCATAGGTTCGCCATCACGGGCCTAAAGCTTCCCAAAGTGGGCGTTTTCCGAAAGCTTAACCCTTTATACTGTTAATTGTATACATTTATACTCTTATTCTTTAGACCAAAACACTGAGGACTGTTAAAAGATACTGTTCTTTTAACAGTCCTCAATATTTTTGTCTAAGGAATCCATGACTGAAACCAAAAATGCTGTATGAGACTTGCTTGTCCTTTAACTATAGCATTTTCTGCATATAAAGGTTGCTGTGTTGCCATGGTGTAACACACACTTTGTATGCAAAGCTTTTCATGTAAGGTATAAAATAGCAAAAATAGTAGTAACATCTCTCTGAAATAACTAATATATGACCGGCAAGCCACACCTACCCGGTCACATGGCTGGCAAGCCACACCCACAAAATAAGCCATGCCCACAGAGTGGTAGTAAAAAATTTAGGAACCCGCCCCTGGTGGTGATCTTTAGATGATCTGGAAGGGCTTTCATGTGACCTAGAACCTGGATAGTCCAGGGTTCTAGATTGCATGGAGGGGCTTTTGTATTCGGCATCAATATAAAGATGTATCTGCAAAAACGGATACAAGTCGATCTTACGGGAGAGGCTACATCTGTTTAATGAAACTAGGGCATGAAGTTACACAGATCCCACTTAAGTGTTCCAGCGGATCCTAACCTAGAGGCCTGAAGTTATTTTTTCCTCATGCATTGGGAAAAGTTCCTTTGAAGTTCAATAAGAGAGCATTACCCAGTCTATATTATCTCTACAAAGAGGGCCCTCTGATTCCAGGAGCAGCAGCCCATTCTGTGATAGGCAAATATCGGAGGGGAAGGATTTTATTTGTTGGGTTTATTGCTGGACCTGCGTTTTGTTGCATTGTTTCATCCTCTGGAGTCCTCTGGAATCCAAATGCAAGTACTCCTTGATCTATGATCATTCATTCAGCAACCATTCAAAATGATGACTGTGCTGAACGAATGGTGGTTACGACCAGCCCTCAGAGCAGAGGTGGGTTCCTACCGCTTCTAACCAGTTCTTTAGAACTGTTAGTAAATTGGTGGTGACATCACGGAGCCGGTTCTGTTGGTGCTGGTCCGTGGGTGCTGCCATCTTGTTTTTGGCTTCTGCACATGCACAGAAGCTAATTTTTTCTTCTGCACATGCGCAGAAACTGAGTTTTTGGCAATGTGTAGTGCAGCCACGCGGTGCGCAATGCACGCGCAGCCACGCAACATGGGAGGAAGCGAACCGGCGGCGAGGTAAGTTAGAACCCACCCCTGCCTCAGAGTTCCAACTGTCCCAACAACCCTGTGGTTGTGGGATCGCAAGCTGGGTGCTTGACAATTGGTTTGCAATTACAAACAGTTGTAGCACTCTGCAATCACGTGATTGCTATTTACAACCTTTCCTGACGGCTTCTCCAGAAAGTAATTGGGGAAGCTCTGTCCTCCAGCACCCATGAGTTCATGCTGGCCTCTCCCACACTCCTTTGCAAATTCCCCATTCCACACTGCATCCTCAATCCGTGCCACGCTTCTCACACGCACCCTTGCACTCCTGCTCACCTCAGACTCTCGTGCTGCTTCACTGAACTTTTGAGATTATTCCCTCAACAAAGCTATTCTGTTCTGATTCTAAGCAGCAAACCGCCAGCTCTTAGTATGAGTTTTCAGTTCATCTAATAGAAATCATGGCCTTGGGTTTGACTGGATTAATTGTATTCCCAGACAGACTTGTGGTAATGGTGGTAGGTGGCAAGACAGATACTGATCATTAGGCTCAATTAAATATTCAATCAATTCCACCAATCCAGGCAGTCATTAAGCTATTCATATAGATGCCTTTTCTTCTTCTGTGTTATGCCAAGTGGAAGGAGGGGGGGGCAATAAATCAGGTAGGATATTCCACATAATGAGGGATGCTCCTTGAATTGTCTTTCATTCTGTTGTTATAAAAATCCTTTTTTAGTCAAAAAGGTAGAAGAAACATATTTGGTGATAACCAGATACCAGTTGGGATGGTTCTTCCACCTCAGTTTGAGGAGTTAGCCATGTAGCAGGTGTAAACAGACAGATGGAGATCCAGCTATGCAAGACCATAGTATTTGGGGATCATAGTAATTCAAGGTTTTGCAAGACCCACACCAATTGTTTGCTTATTGAATTCATAGGCCACCTCATTCCAAATGACTCTGGGATGGTTTTACAAAATGAAATCAACAATACAGTACAAAAAAGCACGGCAATAAAAATAGCAACTATTTCGGAAACAAAAACCTGTTTTGCACGTTCTTATTAATTTACAAATGTTGGCTAGTTGTTCCCAGAAGAGAACTTACCGTAATTTGTTTGGTTTACATGAGCATGTTGAGGACCTCCTGCACCTCTGAAATCATGTTTTAGATATGCCTCGATTCAATACCATGGTTGAATGTAGTTTAACAACTTAGGAGTGAATGTCTTTCTGGCGGTGTTCTGGGAACGTATTTTATAACTCTTTTCTAATTGCTCATTCTTGGGACAAGGAAATGCATGTGGAGAATGCAGCAGTGGAACCAGCATACAAAAAATGCTTTGATGATTTTCTAGTGTGCATTCAGTTATATAGAATTTGATCTGATTGTGGGTAGAAATAAATTATGTAAAATGCAAGTGTTTGTTTGTGTGTGTGTGTGTGTATGACTCTGTGCTTGATTTCCGTTATTTTCCTTATACAGATAAAACAGTATGCCAGTAGGAGATAACCAGGCTGAGCCTGAGGGAAGGGTCAAACGCATCATTAGTCATGAGTCCCTGCACACCCACAAGAGATCGAAGTCCAGCCCACCTTGAATTTCTTTCTTTTCTTAAACTCCCATGAATTGCCCTTAACTTTAGTAGTTCAGATTCTTGTAGCTTATTTATTGATTGTTATTATTGTAAGCTTGCAATAAATCTTTATACTCATTTGAACTGCCTGAATCTCCTGATTTCCCCAGTGCTTGACAATGCCTGGTCAAGCCACAGTGTGGTTGCCTGACTTCTATCAGCATTGGGGGAGGGGGAGGGCAAAGGGAGTTGAGTGATAAAAGCAGCATTATGGTGCATTATGCAACCCCTGCTTCCTTTCTATTTCTTAGAACTTTGTACACACACCCTAAAGAGGCAAAGCTTGTGAGAACCTGTAGATGCTGCTGCTGCTGCTGCCTGCTTTCTTTCACCTAATAGAATGATTGTGTTAGGAACATGAATTTGATGGGCTCATCATGACCTTAACAGCTTCCTGTCTCTCTGAGTTTACAGCAAGAATGGCATGGGAATAAATAATTCACTATTAGCTTTCACAACATTTTGGGATTATTCCAAATCCATTTACTAAAGGCTGTTTTCCAGAGGCGGTATTCAAGCCGTGTGCATGCGTGCAAGCCGCGCATGCAAGCAAAGCGCATGTGCGGAAGGCTGCACGCATGCGCGGAAGGCGCACACGTGATTGAAGCATGCGTACACACACACTCACATTTGTGAACTGGTAGGGAAAGTAAGTGAATACCACTCCTGCTGTTTCCTGAATCTGATGAAACTCCACCCCCCACATTTAAGGAATGCTTGCTTCTCCATTCCCTTACAGAGAGATCTACTTAACGAAGTACATTAAAAAACGCAGCATTTTCCAGCTCAATATTAATTAATCAGCATTGATTAATCATCATGGCTGCTGTTTGTATTTCTTTCTTTCTTTATTTTTATTTGCTTGCTTGCTTGCTTGCTTGCTTGCTTGCTTGCTTGCTTGCTTATTTATTTATTTATTTATTTATTTATTTATTTATTTATTTATTTATTTATTTATTTATTTATTTATTTATTTATTTATTATTTTCTTAAACATTTTATTGATTTTAAAACTGTAAGCCATCCAGAGTCACTTGGTTGAGTTGGGCATCTGTAGAATAAAAAAATAAAAAAATCATGTTTATAGTTTGGTCCTGGCAGTGGTCAAAGTTAATGGGTTTTCTAGCCTAATCCTCTCCCAGTAAAAAGTAAAGGTTTGCCTGTCTATACTGTCCAACTCTAGAGGATGGTGCTCATTTCTGTTTCTTGACCAAGGGACCCAGCATTGCCCAGATAATTTCCATGGTCATGTGACCAGCATGGCTATACACCAAAGGCACACGGAATGCTGTTACCTTCCCACCGAAACGGTACCGATTAATCTATCTGTATCTGCATGCTTTCGAACTGCTAGGTGGGTAGGAGCTGGAGCAGGAATGGGAGCTCACCCCGGCGTTGCATGGAACTCAGGTCTCAAACCCGGGCTGTCAACTCTCCAGCTTACAAGCTCAGTGTATTTAACTGCTGAGCCATCCCATCCCATCCTCATTCTCTCCCAGTAAGGCAAAATAAAAAGCACCAGGTTTCAAGTACTGTATTAGGCTAAGGTGGCCTCCCTCAGCTTTTTGCTCTGTTGATTGGAACTAAATCTCTCACAGTTGAGATTTGCCTGGAGCAGCCTCCTCTAGCCTGGCAATTTCCACATGTGTTAAAAAGACAATTCTCAGATGATGCAGGAGTTGTATAATCACAATTTATTTCTATAGACCACATTTTGGAAAAGCTCAGGTGTGACTTTTCTAAGTGGGAGTCCTAGACTGAAGGCAAAATTAAATTTCTGTCCAGATAGAATGGACAACTCTGTCCCTTTTGTCAGATATTTCTTGTCCCTTATAAGGTCCTGCTTTTTCTGACACAACTGTTAGCTCTTGCATGGGTAAAAACTGACTTTTATTGTGCTCTCTGGCATGAACCAAAGAGACAACTGGATTTTCTTTGTTTTTGAAGACATTTCGCTTCTCATCCAAGAAGCCTCTTCAGTTCTGTATTCGAAGGGTGTTCATCCCAAAGGGCATAGCTAAATGTCTATGGATATTCTCAGTCATCCAGGCCATGGTTGCCCCAAAGGTGTTTTTTCAAGAGGCAACTGGAGTTTCTTCTGAAGCGAACCGTCTTCAAGGAAAAACAAAGGAAGTCCAGTTGCCTCTTGAAAAAACACCTTTGGGGCAACCATGACCTGGATGACTGAGAATCTCCATAGACATCTCTAGCGTGAAGAACTCAGACACTGAAGATGGCACTGCATCTGTTTTAGGATGCACAGAAAATGTGTGCTCAGGACCGTCTTAACAGCATTATGGGCCCCGGGCAAAGGAGTGTACTGGGGCCCCTACGACAACTACTCACAGGAATAAAAATGTAAATGGTCGATAAAATTAAACATATATTTATTTTATTGGCACTTCCAACAAAATCGGGGTTGAAAAACACAATGATACTCAGTAAGCCATACAGTTGCTGAATTTATATGATACAAGGTGCATTGAAAGGTTAACATACACAGATTAGTATAGGGCCCCTATGCTCGTGGGACCCACGGCAGTGGTGGGTTGTAAATAATTTTGCCACCAGTTCGCGTGCACGCTTGTGTGCGCACGCAACGCTTCTGCACATGCGCAGAAGCATCCCAGGTGGGTGGGCGGAGCCTCCTGCCACCAGCACTACCGGCTCTAAGAACCGGTCCGAACCGGGAGCAACCCACTGCTGGCCCACGGGCAAGTGCCCATCAGGCCCATGTGTTAAGACAGCCCTGTGTGTGCTGGTCTTTTCTGATTAGAAGCTTCCTGTCCAAGAGTTGGTTGTTACTCATGTTACTCTGGGAGCTGAACTTCTTAAACATCAGGAGGTCACTAGATTGGAGGAGGGGGTGCTGGAATTTAGGGGAGAAGTGGGGGGGGCTAGGGTGATGTTGGGACAAAGTCTTCTTTTCCATTACCTCCTCACAATCTGTGTCCTAGTTCCTCAACAGGGTGGGATGGCTTTAGCATATTTTGAGTCCTAGATCTTCATATCTTCTCTGAACTGTGTAAAGCACTTGCATTATTTAGTTGGAATTCTGATAAAAACCTTGTGATGTTAACCAGCTTTATTGTTTGCCACAATTGAGGCTGGGAGACGGCAGCATGAAGGGTTGATTGCCAAGGTAAGGTTGGGAATGAGGCTGTAGCGCTCTCCCTGAGCACATTATGGTGCTTGGACTCTTGATTGCTTTTTCTTGATTACATAACAAAGTAATTCATTTGCTGAGACAACTTTTTAACTTCTGGTCAGTTTCTCACCCACTTTGTTGCAGTTTCTTGGAATCCAGTCCCATATTAATCAGTTATTAAACTAGCGATTAATAGGAGCAGTTTAATTTGGAAGGAAAAATGCCTAATACACAAGTCAATGACATTTGGAAGAAAATGTATTCAAGAAAAATTCAGGTATGTACCACAGTGAACCTGCGAAACGGGCGTTCCAAATAAAGGAGATTATCCATTATGTCCTTTTGTACCCATAATTTTTTTTAATGAAAGGTTTTACAAAGAGCATGAAAAGTAACACAAACTAACAAAGAGCAAAAGCAGAAAAGAAAGAAAGAAAGAAAGAAAGAAAGAAAGAAAGAAAGAAAGAAAGAAAGAAAGAAGAAAAGCAAATGTGCAGAAAGAAAGAACAAAAGAGATGTAGAAAGAAGCTCCTGATTTTCTTTGTGGCAAATATATGTAGAGTTACAAAGTTATCTCTTACTACGGTTACAAAAAAAAGCTCACTCTTCTATTATCCCTCTAATCATCAAAACCATAAAATACAAAAGCATTTTGTTTCATTTTATGCAAAAAGTCTATATAAAAGGTTTCCAGTCAGCCATAGATAGAGATACATCGTTTTTTCTCTAGTCAAAGAAGTTAATTTAGCCCTCTCTGCAAATTCCATCGTCTTTAACAACGTCACCCTTTGTGGGCCATGACAAACCTTTCCACTTTTAAGCAAATCATAGTCTTTTGTAACTAATTTCAGATGATTAAGCTTTACATTTGCCAAGGTCTGCTAAGCAAGATAAAATATTACCCCCACTATTGAACTCTGCACAAAGGAGAGATTCGCAATAATACAAGCCAGAGTACGATCACAATTGAGGCCAAAATTTCTGTGGCTACGCGAGACAAGCATTTGAGTGAGTTTTGCCCCATTTTACGACCTTTATTGCCCCAGATGTTAAGTGAATCACTGCCAAGTTTGTAACACAGTTGTTAAGTGAGTCTGGGTTCCCCATTGACTCTGCTTGTTAGAAGGTTGCAAAAGCGGATCACGTGACCCAGGGACACTGCAACCGTCATAAATGTGAACCAGTTGTCAAGAGTCCGAAGTTTGATCATGTGACCATGGGGCTCCTGCAACAGTCACAAGTGTGAAATATGGTCATAACTCACTTTTTTCCAGTGCTGTTGTAAGTTCAACCGATCACAAAATGGTGGTAAGTCAAGGAATACCTGCATTAAAAAGTTGTTTACTTGATGATCCCCTATAAAAGCTTCTAGACTAGACTTGCTTGTTTGCTGGACCAATTTGAGAAAAAAAACCTCTTTGTATCTTTCTGACCAATGGAATCTGAATAAGCTATAGGGCAGTGATGGCGAACCTTTTTCATGCTGAGTGCCCAAAGCGCAAGCGCATACCCCCAAGATGCAATGCGTGCGCCCCCCTTGCATCTGCCCTCCCCTCCCACGCATGTGCCCCGTTCCCCCTCACCCATTTTTGGCTTCCAGGTTGGTGCAGGAGGTCTTCCAGGTCCAAAACAGGGTGCAGGGGAGTGCGCATACGCGAACCCCAAAAATGCAATGCAAGCGCCCCTGTGCATGTGCCCCGCCTCCCCTGCACATGTGTGTGCCCGCCCCCCACATGCGCCCCACCCCCCGTGCATGCACGGCAGAGACCCGAAGACCAGCTGGCCAGCGGGAGGTGTGCGTGGATGCGCGGTGGAGCTGGGCTGGGGTGACTGCTGAGGTGGCGCAGTGGTTAAAAGCAGCACTGCAAGTTCAGCTGACTGCAAGTTCAGCAGTTCAGTTGTTCAAATCTCACCGGCTCAAGGTTGACTCAGCCTTCCATCCTTCCGAGGTGGGTAAAATGAGGACCCAGATTGCTGGGGGCAATATGCTGAACTCTGTAAACCGCTTAGAGAGGGCTGTAAAGCACTATGAAGCGGTATATAAGTCTAAGTGCTATTGCTATTGCTATTGCTGGCGTGCCTGCAGAGAAGGCTCTGCGTGCCACCTGTGGCACACGTGCCATAGGTTCGCCATCACGGGTATAGGGAATCTATGATTTGCTTCTATCAGACTTGCACAGCATGGATGATAGGGAAGTAAAGTGGGAATCTGGAAGGCCACAGATCTCCTCAGCCAAGCTTTACTAGGGTAGGCCATTCCTTCCTCTATTTTATCATTTTATCCTACTTTAATTGGCGCTTGCTTTCTAAGATGCTGGATGAGAGCCCTCTCAGTAAATCATTTGTGCCTTGATCCAATTAATCAGTAGTGCCAAGGATTAAAGCGTGGATGTTTTATTACTGTATTTTTGTTGTTGTGAACGGCAGAGAGTCTTTAGCAGATTGCAGTGCCACAGAAGCCAAATAAATACCTCAATGTGCTATAATTGGTACACAAAGCCAGCTATGGTCTTTTCCTTTCTCCATCAGAATTGGAACTGAAAAAAGAAAGTAAGATTGTGTGGGCAAAAGTCACTTAATGCGAAGAGTGGCTTGGGAAGGAGGGGTTTATAGGCAGAAACTACATTTCTGAAAGCATAAATCCCACCCCTTCCCCAAATCGTTGTCACCAGAACAAATGCTCTGGTAATTATTTTTCTCTGGGTGTCGGGGCTTTAATAGCCCCAGGGCCAGTTCAGTTCAATTCAATTTATTATGGCCATAGACCAGCTCCCTGGAGGCATACTTGCTTTGCTGTCCAAATTCACTTGGACTTGGAGAGCCAGGCAAGGAAGGCAAGAATAAACCCTG